>JAKWIX010000324.1:15331943-15966943 GCA_027704785.1 Solanum chmielewskii
CTTGGTACATCTAATGTGCTAAGCCTTTCTTTTCCCTTTTTGACAAAAGTGTAGGGAATTGGAAGTCTTGATGTGCCACGGAGATGGATAGGTTTCTAAGGCCTTGAAGATGAAGTATTGGTGAGTCCGCATTGATTCGAGGACAATATACACATGTCCCTTATGTCATAGTAATTATTTTATTGTCTTGTATGGGATTAGCCCCAAGTGTTCTAAACACGAATGTCTAGATGGTTCAAGTAGATGTTGTAAAGATTTAATGTTTTATATGAAAGTCTTCCGCTTTTGTAATGTTTATGAAAGAGTTCTTCGTGTGTGAAGAAAGTTTTAAATTCTTACCTATTTTAGTATATTAATTATGCAATGAATGATATGAAAAGCTTAGATGAGACTTCTTGAAGTCTCATTTGTCGTGTGACGACACAAGGACGCTCTAATTTCTAGGGTGTACTTGTGGGTCGTGACGCATATAACATCTTATACAAAACAAATATCTAGGAAAACATCAATTTCACATAATCAAGAGCATCACAACACAACAAGAAACTAGAATAAATTCTACAACTCATCATGCCATGAAACTCACATCCTTAATTCCAAATAGAAAAAAATCATTTTATATTCAATATCATAGTCATCATATGCATCAGTGATAACCATCTAACAACAATTTTCGACCAAAGAACGAATTAGTCAAATTTTGAAAAATGTCACAGTGAGCTAGCTGCCAGTAAGTACATTACAGTGAATTATGCATTCTTTTCAAAAATGCAACTTTTAGGTAATTTATGATGGAAACATGTTAATATGCAAGCTAAAATCATATAAACACATCTTACCTAATAGTCATAACTTCATAGAATGCACAATGCAAGGAATCGATGAAATTCAATTTCAACAAGACCCCTAAAAACAATGCACATGCAACATACTTCTATGACTTTCTACTCTCAAGCTTGAGTTGAATAGAAGACATGAGAAAATCAATCAAAACTCCTTTACTCACCATACTCCCACACTTAGAAGGAACTAATACTTTAAATAAACACAAGGACTTACCATAATCATCAACCTCATCCGGCTTTGTTCCTTTAGTCCAGAGTGCATAGAAACACCTCTTATTTGGAGCGTCATCTTTTGGAACATTAGGATCAACTTGCTTAGCCGCTCTTCCTCAAGCCGTAATGGTAGGATAATCTCTAACCTTGTGATCATTCTTACTATATCCAAAGCAACTTCTGGTACCCAATAGACACTCCCCATAGTGCCTTTTTACAAAAGTTACACATGTAGTCTTTCCATTTTGAGAACCAACTCCTTTCTAAAATTTCACCTTAGAACTCCCTGGTTTTTATTGAGTTTGAGCCCTCTTCTTGGACATGGGTTGAATTTGATAACTTTAACCACTCATTTTGAAGTTTCTAGCAATCCTTCTAAGTTTTGACTCCTAAATTGATTGAGCATACACCATGAGCAGGGTCATATCATCATGTAGCATGGTTGTACGACATTCTTTCCTCACTAAATCGGCGACCCCGGTCACAAACCTACTCCCTAGGGTAATATACAAAGGATGGATCATATCTAGACAACGTAGAGAAATTCAAAGAGTATTCCGCAACACTCATATTGTCTTGCTTGAGATTGATAAATTCCTCTACCCTGACTTCCCTCCTCTCACGGGGAAAGTACTTTCCTTAAAAAGCTTCTATAAATTCTTCTCACTCAATAGGACCTGACTCAATCGACCTATTTCCTTTCCATTGTGTGTACCACACTTGAGAAACATCTTTCAATTGATATGAAGCCAACTCCGCTTTTCCTTAGAAGTCACCCCATAGCATGCACTATCTTATATACCTCATCTAGAAACTCTTGAGGATCCTCTACCACATTAGAGCCAAGAAATATAGGAGGATTAATCCTCACAAATTCTCTCAATCTAGATGTGATGGTGCTCTCCACAACATTCACTCTAGGTGCCAAACCCATATTCACATGGGTAGTCAAAGCTCGGGCGATAGCAAGTAAAACCTCTCTAATCTCCCCATTGGTCATTTCCAGGGGAACCACCGAAACATCATTACCTCCACCCACAATAGGGACTTGATCTCCTTGAGGAATGATATACCGTGGTTTCACGGTATTATTAATACTTTTTCCTTAAGTTTAGTGTGTCCAAAAGCCTTTTTGTGCTAATTTTTATATAAGTTTCAATCTGTTTTGCAAGAAATCTGTCCAAAGCTGAATGCGTAGATTTTAAGCAGAAGAGACCACCTACGAAACTAATAACGGTCCGTCGTGCTTGTGACGGTCCGTAGGTGGCAGCGTAGTGCAGTTGCTGAAGGAAGATGGGGAAGTCTGACCAAGTGTGGGATTATGAAGCTTGTGACGGTCCGTCGTGGCTATGATGGTCCGTCCTGCAGGTTTGTCGTGAAGTTCAGAGAAATGATCCCAGTACCCAGATTCCAAGAGTTGAAGTGTTTTAGAACGAAGACCCTCGACGGACCGTTGTGCCTATGACGGTCTGTCATACTTGCCGTCGAGGGGAATGAAGAGAGAAGCAGAAGAAATTGCACAAGTATGGGACGACGGAGTCCATGACGGTCCGTCATGACCACGACGGTCCGTCGCGAGGTCCGTCGACCCAGCCGCGTTTTGGTAGATTTCTAGCAATAAGAATCCTTGTTTAATTAGGTTTTTAATTTTTTATAAATAATTTGAAAAACCTCATTTTTGAGGTTAGACTCCGTATTGTTAGGCTCCATATTACTAGACTTTTGGATTGTTGGATTGTTGGAATTTTTTATTGTTGATTAGTGTTAGATTTTTAGATTCTAACAAGTGATTTTTGGTGATTAATCAAGCAAATTTTCGGACTTTATTCTTTCTCATTGAAGTAAGTACATGAATTCTTATTTAATATATTTGAATATTGTGTTTATGGTTATGAGTATCTAAACTCCATAACTAGGGTTGTGCAAACCATAGGCAAATAATGAGATAAACCCTAACTAAAATAACAATTCTAGAATGGTGTCTTGCATGTATTAATAATTCTTTCGTTTAGAAGTCTTTTTAACGGATGTCCAACATTAGAACTCGCCTTAATGCTACTTGCCGGACCAAGGAGGTAGATAATAGGAAGAATTATTAACATAGATTTAGTGTATACTATCTAATAGGCTAGTATTGATTGGTACGCGGTAATAACTTAGTCAAATATCGAATACGATGCTTAATATGAAGTAAGGATAAGGGTTAGGATAGCAACACACGTAGCCAGACCAAGGTACGGAGTGAGATTTTCTAGATGCCGGACCAAGGATTTAGAAATACATAACTTATCACTTTGCATGCAAGATACTAGGAAACAATTGTTATAGTTGGAATTATCAAGTTATGAACCTGTGGGGAACACGTAAACCCTAGTTACTTTGATTAATTGATAAAAACCCAACATTCAAAAGTTGTTAAGTGTCTCTGTCCAGTTCGTTATTTATTTTCACTCATTTACAAATAGAAACCCCCCTTTAATGTTTTTACTTTCCAAGGAAGTCATTGACCAAAAAATAGTAATAACAAGTTGAAGTTAAGTCTAGACTATTTTCCTCGTGGGAACGATCCCAACCTCACTAGTTGGGTTATTTACTTTACACGACCGCTTTACTTCTTATTTGAGAAGTAAGTTTGAGCGTATCAAATTTTGGCGCCGCTGCCGGGGATTTTAGCTTATAGATTAACTTGAACTTATTACTATAGTTCAAGAGGTTGTCTCTGTTCAAGCAACCGCACCTAATAGCAACACCAACCCTTTGTCCAATCATGGAGGCATCAATATAAACATGATAGAGACGGATGATGATTGGTGTGTGACTAAGGTGGTAACTCTAGTTGTGTATGACAAGTTAGAAAAGGTTGTGGCCTCATTAAGCGTCAAAGAGAAAAAAAATAGTTCATATTCCTGACACCCGCAAAGGTTGTTGCCTTAGTGCCACCAGAGACTCTTGTCAGACCAAAATTTATGATTGAAACTGTTGCCACTCAGGATATGACCCGTTCTGGGAGGTGTTATACTCCCGAAGAATTAGCCCATGGAGGACATAAGAAGGATCAGGGTAAAAGGACAATAAGCAAAGGCAAAGCAGAAGAATTCTTCAGAAAGATGTAGCCAAAGGATTATTTTATTGTTAAGCATTTGGAAAAGGCTCCAGCCCAGATTTTTGTGTGGGCCCTGCTGATGAGCTCTCAATTTCATAGACTTCTTTGATGAAGGCTCTTGATAATACGTATGTGCCTGTGGGTACAAGCAGCAAAAGTGTGGACGTTATGATCAACCAAGTCATCCAAGGGCAATGCATTAGCTTTTGCAACGACGAGTTACCCTTTGAAAGGAGTTCACACAACAAGGCATTGCACATCATTGTTGTATATCTTGAGAAGGTCATAATCACGTCTTGGTGGATGACGCATTCGGTCTGAATATTCCATTGTCGACACTGCGACAGTAACAGTTTGATTTGGGGAAACTGGAGCAGAACCAAGTCAATGTAAGAGCCTTTGATGAGATGCATAGAGATACGTTGGGAGCGGTGAATTTGGTCATCCAAATGGGTCCAACGGAATTTAGCACATAGTTTCAAGTCTTCGACATTGTCACCAGCTATAACCTTCTTCTGGGGAGGCCTTTCATATATTTGGCTGGAGATGTGCCTTCTACCCTTCATCAGATGATGAAACTCGTTAGGAAGAACGAAAAGCTGGTTATTCAAGGCAACGGGAGTCATTGCATCAGACAGGCACCTATTATTGATGAGCTTCATGAGGTACTGATTTCTACACGATGGAGCTGGTAAATGCCACCCGTGAGGATTTGGCCCCACATCCTCATATGCATGCCGTGTACAAGATGATAACTACTGTGATGCTGTAGAATGGTTTTGAACCAGGTTTTGAATTGGGAAGAAATTTCCAAGGAAATATTGAGCCTATTCCGATCCCCGTCAAATGAGAGAGATATGGTTTGGGTACATCCCCACATTTGATGAAGTGAAGATGAAAAAGAATGGTGATAAAGCATTGGTTAAGACAATCCCTCATCTATATCAATCATTTCCAGTTCGGGAGTACGCCAAGCATAATGACCTTAGGGAAGGAATCTGAAACCTTTTCTATGAGATCGATGCTACTATTGAGGAAGAGGTCGAGCTAGCTAGTAACCGTGATGTTGAGCCTGGGGAGATGCTGCAAAATTGGACCTTCATGCCGATTCTTATTCCCCAAGCTACTTAGTAGAAAAGAATCAATTATGCATATTTAAATCGGCGACGGTCCAGAAGAGGCCCGAGACCCACCATTTTGCATTTTCATAATTGCTTGAATTTTTAAAAATTTCCACGTGATGTTTGAAAAAGGCAATATGGCCCTTTTCCATGGACAATGTTTGCATTATTTCCAATTTGAATGAAAACCTCTTTATCAAAAATTTATTTATTTACTCATCTGCTATACTTTGCTTTTCTAACTTTCTTAGTTTATGGTTTCAGTAATGTAAGTTTTAAACATGTTAATGTCATGTCATGTCACGAGCTGAACGAACAAAATGAGGTAGGTAATAATGAGGTTGCTGAATATGAAGAGGAAAGTGAGGCACCGGAATATGTCGCTAAAGATTTTCTGCGATTCAAAAATCAACATAAGCCGAATTTAGAGGAAATTGAAACAGTAAATCTGGGAGAACAAGAGTGTGTCAAAAAAGTTAAAATCAGCGTTCACTTGAATGAAGATCAAAGAATGAGCCTGATTCATTTACTTGCTGAATACATTGATGTTTTCGTCTAGGAAGTCAGCGATATGCTAGGGCTGAGTACCAATGTTGTGTCTCACAAAATGCAGATTAATCAAGGGTTCAAATCGGTGAAGCAGAAGGCTCAGAAGTTCAAGCCTGAACTGAGCTTAAATTTGAAAGAAGGGATCACCAAGCAGATCGAGTCTTGATCCGACTTGGTTGGCAAATGTTGTTCCGGTTGCCAAGAAAGAAAGATGTCGAATATTCATATTTTTATCGATAATTGTGATAAACATGAAATGCAGTCATTTGTGGATTGTTATGTAGGTTATCATCAGATTCTAATGGACAAAGAAAATGCAGAAAAGACAGCTTTTATTACACCTTGGAGTGTATATCATTACAGGGTGATGCCATTTGGACTCAAAAATGTTGGCACTACTTATATGAGGGTATGAAGACTATATTTCATGATACGATTCATTAGGTTATCGAGGTGTACGTAGATGACGTCATAATCAAGTCCCACGAGAGTTTAGACCACTTGACGCATTTGAAGAAGTTCTTTGATCGCTTGCATCATTAAAACTTGAAGTTAAATCCCGCTAAGTGCGCTTTTGGGGTGCCAGACGGCAAGTTGTTGGGGTTTATAGTCAGCAGAAGAGGTATTGAGCTCATCCCTTCTAAGATCAAGGCAATTCAAGAGTTACCTCCTCCGAAGACTAAGAAGGAGGTGATGAGTTTCTTAGGGAGGTTGAACTACATCAGTCAATTCATAACTCAATCAACTGTGGTGTGTGATCCTATGTCCAAGATATTTAAGAAAGACGCCCTGACAAAGTGGACTAAAGAGTGTCAGACTGCTTTCGACGCTATCAATAATTATTTGTCCACTCCACCGGTATTGGTTCCTCCGCAAGAAGGGAGTCCATTGTTGTTGTATTTGTCTGTCTCAGATAGTGCATTCGGATGCGTACTTGGTGAACACGAAGAGACAGGAAAGAAGGAAATCTATGTATTATAGAAGCAAGAAGTTTACTCCATACGAGTCTCGTTACACTTTGTTGGAGAGAACATGTTGTGCTTTGACTTGGCTTGCCCAGAAGTTGAGACAATTGTCTTCTTATACTACATACCTTATTTCCAGGATGGACCCATTGAAGTATATTTTCCAAAAGGTGATGCCAACCGGAAAGTTAGCTAAGTGACAAATGTTATTGGGTGAATTTGATATTGTGTAAGTGACTCAGAATGCGATAAAAGCACAGGCTTTGGCTGATCATCTTGCAGAAAATCCTTTTGATGAAACATATGAGCCACTCAAGACTTATTTCCACAATGAAGAAGTATCGTTTGTGGGTGAAGATATTTTTGAAATATATCTTGGTTGGAGATTATTTCTCGATGGAGAAGCATATCACCAAGGAAAATGTGTCGGAGCAGTCTTAGTGTCATAATCTGGTAGACACTATCCCATAGACGCTAAACTCTTATTTATTTGCACGAACAACATGACTGAATATGAAGCTTGCATTCTTTGTTTAAAAATGGCCATCGACATTAATGTCCACGAGCTATTAGTTATTGGACAGGTTCAAGGAGAGTGGGCCATGAAGAATCCAAAGATTATACCTTATGTGAAGTGTGTAAACAAACTATGCAAAAGATTTCGTAAGATCGAGTTCAGACATACTCCCAGAATACATAATGGGTTGTCCGATTCCCTTGCCACCATCGCTTCGATGATTAAGCATCCAGACACTGAGTATATTGATCCTCTATATATAGAGATGAAGGAACATCCAATCCATTGTTCACATGTGGAAGCAAAACCAGATGATTTGCCATGGTATTTCGATATAAGGAAGTATTTAGAGTCTGGGAATTATCCAGAAGATGCAACATCCAACCAGAAGAAGTCGATACATGATATGGCTCTCAATTTCTTCTTATTGGAGAAGTCCATTACAGGAGGACTATAGATTTGGGTCTTCTCAGATGTGTTGATGTTGGTGAAGCTGCAAAACTTATTGAACAGTAACATGCTGGAGTATGTGGTACGCATATGAATGGGATCACTTTGGCAAGAAAGATCTTTCGAGCCGATTATTGCTGGATGACTATGTAGAATGATTGTTGTAAGTTTGTGCAGAAATGTCATAAATGTAAAGTGCATGGCGATTTGATCCGAGTGCTGCCTCACCAACTTAATGCTATGAGTTCACCTTCGCCATTTGTAGCTTGGGGTATGGATGTTATCGGTCTGATAGAGCCAGCCTCTTCAAATGGACACAGATTCATTTTGGTTGCCATCGACTATTTCACCAAGTGGGTAGAAGTAGCTCCGTACAAGTCGGTGACCAAAAAAGTTGTAGCCGATTTTGTTCGCAACAATATGATATGCAGATTTGGAGTACCAGAATTCATCATGGCTTATAATGGTGCAAATCTCAACGGTCACTTGATCAGAGATATACCGAAACTCAACCGCTTATAGTTCTCAAATGAATGGAATTGTAGAGGCTGCCAATAAGAATATCAAGAAGATTCTGAGGAAAATGATTGACAATCATCGAGGATGGCATGAGATGTTTCCATATGCTTTGTTGGGTTATCCAATGACTGTAACAACGTCAATTGGATTCACTCCATATTTGCTAGTATATGGAGCAGAAGAAGTCATACCTGCTGAAGTCGAAATATCATCTTTGAGAATCATCCAAGAAGCTCAGTTAAGTAATGTTAAGTGGGTCAGCAAGCGGATTGATCGACTAACTTTGATTGATAAAAAGATAATGGTTGTCGTTTGTCATGGTCAACTATATCGACAAAGAATGATTCGTGCTGTCCACAAGACATACAGAGCCAGAATTTTGGAAATCGGTCAGTTGGTGCTTAAGTGCATTTTCCTCATCATGAAGAGTACAAAGGAAAATTTGCACCAAATAAGCAAGGACCTTACATGATTCGCAAATTATTATCTCGAGGTGCTTTGGTCCTTTCGGAGATGGATGGCACCACATGGTCGAAATCGATCAACTGAGATGTTATCAAGAAATACTACGTGTGAAGCTTCAGTTTGCATTTTTGTTATTTATAGTAATAGATCTGACCTGAATTCTCGAGAATGAAATACATAGGCGGCCTATTTCGGCCTCGGTCACCCCATTTATCCCTTTCAATATTTCTTTGTATTTGAACTACATTCGACCTGAATTCTCAAGAATAAGATACGTAGGCGGTCTATGTCGGCCTCGATCGGTTTCTTTGTGAATTTGTTATTCTTTGTTAACCTTTGAGGAGGAACTACATTTGACCTAATTCCTGCCTCAAAGGGATACATAGGCGCCACAAGGTTTCGATCATATTTCCCGTAAGATTTCTATTCCTCTTTACATTAGAAACTGGGACAGAATTTTTGAGAGGGACTCAAAAATGTCGAGAAGAAAATTTTTTCTCAACAATCCAAGATTTAAGATATTTCGAGATTTGTGATCGAGAAGAATATTTGAAGGGATCTCAAAAGTTCCATGATTTTCTCACTAACAGTCAAGGATAATCCAAGACAGTTACTCGGACAGAAATTTTGAGGATGGCCCTAAAATTTAGACATGGGTTTATCCACAGTCTAGAGTGACTTGGAATACTACCCATCGAATAATCAGATATACCTCCAAGCATCAGGCTCAAAAAAGTTTGCTAAGCCTGACGTGACATGACACTTGGCAGTGACCTTTTTAACAATACTACTCGAAAAAAAATTTCTTAAAGTTTTCCCTTCATGTTTCATTTGTTTTGGCATAAAATATTTTGTCTTGTCTATAAGGAGTCGGGATATCAGGAAATCAGCTGCAAATAGCAGGACAATGAGTAGACAACTGAAGGAATCGACACAGATCAGTTCATTTTAAAACTAACAATTTTTCGGTGGACGCAGGTTTATAACTTTGATTTAAAATCAGCAAATTCCTCCGATCGATGAATATAGAGAAGTCAAGGGAGGAGAAAGCTCTCCCAAAATTAACGGTGTTCATGTAGATGCATGAATTATTTTATATTGCTTATACTGGGAGCTTTGGAATACAAATGGTTTATTTCAGTCAATTTCCAACAACATCAAGTCTAAAAAACGTCCAGCTAGATTAAAAGATGAATCGAGCAGAAAATCTCAAGAAAGAGTTCACGGTTTCCACAAAGGACGTCATCTGCATCATAATATCATATAAGGTATTACCACTACTAGAAGGGTCATTTATTTGTATTGTCGGTTGAGATGAAACACTATCCGAAGGGTCATTTATTTGTATTATCGGTCGAGACAATATCATTACCTAGAAGGCACCCAAAAGTAAACTATATTGCTCGATTGAAGAATTATCTTCATTTGGTACAAAGGATGGCATCGCGAGTCAATATTCATGCATCGTGGAAGATCAGGCATCGCGAGTTAATATTCATACATTGAGGAAGATCATGCATCGCGAGTCAATATTCATGCATCGCAAAAGATCATGCATCGCGAGTCAATATTCATGCATCACGAGAAGATATTCATGCCTCGTAGAAAGTTATGCATCGCGAGAAGATATTCATATCTCGCAGAAATTTACGCATCGTTGAAAATCATGCATCGTGAGTCAATATTCATGCATCGCAAAAGATCATGCATCGCGGAAGATTATGCATCGCGAGAAGATATTCATGCCTCGAAGAAATTTATGCATCGCAAGAAGATTTTCATGCTTCGCAGAAATTTATGCATCGCGAGAAGATATTCATGCCTCACAGAAAGTTATGCATCGCGAGAAGATATTCATGCCCCCACGAAGATCATGCATCGAGAATTAATATTCATGCATCGCAAAAGATCCTGCATCGCGAGTCAATATTCATGCATCACAGAATATCATGCATCGCGAGTCAATATTCATGCATCGCAGAAGATCATGCATCGCGAGTTAATATTCATGCGTCGCGAGAAGATACTCATGACCCGCAAAGAATCACGCATCACGGGAAGTTATTCATGCCCCGCAAAAAATCATGCACTGCAGAGAAGGAATTAACAACATCCTTTTCAAGAAGAGCATCAAAGAAGACATCTAGATAAATATCAGCACATTGCATCTATTTTTATTTATTTTGACATCAAATAAAGATTATATCTCAATCATAATACATAAGCTTTATTTGCTTTATGTCAAACCGATTGAGTTGACGTCAAATGAAGAAAAGGAATAACTAAGTGTCAAGATGGTAAAGGACACTACCTCTCATTTCAGTTGCATTTTTATGCTAATGAGTTTTATATCAGCCTTCGTCGAGAGCATCCGAAAGGATGAATTCTCCAAAACATACCACAGATGCGGACGACATCAAAATGATGCAACACAATGTGGAACTTTTTCTTAGCAGCGAACTGGGACATAGTCCAAAGAGGAGTGTCAACTTTTAGGATGCGAGTAGAGGAGTGACTTCAACCACAATAAAACCACACCCCTATCAAAAGGCATCTGGTTTTTTCTTTGGCTTTTATCAGTTTCGGTTTGCGTCCGGATTTTTGGTGTCTCCTGGAGGCAAGTTTCCAGTCTGAGTGACGATACACCAAGAGTCTTGGAAATTATGTTCGTGTAAGTTTTTACCTATGGATGTGAAAAGATCCACCCTCATGGCTACGAGGTTGCAAGCCTCTTTTTCATACTCGATTTAATTTGTTACTCGTCCAGAGCCAAAGGTTATCAAACATAATAGATTTTCCTTTCAATTGATCGAGTCAAACTACAGACAACCTGATTCCTAAAGATACAAAGATATCTAGGCGAGCTCAATGTTGAAAACTCGGTTGTGTTCACACATTCCCTCGTAGATCTTATTCCCGAGCATCCCAATCTCTTCATATTTCGGTATCTAGATGACTTTTGAATTCTATCAAAATCGCGCGTTAAATCAAGCGTAATTAATTACCGAGATTCTCAAGTTTAAACAATTGGAATTAATTAATTTTATAAATTTTGAAAACAAAGTAATAATAATAATAAATAAAATAAAGTAATAACAAATAAATTTAGCTTGCAAGCTATTTTAGGTAAGGTTTGACGTTTTTACCTAACGTATTGTCTTACATATTTATTCATATGATATTATTATTATTATTCAAAGTCGAAAAAATATATTAATAGTAATATTACGTTTTGTACAAATATTTGTTTAAGTATTATAGCTTTTATTTTTGAATCCTTAGTTTATATTCGAATTAGTTATTTTATTTTGTTAACCTTGAAAAGCTTATTGATTAATTATATTAATCCATCTTATTTTAAAGTCTAATCAAGTTCGCCAATTACGAGTTAATTTGACTAAATCGGTAATGTTCTAAAAGACCAATTTTGGGCCATTTATTGGCCAATTTTAAATCATCCAGCCTTATCCCCATTTCCAATTTTCGGAAGCCCAATAATCCCCAGCCCCAGCCCACTCTTTACGCCAAAATAGTCCAACCCGATTTTCCTTGGATTTCAATTCAATTCCAGCACACCTTTCCCTTTCTCCCTTCAAATTGTTCAGCCCATCTCCTTTTCCTCCTATAATCTTCCCAACCCACATCTAGTAGCCCACCAAATCTCAATAACATTTCAACTTTTTCAGCCCAAACCAAATCTCCTTTACCCGGCCCAATAACTTCACCCTCAAAGAACAGAAATTACCAACTTTGCCAATAGTTTCAGCGTTAACAACACTTGGATGGTGTCTTCACAGCGAGCTCGCAGCCTTTCAAATGGCACGCGTGAACGACACCACTCAGATGGCACGCGCCCCGCCCTTCTTCACGCGAGAGAGAGTTGACAGAATCAACCACGCCAACGTACACAAAGAGACGGCATCACCTCAATCGTTTCCCTACATAAGGTGTGAATACAAGAATAGACGGAAAGGTATAGGACAGTTTGTTCATTTGTTGTTTCCTCTCTCCGTCCCTTTCAATTCGTACGACGATGGCAGTGTGAGATTCGTCCTCGCGAATGTGGGATTACGCCACGTCAAGTCGCAAGGACATGGAATCAATCCGAGTCGTTTGCATCGCTTTCGTCCTTTTGGAATTTTGCCTAAGTTTTGGAGATTTCTGGTGCGAAGGAGGTTCCTGGCTTTTGGGAGATTTTGAAATTTTTGAAATCACATGGTAATCCCGCTCATACCCTTTTCCCTCCCAAATCCAAAAATCGTAGTTTTCCCCCGCTTGAAAAACCTCTTTTCTTGATTGGGTTAAAATGGTTGAACAATTCGAGAAAGAAAAGGCAAAAAGGATTGGGAGGAATTTTCTTATTTTTGAAAAGGCAGAGCCCAGGTTTTTTTTTGGAGATAGAGATCATTTTTTTCTTTACTTTGGGGAAAGAGATTTTTTTTATGGTGTGAGGAAACGAGTGAGAGTTTGGAGTTAAACGTTTTCGATTGATCACACTTCAGAGATAGGGAGAATTGTAGCTTTAAAAGAAAGAAATTTTAAGCTTGTAACAGATAGTTGAGGTTTGAACAGTAATACTCCCAAATGATTTGTTTTTTCTTTTATTTCCGTTTCTCTTTCTCGCCTCGTTAGGTGGAAGTCGCTCTTTCTCGTCGTCTCAGTTTTGCCGACTGCCAAAGGTAAACTTAATCTAAACCCCAACTATTTCATGCAATGTGTTGTTTAGTATAGATCAAAATAGAGTGCGATTTTCGCCTTTGATGGAAGAATCAGTTGAATATGGTATTATCTTTGTCGATTGTTTATTCAGAGCATTGATAGATATAGATATTAAATTTACATATTGACTTGAGCAAGTCTAAACCCTTTCTGCTTGTCCTGCTATTGTTTGAAATTAGCAGTTTGCGTCTAGATTTGTGCGTAATATTATGTGTATCAGGGTTGTTTGACGTCAGTTCTTGGTTTCGACTTCTGCTCGCAAGTAAAAGTCTGTTTTCTTGGCCCATTTCCAGTCCATCCCCTAATGTTGTGACCATTAAAAAGGGGAGTACCTATGAATTTTCTTACTACTTGGTTTGATATTTAAATTTTTTATTTTTATTTTTATTTTTTTAGCTGCAAGTTAATGTCGTTTTTTAGGTAGTTGTGTTGCCCTTATTGTTTGATATTTTCTCCGAGGTTCGCGGGCTGTCCAGTTTCTCTCTTTTCATCTCATTTGGTATTTTCCAAGTTAGATATTTGCTTTGAGTCTGAATGTTATGCCTGTCTCAATTACATTTCAAGTTTTTCGTGTGACAAAGAAAATCATTGACTGGTATGACTTGAGTTGATGTCACTGTTATATGCTTTCTACTTCTTATCTATTTTTTGTTAGTTTTTTTTTACCTCGTTTGCTTTGCTTGGATATGTCAAGATTTTTCTGTTACCTTGTTTGGCTTTAAGTTCCAAGAGGTCTCTCATTCTAATGTTGCTAATGTTGTTTTTTAAGAAAAAGAAAAGATAAGAGTGGGTTGGATTTTTCTCATTCTAATGTTGCTAATAAATAAACTGTGGTATAAGTGAGTTTCTCGTTTGATTGTTTTCTTGGTATCTCTGTTGCTAAATGATGTTCTTTTAATTTGAGGTGAAGCCTTGTTATTCTAGCATGGGGGTTCTGTTTATTAACAAATATGCAACATGTTATTTATGTTATTTGGGCTTAGTATTATTTATTTTATTGCATAACTTGAGTTTAAAAATTTTAATGATTACATTCTCTAGACATGAGATTTTCATAAATTCATGCTATAATATGTACTACTGCTTAGCGCTATATTTGTCAAGAAGTTTGCACGTTTGTTTCTTAGTTCACGTATTCTTTTTTTGGGAGTTATACTTTCCGGTTTAACTAAAATCTCTATAATAATATGCATTTGGTTCTTTGTGTTGCTCAAGATTTATTTTTGATATTTTATCGCTTCATAAACTAATCTATTTTATTTTATTGAATGTACAACTCCTTTTGAGTCCTCGTGGACTTCATCCCATATCTTGATATTTTCTCATTGAGCCATAAAGGCTCATGCCCTACCTATCGAGTCAAGCCCAAAAAGCCGACGAACAGATTCTTGAAAACAAATTTTGAAGCAAATGGAGGAATTGAAGATTTTGGGGCCAAAAGCCCACATTTTTTTTACTTTATGTCGTATTTTATTTTTTGGCTTTAGCTCCCCTTGTAAATTTGTTTATTAATATATGCTTAGTCTAGGACATGTACAAAATACATGGATCAAAACCCAAAAATAGGTGGGTTTGAAATTCTGGTCCACGCAGACAGATAACCCGGATTCGGACCCAATCTTTCCTCTCTCTCTCTCTCTCTCTCTTATTTGCTCAATTATTTGTTATTTCTGTTGTTAGTTTTAAGGTTAAAGACCCCAGTCCCCCCTAACGTCGTAATTTTTTAACAATTTAAAATTGAATCAAGTTTAACTAGTTTTAAAATAAAAAAAAATAGTTAGATATTTCATTTAGATAAAAAATCTAAGTAACCATTTCTTAAACAACTCTAAATAATTTTTATCCCAAAATAATTTAAGTTAAATTTTAGCCAAACTAAGTTAGTTGTCAGATAACCGCAAGTAAGCGGACGTCTTAGGTGCTTTCTAAACCTTCCCAAGGCTTTAATATGAATCCCAACCCCTTTACAGTTTTCAATTTATTTTTCTGTTTAAGTCTATTGAAAACAAATATTTTTTCTTCATTTTTTTTAAAATTAAGTGGCGACTCCAAAAAGTCAAAAACTTTAAAATAAATATTTTCTGCTAAATCCTTTCGGATTAAAACAAGCATTAAGACAATATCACTTAACTCATAAAGTAGTCAAAAACTAGCGTTCATCAATTACATTGGTTCATAGGTGATTGAGTTAAAATAATTTAATTAACAACAATTCAATCAATATTCAATGTTTCAAACCTTTGATGCATGAACCTAAGAATAGATCATGAAATTGGAAAAGTTCATCTTTGAAACTTTAGAAAACTCTTTGAATGTTGGGCTCCTTGATGAATAGAGTTTCAACGATAAAAAAATCATACCAAAATGATTTCAATCCACCAATTTTATGAAGAATCACCACTAAAATCTCCAATCCAAGCTCTTACTTGAGTTTTGGATCCTATGGAGTTCTAGAGAATTTCTTAGAGAATTTGGATTTTGATTTTGAAGAATGAAATCTTCTAAATGTTTAAGGCTTATAAACATGTTTAGAATACCCAAAATACCCCTAATCAACCTCCCTTTCTCTTATTTGGAAACGGGTTGAATTTACAATTTCACCCTTGCAACTTACAGTAAGCTGCGCAGAAACAGTCCATCCCACGCCTGGCCATTAACGGCCCATTTCCCAACCAACAGATCGTCCTTTTGGTCCATGGTTTGGGACTGAGGCTAGTCCTTGGCTTGGAGTTCTCCCACACCTAAGTCCTAAACCACGAAACCCATCGACGGGGCTTCGACTGGCTGACGAGCTGTCGTTTGCCTCAGTCGATTGGGGCCTGGTCTAGGCAGCCTTGGCTCTAGAAAAAATCCTTCCTCAAGGATCGTTTGTTGGTCATTGGAGACTTTCACCCAAAAGTTTCCAACCTGAATATGTTCTTATACAAGTTTAGGACCTCCCACATCAATTTAATCCAAAATCAATACGTAAAACCCTACGAAATATGCCAAAACACATAAGGTCATTTTAAGGCAAACCTTTTGAACGTCATCGACGTTCTTGGACATTTGACCTCCAAACTTCATGAAACTTGACACAATGCCTATAAAAAGTATTTTAACTAATATAAGGACCTCATTAACTCATTAACACACATATAGGCACATAAGTGACTTAGTCGTCCCTTGACATTTCACTTCCAAATCACCTAAAACTCTAGACATTGCCTCAATACCACATTATAGACCAATTTAGGACCTTAAACCATCGGGAAAAACATGTTAGGCTCTAGTTTCACCTAAGTCATTTTTGAGGTATTACACAAAGTAAGCACAATTAAACCTTGTGCTTTCTTGGTGTATCCTCCTGTTTCAACAAATATATTAAGTCGGGATTTTTGAAGCTTGTGCCAACAAGGGACATCAAATCCTGCTTCTCAGTTGACTATGAATATTCTCTTGCTTTTTCTTTTACTCTTTTCTTTGTTCTCTCTGTCGTTCTTTTTTGACAATGTAATCGAGGACAGGTCAAGAGGAGGATGTCATTTTAATCCTGAAACTATGGCAAACTCTCTTCTGCTAAAGAAGATTGGCATGCCACAATAATTAATTAAAATCTCTTCCTGCTTTTCGGAATTTTGAAAAATGAACCTTCTTTTTAGAAGTTCATAGACCATGTCATTTGAGAACGTGCATTTTTATCCTCGGGTAAATAAAGAAATGACTGAAACAACAATTCCTAAAAAATCTTCAAAATGATTTCTCCTCAAGAATGCCATTAAGTTGTTAAAACTTTTTACCAAGCGTGACCTCATAATGCTATCACCATTAGCATTAGGTTGCAGATGCACGGGGAAAGTGTCTGCATTGATAATTTTAATCCCATCATCACCAATAGCATTGCAAACTTCATGAAGATCTTATTATTCTTCATACACTTCATTTATTTTTTCTTCTTCTTGCTCAACTACTTCTCTATTTTTTCCTTCTTCTTCGTCAACTACATTTATATTTTTTTATTTTTGTTCCTCAACTTCTTTTGTTTTACCCTCTTCTTCCTCAACCACTTCTACTCTTTCTCCATCATCAACAACTTCATTTTTTTCTCTTTCTTAATATTATTTTTTTAGGAAATTCTAGTTCTACTTGAGAAGAAGAAACTGCTTCAGATGCAAGTTCTTCTAAAAGAGTGGTATTTTCATTCCTCTTCCTAGGAATTGTAGACCTAGCCTTCTTCTAGATCTTTATTGTGTCAGTTATATCATTTTTCTTTTGATATGAGTCATTATATTTGTATCCCTTTTATCTGCAACCACAAAAATAAAATATTGAATGCCACACATGAGCTATAAATGAAGTTTTTTTAAATACATAATAACACAAACAACAAATACGATTCAATGTCAACATGTACCAACAAACAAACTTTAACCATTTCTAAACCCTATCCAATGAACTCTACAAGTGAAGTTTTCTAAAAGCAAAAAATATTTCAAAAAATAATAACTACCCGATCAAGTAGATGATACAACCACTAAAAACAACGCAAGTAAGCATTGCGAATCCTAATTAAATATTACCTGAGAAGATATAACTAATAAACTAAAAATGATGAGGACAATGGGCCTTACGGTAGAAGAGGATCGCAACAGATTACCACTAATATTTTAGAAAAATATCGTTAGAACAATGATATGTGAAGGAAGGAATAATGAAACGAGAGAAAAGGAAACGAGAGGTTTGGAATATGAAACGACTTTTATAGAAGAGAGGAGAGACGAGAGAGGGTAAATGAAGGGACAATTGTATTAAAGATGTTTATTTTATTTTTTTGAATTTTGAAAATTCCATGTGTGGCATATGTTGTCACATATATATGTTCTATTGGGGCACATACCACCTTTCTGTGACATATGTTATATAGTATAATGTTGTCACATATCTACTTTCTGTGACATATCTTACCACATATATCCTTTTTGTGAAATATGTTGTCACATGTATCATTTTTGTATTAAGTGGTATTTTTTACGACATAAGTTATATATGTTGCCACAGACACCACATTTCTTCCTTTCCGTCATAATTGACATTTGTTCCAACAAAATCAAAATAATCATAAATATCATTTATATTAACATTATCAACAAAAATTAACACTTAACAATTTTTTTATACAACTTATCAACAAAAACAATAACTTACTCATTTAAAGTCGAACAAAATTTCAGTTCGGAAAGAGGAGAGAGTCACGATCGGAGATGAATAGGAAGATAATAGAGATAGTTGGAGAGGAAGATAATGGAGATAGTCGGATTATCAAATTTTTAGGGAAGAAGAATAACTGAAGAGAGAACGGTAGGACAAGTAGAAGAATACGAGATTTTTTTTAAATGGTTTGGATTGAATTATAAAAATTCAAAAATGAAGTGTTCCCTTTTTGTTTTTATGAAAGATTAGAAAGTTTCAAAAAAATGTTAATTTGGTCTCAGATTTACTTAATTACATTTTAAAGAGGATTTAACCAGCCCTTAGTTGATCTGTCAACAAAAATCAAACAAAGACTTATTTGACTAAACCAATCCAATTTGAAGAAAATTTGAAACCCATTTGAAAAAATCTCCAAAATAAGACTTAAACCTTCAAGTCTACTTAGAAACTTTAGAGAAAACTATTTTAGACTAAAAATGGAATAATAATACTCTAAAATTTGATAAAACTCGATACAAAAGTAATGTTCAAAATGTAATTTATAGTCGCCGAAAATAAGCTATGAAGGACCACTAGGTGAAGTAAGTCGGGCTGGCCGAACCATTCATTGAGCCAGCCACCCTTTGACCTCTTGATTTGCCTAATGACTTAACATTCAGCATCCTCGAGGTTTGCAACTTTGGACGATCTGTCTTTGCTTCACGGAACTGCTCGACAATTCGTCGGCTGCTCCTTTGATATTGCCAATTTTGTTTATTTCTTCAGGGCTTGACACACTGGAACATTAGGCGGTCAAGTGAGGATACATCGAGTGCTCTTGGCGATCCTCAGGCTCGCCCTTCTTCATTTATTCAGCTTATTTTGTTCCTTTTTGCCTGTTAGTTAGTGTCCTAGTTTTATTTCTCAATCTATATACTTGAAACTCAAGGGTATTAGTTTATAACACAACTTAAGCACTTGAGGACACTAACTCTATAAAAAGATAAGATCTAAAAGTTTACAAAATAGTAATGCATCGTGATCGCCATAACATCAAGTGGGAGAAAGTGTGATGATACATTGTGTCAACACGTCACATAAGTTCCACCTTGTACAAATCTTTTCCAATGTGGAAAACTTAAATGAGAAGGAGGTTAATATGAAGATTCCAGAATCATGAAAAGTTTCTTTGAAACGACTCAATATGGAAATTAACCTAGAAATTTTTTAGAGAGGAACTTATTTGTAAATACATAAAAGGTTATCTAATAATAATTATTATTATTATTATCGAATAGCCTCTAGATGAGACATATAAATAAGGAATACAATTATGAAGCTGTTATAAATGCATTAATGTGGATGTCATTTGTAACTCACTTCAAAACTCATCTGCAACTCTCTTTGAAATTCATGTACGAAATAAATGAACACTTTAATTCATGTAACTTTGAAGAGATATTTTGTACTATAAATAGGCGATGATTATTTTATTAGAGGATCAATCGAAAAGTACAGAAGAAAGAAATAAGACAGCATTCTCCTATATATTTTATCTATATATTCATTATCTTAGATAATTTCATATTGCTAATATTTTACAACACGTTATCAACATGATCTCTAACCAATTGAGACATACTTAATTCGAAATTAATTCCTAAAAGTTAATCAACTTTCTTTTAGAGTCAGGTATATATTCGTGTGTTTATAACATCTCTAATAGGATTTGCATAAATGTTTAATCTATAATTTGACTACTGCATATATAACTTGATTTAGCTATTATACTTTATTTGGCATAATAATCAGTACGTTACAGATTTATATTGTTATGTTATTTACTAACTTATAACTATAAATTAATTACTAAAGTAATATGATAGCATGCTAGTTAAAATAACTATTTTCATACATTATGGTAATATATTGGTGTGTGTCATAAAAAGAATATTATTGTATTAAATATGGATTGAAACTCTTAAAAATTGACATTAATACTATATATCAATTAAAATTACATATTAAATATATTGTTTCAATACGTCATTAGTTTATATGTTTTTAAGACATTCAATGTGCATGCATGTAACATATAATTTATTAGATAATCATATTATACTTTATCATTTGAACATTATTTACAATTTATTATAAAGAAACCAACATCATAATATTAACTCAATTATTTTATGATAGTTTTCATCATGTCGAATTTGTCAAAACTTGAACTTGTGGCACTTGATATTTCTAGAAAGAATTATTTGTCATGGGTACTTGATGCTGAAATTCATTTTATCGCAAAGGGTCTTGGTGATAGTATAATCGAACGAAATATGACATCAGGTCAGGATAAAGCGAAAGCTATGATTTTCCTTCGTCATAATCTTGGTGAAAGCCTAGAGGTTGGATACCTAATGGTGAAAGATCCACTTGAATTATGGATAGGTTTGAAAGGGATGTATGACCACCTCAAGGCAACGGTATTGCCAAGGGCTCATTATGAGTGAATGCACTAATGATTTCAAGATTATAAAATCAAAATTGAGTATAACTCTGTTGTATTTAGAATAACTTTCCAATTGAAATTATGTGGGGAAACAATAAAAGATGAGGACATGTTGGAAAAGACACTAACAACTTTCATGCCTCTAATATGATATTACAACAGCAATATCGTGAAAAATGTTTTCAGAGATACTCTAAACTTATCTCATGTCTTTTGGTGCCTGAGCAACATAATGAACTTTTATAGAAAAATCACGAAGATTGTCCCGCTGGAAGTGCTCTATTACCGGAGGCATATGCTATTGAAACACATGGCCAGTCTGAAATAAGACAAAATAATCAAGGCCATGACAACGTGAGCGGGCGTGACATAGGCAAAAGACAATATAATAATTGTCGAGGTGGTGTCCATAACAAAAGGGAGAACAATATAGGTTCTCAAAATAATCCTTCTAAAGGAAAGGGCGATCACTGTCATCGTTGTGGCCTTAAAGGTCACTGAAAAAATGAATGTCGGGCACCTGAGAATTTTGTTAGGTTGTATCAAAATTCCTTTAAAAGGAAAGAAAAAAAAAGGTGACACCTCCTCTTCTAAAGCCCGAGTAGAGTCACATTTGACTCTCAAAGATGATATTCTGGCAGGATCTTCTCAAAAATATATTGAGAATGTTGAGGCAAACTTAGCATTGAAAGTTGATGCTTTTGATGGGCTCGATAATATTACTCATCTAAAAGCTTAGGACTTCTTTGGGGATCACAACTGAGATTGATAATTGAACTAGGAAATGAATAATGTTTTTATGTATTTTTAATGTCTTAATTAAAGTTTATGTACCTAAGATTTCTTTTGCTAAATTTCGTACTTTTATTATGTACTTTTATTCATGTGAAAATAAATAAAATTTTCCAGTCTTCAGTTGGATCCAAGATGAGTAGTGGAGATATGTGTCTTCTGGATATTGCCACAACTCATACGATACTAAGAGAAAATAAATATTTCTCTGGTTTGATAATGAAAAAGGCATATGTTAATGCAATATCCGGTAGTACAAAATTAATTGAGAGCTCTGGAAGAGCGGCCTTATTAATACCTGGAGGAACATTATTGGTAATTGATAATGCATTGTATTGTAGTAAGTCTCATAGGAACTTGTTATGTTTCAAGGTTATTCGCCAAAATGACTATCATATTGAGACTATGAATGAAGGAAAGGTGGAATACCTTTATATTACAACAATAAATGCAGATAAAAAACTGTGCATGAAAAATTGCCAGCACTTTCTTCAGGGTTGTACCATACAAATATTGGTTCAGTAGAATCACATACCCTAGTAAACAAAAGGTTTACTGATTCTAATGATTTTATCATTTGGCACGATCGGTTGGGTCATCCCGGTTATAATATGATGCGCAAAGTAATTGAGAATTCACATGAGCATACTCTGAGGAACCAAAATGTTCTTCAATCAAATGAATTCTCTTGTGGTGCTTGGTCACAAGGAAAGTTGGTTATCAAACTATCAGTGGCTAAGGTTGGGGTGGAATCCCCTGCATTTCTCGAACGGATACAGGGTGATATATGTGGACCTATTCACCCTGCATGTGGACCATTTAAAAATTATATGGTCTTGGTAGATGCATCTACAAGATGGTCTAATGTCTGCTTATTATCAACTCGCAATATGGCTTTTGCGAGGTTGTTGGCTCAAATAATAAGGTTAAAAACACAATTTCTAAATTATGCAATAAAAATAATTCGTCTTGATAATGCTGGTGAGTTTACATCTCAGGCATTTAATGATTATAGTTTGTATACTGGAATAACAGGTGAGCATCTTGTTGCACATGTTCATACTCAAAATGGCTTAGCAGAGTCATTGATTAAACGTCTTCAATTGATAGCTAGATCCTTGTTGATGAGAACAAAGTTGTTTGTTTCGGTTTGGGGGCATGCCATTTTGCATGCAGAAGCACTTGTGCGCATAAGGCCAACCAGTTATCATGACATCTCCCCATTACAATTGGTTATTGGTCAGGAGCCAAACATTTTCCATCTTACAATCTTTGATTGTCCGGTATATATTCCAATTGCTCCACTACAACACACAAAGATGGGTCCCCAAAGAATGTTGGGGATATAAGTTGGGTATGAATCTCGTTCTATTATAAAATATTTGGAACCTAGAACTGGATATTTATTTACGGCAAGGTTTGTTGATTGTCATTTTGATGAATCAGTTTATCCAACATTATGAGGAGAACAAAAGCAGTTGAAAATGAGATAGATTTGAATTCACTTTCACTGTCTCATTCAGATCCTCGAACAAATCAGTGTGAACAAGAAGTTCAAAAGATAATTTATTTGCAGAATATTGCAAATCAATTGTCAAATGCATTTACTAACCTTCCACGGGTTATTAAATCATATATTCCAGCTGTTAATGCTCAAGTTCGAGTTGATGTCCCTCTAGGACAAAATGTTAAGACGAATGAGTCTGGACCATGCTTAAAACGTGGTAGACTAATTGATTCCAAGGATAAAAATCCTCGAAAAATAAAAAGAATAAATGATCAAGATGATGATCATAATATAGAGGCAATTGCTCATGAAGCACTCTGAGGCATAATAAATGATGACACCACAAAGGAGGTTCATGTACTTGAAAATAATGAGAATGAGGAAATCTCTATAAATTATGTCTTGACGAGAAAAATGTGGAATCGAAATAATATTGTGGTGGATAATATTTTTGCCTATAATGTTGCAATTGAAATAATGCAACAAAAAGAGGACTTGGAACCAAGATCTGTCAACGAGTGTAGACAGAATAATTGTCCAAAGTGGAAGGAAGCAATTCAAACAAAATTGGCTTCACTTGAAAAATGTGAACTTTTTGGACCAACAGTCCTAACACTTGAAGGTATCAAGCCAGTGGGGCATAAATGAATTTTTGTGCAAAAACGCAATGAAAATGGTAAAGTTGTAAGATATAAAGCACGACTTGTGACACAAGGATTTTCACAAAGGTCTGACATTGATTACGAGGAGACATATTCTCCTGTGGTAGATGCAATTACCTTCAGGTATATGATAAATATGACAGTTCATGAAAAGCTTGAAATGCATCTAATGGATGTTGTCACAACTTATTTATATGGCTCACTAGACCACAATATTTTTATGAAAAACCTTGAAGCATTTAAAGTGCTTGAAGCATATAAAATTCAAAAGAAAATTGTTCAATAAAGCATCAGAAATTCTTATATGGATTAAAACAATCAGGGCGAATGTGGTATAATCGTCTTAGCAAATGTTTGCTAAAAGAAGGATACAAGAATGACCCTATTTATCCTTGTATTTTTATACGAAGGTCAAAATCTGAATTTGTAATAATATTTGTTTATGTTGATGATTTGAACATTATAGGAACTCCTAAAGAGCTTTCAAAAGTCATTGAGTGTTTGAAGAAATAATTTGAAATGAAAAATTTTGGTAAGACAATTTTGTCTTGGCCTTCAAATTGAACATTTGACAAATGAAATATTTATCCATCAATCAACATATATTGAAAAGGTTTTGAAAAGATTTTACATGGATAAATCACACCCACTGAGTACCTCGATGGTTGTGAGATCTCTTGATATAAATAAAGATTCATTCCAACCTCAAGAAAGTGATGAAGAGGTTCTTGGTGATGAAACAACATATCTCAATTGGGGCACTAATGTACTTTGTCAACAATACCCGACCAGATACTTGTTTTGCAGTAAGTTTATTGTCGAGATTCAGCTCATGTCCAACAAGAAGACATTTGAAAGATGTTAAGCATACATTCAGATATCTTCAAGGAACAATTGATATGAGAGTGTTGTATTCTAATGCATCCAAGCCAGAGTTGATCGCTTATGCTGATGTAGGATATTTGTCTGATTCATATAAAGCCCGATCTCACACATGCTATTTATTCACATATGGAGGTACAACTATATCAATTCGTTAAATAAAGCAAACAATAGTTGCTACGTCTTCAAATCATGTAGATATAATAGCCATTCATGAAGCCAGTCGGGAGTGTGTGCGGTTGAGATCAATGACTCAACACTATTTTGCAATTATTCGGTGTTTCTGTGCAAACAAAGATTCCAACAACATTGTATGAATATAATGCTGCTTGCATTGCACAATTAAGGGAAGATATATTAAAGAAGATCGAACAAAACATATTTCACCTAAGTTCTTTTTCACACATTATCTTCAACAAAATGGTGAGATAAATGTTCAACAGATTCGTTCGAGTGATAATCTTGCAGATTTATTCACTAAAGCATTGCCAACGTCAATATTTGAGAAGTTAAGATATAGGATTGGGATGCGTTGTCTCCAAGATATCAAATATGTTCTTCATCAGGGAGAGTAAACACGCGCTATACTCTTTTTCCCTTAGCCAAGGTTTTGTTCCATTGAGTATTCCTGGAAAGTTTTTAATGAGGCAGCACTCGAGGCGTATTATAAGATGTGTATACTCTTTTTCCTTCACTAGGCTTTTCCCACATGATTTTTCCTAATAAGGTTTTAACGAGACACATTATCTATGGACATCCAAGCAGCAGTGTTATAAATGCATTAATGTGGATGCCATTTGTAACTCACTTCAAAACTCATCCGTAACTCTTTTAAAGTTCATGTACGAAATAAATGAACACTTTAATTCATGTAACTTTGAAGAGATATTTTATACTATAAATAGGCAATGATTATTTTATTAAAGGATCAATCGAAAATTACAAAGAAATAAGAAAACATTCTCCTATATATTTTATCTATATATTTGTGTCAATACTTTCATATTGCTAATATTTTACAACAGAAGCAAAATTCATCAAACATTCTCCTATATATTTTATCTATATATTTGTGTTAATAATTTCATATTGCTAATATTTTACAACAGAAGCAAAATTAATCAAATTTTATGAAATGCACCCGTCGGTATAAACCCTAGACTAATTATAAACATAAAAAAATAATAATAACGTTGTGTGTGTATGTGAAGAAAACAGTCACTTTTATCAGATCTCGCTTTACTAGAGTTGCCGAAGATCATCCCAGCAGGCACCAGTTGCACAAGATCATCAGAGAGTCAAAAACACTGTTCAATTTCAGAAGAACCTGACCTGACGTAACCTGACCTGACCTGACCTCCTTCAATGGAGGACGCTTACGCCCGATCTGTTTCAGAGGTATCCTAAATTCTCCTGTTTCTGGTTAAACAAGAATATACCTTGAATGCCAATGCTGCAATTCCATTTCCAGGTTCTTGAATTCTTCGCGGTGGATCCAACTAAAGGTCTTACAGATTTACAGGTGCAATTTCAGTGGCCAAACTACTTGGGAAGGATCCAATTCAATACCCCTAATTCTTTTTTTTGTTTTGTTTCCCAGGTTACACAACATGCACACTCGTATGGCAAAAATGGTAATCATTGTTTCCCTTACTTCTCAAGTGTTATGTTCTTACAACGGTGGCATTTTCAAATGACTGAACAACATAGCTCATGTGCATGTCTGCATCTTGAGAATATTTGCTTATTTTACAATAAAAAAATATAAGTTGTAGTACCTATAATATCACAAACTTAATTGCCTAGGCTCCATGTTGTATTGCCATCTTGCATCTCTATTTGCTTATGAATTTTGACAAGTATGAGGTTACGGGAATAAACCAGGAAAAAAATGCATGCAAATTGACTACTTTGTGCCCTTAAATTCAGTAAGCGGAACAATTTAGGCATGTCCACAGTTTATCACTGTACATTGGGCTAGTGGACATTCCTATCTTTGGTCCCTAAGGTTGGTGAGGATTCTTTTGGCCAGGTTATTTTGAGAAGAACAAAAGATTCATAGAGTTAAGATCTTCTAGTTTAGTTAATTTTACCAGAATTCTTGCAAGATTAGGAGATCATCCTATGTCCAAGAGATTTCGGTTCCAAATGTTGTTATGATGCTTAGATAGCTGCTATCTTCCAATTGTGTTGTAATTTTAGCTAACAATGGATAGAAGTTGATGATTTGATTGAGCAACTAGTTAATGTTGGTTGCATAACCGGTATGGTTGTGAGGATATAATCAAGTTTGTGGACCCAAGAGTTATGAAGCTACAGAATGTTAATGTTATACTACTAGCTTGCATCTCAACTATAATTGGTATGATAACAATGGTGTCTGCATCAACTTACATCTCAACTATTCCACCCGGTTCCTGCAATCCTACCTGCAATTGTATGGATAATTCTGTTATCAAACTTTAGGTAGATTGGAAGTCATTGCTTTGAGTGTTTATGTCTGTGTTAGATTTGAACAGTGGTGTTCCATGTTATGTGTCTACTTTGTTGACCACTAAGCAGTATTCTTTGAGACTGTGAGGGCATGTTTTGCACGGCCTTATGATACTGGATTGTCATGAACAGAATAATGTTCTAATGGCCAGGATGATGTGTTGTTTATTTGAGGAGAGGCCACTGTGATACGCCTAAAGAATCACTCAATTTTATTCTGTCTCGGACGCCATAGTTTTTTTTTTTAATTTCATACTAATAAAAATGTTTTCTTTCTAATTGGTATCTGTTGTGGTAAGATTTATCTTCAACACAAAGTAGTACTGGAATCAGATTAATATGTCATAATTTTTAAATAATTATGCATGTGTTTTGTTATGTGATACTCTATATGCTTGTCATTTGCCTGATTTTGTCTTCTCTAATTAATTTTCTCTTTGGTTGCATGTTTCATGAATTTTCTCAGTGTTGCCTCAAGAAAAAAGTAAGTTCTCTTTCCTTTCCATCTCTCACTCTCTACACATATAATTAGGTTGCATCTAAAATAGGGTAGAGACATTCATAATCAGCAAGCCAGCTTCGCTTTAGTTAAGGAGATTTTATTCTTGTGTTTTATTTTATTGCTATAGTAAAATACCTGAACTTCTGATGGAGTCACATTTTATTAGCATTTGTTACAACGATAGGAAAACCAGTGAATGCTCTTGCTTGACTGATATTGTATTACAAGAGCTTTTTCTAGATGAGCATATGGTACATAAGATATGAATTAACCATATTCGTCAGTACTCTACAGTCTACACAATTATGTTATATGTTGTATGCACCCCAAACATTCAAGACAGACAAATAAATAAAAATATTATTTTATTTGGTGACGATAGAATGCATGCCTTTCTTGATATTTTTCTTTAAAAAAGAATGCATGCCTTTCTCTTTTATATTATTTCATTTTGGTGATGATAAAATGCAAAATGATTTGCAGTAAAGTAAGCATTTATTTTCTCGTCTAGTCCTAATAATTGCATTTTCCTCTGAACTTAACGTCGCTACACTGAGCTCGCTTGTTTTTACAATTCTGAGCCATCATGGCCTCCGGATTCTCTTGAAATCTGTATATATCTAGAAATCTCTCTTGAGTGACAAGTGTCCAAAATCCAAACATCAGATCAAAATCCATTTCTATTGCAAATTGCCACCGAAAGTTTCTCCCATCCTCGGCTTAATTTTTTTTTTAAATCCATCTTTGATTCATGTGTTTCCATAGGTTCACTCCTCAAAATGTTGTTATTGCGGTGCTGGTTTAGGGGGCAACTTCCTTTCATTCTGATCATTTAGTTTCAATTAAGTTTTTCTTTTGCCATTGCAAAATCCCCATACCCACTTCCCTAGACAACTTTATATTGTAGATTAGGTATCTGATGCCCTTCCCCCTTCCTATCGTGGTCACAGATTTTTCCACTTTGCATGACTAACTTTTCGTCTTTTATTTTCTTTCTATTCCAGAAAATGTCCCGTCTAATTATGTGAGAAATAAACAGGTCCGAGATTTTACTCAACTCCATGTTTATCTAAGTCGGTCATTCTTAGAGGATATGTAACACATCTTTCAGGTGGTTAAGATTCTTTCTAAAGTTGTAACACTCTACACCCTCCACTTCACTTTTATGCTTTGCTTCTAGTGGTATGCCTGATGTTGATAATGTACCAATCTTTATTGGTTACTGCCTCTTTATTCAAGATAGAACTCATGGACAATGAGGCACATGGCTTAGTTTGCGCTGCCTACACTGAAGTGCATCTTAAGCGACACAAAGCACCCTTGGTGAGCTTTTCTGAGCTAAAAGTCTTAAGCAAGCCTCAAAAGAGACTTGACAGCACACCATATTGTGATGTTCCTCCTAGAAGAATAGCTACTTTTTTTCAAAAATTGACATGCAATCAACATGCTACTTTAAAGGCCAATAAGACTACTCTAATATCTTTTGTGTGATCATCATTGTAATCACGCGAAAACAATGTGTCATCTGCAAAGTGGATGCTGGAAATCTCACTTACTGTCATGGATCCTTCTTACCGTGAAGCTAGTTATCTACCCCATTCTTTCATCCTTAGTTCTACTAAGACCTCATTTGAAGCTAAATGCACATCTAAGTGATCAAGATCTGGTTTTTTGATCTGAACACTGAATGATTAAGACCGTTTGTTTTAAACTTCTGAATATAAATTGTTTATCAATATGTAAACACAATAAGTAATATACTTGAAAGAAAGTTGTAGTTAAACATTATATAAACAAAATATTAAAAAACATTAGTTGAGAAAAAATAAAATTATAATAATAATTAAAATTTTCGAAAATATAAAGATAAATCTTATAATTTTTAAAAATAAAGTGAAACTATCTTCTGTACATAACAAAATTATATTAACAAAAATAATTGTTAGAAGTTATTAAAAGAAAATTCTCATCATCTTTTACTAATTTTTGCAAATAATTTTTATCAATTATTGATGACCAAGCAATACGATCAAGAATTAAATGTTGTTAAAATAAAAAGGGGAAAGAGCATGGATAGTTGATGGTTGGAGAAAGAGAGAGAGGCATGATTTTTTTGCAAAAGAAAATATATGGAACGAACTTTAATAGAAGTCTGTATTTAAAAGAATCTGAATGAGATTAAGACTCTGTCGTAGGTCTGATTCATTCTGACCCATTAAGGGCCCGTTTGGATGGGCTTAATAAAAGCAGCTTTAAAAAAGTACTTTTGAAAGTGCTGAAACTTATTTTTAAAATAAGCAGTTATGCGTTTGGATAAAAGTGCTGAAGTTGTTATGCCAAACGTGAAAAGGGAAAAATGGAAGAAAGAGATGTTAGGGTTATATGGGTAATTTGGAGATTGTATAAAAATATTAAGGGCAAAAAGATAAAAATGTGGTCAACTTAAAACAGCTTATAAGCTAAAAAAAAAAGCACCCCTGCCCCAGCTTTTAACTTTTGGCTTAAAATAAGTTTTTTTTAACTTAAAATAAGTTATTTTGAGTATTGCCAAACAGTTAAATAAGTCAAAAATCAGCTTTTAAGTCAGTTTGACCAGCTTTTAAGCTGAGCCAAACAGGCTCTAAGTGATTCTTAAGTTGAAAAAACAGTCGCAGTTAATAATCTAATATTCAAATCATTCAAATTTTGACCTCCATTAAGTGCAAACAAATGAGGACTAAGACAATCCATCACAATTATAATAAGGGTAAATGGATTATCTTGTCCAAGGCCTCTAGAAGATCGAAAGAAGCTCCACCCTGGCCATGCAACAAGACTGAGGACTTCATTTGTGCATTAAGACCTCTTTCTCTACTTCCACACATCATTTTCTCTAGAACTGAGATGAGGATATTCCAACTTAATCGGGTCTAGGGATTTTCTATGTCTTAATTAAAATGATTCCCCTATTTTCTCCTCTTTATGTTCAATCTAGGCACAAATTAGCAATAAGGACTTACTTGAAACTCGCCTCTCCTTATAAAATTATTTTTTGAATGATGGAGCTCGGTAGAAAAGGGCTTTATTAATGTCTTGTTTGCTAAATGGTCCCTCAATTTCCTTCTCTTTGTTTAGTCTAGGTATTCATTTGCAATTGGAACCTAATTGGAGATTTTCTTTCCTGAGATAAAGACTTCTGTGAATAAGGAAGCTGGGCATAATTCATCCGTTTCAGTCTCTTATACATACTAACAAGCTGATTGGTCTAAAGAGTAAAGACCTGTAATTCCAAAGTCCCACTTTTCTTTGAGATCAGGGAAATAAAAAAAGCGCCTAGACTTCTTCAAACTTCATCTCCTTGCGTTGTTGCCAGACCTTTCTCCGTGTTCCAGCATATGTGTAAAATATGAATACCTATCTAAATCTATTAGGTCCAGGGGCTTCATCTAGATTACACTGTTTCCTCTGCCTCTTCTTCACAAAAGTGACATTCCAATAATCTCTCTGATTTCCATATCTTCTAACAGTATTTCCATTGCTTTCAGTAATAGGGGAATTTGCAGTGTTCTGAAATATGAATTATTATTCGTGGAGTGTGTACCTATGATATAGTCTCAGCTGAATCCTGGTGTTTGATGACCCACACCATTACTTATTGACTGAACCAAGTTATTGCTGGTTTCAACAATTTAGTTGAATAAATTTTAAGCATTGTGCTTATTAATTGGGACAATTATCTTTTGCTACGTAATAATTGGTACATTGTTGCTTAGCTTTGTCTACTTATTGTTATTATTAATATTATTATTATCTATTGCAGGCACTCCTTTCTGGAAGTTGGTGCTGAAGCAATTTAATGATTTGCTTGTTAAGATTCTAATTGCAGCTGCTTTTATTTCCTTTTTTTTGGCACTTGCTAATGGAGAGACGGTAATATCAGCCTTCATTGAACCTTCTGTAAGCAAACTTGACTTCTCTTTCTTACTATCATCAGGCTAACTTGACTTCTTTTCCTTACTGCCATTAGGGGATGGAGTGGGAGTGTAATTCGGGTGAATTTTTCTTTTACCAAACATAAAATGTCTAATGATTTAAGGACAATATGACTCACATATCTCTCTTACTAAAAAATACTTCCAGTTCTGCTCCCAGGCCTTGTTTTCTCATGGATATCAGCTAGGGTCCCTTAAGGAGTAAGGACTTCTGGCTACCCCTCTCTGGTGGTATTTGATTGCACGAGCAGCCATTTTCATTTTTTTTTCTTTAAAGCCTTTTATCTACCATAGATATTTAAAATTATTTTAGATCCGGGGGGGGGGGGTGTTAGTTTTTTGGCATCACAGAGACGTTGTCCAAAAGAGAAATATGGTTCAAATGGGTTGAGAGCTCATGGTTGCACATTGAGGCTCTGTTCTGGGTATCTCGGAGAATCAGAAAGGCTTCCATTGTTTAGGGGAGAGTCTACCAGACATGGAAAAGCAGAGACAAGTCTACATCACTTTTCTGTTCCATGAAATTCTACATCTTTGATCACTTCACTTCTGGCACTATAATAACTGCTCTAGATTGCCCTGTGACAACAATAATTGGTTAGAGGGGTATTTTTGATCCCTTACTCTATTGTAAAACATAAGCTACTTGTGAACATTGTAATCTAAACTTTTTCATCATTGTTTCCTTTGTGATTTAAGCGCTTGATGTACTTTTTTTCTTTTTTTCTTGTAGTATAAATGGGTCATGTTTTGGTTGTATAATAGCAGCACGAAAAAATATGAATAGGAAGAACTGGCTTGGCAAAAATAATTCTAAAGTAATAATTCATTATAATACAGTGAACATGATCTCATATTTATTGAAAGAAAGGATGCTAGAAAGTGCCAAGAAAAGTCTTCTGGTGGTACTGCTAAAGAACAAAATTCATATCATTTATGAATTCCTCCTTGTTTTACCATAATCACAAGTGATGTTTACAGGTTATCTTGATGATATTGGCTGCAAATGCAGCGGTCGGGGTTATCACAGAAACAAATGCTGAAAAGGCTCTTGAGGTATGATATTCAGTTGAGTGTAGAAATAGTGACATTGCTGTGCTAGCGTTCTAATTTTCAGGTTATTCTTTCGATTTTTTTCTCTGTTTAGTAGGTTGAGTTCTTATCTTCTTGATCAACATGTGTCCCCTTTCTTGTATATCCTTGCTTTATTTTCTTATTCGGATCATTTTCACTAGAGGATGTATAAATGAATTTAGAAACTCTTCTTCTATGTGCTTAATCTCACTTTGTGGGTTTTCACTGGGTATGTTGTTTTATTCCATGTGCCTAACATCGTATTATAATGGAAAAAATACACAAGTTTCTCTTAGACTTGTTGCAAAAGTCATTTACACTCAACTTTGTGGTGATGACATGGAAGAGCAAGTATATTTAATTTTCTGGAAGATTGTGAGGGCAAAAAAATGCTTAAAATAAATCTAATTAACATGTGTTCCTTTCAGATTGGACATCATACACTAATTACACATATGCCATAATACAATCTTTTATTGTTTACCTTTCTACTTTTTTGTTTTTTCTTCTTTTATTCATTTTTTGTTCTTTCTTCTTCATTTCAACATACCCGAGTCTCTTCTTGATTTAAACATTATCGATGCGTCACTATTATCACCTCCACTTGTTGGCGAAACTATGCAGTTAAACCACCAAAAACACCAATGGAGCTCCAAACTAAGATCGACTCAGAGTTGGAGCTGCTTTACTAGCAGATGTTTCATCTAAGACTGACTTTGAGTTGGAGCTGCTTGACTGGAGATCACCTAATTTAAACAAAGAAGAAAAAAGGTGCAAACTAAGGTTTAGTAATTTCTTATGCTGTCAAGTAGATGTGCAAATGAGCAGGATAGTTTAATTTTGGGCGGGTCGAAATGGGTCAAGCTAATAAATGTTTCATAACCAAAACCCAAAATTTACTTGGGTCAAAATGTGTAATTTATTAACCCAACCCACCCAACATGACCCCAACTTTTTCTTTCCTATTATTTTACAGTATTATTGCTCTGGCCTCTGCCATTAGTTAGAACAAGAATAGTGCATGATAATATATACAATCCTACTTAGAATAGGAATAGGAATAGGTTTAGGAGTAGAAATTGTATATAGAATTCTATTCAGAAAAGTATTGTATTGTAGTGTCCTAGTTAGAAAACGAGTCTAATATAGTGGCTATCTATAGGGTCTCAATGTAATAATATAAATAGGGTCTTAATGTAATAATAGATGCATTTCAATAATATTCTTCACAAATATTTTTCACATAGTATCAGAGCCTCTACGATCTCGGTACTAGGTTGAGAATCAAAGAGCTTTCGTCGCCAACATGTGGCTTTACCCATATATGCCTCCTGTTTGTCCAATGATTATGTTAACAAAAGTAGGGCCAATGTTATATGCATGAACCCTATATTCAAGGGAAGAAACTCAGTTAGACAAGTCATAGTGCGTCAATTTTTGATGACTTTCTAGGGCTGCTTTGTGTCACCCCCATATCCGTTAGTGTTTGTGTAGCATTGTGCATCCTTTCTGGTGATTACTTTTTCATATCGTATTTGTCTAGCACCATGACATCCTTTCGTTGACTACTTTCTCATATCTATTATATGTAGAAGCCAGTGTTATCAAAAGCGAAAAGCGCAAAAAGGCTCTAAGGTCGGTGGGGTCTTTAAGCGCAAAGCGCAAATAAAGCGTGGACTTTGATGAAAAAAGGCGCAAAGAGAGAAAAAAAAATACAAATATATATGTTTAATGCAAGACTAATAATTATAAACGTGAATGACAAATATATGACCAAAGAAATTGAATTATTTTTCATGATAAAGTGAAATATCAATTGTTCAGTGACACTTCTTCATAAGAGGCTCATTGGCAAGGAAAAATTTGCCTTAGAACCTTGATGACAACACTAAAGTGCACATAAAGCGAGGCGAACGCTCAACACGTTTTGAGCCTTGCTTCAGGGCTTAAGCGCGCTTAATGCGCACATTTGATAACACTGTGTAGCACCTTGCCACCTTTCTGGTGACTACTTCATTTCTGATTTGCGTAGCATTGTGCATCTCTTTGACTACTTCTCATATTTAGTTTGCGTAGTATCATGATTTTTTCCAACCTACTTTCTCATATCTGAGTTGATTTGTGTAGCTCCATGCTTTTCGGTAACTACTCAAATCGGATTTGCGTAAGTTTGTGGCATCATTCCGACCCTATCCATATGATTTTTTTAGTAGGGTTGTGTCGTCGGTATGGATCCTACACATAATTTTCTTTCTCACTAGGTCATGTCATCATTCCGACCCTACCTATGTAATTTTATCTCTCAGATTGTTCAGCCATCAAATCTAATACTGTGACGCGTGTGCATGTTTCGACCAGTTTTCAATGACATTCTTGTTCAATATCAACTCATCCATTGATTCCAAGATGATCCATGTATTTTATACCAGGTTTTTTGAGCACTTTCCAGCGTCCACTGCATTGTGAATAAGGCTATATGGAGCAAGCACCTAATGTTGCTAGGGGGAGTTTAGTAGCCTTGTATGTTGATTTCATAAGTCACTATGGTCTAAAACAATTTTTTCAAGCTTGGTTTGGGAAGTTTAACTTTGTAATTTAGGAATTTATCACTTTGTGTTTTATCGACATTGTGCATTAAATCCAGTATTTCATGAGAAGACTAAACATATTGAGATTGACTGCCAATTTTGTGACTAAGCACATTGAGATTGACAGTCAATTTTGTTAATTCAAGTGATCAACTTGCAAATATCTCACTAAGCCCTGCATCGGTCCTCGTATCAATTACATTTGTAACAAGCTAGGTACGTACGACTTGTATGCACCAGCTTAATGGGGAGTGTTAGAATGAGAACAGGAACAAGATTAATATATACAAATCTACTTAGAATAGTAATATGAATCAAAATAGTATATAGAATCCTACTTAGAAAAAGATTGTATTGTAGTGTCCTAGTTGGAAAAGGAGTCTTATGTAGTGTCTATAAATAGAGTCTCAATGTAATAATGTAGATACACAATTCAATAATATTCTTCTCAAATATTTCTAACACCATTCTTAGGCTGCTCAGGCTGCAGAAGTCAAATTCTATGCAGTTTCTTGGTCAACCAGGTTAAGGTTCATATTTGTAAGAGCTGGTAAGATAATCCCAGGGTCATTCATTTCGTAAATTATGTTGTTGTGATTTGTGATTATTCCGTTGATGGTGGCTTGATCTTCATATGATGAAGTTAGACCACACATGTTTATTTCATTAGCATAGAAATTTGAGCCGTATTTACACTTTACCAATGTTCAAAAAAAAGAATGAGCCGTATTTACAATAGCAGATAATTTGAAACAAAACTATGATATTAGTTTAGCTTCACCTCAATAGTTCTTGTTACATGGTCTGAAGTCTGAACCCAATGATGATCAAATCTATTTGACTGGTCATTTTGGGTCAGCCCATTCTGATCTACCAGATCTTTTATTGATAGCCAGCCTATTTTAGTCCGGATGGGTTTTTTCCACCTCTACTGTCATGGTATATCTTTCTCCATTAGAATTTGGCATTGTGACTATCTATGTTACATGGAGGAAAATGTTGATATTCATAAGGTGAATCAATTTTTTGTAGTTATGATCTGTTGCGTTCATCACTTACGCTTGAAAATTTGACTCACAGAGTCGTTTCCTAATTGTAGGAGCTACGTGCATACCAAGCTGACGTTGCTACTGTCCTGCGCAATGGTAATTTGAGTTCTTCCTACTTTTGAATCCCCTCTTCAGTTGTTGAAAGCTGTTTTTTTTCATTAGTGCTTATGGGTAGTCTTTTAAGCGCCTAATATGATTCTGATCATGTTAATTGTGTCTCTTCTTCTGGCTTATGTATTTTTTAGTCTATGTTTATGTAAACCTCATTTACGTAAGACAAGATTGTATTGTTTAAAATAATTCAAATTGTTCTTGTTTACCTGCATCCTTAATGTGCTTCATACTTTGGTGTTATGATCTTTGTTTTATTGAAGCATGTTTGACGAAGTCCTTTTTTTGTTGGATATAAATAGTCATGATTGTGTATCTCTTAATTAGGAGAAAATCCACATTTTGGCCTTGTTGTGGGTAACTGTATAGAGATGTGTTAATGCGTTACTTGTGTAGGCTATCCAAAGCTCTTCACAGTCTCTTTAATGTATATATGTATGTCAAGGATAAGGCTGCAAGCTCAAATAACTGTTCTTCTTTGGAAAAATGGAGAAGAGAACTTTAGATAAACGGCCTGTCATTGGTGGGCGTTCAGAGTCAAAGTATATTAGAACATGGAACAGAAGGCCTTAAGGGAAAATAAGGTCATAGCCAAAAAGAAAAAAAAGAAAAGAGAAAAGGAAAATGAAAATCAGCACCAGCTCTATGTCATTATGAATACACTGTAGCCTTGCTTTGCAACTCCATGTTGGGCTAGCCAGACTTGGTTTGTCATTAGCTGGACTTCTGATCTCCATATGAAATCTGCACATCATCCTTCAATCCAGTACATTGAGGCATGGAATTGTGGAATTCCTTTACCTGCTGCTAAACAAAATCTTGAGAGCTTTTACATATCACTTTCAGTCATTTCTTTTTCTTGTGCTTGGTTGATTAACATTTCAACATATCGTGATTAACTATTATGTGAAATTTGATCTATCAGGTTGTTTCTCGATATTACCTGCAGCAGACCTTGTCCCTGGAGATATTGTAGAAGTGTGTGGTATGTTGAGTCTTTTAATTATATCAACTGGAAATTGTATAAGATTTCATGCTCATCCTCTTTTTATTTTGCACTAATCTTTTCTTTGTGGCCTTTCCATGAAATGTGAAGTTGGGTGTAAAATTCCAGCTGATATGAGAATGATCGAGATATTGAGCGATCACTTACGTGTTGATCAGGCAATTTTAACAGGTGCACTGTCCGTACAAATAATAATGTCCTATAATTGCTTAACAGATTATGCAATTTGACCTTCCATTGCCATTTGTTTTATTGAGAATGCACATCATGAGTTAAAAGAATCACAAATAATGTGAATGCAGTGAACTCTTTAACAGCAATAATGTTGGGAGGTTGGAGTTGTGTTTAATTGTTTATTATAGTATTTCCAAATGTACCATCTTAAATAGAAGTAGATGATCCGTGATATTTTCATCACAAACAACTTATATTTTATAGTAGTATGTATCTAAGACCTTATGCTACAAAAATTAACATTGAAGTGAGCAAAATAAGTAATCATTTGATGTTATTGACAATAACAGTCATAAATCCTTGTTTGATGAAAATAACAATCTTAAATCTTAAGTAAGTTGATAGCTGTTAACATCAAATTATAGGAAATCATAACTAAAGAATGAAAGCTGTACACGATGTTTCTTGTAAGTTATCAGTTTGATAAGTTTATCAATTATTAGGTGTTAGAAAAATAAAAATACTAATTACGGGACATGAGATTAGATTTGCGTAACTTTACAAATGATGGATGGGTTACTAACTTTTGGAATAGTAATTACTAATACAAAAACTATTATAATGCCAATATGCAAACCTTTTCTTGAAATATTCGGAGTTCTTAGCAGGTGTTATACTTGTATCTGCCTATTATATGGCGCTTCAAGTTTATATGCTCCAACTACAATGTTTCACTGATACAATGAGATTGCATGAAAAGTAAAATGAATCAGTTCTGCCAATCAGTGTACCTTTTTCATTGTAGGCTCTTTAGTTGCTTTTGCTGCCTTTCATTCCTATTTTATGCATCTTCTTTTTGTTCTGATTACAGGTGAGAGCTGCTCTGTGGAAAAAGAGCTTGATGCAACGACTGCTACAAATGCAGTATACCAGGATAAGACAAGCATCCTGTTTTCTGTAAGTTATTAAAACCAGTTCTGTGGAGAATACTAGAAAAACGGAGCTTGGAGCATTAATTTATAAATAAAAGGTTCATCATGCTGATGTGTTTGACAATGTAGTAAGGGAGATGATAATACTGTCGCTTGGTTGATTCAGTAGCCTTGATAAATGTTAACCTAATTATATAAAAATTAAAAGATGGGCATTTGAGACTGAACATTCTCTAGGTTGAAGTACATCCTTGAATTTGTGGAATGCTGAGATTTACCTTTTTACTGACGAGACATGTCAAAAGGACATAAACTCTTGTCGATATAGAGACCCTGAAAACATGTTTATTACGATGACTTTAGCATTCTGATGACGTCTTTTTCCAGGAAGTAATGGGTATTATTGATAACTTGCTTGTGCATGATATTTTTGCATCTTCTTTACTTGTCACAAGCTCTTCCACGTCTCACCATTTATAGGTTTTTTGGTACTCTCTTCTTCCCACTCGTGACTTATTTTTTTCCTTTAGTATTTGTAATTATTAGTATTTTTTCTAAATCATTGTTAATTTCAAATGGAGTAAATTCTAAATCTGTAATATTTATTTTAAAAAAAGAAGAAGCTTAAGTCTGGATGATAGATTGGATGACCAAATGAGATGATAGATTAGATGACCAAATGAAGTGCATCAAAGACAAGGAAGGAAAAGTATTGGTGGAAAAGGTATACACTATACGAAGATGGCAGGCATACTTACATAAATTCTTGAATGAAGAGGGGAACAAAAAATATGGTCCAAGTGTTTTACAGAACTTTGCGAGTTGTCGAGATTTTGGATACATTAGAGGTTTAAATATTAAGGTGGTTAAGGATGCTATTCATAAGATGATGGGAGGGAGACCAAACCAGACGAGATCCCAGTGGAACTTTGGAAGGTCGCAAGCAAGTGTGGAGTGATAACTAGGTTATTTAATGTCATTTTAAGACAACAAAAATGCCTGAAGAATGAAGTGATCTTGCTATAGAGGGGTATCAAGCCTTATTGTGAGTTTGGGAGAGGGTGGTGGATATGAGGATGGGGAAGGGTGTGTCTTTCCGAGAACTAATTTAGTTACGTGTCAGGGCGATCAACTATGGAAGCCTTCTTGAGGAGATTGGTGAAGCAGTTTAAGGTCAGCAAGAGGGGCTTAGGCATTTTTTGTTTTCATTAAGATTTAGAAGTCTGATTTGAATGCACATCTGAATGATGAAGTTGTTGTCTCTAGATTTGAATACGGAATGGTTAAGACGGCTTGTTTTTCAATATCTGAATAGACATAATTTATTTATATGTACATAATAAAGTAATTATATAATTCAAAAGAAAATTAATAAATGAAATCAACTATTTGATAAAAGAAATAAAACACTTATGTTTGCTAGAGATGGGGGAGATACTTTGTTGTGTTGGTGGTGATGGTAATAGTAGTTGTTAATCTTCAAGTAATGATGGTGGTGATAGTTTGTGACGATGGAGGTGGTTGGTGTTGTGGTGACTGTCGTAATGGTGATGATTCGTATTTTTTTCTTTTCTTTTAGAATTAGTATTGTTGTATTCTTCAGCATTGGGAATGCTGGCCACCATCAGAATCAAGTTACAAAACAAGTAGACTCTAGCTTCACAAAGCTCCTAGAAATTCTACTAACTCCTCTATTTCCTCTATACAATTATGTTTACACCAAAAATTAAAGTCTCCAGGCAGTTCCATTTCACATCATGGACTGGTCTGATTTTGTCTTCAAGACACCTTCCAGGCAGTTCCATTTCACATCATGGACTGGTCTGATTTTGTCTTTAAAAAACCTTCCATGCAAGAGGGTATTATCCTCCACTCTTTTTTTCTGACTTTTACTTCCCCCTCTTTTCATCCAACAACTCATTAGATCGGCTGTATGTTTCAGCATTGTCCACACTGTCTTTGTGAGACTGAAAAACATGTTCCACAATTGGGCAGTGAATTTACAGTGTAGGAACAAGTGATTGTTTGTCTCCCTAGTCTCATTGCACAAAAACCATCTAGTCACCACAACTCTCCCCTTCTTTTGTAACACTTCATGAGTAAGACGTGCTTTTCTTACTACTAGCCATGTGAAACATTTCACTTTTGTAGGGGCTATGTTCTTCCATACATATTTCCATATCTTTAGCTCTTCCTCCTGCATAATGCTATTCTCCCTTTTGTATACCTTATTTACAATGAAACTTCCTTTTGAACTGTGTCTCCATCTAAGTCTATCAGGCTCCATTATTATCCCACGAAAAGTATCCACTTCTTCTTTTAGCAGGTCAACTACTCTTTCTACCTCCCAATCATTTAAGTGTCTTCTGAAGTTTAGATCCCACCCTTGGGGGGGACCAGCAATCAGACACAACAATTTCAGGGTTGCTAGATAGTAACATGAGATCTTGATAATTATCCTGCAGTGGTACTTCTCCTATCCAATTATCCTTCCAAAACCTAACATTGTTAACATTGCCCACTTGGAATTTAGAATTCTTCTGGAGCTTTGACCATAGATCTCTGATAGCAGTCCATACACTCGTCCCATAAGTGCAATTCACTTATTGGAATAATTACTTCCTTCCAGAGGGAAGTTTCTTCATCATAGAATCTCCAAAGCCATTTCATCAAAAGGCACCTGTTTTGAATTCCCAGATTTTTTATTGCTAATCCTTTGTGTTCTTTTCTTAATTGAGTGACCTCCAATTCAACCAGATTATATTTCCTCTTCTCTTTGTTGCCTTTCCACAAAAAATTTCTTCTTAGTCTATCTAGCTGTTCACTACACTATCAGGAATAGGAAACAAAGACATCACATATGTAGGTATAGAGTCCAACACTGAGTTTATTAGTGTGACTCTTCCCCCAAATGACAAATATTGTGCTTGACACCATGCTACTCTCTTTTCGTACCTTTCTACAATGCTGTCCCATATCTCTACTTCTTTGTATTTCCTGCCTAATGGCATACCCAAATACACAGTAGGCAACATGCCCACTTCACACTCCAATACACTAGCCAAGGACTGAACATTCATTACCTCTTTGATAGGGAAGATACTACTTTTCCTCCAATTCACCTTTATGCCAGAAACAACTTCATATACCACCAATATGACTCTAACATAGGTAACTTGTTCCTTGGTAGCTTCACAAAAAATAATGGTATCATCTTCATACAACGGATGGCATGGAAATATTGCATTGTCCCCTTAATGTCACCCTTAATAACCTCCCAGAAAGTTTGAAAAAAGTTCATATTGGAACCATCAGGGCCAGGTGCCTTATCAGTTGCACATAATGTGATGCTATCCCATACTTCCTATTCTTCAAAATTCTTTGTAACCATTCTTGATCTTCATTGGAAATAATTGCTGTATCTTGGAGGATGAGATCAGGTCTCCATTCTTCTGCTTCTTTATACAAACCTTGATAGTAACTCTGAATGGGATTTTTGATTTCTTCTGGATCAGAGATAGTTTGCTCTTCTACCTCTAAAGAATCAATAGAATTGTATCTTTTGTGAGAATTAGCCAACCTGTGGAAAAACATAGTATTTTTGTCTCCACTCTTCAACCATTGTATTCTTGATCTTTGTCGCCAAGCTATTTCTTCCTTCTTAGATTCCTCCTCAAACTCCATGGCAAGGTCGGTCTTTTGTACTAGTTCATCGACTGTTAGAAATCTTTGTTCTTGAATGACTTCCCATGCCCTCAACTGCTGCATGATATTTTCTTTCCTTTGCTTCTAATTGCCCGTATTGTTTTTGCTCCATTGGATCAGCTCCTAATCCAACACCAGTGAAAAATCTTGTTTAGTGGGTATGTCCCTGCCAGAGGCGACCTCCTCTCCAGTTCGATTTTCACCCCTTTCTCCTCCATTCACCCTTCAAAATGTGATCAGCATCTCTTTCATTCTGAAGTTCAAATAAGAATTGAATCCCGTTCATATCAAAAACTTAAATATTGTGTATCCTTATCCATGTTTGGTGAGCCCATTTCCTTACATCATTTCGAGCAAGAATTTTATCACATTCAGGAAGCTTCCCACTAAACACCTTCCCAGAAGAGAGTTCTCAGAATATGATGGTCTCGCTCCCATGGGATCCATGTATGTGGAACCCACGTACTCTCCTTGTGACCACCTGGGCTTTTGTAACAACTCTTTAAAGCTTTTTTCTCCCCTGACTATTTTTCCTTCCTTTGCCTCTTTGATGTTTAGAGCCTCTCGACTATGCAAGCCCTTTTTAATGATACTTTCCATTTTTAACGTCACATTCAACCAGCTCTCATTGAAAGCATTTTCTAGAACCCTAATGGCAGTTCTAGATTCACCTATGACAGTAATAACCGAAATATAACGGCCAAAGTTGTTGAATTTCATAGAGAAGAACAAGTGTGTTGCCCTATCTATGCATTTCCATGTTTTGTACACCTGCCCTTGTAGTTTGAGGCCTCTCTTAAATCTCTGAGATACCCAGAGTAAGGCTTCTCTACTTAAAACTATTCTACGGAAACGTAACCTGAAACCTATCTATTCGTACCAAAACTCAATACGAGATGAGGCCAAAGTGATGTCGAAAGATTTGCCCTCGGATCTAAAATAAATACGATTGTCCATGGATGACAAAAGGTTTAAAACATAGAAAAGACAAAGGAGGTTGTGTGGAACTCTGGTAGCCGAATGCCACCGGAAAAGAGGAACTAGAAGTCTGTAAGGGACCTTAGGTGATTACCTTGAAAACTGTGCCTGTGAATAGTTATACACATTGTGATTGCGTGTTAGTGGTTGTAAAGTTGAATTTGGTTAATGTTAGTAGTTGGTGGTGGCTGTAAATGTGTGGTGGTTGATGTGGTGCTAGTTATGTTGATGGAGGTGGTTGGTTAGTAAAGTTCGACCATAAAGGGGTAGTGGCAATGGTGCTAGTTGTGATGGCGAAGTTTATAGGTAGTAGGAATTGACTCTAGTGGTGGAGGTGGTTGATAGTAGTGGTGGAGGTAGTGGCAGCTATATAGACGGGGGTGGTGGCGGCAACAATGGATATAATTATAAGGATGAAGGAGGTAAAATGTGGTAGCAGACAATAGTGGTTAGCAATGATGGTGGTTGTGATGGTAGACCGTAGATGTGGTTGGTGATTAGCGACGGTAATGGTGGTGTTTAGGGTGTCAAATGGGCGAATTGGGCTGAAATTAGAGAAGTAAAAGTGGACTGAATTAGAAATTGGGTTGGGTTATGACCCAACCAAATTTACTTTGGATTTAAAAGGGTTGAGTTCAAATGGGCTAAAAATCGGTTTAGGTCATGTTCCCGCCCAATTTGACCCTCTTAATCTCATCGATTTTAAAATTTGCTATTTACATTTTATAACCACAACTAGTAAAATTATTCGCGCTTCGCACAAAAGTTTAATATCACCTAGTTTATAATATAATACTTACAATCTATCCGTCGTTAAAACAAAAAAAAAAATATATTATCTTAGATACACTATTACGTAGTAACGAACATTAATAATGTAAAGGAAATTATTAATTATATCATCTTATCATTTATCCTTCAACCAATCACTTTAATTTGTTTTTGTAATTTATCCTTTTGCCTCTAGGAAGTATTACTATTTGATATTTTTGGGAAATTAGATGAACATCAAGATGAGATAATAAATTTTCTAATAAATAAATAATATTTATATGTACTCACAAATACTTATAACAATAACTTTACAACATGAGCAAAGTACCCACTGAATGTATAGTATCCCCTTAAGGAAATCATTTCCCTCTAGTATTCGAGGTTTAGTAGAATAGATCCTCTCAAGATGGAACAATTTTATTCACAAGTATATTGATACAAAAATAATGGTGTAAGTGAGTAATTGATCAGGAGCAAAGTACTTGAATATTTAATTGTGCAGAAGAAGTAGTTGAGAATTCTCGTTGTTTTAAAATGAGAGGAAATCCCTTTATTTATAGACAACAAAGGATAGTGTAATGGAATGCTTATTGTGCCTTATTCAAAAGGTCACAACTCATTGAAAAGTTACAACTCTTCGGAAAGGTCAGAACTTTTCATAAAAGTCACAATTTTTTCATAAAAGTCGTACGTCATAAAAGTCACAACTTTTCATAAAAGTCACATTTTTTTGGTTATTTTTGGGTCACTCTTCATAAAAGTCAGAACTTTTCATAAAATTTATAACTTTTCACAAAAAGTACATCTCTTCATGAAAGGGGAAGACTATTTTTGGAAATAAATAAATTTAAAAGGAAATTATAGCTTGTGGTGGCGCCATGTAAGCGGGCCTAGGGTTCTCTTTTATATAAATATATGATATGATTTGAATTCCAACCCAAGAAAACAAAATAAATTCTTAATTTTGAAAGTCACAAAACATTATACCAACCAAATACATATATATTGAGATGACTTGTTCAATGCAAATAAAAGTATTAAAATGGGTTGAATTAGAGATTAAATTGGGCTAAATTGAAGATCCTTTTAAAATGGGTGGAGACATCAATTAGTTGAGATTGATCCAAATTAAATTATTCTAAGCCGTTAATGTTTTGGTTGGGTTGGGTGGATTACCTATATTTGGGCTCATTTTCAGTCCTAGTGGTGGTGGTGGCCGTGGTTGTGATGAAGGAGGTGGTTAGTGGTGGCGGTTGGCGATTGTGAATAGAGTGATGGTTAATATTATCCACACAAGAATACCTTTAATGGTGTTAAGACTCTTAAATCTAAATGATTAAAGTGTATCCAGACCCATTAGATGCCTTAAATCTTAATGTTAAATGCACTTGATGGTCTAGTATCTGAACTATTTAGATGATTGCCACGACTTATTTATGCGGAGGTGCCATAGTGTATGTTATTTGCAAGATGACATAATATTAATTGATGAGACTTGTAGCGAAGTGAATGATAAGGTGGAGGTTTGGAGACACATCTTGGAGTTTAAAGGGGGTTAGGTTGAGACAAACTAAGACAGAGTATATAGAGTGCAAGTTTAGTGACATGACTCAAGAGGTAGGTGTGGAAGTGGAAATCAATAAAAAATCCACCTATAAGGGAGAAAACTTCAAGCACCTTGGATCAATAATCTAAGGAATTAGGATTTAGAAGATTGTCAATTATGTTATATACTAGGTAATCTTTTCGCGCTTCGCACGGTCATAAATAATAATTGCATTGAACTTGCAAATTATTTTTACTAATATCCATACATTAAAAATAATGGAGAATAGGTTCTTCAAAAAATATTATCAATATTCGAACATGAATTTGATTATTTGTCATTATCACATAATCGAAGAACCTCTAATGAATAAATTATTCACAAAATATTAAATCATTGGTTCTTTAATCAACATAAAAGGAAAATAAAGAAGAAAATAAGAATATATATACAAAGGCATTTCGTAATAAATAGAAACATTTAAGTTGCATAGATAATATAATTGTGATAAATGTCTTAGGAGAAAATTCAAAATTTTGCTAACATATTCCAAAAAAAAAATTTACGCTTGAACATGAAAGAATTTATAACTTTTGAACTTGCATAATGAATTTCTTCAATTGATGAGAAATTTCGTATCTATGTAAAAATAGATAACATGTAAGTTTATGTATAGTAATTTTGAGTTATAGAATTTCATATAGAATATGTAAACATGAATTCTTGGAACTGAGTACAATAATTGCTTTATATACAATGAATATATGTACTATATGTGTCTATTGTATATGTTCAATATAACCGGAGACAATAATTTTGCAGAAACAAAAACAACAGAGTTTAAAACACGTACTCAAAAACAACAATTAATTTCAGGTGTATAAATTAATGAGTTTAAAAAATACTAGTATATGTTAAAATAAAATGAAATAGAAAGGAAAAAATTGAGTCCAGTGAATGCACAATGTCCCCTTTAAGTAAACCATTTCCCTCCAATACGAGAGTTTAAAAAATTACATCATCTCATGATGGAAAGATTTTATCCACCAACTTATTGATAGCAAAAACACTGGTGACAGTTGGTCATTCAACAGGAGCAAAGCACACGAAAAATTAATTTTGCAGAAGTAGATCAAAATTTTTGTTGTTTTAAAATGAGAGGAAAACCCTCAATTTATAGACAACAAAGGGTAGTGTGAATAAATCTTTATTGTGCCGTATCAGAAAGATTACATCTATTTGGAAAAGTTGCAACCCTTTGGGAATTTCACAACCTTCGGTAAAAGTCGCAACTCTTCATCAAATTCGCAACTCTTCATCAAAGTCGCAACTCTTCATCAAAACTTTTGAAAGAAGTCACAACTTTTTATTAAAGTCACTACTTTTCATAAAAGTCACAACTTTTGATAAAAGTCGCAACTCTTCATTGAAGTCACAACTTTTCATAAATGTCACATCTTTTTATAAAAGAGGAAGACTAGTTTGGAAATAAATAAATTTAAAAGGAAATTCGTGCTTGTGGTTGCGCCACATAGGTGAACCTAGGATTTTCTTTTATATAAATTTATGACTGTATTGGAGCGGGATGGCTGAAATGGAGGCCTGCATCCCGTGTTTTGTGTGATGAGAATGTGCATCATGACTTAAATGTAATTTTATGTAGCTGTTGTCAGATCAATCATGTTGTATAAGATGAAGTGTTGCTTAGTCAAGAACTTGCACGTCGAAAAGATGAAAGTAACGAAATGAGGACGTCGAGATGGATATGTGGGGATACCAGGAGATATATGATTAACAATGAGAAAATTCAGGGCAAGGTGGGAGTGACCTCCGTGGTGGACAAAATAGGAAAGCGAGTCTGAGATAGTTCAGACATATGGGAGGAGATGCTCAGCTGCCCCACTGAAGAGGTGTAAGAGATTGACCATGGTGGGTTTGAGGAGAGTTAGAAGTAGGACATAGAAGTATTTGCTTTGAGATTATGAGGCAAGGCATGACACTCCTCTAGCTAATTGAGGTCATGACCCGAGATAGGAGGAAATAGAGGCCTAGAATTAGGGTAGAATGCTAGTAGGTAGTCGATCATTGTCTAGTTTTACTTATTAGTATTTTTATTATTACTGTCCTGTTATCTTATAATTTGTTTTCTTATTAGGATTGTTATCAATATATACCATTCCGCCATCTAGTTTACCAAACATAGCCGAAGTGTACACTACACATACACTCGGTTGTATATGGTGTGCATATGCTGTGTATACATATGTATATTACATGTACAAATTTCTTTATTATATGTATAGGTATGTATAGATTGTACGTGCATGTGTATCAGTATGTGAATGTGTAGGTATATATATTACATGTATATGTATATTAGTATTAAACATAATCTATACACTGTGCACATAATTTGTGAAGTGGCTAAAAGGTATTGGGCTGTAATCTTCTCTTTTTATCAATAGTTATTGTTTTTGCTCCGGTTATTGTGCTATTTGCTGTTGCTAGTGTCTTTTTTCCATTATTTCAATCGTGGCTTCTGCACTTATGTATTCCCTTTTCATACTTGCTTTAAAATGTTTCACGTAAGCCGAAGGTATATTGGAAACACCGTCTCTACCTTCACAAGATAACAATAAGGTACATATCACCTTCTCTAGACCCCACTTGTGGACCCTAGGTATGTTGTTGTAACTGTTCCATTAAAAAAAGATCTGGATGATAGATTGAGAATTGATCAGTTAACCTTCACTCCCTTAGTCCCTCGTAAAGATCTACTATTTGGTATAAAATAAAGTTAACGAATAATAGATGTCAGGTTCGAGCACCTGCAGAACTGAATAAAGATGACTAAATTATCTTCTGGTTATAGTTTCAAAGACATTTCTTTGGTTATATTCATATTTCTTACATTCACCAGAAAGTTGTTTTGAGTTTGTTATTTTCGTCATAGCTACATACGACAGTCTTCAAACAATAGCAATAAGTCAAATTTCTGTTTCGATTGCCAGGGCACTACAGTAGTCGCTGGAAGGGCAAGAGCTGTTGTTATTGGGGTTGGATCTAATACTGCAATGGGCAGTATACGTGATTCTATGTTAATGACTGAAGATGTGAGCTTTAAATGTTGACCCATGCTAACAACACCCTTTATTTTGGTGTAACAGTGATTTGCTGTCTTGTTGGTGCAGGAGGTGACGCCATTGAAGAAAAAGTTGGATGAATTTGGCACTTTTTTGGCCAAGGTATGACTGTATGTACCTTTATTTCTTTCCCCTGTTACAATTTATGAGATAATTTTTTGTTATTCCTAGATTTCACCTTCACCCAACTCCTTTTTTAATTCTTATGTACTCTAGGAAGTTTTAAATAGAAACCCTCATGTGTTCTCTGTGCATTAATGATACTAGGATTTGTTGTGCTAGTTTTAGGATTTTATATAAGCTGGCATGATAATTTGTGTTACTAATACTGCTATCTGACAAATTAATCAAGATTACATCTGCATTTTGAATATATATACAAAAAAGAGGGCACCTATCTATAGTTCTATACAATAATCAATCCCTGTAGTGAATTGATGAAATTTAACATACTGTTTTTATCCTAAACATATCCTGTAGGTTACCCCACAAAGAAAGTTGAAAAGATCGAAAAACAGGTCCATAGCTGCGTTGCCACTGTGCAATGCAAAAAAGAGATGTCTGCTGAACTTGTCCTCCTTGTTGCATAAGTAGCATCTGCTGCAATTGCTCATTCCCCCTCTCTGTAAATTGCTTTGTGTCAGACCGGCATCATGAGCTAACAGCCACATATAAAAAGGATATCTGCCGACGAGCTTTTGTTTTCCATAATATCCAAGGCTAGTAGCGAGTACTTTCTAGCACCTTGTTTAATCACTGTAGCAAGAGCCTATTGAAAAAAACACAATTCTGTTGCCTCAGCCAGAAGAATTGAGCTGCTTCATCAGTAAATAAAGCCAACTCGTCCAGATCCTGTAGCAAGAGAGCCATTCTTGGAATTTACCAATCAAAACATGGTCTTCTCTGTTGTTTTCCATTCCAACATTGGGATACAAGGCTATCAGTGTCGGAGTAGTTTCAGATTAGTTCTTTCAATAGATGTTTGATCCATATTAGTTCACAAGTCGCAACTACTATAGCTTTATATTCAGCATTGCTACTAGATCTTGCAACCACACTCTGTTTCTTGTTCTTCTAGGATATTAAATTGCTGAACCCTCTAGCTAGAACACAATTTGTATGCCGAACAATGTTGGCATGTCCTCGATCCTCGTACAGTAGTCCTTTTCCTAGAGCAGTTTACTATAGTTAAAAGATTTAATATACTGAAGAATACAGACTACTGCATCCTATGAGCTTCACATGCAGAATCTATAGATTGACTAACAATATTCATTGAAAAGGAGATATTAGGCGCGTTGCAAGGAGATAATTTAGTTCTCCATCTAATATCGTGTGTCTCTCGAGATTGCTGAAAGGCTCCCTGACCTGGCAAAAACTTAAACATTCAGATTCATAGGTGTATTGATAGGTCAACAATTTGCTGTTGCGCATCTCTTTAAGTATGTCGAGAGCATACTTTCGCTTCAAATGATAATGTCTAACTTGGATTGCGCGACCTCAATACCCTTTGTATTAAAATGCTGAGATGTCATTTCAAACTATCAATGGCCTCTTGATTCATGCCAGAGATAACTATGTCATCGACCTCCATTTCAATATAGTTTTGAGATGCTAATCAACTGACGGTGGGGGGACTACAGTGTGACGATGAGGGGTGAGATGTAACAACCTGGAGGACACCTTATATGCAGTAGGAAATTGTGCTAAGCCAAAATCTGTCTCATACGGAGTCAAGATTACTTGGCAACTCAAAAAGCATGAGAACTAAGAACTCTTCTGTCATTCTCTTCTCCTTTCTTGTAATACCCTCGTATTCACATTCTATACTCCTTTTGTCACCATTTGACACCCTTCCTCTTGTTCTATGTTTATCAATAACTCTGACCTATTTTCATTTCCTTTCAAGAGACTCACAAAAATTATTAAAGCTTGGAAATTTTGATAATCCAATTATCATTCTCCTCCATTCCTCAACACTTGATATTTACTTTGTTTAAGTCTTTATACCTCTTCATTCGAATAACTAAACTTTTATCTAATTTAATATAGTACAAGAGTAGGTAGAGGTTCTGAAGTCAAGTTTCACCACCTACCGTCAACACAATTTCTCTTATTACTTGACCCAAGAAAAAAGAATCAGAATAGCAAAATTTGTTGTATAGACAAATAAATAAAATTCTCTTTTCTAATAGATTAAGCTTCTAAATTCTGTGCATATAATTCGATGACAATTTGTGAGAGTGCACGCCTATTATGCCTATGGTTTCTAGGTGACATATAAATTACATGAGCCACAAGCGAGATAATTCTTTTCACTACCCTATCCTCCCACCCACACTCCATCTCCCCACTCCTAAATCACCCACTCTCCCTCTCTTCAAGAGGATTTTTGTTCCTCACCTGTCTTTCCTTTGTGACTTGAATCCCTAATTTCTTTGTTGTATTTGGGGTGTTCTGCCAAAGATTAAACCTCCTTGTCATAGGTTAGACAGATCTGACACCATTTTAGAACATTTGTTTGGTCCAAGTCAGTTGGAAGATGCGCATTAACATGCGAAAGAGCCATACTATTACTAGTTGGTGATACATGACCTCTAGAAGTTGGCAGATTTTTGCGGGTGCAAGTTTGACGATAAGATAATTGGGATGCCACTTGAGCCCAAGATTCGAGATATAAAATTCTGGCCACCTGTAATTCGGTAGTTTGCACAAAGGTTGAGCAGATTGAAGCAATTGTATAGAGGGTGCAAAATCACACTGCTGAAATGAACCCTCTATAGTATAATTATCTACTTTATGCATTTTTTCTGTATCTCAACTACAGTGGGATAGAAATTGCAGAAGATGATGAGGTAAAGGTATTCGTAGGTATCCATGTTTAATCATACTTTTAAGGGTATTACCTTTTCTATACAGACTATAGTTAGAAGACATGCAAAAGCTTAACTTCAACTACAGTATTTTTTTTTCATTTAATATTGTGATGATTCTAGAAGCTGTTTATTCCAAGTAATACTCAACTCAAGCTCCTAAAAAAACTTTAAAAACTTAAGCTGCTTGAGAACAAGCGAGATGACTCCGTGTGTGTGTGTGTGTGGCCCGGGGGGGGGGGAGCAGAGTTATCAAAGTGGAAAAGCTCAAAACAGCTCTAAGGCCTGTGAGGGCTTTAAGCGTAAAGAGCAATAAAGCGTGGGCTTTAATGAAAAAATGCACAAAGGGAGAAAAGAATACAAATATATTATGTTTTGTCCAAGACCAATATATTTTATTTTGAGCAAGGTAAAGTTATATTTTGCTATGCTGTCAACCATCAAAAAAATTACTATGCAAGTAATCATAATTACAAGAGCCTAAGAGGTCTACTAGCTGTTCTACCTCATCTATACCCTCTTCTTTACACCAAGTATTAATGCAGTTTTCTTTTACTTTCTGCATTGGATTAGTAATATTCTCAAAATATCTATTTTATTGTTTCTTTCCTTTCAGACTGACCACCATATGCAAGAAGGGGCTTGGCTCCACCATTTTTTCTGTTTTATACTCCCACCTCTTCTCATCCAGCAGGTTAGAAGATCTGCTGTATGCTCAGGCATCATCCATGGTTTTTGGATGAGATTAAGAGACATATGCCACACCTGAGATGTCACTCTACAATGGAGAAACAGATGGCTATTTGTTTCCTCCTTTTCCTTGCAGAAGAAGCACCTTGAGACAATCTCAAAACCTCTCTTTTTCAGTTTCTCTTGAGTGAGACATGGTCTTCTACATACCTTCCATGTTAAACACTTAATCTTGGTAGGGATATTAGATTTCCATATTTGTTTCCAAGGTCCAGGGATTTTCCCAGGTTGTGAGAACAAATTTCTTCTGTACTAAAATTTTTCCATCCCTATCATGTCTCCATTTGGTTGTATCAGGGCTGGTATTTAAACCAGAGAAATCATTCAACCTTTGCAGTAAGCTGGCCACACTCTCGATCTCCCAGTCATTTAGAAGCCTCCTAAAGATGATATTCCATCCTTGGTTAGTCCAGGTCTCAGCAATGGATGCTTCAGGATTGTCACAGACAGAATAAATCTGGAAAATCCTCCATGAGTGAGTTCTGGCCGATCCATTTATCTTTCCAGAAAAGAATTCTAGTCTCTTCACCCACCTTATAACCTATGCTCCCGGACAATGTTCTCCAAATAGAGACCCCATAAGTTTTAGTCACAGTGTTACTTGTCCATTGCTCAGTCTGTCCGTATTTGCTAATAATAACATCCTTCGGAAGAGCATGATCCTCTTTACCAAACCTCCACAACCATTTTGATAAAAGACATGTTTTGCAGCCCTAAATTCTTAACACCCAGCCCACCAGCTTTCTTACTGTGTTGTACAGTTGTCCAAGACCAATATTATAAACATGAATGACAAATATATGACCAAGGAAATTGAAATTTTTTTATAATAAAGTGAAATATCCATTATTTAGTGTCACTTCTTCATACGAGGCTCATTGGCAAGTAAACGTTTGCCTCAGAACCTTGATGACGCCATTGAAGCGTACATAAAGCGAGTCGAAGCACTGAACACGTTTTGAGCCTCGCTTCAGGGCTTAAGCGCGCTTAAAGCACGCCTTTGATAACACGGGGGGGGGGGGGGGGGCATAATAAAAAGAAGAATAGCATTTGAGATAATGAAGGAAGCTACAAAAGTTCTTTAATGAAGTAAATGTGCCCTATTTCTCTTATTTCATAATATCTTGTCCAAGAAACATGGGTATACTGTATTGCTAAATGGGGTGAAGTGAAACATTTAATTAGGAGCTGATATTGTCTGTCTAACAGTTCATGAGATTTCACTTACCACCTAATGTGACCTAGAAACTTATTTGTTCATACATAAATCTCTTCAATCTTTGTTATGTTATTTGCTTGTGTAGCTTTTCTTTCGTTCTTTTAGATCATTGCAGGTATATGTGTGCTAGTTTGGGTGGTAAACATTGGGCATTTTAGTGATCCTGCCCATGGTGGCTTCTTGCGAGGTGCAATACATTACTTTAAGGTATAGGAATCTCATTAAAAGCATTAACTAATCAATTTTGCCTGTATTATGCAAGTTCACATGTTGATTTAAATGTTATAGTACAGCTACACTGAAGTTTTTAAGTGTCTGATAATAGACCTTTCCCTTGCTTATTTATTATTACTGAGCACTTACATGATGTTATATTTTGTTATATGATTGATTTTGTTTCAATGCTAGGTAATACCTGAGTTGTTACCTTCTCAAAATAAAAATGAAATGCTAGGTATTACCTGACAGATTTAATTTTCATTAGATAATGTACATTTACCAGAATCTTGGCATATTTAAGCTATGTAGGACGCCTTCGTCTCTTTTTGCCCTTTTAATTAGTTTTTGTTTTTCATGTGTAGAGGCACTTTTTAAACCTAATTGATAGTTGTTATGAAGAATCACACGTGGGAGAGATATGATATCTCTAATATCGGTACTAGTTACTACAATATTTTTTAGGATAATTAAGTCGCTGGTGTTAGGATGATTCAAATTTTGAATTGTTGTCAGGTTGTCGTAGATAGTTGAGATATTTTAGTTTCTTAAATTTTTAATTATGCAGATTTTGTGTTTAAAGTTGACTATTTTAAACACTCTTGTAATTGATAAAATTATCTAAAGACATTTCCAATCCTTTTTGCTGTCCCATCTTTGTAAAAAACCAAACAATGGTATCAAGAGCCTCATTGATGTTACGGGATCTGTGAGTTCTTCTAAAAAACTATTTTCAACCTGCAAGGGCTATTTACAACCCAATATTAACCCGTGAAGGCTACTTTCAATTATTTTTAACCCGTCAGGGCTATTTTCATCCCATTTTTCAGTTTTCAACCATGACAACCAACAGTCTCTCTTTCAATACCCCACAAATTTTCACCAACATAAACTATCAAATTTGGTCTGTGAGAATGAAACGATATTTTGAAACCTATGTTTTCTGGGATGTTGTGATGGAAGAAAAATCCTTGCAACAATTTCTGGCAAATCTTATCATTGTCTAGAAAAAATACTTTTAGAAGAGCTTCCAAGCAATACCAGATTATTGGGGGTGTTTCTTAAACACAAAACCAAAAGATGAAAAAGAAAGAAGAAGAAAATTTGCAAGTTTAAAAACAATCAAAAGAATTCAGCATCAACCACCAAAGCAAATATTGAGGAGGAACAGTTTTTAAATTGCAGTAATTATAGGAAAGAAGGAGCATTTAAATTTACTTTCTTTATTGTAGTAATTTTTAGTCTAATTAAGTTGCTAACCTTAGGATGATTTGGATTTTAAATTGTTATCATGTTGTTTTAGTTTACTGCAGTACTTCAATGTCTGCTTCGCTTCCACACTTCTCATTTGAGGGGGCTCTTTGTTCTTGCTTCATTTTTTTCAAGTTCTTTCTCTCTTATAATTCTTTTCAATTCAGTTTTTGGTTTTAGAGTTCCTTTGGCATTGCTCTTGTTTAAAAGCTGTTCTGGAGACTTTATTTAAAAACTGTTTTCTTTGTATTATCACAAGTATTTAACAGTTATTTTCCTCATGAGTGATATTTTCGTGGGATTAGTTGTTGTTTAATTTAGCAAATTATGTCTGTTATCCTTCTGTGGTTTGTCTGTTTTTGTCCTTGCTTCATTCGAATTCTTTACATGGGCTGATTTTGGTTCTGACTATACAACTGATGAGACATTCCTTGTTTAGATTGCAGTTGCACTGGCTGTTGCAGCAATCCCTGAAGGGCTTCCTGCTGTTGTTACAACGTGAGTGTGTCTAATCATGTTCTTTGAATTCTTAATTGGTAGTATAAGATATCTGGGTATCTTCCAGTTGGGATACTCGCATGGATGTCATTATCTTTACATAATGCTTTCAAACAAAAAAAAAGCAAACTTAAGAGGGTAGAAGAACCAAGAAATATGCCACCAAAATGTTACTGCTGGAGCCAGATGCAAAAGTCATTGTATGTTTCAGCAAAGAGTAACTTCACAGTCCTCTGTATAGAGAATAAACATTGAATTTTTTTTAACAGGTGTCTCGTGGCTTAAGATATATTTCTGATTAGTATGCCATAAAACGAGTTTTGTCAATAGAACTGTGTATTTTTTATTATTGGTTCCAAAGATACTCCATGCTTGTTCAAAGTTTGTTTGTTTATCTGTTGAGTTAGTTCTTTGCATATTACATGTAGCCATAATGCTCTTTGTTTAAGTTCTCTGTCCATTCTGATATGCTGCCAGAAAGATGTCGCTTTAAAACATTTTATGTGCTGATATGGTGTTTTCATCTTTTCCTATATGTAGTGAAGCCCCAGTTTAAATAAAAATGGACAGTAAGCTTAGGCTAACATTTAATTTTAGGTAGATGCTGATGGGGAAAAGACTGCAAGACTTTCTCCTCTCAGTTGTTTTGCTATCTCACGTGTCATGTTTCACTTCCTATCTTATTTTCTCTGGTGGAAAAATCCATTTGCGGTTGTGTACTTTGTTCTGCATATCTTGAACCTGCTAATGTATGTACCGAGAGTATGTATTGAACATTTGATTAAACACTATTCTCTTTTAGCTTTGTATATTAGTAAAGCTAAAATAAATGTTTTTACAGTTCATCTGTTTTCATAATAGTAGTACCATAGTGGTTTTAGTTAGCTCTCCATTTATACCTGTGAGGTCTCTTTATATATCGATAATTGGGTGTTCGTAGAAAATCATATCTTTTTGTAGGTTTCTTACTTTTCTTTGTATACTTCTTTTAAATGGACGTCTCTTTATGCCCTGCTGTTAATATAATTTTTTACTTTATCCAAAAAAACATAGTTCTCCATTTATGTACTTCTTTTTATATTTAATTTCTCCTTTTATTCTGTTTTATATGCAGTTATCTTCATTTCAAAGTATAACTTAAGACAAACATATGTTAGTTTTGATGGGAGCTTATTGTAAAATACAATCATGAAATCTGTTCAAGTTTGCTAAAATGCAAAAGACTATCCTTCCTTCTGTATGTTTGAAATAGTAGTTGGAAAACATAAAAAACACATGCTTACATACTAACACAGATTGAAACTTTTATAAGTATTAGAGATTTATAGATGTAAAATGTTGTTCCATCAATACTTCTGGACAAATGGTTTGTATGTCAGAAAAATCGACAAAGTGTGACTTGTATCCCATACATCTGCTTACATCTCCTCTCCTGTTTCATGTATCTAGTGCATGAGTCTCTGGTCTTATTGCTAGTGGCTTGGGTAGAAGAATATTTTCTCTCCTTAGTAGTACTTGTGGCAGTCAATAAACCAAGTTCGTCCTAAAAAAATCCCAAGTACGATAAAAACAGAGATGGTCACTGAATAATATGCTTCTTATGCTCGATTTTTGGTCATAATTGAAGAAAAATATTATACATAAGAGTAATCCTCTACCATGGTGTGTAAGACTTCCCAACATACTTACTACTATATCTTTTATCATGCTTTGTTATTGTTTAGGTATGTTGCTCAAAGATACATTTTTGTTCTTTTACGTTTCTTTTGTGCTTGTTTTACAATCTCTTCCATCCCATCACTCATCAAGAAAAAATGAGAAAAAGAAACGAAAGGTAGAGGATCCTATGTACTTTTATCTGATTATGACAGGTGTTTGGCCCTTGGGACAAAGCGAATGGCTCGTTTAAATGCTATTGTGAGATCCTTGCCGTCCGTAGAAACCTTGGGCTGCACGACAGTAATCTGCAGTGACAAGACTGGCACTCTCACAACAAATATGATGTCTGTGTCAAAGGTACATTGTAAACTGTATACACTATTTCTGTAGTTTTGAACCTTTTCCGCATATTCCCTTTTTTCCCAAATGGCCTATGCTACAGAAATATTATATGTTGGGGGAAGGGGTTACTTTAAGCACTTGAAAATGCTAGGCAGGAGCAATCTAGAAAGTGAGGATGATAGCATAAGTAGAAGTGCAACAGAATATATGCACTGCGATTCAAGCAACCACAAGAAGGTGAAGGTTATGTGACATTAGAAGGGGTTGTGGTGTGTAAATGCAGTCAATTCATATGTTTTGGCTCGAAGTTCCATGAGAATGGCATGACTTAGATGAAGATGTCACACATACAATTAAGATAAGATGGTTCAAATTGAGAAGTCTATTAAAATGTTACGCATTAGGAGGATGCCTGTCAAAGTTAAATTGCAAGTTCTGTAGAATAATTATGTAAAACTGTTATAAGAGCAGGGATAACATATAGCATTGAGGTATGGGCCTCTAAGATGTCACAACCCAAAACGAGTCATGAGTGACCCCACACTTGACCTCCTAGGTGGGTGAACCAATGAATTCAACCCCAACTTATATTTATCGTTCATCTTGGGAAATACTAACATAAGGCGAAAGCTTATATCTTATTATATATCATTTCCAATTCATTACATCAAGGACATCTAATCTCCAAATACTTAGTAAGAGTATCAAGACACCGAAATAAATGAATAAAATAGTGTGTCTGAAAACTAAGGACATCATGCCATGACTAAGAAAATCCAACACGAGATTGAATGAATAGCTCACCCTGAATCTAATATTTTGAAGCTTGGCTAAAGCTGAGGGCGAGTCTAGTCGTTGGTACATTTGCTGCACTCCACAAAAGGAAAATAAAGAAAATACAAGTTGGTGGTCAATATAGGGCAACATATACTGAGTAGATATCATCGATCGACTCAAAATATAAATCAATATACATAAAGTAATAACATGAAATCAACTATACCACTTAGCAGGTGACAAACAACAGCCACCATGAACAAGTGACAACAACACTAAAACAAGTACAAAGCAGTTCACAATATCGAGAACACACATGATGTCTCATGCCTCCACACCACTCTCTTTTGGGAATTATGTTCTTTGAGATTTAGTACATTCAGTTACTTTGATATATTTTCCTTTAATGTTACCGTGTTGGAACGTGACGCCCAATCTAATAATATCGTGTCAGAACGTGACACCCGATCCAATAATATATTGTGTCGACTCGTTGAATTCGACCAAATATATAGTTAATTTATTTATCATTCTTTATCATCTCTTTCCACTTCCTTAATAATGTATCATTAAACCTCATTTATTCAAGGCATCTTTTTAATAGAACAAGTTCAAGATTATGGAAGTCACATTCTTGGGATTTTAGGCCAATCACAACAACACATGAATTATTGAAACCACAACAACCAAGTACATAGAGAAATTCATAATACCACTTTATGACTATCAATCACTATTAATGGTCTATCTAACACATACAAATCGTTACCTTCTAAAAAAAAGAGTCTAACACATAAAATAAACCATAATCGACTTCCATCAAAGAACTGAAGTCACATAAGTCACATAAGCTAATTCGTCAATTCTTTTCCTTTCTTCAATGCCTCAGATTATTCCCAATCTAGCAAGTATGGATAATTTGTAAGTAAACAAACTCAATTCTATAACCAAGCTCCTAATCTTGATGCCAACTAACTTGTTAAGTCTCATATTGTCAAGCCAAGGGTTAAATCTCAATACGTCATATTATTATAATTTTAAGGAATTAATATAATATAATACTCGTAATATTTAGTTATATATATAAAAATATATTAAAACTAATTCATAATAATGTGATAGCATTAACAAGTTCTCGTAACCCAAATTACGGGTCAACTAATTAAATCACGATCCACATACATGATACCACACCCTAACTTCCCCGTACATCCATCCTATATCTAACACAAATAATATGGAGTGATTAAACTTTTCAAAGTGCCAACCAACAATTATCAATATTGTCCAAAAACGACAAATGAAATTCTTGTCCCCCAAACTCCTACCAAATACGACCCTCTCCAATTCATATGCAACCGTAATATTATAATTTTATTAGGATGCATGTCTATCTATTCCATTATAAGTAATGAAAATAAGATGAGTTCGAATAGAAGAAGTCACCATGGAGCCACCATCGACCTCCTCTGCTATTGTCTTGTTGTTTTTGAGTTAATATCTCAAAGTGGGAACCCTAATTGCTATTAATTCAGTTCTTTAAGTGGTATAGTGTATTAAATAAATTATGGCTTGACTCACTAACCTCTAATTAATAAAAATTAATTATTTAATAAATATCCATCAACTAAATAACCGTAGTTAATGAATAGTCCAAAATACCCATTTAGAATCTATCGGAAGAGTGCTTTATGAAATAAGAAGCTCTAGTACTCAAAATTGCCTAATGGGTTGTTACATAAGATCAAATAGAACTGTTATAAGAGCAGTGATGACATATAGCATTGAGGTATGGGCCTCTAAGATCAAATAATCTAAGATGAGTGTTGCAGGAATACAAATGTTAAGATGGAAGTGCATTTATACTAGGTTTGACGATCATAGAGATAATACTCTATTGACCGTAATTACCAGCAGCATACATAGAGGATAAGTTGAGAAACTGCGGCTTTGCTATGGTTTTGACATGTTTGACATAGACCCCAGGTGTCATGGTTCATGTGTGAAGATGATAAATGAAGGTGTTAAAACAGGTGAGATTCTAATTTCTTGGATACATACAAATTTAGCGACATATATTATGCAATTGAAGAAAAAGATCCATATAGGTGTAACTAAGTAGTTGAAATTCATACTTAGTCATGTTACTAAGGTTATTTTGGGTGCAAGCTCTTCTAGGATTCTTTCTGACAATCCTTTTTTATGCCAGTCAAAACTGTAGAGAACTTTTAGTGTTAGAGAATCTAAATTATTATACATCGGAATGCAATAGGTTCAAAGGAGTGATATGAATATAATGCAGATGTTTTGCCAATGCTTTAAATAGTCATCAGCACAAGAAAATTATGAATTCTAGATTTGAAGAGCACATAATATGGAAGCTGGAATAAAGGGTAGTGCCAGCACAAACAATCACAGATGAAGAATTGACCCAGCAGTGATGTGGTGGGCCATATGGAAGGAGAGGAATTCTAGGTGTTTCCAGGACAACAACAACCCCATGCGTAGGATTAAAATGAACTGGATTAGTATATTATTACTTTTTGTTATTGGGTAGTAGACATCTTAGGATCTTTATAAGATGAAATAGGTCCTAGAGATAGTTTCTGATCGTACTCTTTTAGATGTAGTTTTTTTGATGTAAATTTTTGAATACCAGCCTTAGTGCTGATGAAATATGTACAAAACCAGTTTCTTTGTCAAAAAACAAAAAAAACTGTTCACTGGCTAATGAATTTTCGGTAATACTTTTTTCTGTTCAGATTTGTGTGCTTCAGTCATTAAATAATGGTCCAATGAACTCTGAATACGTTGTTAGTGGAACAACTTACGCACCAGAAGGTTTTATATTTGACAGCTTGGGAACCCAGGTATTCCTTGTTATTCTTGTTCTTGTAGACAGATTTCCGGAGTAAAATTTTGAAGCACAAGTACTTCGTTTGTTTTGATTGCAAGCATTACTGCTGTTGTATTAGGAGGGCAATGATTGTAACCTATCTCTTAGACATTTTAAGACCTGATAAGTTTTTCCTTGCATCTCTATTATCATCACAAGTGAAGGTTTTTGCCCAAAAAAATCAGAACTTTTTTCGCAAATATTTTTTTTGTCATTTGGATATGCAACATGCTACGGAAAGCAGATGGCCTCTTAAAGAATGTGTGGCCTTGTGCTGGTATATGCTGGAGGAGGCTTTTGGACCCTCAAAAGTTGTGACTTTTCCTTTTGCATTGAGAATTTTAAAAGCCCTCTCAATATTGTCATTTCTCCCTGCTAAATATTTTCCCGATCTTCTCAGCTCCTCCCTCATGATTGTCAAATATATGAAGAAAGAAATTAAAAAAATAATTAGGATAAGTGAAACATCAATTGTTTAGTGTCGCGTTTTAAAAAGACGTCCATTCACTAGGAAAAGCATGCCTTAGAACCTTGATGAAGAAGCAAAAGCTAACATTTAGAGAGGCGAAGCGCTCAACATGTTTTGGGCCTCACTTTAGGGCTAAAGCTTGCCTTTGACAACACTACTAAGGACCCTCTATGATGAGTTTACTACACTCTCTATGATGAGTTTGCTGCACTCTTTGAGATTATTGGAAAAGAAATACATTTTCCCATGTATGATGTCTTAATGATTTACACATCCTTTGCACAAGTAAAAGCTGGGAAGTGGGTGGCTTCTTGATGAGATTGTGTACATTTCCTTTTGGTAGAATTTCTGGGACATACTTTAGTTGCGAAATAACATGATCTTGACTGAGCAACCTCAATACATGATAAGTACTTCAGTCTTTCAAAGTCTTATAGTGTGGAAGTGCTGAAAGCGATGTTTCATTTGGTAATACCACCCTGATTATTGCTGGTGATATTGATATTGTCAACAATAACGATTAGAAATGTAGGAGAAAAATATTATTGAATTGTAGTTGTGTCTACATTATTACATTGAGATCCTATTTATAGACACTAAAATACAATTCTTTACCAAGTAGGATACTATTTACTCTTTCTATTCCTACATAAGTAAGATTGTATAAACCTATTCCTATTCTAATAGCCATAGGATTGTGTAAACCTATTCCTTTTCTAATCAGATTAAACCTATTCCTATTTTAACATCCCCCTCAAGCTAGTTCATACAATTCCTGTACCTAGCTCGTTACATATGTAATTAATACGAGGCCAATGATGGGGTTTGTAAGATATCTGCTAGTTGATCAATTGACATCATAAAATTGACAGTCAATCTCAATGTATAATGCCGATAAAACACAGAGAGATAAAATTATAGTGTTGAACTTCCCAAACCAAACGTGCAAAGACTGTTTCTAACTTAGACCGTAGACTTAGACTATAGAGTAACTCACATAATCGTCATACAAGACAACTAAACTCCCCCTGAGCAACAAAGTGCTCAAGATCTTGTATAAAGTATATGGATTGGAATCAATAGATGAATCGATATTGGACAAGTCACCGAAAAACTGGCCGGAACATGCTCATATGCCGGAGTATTAGATTTGATGGCTAAAAGTAGTCACAGTCACAATCTAAGAAATAAAATTATATGGGTAGGGTTGGAATGATGTCACAACCCAACTAGAAATAGAATTATATAAGATTGTTTGAATTGATTGAATGACCCCATTGATCAAAAAGAAATAATAAGGGTAGGGTCGAAATGATGGCACGATCCTACTAAAAAAGAAAAATCATATGAGTAGGGTTGGAATGATGGTACAACCCTACACAAATAAGATTTAAGGAGTCATCGAACAGACAAATGGAAATATGCAAATTAAACAGAGGAGTCACGGAATAGACACGTGATGCTATGCAATTCAGATATGAGAAAATAGTTCAGAAAAATCCAAAGTACTACACAAATAAACTATGATAAGTAGTTCGAAGAGATGCACGGTGCTATGCAAATCAGATGTACAGAAAAAAAGATAGTCATCGGAAAGATGGCACAGTGCTACACAAATTATATACGTAAAAACAATCACTAGAATGATGAGACAGTGCTACACAAATTAAATATGAAAAAACATTCACCAGAATGATGGCACGATGCTTACATAAATCAAATATGATGAAATACTCACTAGAAGGATACACGATGACCCAACTTTTGCTAACATTATTGTTTGCCAAACGGGTACGGGTGGAATACAAAGAGGTTCACAGATTCTCCTCCACAACCAAAACTCTCAAAACGCTAGGACTACATTGTGAATGTTAAGTTAGAAGGAACAATCCTATATTTATAGAGTCCAAACCTTTTCCTACAAGAAAAGGACTAGTCAAATGTTATAACATTTTTCTAAAAGGAAAATGTATTTATGGTAAGAAAGTCACAGGAAATAAAACCCAATAAATCTCCCCTTTTTGGCCTGAATTTCTGACAAAATAAAATTGTCCACCTTCTTCATATAATCTTTAGGATCTTGCACCTCTTCTCCATTATCTCCTCCGTTAAATTTTCGGCTTGACATAGAGAACCTCTCTGAAACAATTTCTCCAACAAAAATCTTCATCACTGTCAAAAAGGTTGCGGCTAGAACTACACCCGCCATGATGAACACCATCTCTAACCTTGCTTCATCATTGAACCATGTCAATATAGGAGAAAAATATTATTGAATTTTAGTTGTGTCTACTTTTTTACATTGAAATCCTATTTATAGACACTAGAATACAATCCTTACCAAGTAGGATACTATTTACTATCCCTATTCTTATTTAAATAAGATTGTATAAATCTATTCCTTTTCTAATAGGATTGTGTAAACCTATTCCTATTCTAATAGGATCTATTCCTTTTCTAATAGGATTGTGTAAACCTATTCCTATTCTAATATGATTGTATAAACCTATTGCTCTTCTAACAATAACCACCATAAATAGATAGAGCAGAATGTTGATGAAACATAGAGTGATAAATTTTAATACAACTTCATGCCAAACTCCTAAATTATTATGTGACTGTTTCTGTCCATAGAGTTGACTGGTGCTATAGACATTTGAAGCTACTAGACTCCCTCTGAGCAACAAAATTAGGTGGTTCCACCGTATAAACTTCATCCTCAATACCCTTCAGGGCGGCCCGGGCTTTGGACTTCCATGTTGGAGGTCTCAAGTTCGAAACCCCTTGCCATGGAAAGGGAAAGCTAGGGGTTTGCCTTTTAGGTAAAGCTTGCACCGGACTTGCCTAGTGCGGGTTACCTCTCATGTGTGGTTTGCGAGCTATTGCATAGGGGCGGGTGTTTTACCCTGTGCGCACCCAAAGGGGCGGCCGCTGGTTTCCCTTGTCATTAAATAAAAACCTTCATCCTGAGTACCATTATGGAGAAAAACGTTCTTGTGGATAGTGTGAAACATAAGCTAAAGAATTTATTATCAGAAATATGATCAGAAGTGTTGGAGTCCAGGATTCACAGTCCAAGGGTATAAGAATGTTAAACACAAGCAAAAGAATTACCATCAGATAAGGAACCATTTACAGCCTCAAAAAAGATAAAGGAACCATTTACAGCCTCAAAAAAGTTTACCAAGTATAGCTGAAGTATACACTACATATACACTCAGTTATATATGGTGTGTATACATATGTTTATTATATGTATAAGTATGTACATTATATGCAAATGTATGTATATTATATGTGTATTAGTGTAAAGTATACATTACTTGTACACTGTGTACATATTTTGTAAACTAGATGGCCTAAAGTTATTGGGCTGTAATTTTCTCTAAAGAAAACCCCTAATTACACCCGATGCAGTATAAGCAACATGAGCATTTTAGGTGGTCTACCACGCAGAGAATTACCTACTTCACTAAAAAAGTTATTGAAAGGCTATAACACTGCACAAACACGTCAGAAAATTCACTGGAAAATGAAAAGTGATCGGAACTTGAAGAAAATATTATGCTGGGCTCGGAATCATGGTATGATCACAACCAAAAGAAAGAACTGCTCTGAAGATTGGCCGCAAACTGCCTCACACGCTGAAGCATGTGTTGGACACGCCAGAGGCATCGGAGCTTTGTCAAGCACATGAGGGTGCATCATGGGGGGTTCTGCTGAAGCAGTTATCTGGGGTTTGGTTGCCAGATCTTGCTGCACCTTGACTACTGGGAGAAAAGGAGATGGCACAGGGAAAATCTAAAAGTCGCAGAAAAGAAGGCATGGAGATTGACTATCCTATTCCTGAGATTTCTGACGGTCGCTGTAATACCATTTGAAAAATAAAAACACGAGAAATAATAATAAGATGCGTTAACTACATTATTAACTAAGCCCTATTAATACGAAGTACATTATAATCCTTTTCCATGTAGGACACTATATATGTTAAATAATCTAGAAGAGTTATAGGGTAAAAATATTTGTTTGCTACTTGCTTCTGTTCTCCATATTATATTTATTTAGTAGTTTATTTAATATTGGTGTTCTGTGCAGCTAGATATTCCTGCTCAGTATCCTTGTCTACTTCATATAGCAATGTGCTCAGCTCTATGCAATGAGTCTGTTATACAATACAACCCAGATAAGAGGATTTATGAGAAGATCGGTGAATCAACTGAAGTTGCCCTCCGTTTGCTGGCAGAAAAAGTTAGTATGGACTTTGGCTTGCGTGTCGCTTCTTTATTCCTTATCTTTAATTTATATGACATTTTCTTTTTAATTTTGTAGAATCCCAAATGTTTAACATTGTTTTACTGATACCATTATTTCATAAGGCCATACAATTTTCAAGCTTTATAGTTTATCTAATTCTTCAAATTTTATATAATTTGATTATTCCTATCGATCTGGCTATGCAACCATTATTTTATTATTTCATTTCACCATTTCTTGTATAGTAAGTCAAATTAACATTTCAAATTCCGATAGGTCTATTAAAAAGGGATGTTGGAAGTATTTGTTTAGTATATGTACATATTACAGCACATCAATTGATTATGTGGCTGATAATCAGATCTAACTCTATGCTTATGCTCTTATCAATTATTGTCAGATTGGTCTTCCTGGTTTTGATACAATGCCCTCTGCTTTAAATATGCTAAGCAAGCATGAACGGGCCTCTTACTGTAATCGGTATTGGGAAAGCCAATTTAAAAAGGTGAGGTATGTTCCCACTTTATTTATTAGTGCTGGAGATAATGAAAATCTAAGACTTGCATTCACATTCTTATGGAATTTCAAACTAACTTGCCTTTGCTGAAACATGAAAACAGTCATGTTTGAGCTCTCCATATTGGAGTGTTTTTCATGTTGCCGAACACATTAGGATCATGTTTATCTTACAGAAGTGTTCCAAATAATTTTCCCAATTGGTTTGTAGTAAAATGTTGCTTCCCATTGTGATGATAGTAACTCCCTTTTATGAAATGCTTACTACAGCAGTAAAATGTTTGCAATAGTTTTTTCTTGGGAAATACGGCGAATGTAATTATTTTCACCATTTGGATCCTCACATTCGTTAAAGACATCATGCATCAACTGTTGTTTCTTGTTTACATTGCCTTCGGAACTTTTAATGAAAACAAAAAGCTAAGAGGAATTCTAGGTAAAGATTCTTGCGAGTAAAAAAAATCTAAAAGAGCATTACAGGAGCACCAACTTCCACTACGCGGGTCTGGAGTAAAGCTTGACGACCAATAGAGAAAAAAAATCATTGCAAGTTTTGCAAATTCCAAGTAGTCCGCAATATTAGGGTCCCAAAACTTGAAAGATCTTGAAGGACCTGCGTGGGCTACCCTGAGATTTGTTAGCTAATTCAGTATAGATTATAAATTTGTTTTGTTTAATCAGTTAGAGGTTGTTTGGATTGGCTTAGCTTAAGTTATTTTGTCTTTATGATTTTTTTATACTTCTTGTGGTGTTTCGAAAAGAAAAATATGCTTTTAATCACTTAATGTACGGCCAAAAAGTACAAAAATAAGCTAAAAGCTAAAAGTTGGGTATTCCCAACTTACGACTTTTAGCTTTTACTAGCTTATAACTTATTTTAAAAAAGCCAATCCAAATGCCCTCTTAGTTCAGTATAGAACATAATTCTGCCACAGAAGATTGCAAGTAACTATTACATGAATGAGTCAGATCTCGTCCCTTGTTGGGCTTGGCTACTGTGTCTTTGCGATCTTTGCTGTTTATAGTAGCATGCCGGGTTCTATAAACTATTTATCCTTCGATTTTCTTAAATTTCTCACCCTTTTCCCCTTTCTCTTGGCTCCTAACACTTGTTGCTCTACAATGCTGATAAATGCATTGTTTATCTGCACTTGAATAAATCATGAAAGGCTAATTTGAGTTTTTAGAATCAATACCTGTCATTTTCCTTCTCCTGGAAATGAAGTTGCTTTATTAATTTGTTTGATTATATGATTTTGACACATGAAAAGCATTTAAACACCAGATTTAGTGCTATGCATGTCATTATATTCGTCTTTACTTATTCCATAACTTGCAGGTTTCTTTATTGGAATTTTCACGTGATCGCAAAATGATGAGTGTGCTTTGTAACCGGAAGCAGATGGAGATAATGTTTTCAAAAGGAGCTCCAGAAAGCATACTTTCAAGATGTACCAATATACTGTGTAATGATGATGGTTCTACTGTCCCTCTTTCTGCACATATTAGAGCTCAGTTGGAAGCAAAGTATAATAGGTTAGGCCTTTTTTTTGTGATGGTTGTATTTTTCTACTTGTCTGGTACGTGCGTGACTGGGATATTTTAATCCAGATAGTTCAGATTGGAAACCTGTATTCTGTTTGCTTTTTGAATAGGTAAGTTAATATTATATTAAAATTAGAGCAACCTAGTACTCAGATGTGGCAAGGCATAACATCACTTAGGGATCCTTCAGTCCGAAAAGGTGGAACCAACTATAACTTAAGGCGCCTCATGTAGGCCTTGTGTATTTTAAACACCTCAAATAAGACCCCGCTGTGATGCACCCAATCTTAGCCTTTGAGGAGCAGCTTTTTTTTTTTTTTGGTATTGTTTTTCATTCTTCATCTTTTGCACTTTTTATCCCTACCACTTACTCCACCTTCCACCATAAAAATCTTTATGGAGAACCTTGCAAAACATGGAAAAAAAACATCACCGTAATGAAATTTTTTATAAGAACATGAAAGAACAAAACACGAAAAATTGAAAAAAAAAATGCTTCTAGACACGATTCCCGATGTTCCTTCTCTCTCCTACTTTCTAGGAGGGAGAATCTCACTATTCCGGCAGCTTTCAGCGGAATCAGACCTTCTTTCAAGCCACAAATAATCACCCACTGTGATTATTGAGAAACTACTTGGTATCTTTTAGATAAAGGATGGAGGAAACTAGAATCTACTTCAATGCAAGGTTCAAATCCTTTAATATTACTACTAGATGGGAGACTGATAAGGCTGAGTGGTACGAATGGGTGGAAAAGAGTAGGAAGATGATGCAAATATCTTCAATGAATAGGAAAGTGATGGAGTGGATGTGTGTTTGCCTCAGAGAAGCATCGAAGGAAAAAAAGAAGGAAAATACGACATGGAAGCAGAACAATTCTGTAAAAAAAAGCATAATGTACATGGGAGATTATAAGCATTATAACATTAAATAGAGGGGGGAGATGAGGCCTAATCATTCCAAAAATAGCAGATAATGCTTGATGGTTGGACATTTATTCAAAGATCACCAGGTTCATTAAATGCTAGAGGAAGAAAGAGATGACACCCAGCACAAGGATGACGGATGTTGATTTTCCCTATGCAAGTGCTTTACATGAAAGTAAATGGCAAACCAGAAGCCTACGCACAACCAAGATCAATAGCAAGAAAGGAACCGTAGAAGTGCTAGACCAAATGGATGCACATGAGGATGGCGTACAAGGGAGATGTCTTGTTGGGTACTGTAGAGAGGAGAAGGGCCAACTTTAGCAGATATTCAAAGATGGTCCATAACAACATGGAAGGAAGTCTTCGGATTGAACATCTATAAGTTGTATGGTGAGATGTTCCTCGTCGAGTTCCCAAATAGATACATGGCAGAGCAGACCATTTATGGTGAATTGAGAGATTTCATCTCGAATGGTGGAAGCCAAGAGAAAATATGGGTTAGAGTAGTGAGAATTCCCCTGCACCTCTGGTCAAAAAGGTTTTTAAGGAAATAGGTGAAATTTGTGGGGGATGGGTTACTATGGAGGAGGAAACTAGGCTTAAGAATCATATGAAATGTGCGAGAAGCTTGGTTTCAAATGATGGTAGCAGCATCCCAAGGGAGGTGGTGATATCCCAATATGGTCTGAAATACCACTTTCCAATCTGGGCAGATCTTGGTATGAGATCATGCTGGAAAAACCAAATGGAGGAGATGAAACACATTGCCCAGAGAAAGGCTTAACCCAATGGGCAAGGGAGGAAAGCTTCTGTGAAGAAGTACAAATCAGGGATTTTATAAGAGGGCAGTTTATAAGAGGGCAGTATGTTGGAACAACGGGAAAAAGTGTATCACCAAGAGCACATGGGAGGCAGATGTCTCATTTAAATGAGACCTCTATAGTGGGTTGTTCACATAAGCCCATTTTGAAAATACCATTAAATCTATTTAAAGGCCCATACTTAGTTGCTAAGGTTATTTTTAACAATCTACAACAAGAGAAACTGAGTCCCATAGAAGCCCACAATGCCTTAAGTTTCGCAGAAGACATTGCAACACATATTTCTCTGCATGTATCCTCTATAGAATCAAAACAAAGGAAGTCTTATGCGAAGATGGTGATGATGACAACTGAGTTTGTGAATGGGGATGGTTCACCTACACCAAACAAGGAGGCAGATTGGCATAAGGTAAGAGACTGCGACAGTAGAAGTGTAGAAAGTGAAAATTACGGGATAATTCTCCCCGAGTGACAACACAAATATTGTCAACTGGAAAGTAGAGGAAGTTGAACCAATAATGATGCAACAACACAGTCTGCAAGGGAGAGAAAAAGAAACATCGGTCTAGGTGCAACATAATTTGATAAGACTGGGGAAAATATTTGGGGTTCACTTTCAAGGACTCGAGGAGGCCATAGAACTCTTAATGCTGATAGATGGGTGCTCGAAGCAAGAAGAATTGAACATGATATTGAAGTAAAAAAAAAACAAGGATCAAGGGTGCACAAGAAATTAAAAGCTTAGTACCCTGTGATGTCAGGTACAAAAATACCGGTGACGGGAACAAAGGGAGAAATATTAGCTCTAGTTCTTGATGGAGCTCAAGTTAGTGTCTTGGATGTACGAGGGTTCAATGATAGAGAGATAAAGAGGCTAGTAAACACTTTGGTTTGGGGTTCGAAGGCTGACATTATTTGTCTTCAAAACACAAAATTAGAAGGGAATGTCTTAGAAATGGCAAAACAAATGTGGGGCGTGAGATGGGTTGGACAAGCATATCTTGCAACTAGAGAATGCTAATTACACTTAGTTCAAAGGAGACCAACAGAAACAACCTTAAATCCAAATTTCAAATGAGTGGGATGACTATTTCGGAAATTTGAAACAACTTCAGCTTATCACCACTTGGAGGGTCTTGGAAAAAGGACAAGAATTATTTTAAATTTTAAAATTGGTGGCTGGAGACCGAGTTTTTATTGATAGAGTAAAAAATTGGTGGTCCTCTTTCAACTTTTTATCTAGGCCGGCAAGCTCGATGATCTGAAGCACAAACTCAAAGAATGGAGGAAAGAGGAGACTGGGAACTTAGGAATACAAAGGAAGAAATTGCTTGAACAAATGGCAGACTTGGATACAGAGAGGGAAGATAAAATATTCAATGATGAAGAGATAGCTAAAAAGTATGAATTATTTCTAAAAGATGAGTTGTTGAAGGAGGAGGAGATTTCATTGAGACAAAAGTCAAGAGTTCTTGAATACCAAATTATTTCACAAAATGGCAAATGCTCATAAAAGAAAGAAAAAATATAGACCAACTAGTGATACATGGAGCAATTACGAAAGACTAAGTAGAATCGAAGGGGAAATTGTGGGGTATTACAAAAGGTTGTACTCAGAAATCATCCAGTAGAGACGTACCCTGCAAATATTACTTAGTTTCCAGTTTCCAAACCTTACACTGGAAGATAGGGTGCCAGGGCCAGATGGTTTTACTATGGGTTTCTTTATCAAGTGTTGTGAGGTGGTGAAGCAGGACATCCTGGACACTTTCTAAAACTTTTGTGATCAAGGAGTGTTTGAGAAGAGTTTTAATGCAACATTCATAACACTCATTCCTAAAGAGAAGGGTGCCAAGGAGTTGAGGGACTTCAGACTAATTGGCAGTATCCATAAGTTGCTCTCTAAAGTATTGAATGAGAGGCTGAAAAGGGGTTATTGGTAAGTTGATAGATTCTCAACAAATGTCATTCATTAAAGGGAGACAAATTATGGATGCGTTCTTGATTGCCAATGAAGCTGTTGAGTTCGGAGTTAAGAAGAGGAAGCCACTTATTCTCTCTAAGTTGGAGATAGAGAGCTTATGACCATGTTAATTGGAGATACCTTATGAAGATATTAGAAATGATGGATTTTGCGCAGAAGTGGTGGAAATGGATGAAGCAATGGATTTCAACAGTGTGCTTTTCTGTACTACTTAATGGTTCTCCGACAGGATTCTTCCAATTGTACGGAGGACCCAGGTGACCCTCTGTCACCTTTTCTGCTCCTAACTGCTATGGAAGGACTTAATAAGATGATCAAGACATCCAAATTAAGAGGTTAGATAAAGGGTTCGATGTGGCTAGAAAAGGGATTGACAGTCTGGAAGTGACACATCTACAATATGTAGATGACACAATTATTTTTTGAGATGCCGAGGAAGATCAACTAAAGCACTTAAGACTTATTTTGGTTTTGTTTGAAGGGATCTCTGGTCTACATATTAATTCATAGAAAGAGTTTATGTACCCTATTAATGTAGTCAACAACATGAGTTGGTTAGCAACAATCCTTGGAGTTGAAGTTGGCATTCTGCGAACTACTAACATGGGATTACCTTTAGGAGCCGAATCTATGTCCATAGATATATGGAGCAATGTGATTGAGAAGTGTGAAAAAAACTTGCTATGTTGAAAAGTAAAAACACAATACTTGTCTATGGGTGGAAGATCGACACTACTCAATTTAGTACTTGGTATTCTTCCAACTTACATGATGTCCCTTTTCCCTATGCCACCATGGGTCACCAAGAGGCTAAACAATATTAGAAGAAAATTTTTGTGGCAGGGCAACAAAGAAAAGAAAGGATTTCACTTGGTAAAGTGGAAATCAGTGATAACTGGGAAGAAGAGTGATGGTCTGGGGATTAAGAACCTAAACTTGCAAAGTAAAGCTTTTCAAATGAAATGGTTATGGAAGTATGCAAATGGTAACCAACTGTTGTGGGAAAGGGTGATTGAGGTTAAATATATACCAGAAGACAAATGGATGACCAAAGAAGTGACTACTCCTTATGAGGTCAGCCTTTAGAGGTCCATTAGGAATCTATGCGAAGAAGTGAAGAACAACTCAAAGGTGAATGTTTGTGATGGGAGAAAGACCATGTTTTGGAAGGATAATTGTCATGAGAAAGGCAACTTGGAAGAGTTATTTCCTGAAGTTTATAACTTAGTTACATTTTAGCAAAGGTTTATAGCAGATTTATGGACACTACAGGGGTGAAACTTCAACTTTAGAAGACATCTAAATGACTGGGAGGTTCAAAGAGTAGCTGAGTTTGTTAACACAATGGAAACTTTCAATGGACTTTAAACAAGGAAGTATGTTCTATGGTGAACAGGAAACAATAGAGGAGGATACAAATTTAATAGAGCTTATAAGCTAATGGATCAGACAAACCAACAAATTACAAATTGGCGATGGAAACAAATATGGAAAAGCAAAATGCCCTACAAAGCATCTTGCTTTGTCTGGTTGTTGGCCAAGGAAGCAACTCTTACCGAAGACAATGTCATGAAGAGAGGGATAACCTTATGCTCTAGATGCTCTTTGTGGGGATACTTTAGAGAATGTGAATGATTTGTTAGAAACACTGCAAGTACACTCAACAATTATGGAGAATTTTTTTGAGTCTCAAAGGCATCTCCTGGACTATGCCAGCGAAAGTTTCTGAGTCTTTAAGAAGTTGAGGGAAGCAGGAGTATGGGCAAAAGACGAGGCTGCAAAAGACAGAGGCAGATGGAGACTTATCCCTCCTTCAATATGGTGGGCAATATGGAAAGAGAGGAACTTTAGGTGTTTTGAGAGCATAGAAAACAGTGTGCAGAAAGTGAAGCTCAACTGCATTTTGCTATTATGTTTTTAATGTAATCAGTTATACTCAAATAATGCTGTCTCTATAATTGATTTTTTGACATTTGTGCACCAAAAGAAAATAAGGGATCAAAAACTACTTCTTAATTGAGTAAAGCTGATCTCCTGCCCTTCAAAAGCTCACCTATTTTCTCTTTTGAAATGACCAAGCTAGAGAAGTAACATTCCATGCATTGTGGCTTCTTCTCCTAGCTCCACTCTTCCAACTAATCATCTAACTCCTTCATTGATCTTGACATTACCTGAGTGAAACCAAGCCACGTAATCATATCCTCTCATAACATCGTGGCTAATTTGCTATATAATAAAATATGATCTGCATCATCACCAGTCTCCTTACAAAGGAAACACCAACTCATGTGGACAACCTATTGCTTCCTAAGGTTCCCTGATGTACAAATCATCCCTCCACTAGCTAGCCACGTGAAGAAGCACACCTTCGTTATTCATACCACACCATATGGAAAAATATCCTCCACCCTTACCAGAAGCTTCTTATAGAAGGACTTGACAGAAGACACTTTGTTATTCCCCAACTTTTCTCTACTCAAATCATTGGGTCTGTCAACTTCTCACATCAAATCATGGAATTCCTTTTCAACCTCAAATCTTTAAAAGTTCCATCCCCTTGGGTCCTCCTAACTTGCTGAACACATAACTCCTTTGGCATTAAATCATATATACAGTAGGGGAATTTGTCCTCAAGCACCAAACTTCCACAACACTGTTGCCCACCAAAAAACTAACTCTACTCTCCTGTTAACCCTAAAAGTAATGTTATCATCCAAAGCATCCCACCCCTTCATTATATTCCTCCTCACACCACATTCGAAAGGCATAGTGATCACTTTTGTTCTCCATCCCCCCTCCATTTCACCGTATATTCCAGCTATAATCCCTCTCCATAAAGCTTCTCCCTCAACCCCAAATCTCCACAACCATTTAAATAAAAGAGCTTTATTGAAAGTCTTCAAGTTTGATTCCCAAATCCTCCCCATTTTTTAGGAGATGTCATAGATTCCCATCAAATTAAGTGAAACTTCTTTGCTGTGTCCGTCGCATCCCTAAGAAAATCTCTTTGCAACCTCTCCATCTTACCTATAACATAACAAGGTGCATTGAATAGGGAGATGCAATATTTAGTGATACTCTATAACGTGCTCCTTATATGCACTTCTTTGCCTCTCTTGGATGAGTATCTTTTTGCCACCTAGCTATGTCTTCTCTACCCTCTAAATGACAGGATTCCAAACAGTGAGATCCTTGTTCGACACGCCAGAGGCAATCCTAGGTACGCAGTGGGGAGAGGCTACCTTCACTACAAGACATGGACAAGCGTGGCAATATTATCCACTACGTCAATAAGTATGATCTCACATTTACTAAGGTTGATTTAAGCCTTGAAGTCACTTGCAATCAAGTTAGAGCTTGTCCAAGATAGCCCAACTTGTTCACATCAGCATCACAAAATATATAGTTGGTATGCCTAAGTGATTTTTTCCCATATGCCTAAACCTTGGTGGATTGAATTACTCGGTACTTGTGTAGGTGAGAGGTATGGGCACTTCATGGAATAGTTGAGGTGTGTTCAAATTGACTATCATTCCACTGGCGAAAAAATAATTTTACCTCTCTACAAGTGTTAAAAATTGAATTTAATGATGATAGGATATAAGAGGTATCTAGGAGTTATATATTGTATTTTATAGCATTGTGTTGAGGCTTGGGCAGGTAAATTAATAACTAAATCAGGCACAAATCCAAGATGGAAGGACATATGTATTGTAGTTGTTTTTCTTTGTCTTGTGATGTGTGGAATGTTAGATATTCTCTACTCAAATGTATGGTTTTCTTTCTATGTGAAATTTATACTAAGGCACCAAAGTTCTAATACAAACGAGGCAATACTAAGTGAGTTCTTTCAAGACTAATTAGACTTCTTAACTCTTGGTGGATAAAATTATCTAGTACATGTGTTTAGGTAGTAAGTTTCTGGTGGATTAGTCATGTGCACATAACTCATAAGTTGGCTGAAGTGGCATTGCTATCTAAACAGAGTTGTCCTAAGACACCGTTTAATAGACAGACCATTTCAAACCTTATGACCCCTTCTAATTGTTAAGTTTCTTTTAGGACATTTTACAAGAACTTTGAGATTTCATAATATTTAATTAGTTGAGTTTTAGAAGAGCTTTAAATGATTGTGAAATTGACAGACTAGCAATCTTTTTTGGAACTTTGGAACAGTTCAAAGGTAGATCAACTGAGGCAGATTACTTAATATGGTTAAGGAATAAGGAGAACAAATTTACAGCGGAAGCAACATACTAAGTACTCACAACCTCAAACAATTAGAGTGGGATCTGGCCTTGGAAGATCTGGAGGGGTAAGATCCCTCACAAAGTTGCATGCTTCTCTTGGTTGCTAGCCAGAGAAGTTGCACTCACTCAAGATACACTCTTGAAGAGAGGTTTTGATCTTTGCTCAAGGTGTTTTCTCTGTGGTAAGGAAGAAGGCACAATCTCTCATCTCTTTCTTCACTGAAGCTGGACGGACCAGTTGTGGAATATTTTCATTAACATGAGGGGTATTAACTAGAATATGCTCGGAAGAGTATATGATGTATTGAAATGCTGGAACAGTGATACCAATCCATCTAATCAGAAAGAGAGATGTAAAATTGTCCCAGCTTGCATTTGGTGGATCGTGTGGGGAGAAAGAAACAATGCAGGAACAGTGAAATCAATCCCTCTAATGAGAAACTAAAGTTGAAACGTTTAGGGATTTTCTCTTTTTGGTGTAAACATAGCTTAATTGAGGAGTTGAAATCAGTTTATGATGTACTCGATTCCTTACGAGAAAATTGAGGACATGGAGCTTTTTTTTAGCTCATCTGGATGTAAATATGGGAGAATACACACCCTTTGTGTAGTTTGTTATTAATAGACAAAAATGTTACCTGCTCAAAAAAAAAGTATAGACATTAAACAACCTTTTACATGTATTTCTTTGATTGAGGGATCCTTTGTTTTTTAGAGTTCAATTACTTTGTATAAGTTCTAGCAAAATTCTGCTTCTCTGACATTCCAATCTTCTTATTGTTACAACAAGGGTGGATGTATGCCAGCCTTACCTCTATCTTTGTGGGATAAAAGGGAGATTGTTTCTCAGAGATCCTTGACTCAAGGAATGGTTTTAGAAGATGGTTTAAAAGAAAAGCAAGGGTAAAGCTATGATGAAAATATTCGAGGAAAGAAAGCACAAACTATACAAACTTAAGACAACCAAAATGAAAGAAATGATGGTAGTAATAAAATTGTAGAATAAGATAATGCTAGCATAATAGTGGCAATACTGGTAAGGGAACCGATAAATGCTCTAGAATCCTGCTCCAAAAGTGTTGTGAGAGAAACCATTCTACAACCAACTAACCATCTATCCTAATCCTCGCTTTTCATGATCTCCTCTGTAGGGTTATTCCTTGGTGAGCTGAAGATGTGTCATGTCTAGTCTAATCTCCCCAATTCTTCCTTGGTCTACCCCTACCACTTCTGAAACCCATCACTGCCAACTTTTGCACATCCTCATGAGGGAGGGCATCTGTGGTCGTCATATTCTTATGCTCAAACATCTTAGTCTTGCTTCCCAAAACTTTTCCACCACAACTTCTCTCTATGTACCCCGTATATCTTCATTCTAATCTTGTCTCTTCTAGTATGCATACATATAACATATCCATCTAAGTATCCTCATTTTTCTTTCTTCATCTTCTGAACATGCAAATTCTTGACTGACCAACACTCCACTCCGTACAACATAGTCGGTCTAATAGTCAATCTACAAAACTTATCTTTAAGTTTCGCTGATACATTATTACCAAGTCAAGAATGTATCAACAAGAGAAATATGTTTGAGAGAAGCTTCAATTCTACTTGTATGACTTTAATTCCAAAAAAATTAGGTGCTTAGGAGCTCATTGACGTCATACCTATTAGACTGATTGGTAGATGTACCAGATCACCTCCAAATTACTCACTAAGAGAATTAAAATAATTATACATAAACTAGACGACCCCAACATTTGGCCTTCATAAATTGGAGACTAATAATGGATGCCATTTTTATGGCAAATGAGTGTGTTGAGGCTAGAACTAGGTGTAGTGTCCCAGGCATCCTATGTAAGCAGGACATTCAAAAATCTTATGACCACCTCAATTGGAAGTTCCTACTGGAGACTCTTTCTAAAAGGGGTTTTGGAGGTGATGGCCAAGATGGATGAAGTTTTGCATCAGCACTGTGCAATTGTCAGTTCTAATAATGGTCTCTCGCACATGTTTCTTCTCTTCACAAAGAGGTTTAGGATAATGAGACCCATTATCTTCTTTCCTTTTTATTATTGCTATGGAGGATCTAAATAATATGTCGAAAATTGCTCAAGAGAAGTTTTGGCTGAGAGGTTTTAGGGTCTCTAGTAGAGTGAGGGTTGATTTGGTGATTACTAGCCTTCAATAGCCTTCTCTTCACAAAGAGGTTTAGGACAATGAGACCCATTATCTTTTTTCCTTTTTATTATTGCTATGGAGGAGCTAAATAATATGTTGAAAATTGCTCAAGAGAAGTTGTGGCTGAGAGGTTTTAGGGTCTCCAGTAGAGTGAGGGTTGATTTGGTGATTACTAGCCTTCAATAGCCTTCTCTTCACAAAAAGGTTTAGGACAATGAGACCGATTATCTTCTTTCCTTTTTATTATTGCTATGGAGGAGCTAATAATATGTTGAAAATTGCTCAAGAGAAGTTGTGGCTGAGAGGTTTTAGGGTCTCCAGTAGAGTGAGGGTTGATTTGGTGATTACTAGCCTTCAATATGCGTATGATACTCTTGTCTTTTGTGATGTAAATAGAAAACAACTCAGGATTTTAAGGGTAATCTTTGTTCAATTTGAAGCTCTCATGTCTTCACATCAATTTGAACAAGATATTCTTGTATAAGTCCCTGATTTACTCTCTCTGGCTAGCATTTTGGGTGGAAGGATAGGAGACCTACCAACTAAATACTTGGGGATGTCTTTCGGAGCCAAAAGCAAATCCATAGGCATTTGGAATGGGGTGATAGAATAATGTAAATAAAGGTTGGTGAATAGGAAGAGCCAATACCATTCTTTAGAGGGAAGATTAACACCCATCAGCAATGTTTTGGAGGTTACGCCAGTCTATATAATGTTTCTTTTACCTATCTCCACTGGTGTCATTGATAGCCTAGATTCCGTGAGAAGAAACTTCATGTGGGAAGGAAATAGTGAAACTAGGAAATTCTACTTGGTCAAGTGGGATACTCTGTTTAAGAGTAAACGGGCAGGGGGTTCGGGGCAAGGAAAATCCAGTTTTGATGCCTCATGAGGTAGTGGTTGTGGAGATTTGCCTCCACTGAATAAGCACTGTGGAAAGCAGTAATAAAGACCAAATATGAAATGATCACTTGATAACTATAATGGTCACTAGCACTTATGATCAAGCCTTTGGAGAGCCATCAGAAACCATTGGCCAAAGTTTAGAGGAAACTGTTGTATCAAATTGGGTAATGATCGGAAAACCACTTTTTGGAAAGACAGATGGCTAGTTCAAGGATCTCTAAAAGCATTGTTTTCAAATATTTCACCCTAAACCAGCAGCAAAGGGTCACCGTGGCCGAGATATGGTCAAACCAAGGGTGGAATTTGAGTTGAAGAAGATCTCTAAATGACTGGGAGATCCACGCTTTGGTGGAGTTTACAAGGTCTCGGGGCAGTTCAAAGGATCTACTGATGCATAGAATATTTTAGGATGGCAGGATCAGTATCAAGACAATTTTATTGTCAAAAGAGCCTACAAAAAGTTTAACCCTTGTAACAGTCCGTGGAATGGGTGGCCTTGGAAGCTGATACAGAAAAGTAAAATTTCATTACAAAGTGTCTTGTTGTACTTGGCTTCTTGCCGAGCAGACAATTTAGACCCAGGAAAACCTTATAAAGAGAAATATTCAACAGAGTCCTAGGTGCTTCCTATGTGGTGAAGAAGTAGCGATTGTCGCCCATCTCTTCCTTCACTGTAGGATAACCAACATTTTCTGGAATGTCTTCATCAACCTGAAGGACATGAACTGGGTTATGCCTAGGAGAGTTACCGACTTTGAGGATATAGAGCAGTTATGCAAGCATTACTTGGCATAAAGAGAGATGGAAAATCATTCCGGCTTGAATTCGGTGGTCTATGTGGGAAGAAAGAAATCTCAGATGCTTCTGGGCCAAGTGTAATTCCATCTAGAAGATTAAGTTCAAACTGCTTAGTTTTGTTTCTTTTTTGGTGTAAATAAGAGTACATGGAAGATATAGAATCAGTTACATATGTTTCTGGTTCCTTGTAAATCTTTCTATAGGATTGAAGATCTTCCAACTACTCTCCACAAATGTTATTAGGAACCTTTAATATTTTATGGCAGATTCTGATATTTTGGAATAGAAAACAAGTTGTTACCTTCTCAAAAAAATAAATAAATACATAGGACAATGGATGTGAGCGTCTATTTCATCCACCTCGCTAACGTGTCCGACTCCTCATCGATTTCTCTATTTCCTTCTCACGGTTGAGTGGGTAAAGTTGTGTCTTAAGTAGGTTCAAGAGGCTCTACTACTCTCGGTATTGTCATTGCTATGGTTGTTGCAGATTTTATGTTGAGATGGAATTTGCTAATCTGTATCAGATATGGTGGTATCAATGCTTCTGACCAACTTGAGTATTTTGTATAACCTTGTACTTGTGCCACTTTAGATAGTGTACTAAACATAAATATGGTAGTCATTATCAGACTTATTTGGCATGTCCTCTAAATGCATGGATGTGCATATTTCTACCATTAAGCTTCTAATGTGTCAACGGGTTTTTGTAGTTATTTGAAAATATGCTGTATTAATGCATATTTAAGGATATTTAGGTGATGCATAACATTTTCCCCCTCCAGTTTTGCAGGAAAAGAAACTCTTAGATGCTTAGCTCTAGCCTTGAAAAGAATGCCTATGGGTCAACAATCACTCTCCTTTGATGATGAAAATGACCTTACATTTATTGGGTTGGTATGCTCTTTCTTCTATGTGCATTACTTTTGTATGTAAAAAGCATTACAACTTTTTTGATTTGTTTATTTACTTTTTGCATGATATATAGAGTACTAACTTAAAACAATCAATCAAATAAAATGATATTTGGAGATTCTTTCAAGCAGGTGTTTATCAGTTTAGTCTTTCAATTATGAACTTGAAATAAAGAATTTGCAATTTGGAGGATAGATTTTAGGGGTATTTTAACCAAATTCTCAATTTTCAACATCAAATACTTCCTTTTTTCCAATTTCAACAAAATTATGTCCAATGCCTAATTTTGGAAATAGACGGACCTGAATAAAGTCGAATAGGTACAAAGGATTGAAATAGGCTACTCCAAATAATTTGGACTAGGGGGGTTTGATTGATTTGATTGGTGCCTGTAATCAAAGTCAAAGTCAAAGTCAAGCCTAATAATTAATACTCAGTCTACCTGGTCAAATCTCGGGACAAATCACAAAATATGATTACCTATAAGCTTGTGAGTCCAAATTTATGATTGGTTTCTCATTAATGTCCAGTTTCGTGGTCAGATCCCCTATTTAACTCATTTAAGGTACTTGGTCAAAACCCTCGAAATTTGGTATTCAAATCTCACAAATCTATGATTTAAATTCAACCAAAATCACTTATAGAGATCTGGTGGTGTCAGGGTGAAACTACATGAATGATTGGGAACATATCACTCCAATAATGGCAAGGTTTAGGTTTGGATTTGTCACTGTTCAAATATGTAGAAATCTGTTCCTTCCTCGCGAATGTGGCACCAATCTATGCGATAGGGAAGATTATCTTATGCTGGTGTGTGTGTATATGTATGGAATACTTTTTTAGAAGTTATTCATCCTTAATGCATGAAATCGATACCAATCATGACCTTTTTGCACCTACGTGTTCTAATTTGTAAGAAAGCTTCATTATCAGAGTTTTAAGTTCATCAAGTGCTAAGATGTTAAACTATCTACATTGAACTTATAGAAACTACTCTATCAAGTACTATCAATGTTTTCATGTCCTCGATTCTTATAAAGTAGTCCTTATTTTGGATTATATTTAATACATCGAAGGAAAGATACTACTGCAAGCCATTGAGTTTTACAAGGAAAGTCTAGCAACTGATGACAACACTCACTGAAAAATCAGTCTTTATTTTGGAGTATATTTAATACACCGACTGAAAGGATTTGGTCAAAATGTCAAAACCATTTGTGATATGTGTGAATTTGTTCATGTTGAAGTATTTGATCCTATGGCTTATTATTCTTTGGAAGAAAAATGACACTTTGACTGTTGCAATAAAGAACATATCTTGTTTGAGCAAATCCTAATTTCCACCTAGAATCTTTTCAACTGGAGTAACTCTTTACACGTTTCAACGACAACAAGCTCAACAACTGTAGTAGAGAAGGAAAGTTACTTTTGCGACCTTTTGCCAAGATGCTGCTTCCCTGCAATAGCAATCAAGTAGCCCAAAATTAGATTTAGAGCTGTCCACATCTGATGGTATACCTAAATCAATGTAACCACAAAAAGATGGGTTCCATGTCCGAAATACGAACTCTAAGGAGTACTGTCACATATATACCTATGACTTGGACAATGGCATAATCTGGTTTTGTAAAAATCATTGTGTACATCAAATTGCCGATATATGAAGCATACCGAACTTTCTTAGTACTATCCTTCACCAACATTACTTCATGCTTGGCTTGAAGTGCACAACTGGAGTTGTACAAATGACCTTAGCTTGATCCAAGTTGAACCTATGAAGTACCATCTAACTATACTTTTCTTGTGATAACCATAATGTTTTGGCCTCCCTCTATCACACCTATATGCATCATAAGGATCTGCCTCATTGGTTCGAAGACTTCATATTAAAAGATTTGTTCAATTCCTGCTTCATCTTTTTTTTTAATGACAAGGGAAACCCACAATCGCTACCCTATGAGTGTGCACAAGGTAAAACCCCCGCTCCCATGCAATAACTCGCAAACCACATAGGAGAGGTAACCCGCACTAGGCAAGCCCGGTGCGACGAGTTCGATCCAGAAGGCAAACCCCTTGCTTTCGTTGGCAAGGGGTTTCAAATGCCGTGAAACCTCCAACATTGATGTCCGAAGCCCAAACCACTGGGCCACCCCGAAGGGTATTCCTGCTTTAACTTTTGGATCGCACGAACATTATAAATGACGACAAATATATCATCAACATAAATCAATAATATAATAAATTCATTATTAGAGAATTTCTGCACAAAAATAATTTCCAAAGATTTCTTCTTGAACCCTTAGGGGTCGTTTGCATGTGTTAATTATGTGGGTATTAGTAATGTAGGTATTAGTTATACATGTATAAGTGATGCAGGGTTTAGTATACATGTATTAGTTATGTAGGTTATTAGTTATGAAGGATGTAATTATGCATATATTAGTTATGTAGATATTAGTTATGTCGAGCTTATAATACATCAGTGAGTTACTTTTTATTTCTTAATTCCAAAAGTAATTAGAGCTAATATTTATTATAACAATTAAAATAGCCAACTATATCTAACAAATTACAATTAAATAAGTAGCTGTATCTAAAAACAATAAAGTTAATAACAAATAACTAAAGTAATTAAGTAATTTGTATTAAATATGATGCAATTGAGCAATGGGTAATTTAAGTTAAAATAAATAACAAGTAGCTAAATATATTGAAACTTGTATTGGCAGTGCATTATGGAGAAACTAAGGAAGGAAATTAATTGTAATTAATAGACCGTACCACCAAATAGAACAATTAACAAGAATTTAAGCAAAGAAATTAAAGTAATTAAGCAACTAACAAGGCAAAAAACCCAAAGAAGAAATTTGGTAGTAATTTATTTAATATGTATTAATTATTTGATTTATGGTAAATAAATATACATTTAAAAGTAAATTAATAGGGGTGGATGCATTATTTACTATTTTAATACATGTATAACCAATACCATATAACTTATTTCACCTTTTACATTGCATAAAATTATGCATAAAATCCCTCATAAGTTATGTAAATATTAATTATGCATTACACCAACGCAACCAAACACTGTATAATTTATACAGTATTTGAAAACGTGCCAACAAAACATTGTATAAAATTAATACATGGATAGCTTTTATACTATTTGCAAACCAAACATGGCTTAAATTAGAACATGAACAACTTGGTTATTTATGTATTAACTTTGGGCATATCCATCTTCTAAACAACCCCTTATTGTTTCATAACTCAGCCAAACTTCCTGTTTCACCACCTAGGAACTTGTCTCAACCCATACTAGTTCTTCTTTAATTTCAAGGTACAATCCTCTTTCGCTTATGACTTCAATACTTTGTGGTTACCCCTATGGATCTCCTCATCTATACTTTGGAGAAACATGGTCTTCATATTCATTTGCTCAACCTTCAAGTATAGGTTGGTAGCTAAGCCTAGAAACGTGTGAACAGGGACATCTTCACCACTGGAAAAAATAATTCATCAAATCAACTCCCTTTTACTACTATAAGCTCTTCACTACCAATCTAACCTTGTATTGTAAGCTAGGTTGCCATTTTTGTTTTTCAGTCAGAACATTCACCTATTTCTCCCAAGTTTTTTTGTCTTTAGGTGGTTTAAGAAAATCACAAGCATAATTATCATTCAAGAATTTCATCTCATCCTTCGTAGCATCAAACTACTTTTTTTCCCACTATGCATGACTTCTCCAAGACATTTAAGTTCCCCCCTCCTCATGTTGTTTGTTAAGTGTACATACTGGGAGAGTTAACATTATGGAGGTCTTTTCTCCAATGAATTTAAGAAAAGTTTCAACGAATTTGTAGTTGTTGGTTGAAGGTCAACGATGTCATTATGCAAAGGAGCATCAATGGCATTTCTACCTTGTTGATCATTCTAGACATGATCATCATCTTCATTTCATCTTAAAGTCTCAGGTCTAAGCATTCTGAAGATTTCGTTTAGGTGCAACTGTAACATGGACTAGATAAACCACAATTGAGCTCTCATTACTCTGAGAATCTAGTTTCGTAGTTTTTTTTAAAGATCTTCAATAGTGTGGTCTTGAAATAGCACAACATCATGTCCTTATCAACTGGATCATAATTAATGAAGGTACATGAGAATACTTGATTTAGACCTTTGATCTTTAGCTTAAACAGTTCACACTCGAAAATTCTTGGTGATCATAAGAAACATTACTATCAAATCAAACTACGTAGGGACATTATCTTCCTAAGAAACAGTAGGCGATAAACGGATAACATATGAAACAAAATTAAGTGCTTCTACCATGAAGAAATTTGGCTGGCTAACCTGTGAAAACAAGCACCTAACCCTCTCAATTAAGGTTTTGTTCATCCTCTCGACAAACCATTTGATTGATTAGTCTTTTGGAGAAGTTCTTCATGATAAATGCCCAATGCTTTATAATAATTATCAAATGGCATTACAATGCAAATGCATTTCACATTTCAGTGTCCCCATTTTTCTCTCTGCCAAGACTTGAGATTTTTTAAACACATCAAGTACTTGATCCTTGAGCTTCAGAGGAAATACTCAAAGTTGCAAGAAGGATTACCTACAAATGCGACAAACTTTAGTTTGCCACCTTTACATTTTTACCTTAAGAAGACCACAAAATTGGAATGTGCCGGGTCTAGCAAATTAGACTTTTTTAATGATGGATGACTCTAAAAATAATCCTTTTGTATCTCAACTAAGCGATGAAAACATTTCAAATTTTATCACTCCCAAAGTAAATTCATATCCAACAACCAATCCCCTATTTCACTCTTATGACTCCGCTTTCCATGTCATAAAACTAATAAAGTATCACTCAACAACATTTATTGTGTTGATTGATATGGAACATTGTGTCACATACAAATTTGAGGACATGTTACCTGAAGCCATCACCGACATCTCAAATATACTTTAATAATTCTCATCATCAAGATTTCGTGTAGAATATGATTCATGCGAGTATTTGCATGCTTGATATATATATATATATATATATATATATATACACACACACACACACACACACACACACACATATATATATACACACACACATATACATATATGTGTGTGTATTAGCATGTAGTAATCATTAAACCATAATTTAAAACCTAAAATTTGTACTTTGCATCTAAATAAAAATATCCAAAATGATTTGGGTAGTTCTTAATCATATATTTCACTTAAGCTAGTCAGTAGAGGGCTTACTTTGACCATTATTAGTGCATACACGTCACAAGAGAAAGAGTTCAAACACTTCTAGGAGAATTTGGATGAACTTGTGAGGGATATACCACATACCAAGAAGCTATTCATTGGTGGAGATTTTGATGTTCACTTCAGGGTAGCTTTTATTGATTTTGTCATTAAGCTTGGAGGATTCTGTTTTGGGGTTAGAAATAGTCACTTATGGATTTTTCTAAAGCTTTCGTGTTGGTGATAAGCAATTTGTGATTTGTGATACAGGAAGATGACAAACATACTTTCATATATTCTAGAACGAAGAAAAGGCACATTGTGTTGGGTAATTTGGAACATTAAGAGAGACGTCAAGATTTTGGACATTGTAGGTATCTTAGGTTGAATATTTAAGGGTATTATTCTTACGTTTAACATGGAAAGTGCGACTTGATCAAATGAGATTTTTGTGGAATTTGGGAAGAGTATAGGTAGGGAAGGCATGGTGTGGTTGATTTGGTTGTTTAATGCCACTTTTAGAATGAAAAATACTCAAAGAATGGAGGTGGAGTATATTGGTTATGTTGTACAAGAACGAGGGTGATATCCAAAATTGCTGCAATTACAGAGGTATCAAGCTATTAAAGGATACTATTAAAAGTTTGGGACAAAGGTGGTCAATATAAGGGTGAGCAATAGTTTGTCCATATCTGAGAACTAGTTCGTATTCATATAGTGGCGATCAACAATAGAAGCCATTCATCTTGTCAGGAGATTGACGCAGAAATACAAGGAAATGAAGATGGACTTACATATGATGTTCATGTACCTAGAAAAGCTTATGACAAAGTCTGTAGGGAAGTTCTATGGAGATGCCTAAAGGCTAGAGGTGTTCGCGTGGCTTATAATTAGGGCTATGAAGGACATGTGTGATGGAGCCAATACTCGGGTAAAGATAGCATGAGAAGACTTGGAGCATTTCAAGTCGAGATAGATATGCACCAAGAATCAACACTTAGCCCGTTTCTATTTGCCTTGATGATGGATATGTTGACAAAATATTTGAGGTGAGGCGCTAGGTGTATGTTATTTTTAAATGACATAATCCTGATTGATGAAATTTACTAAGAAGTTGACGCTATTATAAATTCAATGATGCAACACATGAGGCAAACATGAAAGTAAAACTTGATACACAAGTTCCTAAGAGATAGTTTTGTGTATCTTGGGTCTTTGATCCAAGGAAATGAGGTTTACAATGATGTCACTCATTATATTGGTGTGATGTGGATGAACAAAGGCTTGCTTTTAGAGTCTTGTGTGATTAAACGTACCACCAAAGCTAAAAGGTAAAATCTATAGAGTGGTGGTTAGACCAGTTATGTTGTATCTTGTATGGGGCAGAATGTTGGCCACTCAAGGACTCTTATATTCAGAAGATGAAAATAAGGATGCTGTGATGGATGTGTGTGCATACTAATAACAAGAAGATTAGGAATGATGATATCCGCAATAAGGTAAGAGTGGCTTCCTTGGTGGACAAGATGAATGAATAGAGACTGAGATAATTTGGTCATGTGAAGAGGAGATACGCAAATGTCTTGTGAGGAGGTGTGAGATGTGAGGTTGAATGTAGTGGGTATGAGGAGAGGTAGTGTTAGGTTGGAGAAGTATTGGGAGAGATGATTAGATAAGATATGGTGCAGATTCAGCTAACTAAGGACATGACCTTAGAAAGAAGGGTATGGAGTTCATAGATTAGGGGAGAAGGTTAGATCAGAGTTGAGCGTTGTCTGTTTTTCGATTGTATTAGGTTTTGTGGTAGTCTGGTGTGCCTTGTCTGTCGTAGTACATCCTTATTCATGTAATTTCTTGCTTTTGTTATATGTTACCATCTGTTGTTTATTATGTTTAGGGGATTGCACTATATTGTTGATGTTACTTTTTCTAGCCCGTATGCTGTACACTGCTTTCATATTAGTTGTCATTAAGTCTTCATTGCCCTTTTCTCATTATCACATTGTTTTGCTTTACTTGAGCTGAGGGTTTTTCAAAGACAACCTCTCTACCCTCCCAGACCCCAATTTGTGGGAGTTCATGGGGTATGTTGTTGTCAATCATATATTTCACATAATTGCAGTTTGTAAGCATAGTAATTTTTGCATATTAACATAGTGTTGTGAAAACCTTGCTTGGGGCACACTTGAATCCTGAAGTTAGGTGCAAAACAAGTTGTTCCCTTCCCAGGTCCCTTGCTTGGGCTGCAGTTAGGTGCAGGCATCAAGACTCGAAGGCATGTGCTTCATCGCCCATGGTTTATGTCTTGAAGTGCAGCACTGACAGGAAATATTTTACCTGATTGTAGTTGTTTATATTTCATTTAAGTTATCACTGCTTGGGTTAATATCGATTACTCATTATCAGACATATATCGATCTTTCTATCTTTTTCTTCATTTGTGCTTCCTTCATAAAATTTTGTGCTATGTTGTGCAGCGCTTTAATTGCCCCTATCTACTTAAGTGGTTCTCATTTTAATGTTGACCATATGATTATGTACCTACTGTTATATTTTCTTAAATAAAGGTTGGGATGCTTGATCCACCAAGGGATGAAGTAAGAAATGCCATCCTTTCATGTATGGATGCAGGCATACGTGTAATCGTTGTTACTGGGGATAACAAGGTAAAATCAGTTGTCCTGTGATAATGAATATCTCAATCTGCAATGATCTGCTCTGGACCCGATTTAATATATACATAATTTTAGACAACTGCAGAATCCTTGTGCCAAAAAATTGGTGCCTTTGATCACTTGGGAGATTTTACTGGGTTTTCTTACACTGCCTCTGAGTTTGAAGAACTCCCGGCATTGCAGAAATCAGTGGCATTACAACGGATGACAATTTTATCCAGGTAATAATATTGCTTCTTATTGTTACTGGATCCTCGTTGAATTCTTTAATTTATGTATATAAAACTTATTGACTCCTAGTTTCCAACTTATCCTTTTGTCATTTGTAATGGTTGATTTCCATGTTCTTAGGGTCGAACCATCCCACAAAAGGATGCTGGTTGAAGCATTACAGAATCAAAATGAAGTGGTACCTTTCCCCTCTTTTGGTTGTTATTTTTGGTCTTTCCACAAGTTAGTTTGCCCTTTCACAATTCTTTTGTTTATACTAGAAACTAGAAAGGAACATAAAAATGTGGCTTATAACTTTGTCAAGAGTACAATAGCTTTCGGTAAAGTAGGAATCATGATAAGCTGTTTTGAACAGGTAGTGTGATGGCAGTAAGGCTGGTGAAATTGCACTTGTACACACAATCATTTGCTTTCAAAACATTACCACTTTGTCTAGATGCTCGGGAGACTTCTCCTTCCGCTTGTTAACTGTGTGCTTATTTATTTATATGATGAGGGGTAGTTAGGCATCTCGAATGCTCCTTGGCTTTTCTCTGATATGTTGTTCCTTTTCATGTCCAAATTTCTGAGCTTACATCTTCATAGTTAATGATGTAAGATTCAGACCCTATTATATAAATATTCTCATGTCCTTGTGTAAATCTGTTCTGATCTTATAGCTTTCTTGATACAAAGGGAAATTTAAATAGAGTATGAACAGACAGTTAATTCCATTAGAGTGCATTAGTTAAGATAATTCTGTTTCTATTCCTCAGTTATCTTTATATATAGTTTTAGTATTTACACATTTCCCATAATGCTTGTTATTATCAGGGGGAATTAATTTCCATTATGAGTAAGTTACAGAGATCAGAGTAGTGAGTAGAAGAAGGACATGTGTCCAGGATTGGTCCCCACTGGTCCCCATCTGATTTCTATATATTGTACTACTTCTCTCTTTCCCAAGTTATGAAAAGAATTGCTTATTTACTTGCTTTTCCTTCTCTTTAGTCATTCTTCTTCTTTTTCTTAACTTCTCTGTGGAGAAACTCGATGGTGAATGAAATGAGAGAAGTACTAAGTGTACTAGAAAAAATGTCACTTGACATGGCTAATTTTTCCAGCAGACAGGACCAACTGGAAGCTAATCAAGAAATGGCAGCCAGGAATCAAGAGAAAGCCCTGAAAGAGCTTAGTGAAGCTGTACATGGTGGAAGGAGACCGGAAAGAGATAAGAGTGTGATCCAGCTAGAGGAGGAGTTGTACTCACCTTCAGATCTGCCACTGCGTTTGGAGAATTCTTCCTCACAATTGGGAAATTCTTCAGCCTCACATCCAGTAAGACAACCTTCACTTTATATTCACCCAAGTCAGCAAATTCAGGTTCCATCCCTGCCAGTATCAACCATACCAGCTTCCTCTAGCTTACCCACTCACACATCCTACATTCAGACTACTCAAAACCCCTTAAGCCACCCTTCCCCTTTCCAGACCCAAACTGTTCCCATACCTGTGTTTCCTTCTCAATTTTCACCTACACCAGCACTCCAATTTCCTAAGCCACATCTTCAAACCCCATTTTCTCATGTACCAAACACCACCACATCATACAACCAAAATCAGTCTTATGCTCCCTACTATGCTCAGAACACTCAAATTCCACAACCAATATACCATCATGCTCCTTTTGTTTGCCATACACATCCCATGACTCAACAATTTCAACCCATGCCTTTTAGCCCTAACCAGAACAATTTTCATTCCAATATTCCCCTGCCTACTTTTACCAAATATACAAAAATAGAGTTCCCAAAGTTTAACGGAGAGGACCTTAGAACTTGTATAAGGTGGAGCAGTTTTTCTCTATGGAAGAGATACCTATCCATCAAAGAATGAAACTAGTGGCAATTCACTTTGATGGAGATGCATTGCAGTGGCATCAAGGATACATGAGAAATAGAGGTCAGCTACCTCCTCCTAGTTGGGAAGAATATGTATATGCTTTGGCAGACAGATTTGGGGCTGAGTACTCAGATCCCATGACTGAGATAATGAATATCAAGCATACTGGTTCAGTTAAAGATTATCAAAAGGCTTTTGATAGTGTCATAACTAGGATAAATCTTTAGTAGAGCATGCTGTTAGCATTTTCCTAAACAATCTAAAACCTGAACTCAGAGGTGCAGTAAGGATTGGAAACCCAGGATCTTTACCCCAAGCCTATTATCTAGCTAGACTTCACGAGTCTAATTTTGCTGCTCAGAGCAAGGCAATGAAGTGTTCTAACGAGTCTAATTTTGCTGCTCAGAGCAAGGCAATGAAGTGTTCTAACACTGGTCACATTAATTTTGCTGCTCAGAGCAAGGCAATGAAGTGTTCTAACACTGGTCACATTTATTCTAACCTTAGGAGTTCTACAGGTTATAGTGACAGTACTAGAGCCAAGGGCCAGGGGTCAAGTTTCCAAAATTCCAATGTTGCTAAGTTTGACACTAACAGAAGGAGAAGGTTGACCCCTGCTGAAATGGATGAAAAGAGATCCGAGGGGCTGTGTTTTTTCTGTGATGAAAAATACAGTTTGGGCCACAAATGTAAAGCCAAGAGGCAATTGTATTCCCTGGAGCTACAATCAGATGATTCAGCAGAGTTGACACAAGAGGAGGAAGGAGTAGATGAGGCAAAATTACTCTTAGACGAAGAAGAGGTCATGGAGAATTGTGAAATATCTCTCCAAGCTTTGAATGGGACTAGAGGGTACAAAACCTTGAGGATCCAGGGGTATACTGAGAAGAAGCCTATCATTGTCCTCATTGATTGTGGTTCCACCCACAATTTCATCAATGAGAAGGCTGCTAGGAGAATAGGTTGTCAGTTTCATGACATTAGCCCATAGGATGTCTCTGTAGCAGATGGGAGGGTAATTCAATCTGTAAAGGGAAGCAAAAAGTTCAAATGGATTTTGCAGGGCACCATGTTTCAAGATGACTTCCTAGTATTGCCAATAGGAAGTTGTGATGTTGTGTTGGGTATCCAATGGTTGTGCAAACTTGGAGACATACAAATGAACTTTGGAAAACTTCTAATGAAGTTTGAGTACCATGGTAAGCCCATAACCTTGCAGGGTGCTCATCCAACATTTAAAACTGTGGATGCTAAGGCATTCAATAACATGACTGTAGACACTGCACAAGTCTTTATGATCAAGGTGTGTATGGCTGGGATGCCAAAAGAAGAAGGTTTACAAGATAGAGAGGCGAAGCCCAAGGAGGTTCAAGCATTACTGGAGGAATACAAGAAACTATTCAAGGAGCCAAGTGAATTGCCTCCTTCAAGAGGGGTCTTTGATCACCACATTCCTCTTACGCCAGGCAGTCAACCTGTGAATTCCAGACCATACAGATACTCACCAATTCAGAAAGATGTGATTGAAACTATGGTCCAAGAGATGCTGGATCAAGGTATTATTCAATATAGCTCTAGTTCTTATGCCTCACCTGTGGTGTTAGTGAGTAAGAAAGATGGTTCTTGGAGACTTTGTGTAGATTATACAGCTTTAAATAAGGTCACTATCAAAGATAAATTGCCAATACCCATCATTGAAGAACTGTTGGAGGAATTAGGGGGGTTCCAAGTATACACTAAAATTGATTTAAGGGCAGGATATCATCAAATTAGGATGGCTCCTACCGATGTGCATAAAACTGCCTTTAAAACACATACAGGACATTATGAATATTTGGTCATGCCATTCGGATTGACCAATGCACCCTCAACTTTCCTGGGTCTCATGAATCATATTTTTCAAAAACACTTGAGGAAGTTCATCCTTGTGTTTTTTGATGATATACTGGTGTTTAGTAGGAATTTGGAGGAGCATGTAGACCATTTGAGAACCACCTTTGAATTATTAGTCCAACACCAACTTTTTGCCAAGGAAAGCAAGTGTGTCTTTGCAGCTAAAAAGGTGGAATACTTAGGTCATTATATTTCTGCTGATGGAGTGGCTACAGATCCTAAGAAGGTGGAAGCTGTCCAATCTTGGCCTGAACCTACTAACCTCAAGCAATTGAGAGGTTTCCTTGGGTTAGCTGGTTACTATAGGAGGTTTATAAAAGGCTATGGAGTTATTAGCAAGCCTCTCACAGACTTGTTGAAAAAGGACAACTTTAGATGGTCCAGCAAAGCTATAGATGCTTTTGAGAGTCTCAAGAGGGTGTTGACAACAGCTCCAACTCTGTTGTTGCCTGATTTTTCTATCTCATTTGTGGTGGAGACTGATGCTTGTAGTGTAGGCATTGGAGCAGTCTTAATGCAGAAGGGACAACCTATTGCTTATTTGAGCAAAGGATTATCCCCTAGGCATCAAACCCTCTCAGTGTATGACAAGGAGCTATTGACTTTAGTTTTGGCTGTGAACAAGTGGAGTCAGTATCTAATTTGCAGGCCCTTTACAGTGAAGACTGATCAAAAAGCTTTGAAGTTTTTGTTGGAACAAAAGTTGCACACAGGGTCACAACTCAAATGGATAACTAAGTTAATGCAATATGATTTCATCATTGAATATAAGAAGGGAAAAGAGAACAAGGTGGCAGATGCACTATCAAGATTGCCTATAGCTGAGTTGGCTGCACTTACCTTATCAACAATCAAGACGGATTTGTTGGAGTTGATCATGAAGAGTTGGGAGTTAGATGCTGAATTGACTAAGAGGATTCAAGAGTTGAAGGGCAAAAACATTGAAATACAAGGCTTCTCTTTTGTCAATAACCAATTAAGGAAGAATGGGAAATTGGTGGTGGGGCCTGATGAGAAACTGAGACAGGACATTATTCAAATTTGGCATGATTCAACAGTGGGAGGGCATTCTGGAATTGAACCTACTTACAGGAGAATAGCTGCATTGTTTTACTGGAAGGGCATGAGGGAAGATATCCAAAGGCACAGTAAAACATGTGATGTTTGTAGAAGACACAAGTATGATACACTTCCCTATCCGGGGTTGATACAACCTCTCAAGATCCCTACAACAGCATGGAGCAGCATTAGCATGGATTTCATTGAAGGTTTGCCTAAGTCAAAAGGAAAAACAGTCATATGGGTAGTTGTGGATAGATTAACTAAGTATGCTCACTTTATTGGCCTATCTCATCCCTATTCTGCGACTGATATTGCTAGGTTGTTTATGGACAATGTGTACAAGTTACATGGCATTCCTGAAGACATAGTGAGTGATAGGGATCCTATCTTCACAAGTAAAATGTGGCAGGAACTATTTTCCATGTTGGGAGTGACATTAAGCACATCTACTGCTTACCACCCTCAAAGTGATGGGCAAACTGAAGTGGTGAACAGGTGTCTTAAGACTTATCTTAGGTGTTTCTGTTCTGACTCACAGGCAGATTGGTTTTCTTATTTGGCAGGTGCTGAATGGTGGCACAATACTACATTTCATTCATCCATTCAAACCACGCCTTATGAAGCCTTATATGGTCAACCTCCCCCACTACACTTGCCCTATGCAGCTGGTGATTCAGGAGTAGAAGCGGTGGATCGAAGCCTAGTAACCAGGGAACTCAAATTTCAGTTGTTACAATATCATTTACACAGGGCTCAACACAGGATGGTGACTCAGGCCAACAAACATAGATCTGATGTGCAGTTCAACGAAGGAGATTGGGTGTACCTTAAAATTCAACCTTATAGGCAAGTCACTCTCGCAGGATCTCCTTTCTCTAAGTTATCAGCTAAGTACTATGGCCCCTATCAAATTCTGCAAAAGATAGGAAGGGTAGCTTACAAGCTCTCACTACCTGCTCAATTGAAGTTACATCCTACCTTCCATGTGTCGCAACTCAAGATATGTAACAAGCTACCTGAAACGATCAATCATGCTCCAGTCATTGACATTGCAAGTCCATACTGCCCACAACCACAAAAGATCCTAGAAAGACGTATGATACAGAAGGGTAATAAGGCTGCTTCACAGGTGCTAATTCAGTGGAATCAACTACCAGTTGAGCAAGCAACCTGGGAAGATTATCATGCTCTCAAAATCAGATTTCCCTTATTCCTTCCTTGAGGTCAAGGAAATTTTCAACAGGGGAGATCTGATACAAAGGGAAATTTAAATAGAGTATGAACAGACAGTTAATTCCATTAGAGTGCATTAGTTAAGATAATTCTGTTTCTATTCCTCAGTTATCTTTATATATAGTTTTAGTATTTGCACATTCCCCATAATGCTTGTTATTATCAGGGGGAATTAATTTCCATTATGAGTAAGTTACAGAGATCAGAGTAGTGAGTAGAAGGACATGTGTCCAGGATTGGTCCCCACTGGTCCCCATCTGATTTCTATACATTGTACTGCTTCTCTCTTTCCCAAGTTATGAAAAGAATTGCTTATTTACTTGCTTTTCCTTCTCTTTAGTCATTCTTCTTCTTCTTTTTCTTAACTCCTAAGTAATATTAGTATCATTTCTTCTCAAGCATTTCACTACCTGAGTTTGCTTAACCTTGTTATCATTTAAATGGACCATAACCATGTTGAGTTGTTACCTTTGTTATTACTTTTTTTTTTAATCCTTTGCATGTGAAATTTCTTCCATCCTTATTTAAATGGACAGGGGTCTCTTTGTCTTGTCCTTAAGTGTTTGAATTACCTAATCTTGCTTAAATTCTTCTGTTGAAATGCACTATAAAATTGCAGCAAGCAATCCGTGCTTTTAGTTCCATGCTTATGAAATATCTCTCTTCTGAGTTATTCCTGTATTTACAAACTTAGTTCGTTCTCTTTTCTTTTCTTTACATATAGATTTTTTTATGTATATTTTAATTCAAAGGTTGCAATGACTGGAGATGGAGTAAATGATGCACCTGCACTGAAGAAAGCAAACATTGGAATTGCCATGGGATGTGGAACTGCAGTTGCAAAGGTTCTTGCTTTTTCTGTGTAGCTTATTTCTGGTGATGAATTAAAAAATCTAGCTAGAAGTCTTTACTGATTTATGTTAATACTTCCACTGAGAAGTGAATTTCAGAGTTCCCGGATGCACTCTAAAGCTTCCCCTTTCGATAATCAATAGATTTAAGGTTATGATTTCTAGCTCAGTAATATGGTTATTCTTTATGGATGCCCATGATTAGGAATCCAGTTATTAGGAAAGTTTTCTTTGCTTAAACTGTTCTATTTTATCCAAGTCTAAAATCCTATATCATGGATACTCATGTATATTTTGTCTAAAATAAATTCAGCAAGAGTTTTTCTCTTACACTATATGGAATCATAGTCTCTACAATCTTTAAGTAAACATAACTAGCTTCCACTTACTGGCAGAAGGCATAATTGCCCAGGTTTTCCTTTATCATAATATAGTTGACTTTTTCAGTTACCATTCTAATGACATTAGTTTTATTTCTGATGACACCATGCCAGCTTTTCGTGATTATTTTTGTGGCATCATTTTTCCTTCGACCCGACCATTTTACAAGTGAATTTACAAGTAAAACATTTTCTAAAGCTTCTTCTGTCTTCAGGGGATCAGTATTTGGGTATTAAGGTTTCCTCGAAACATAAGTTTTCGGTTTTATAAAATAATATCTTCTCTTCTTTTTTCTTCTTAATATCAGAATTTGGTTATTGAGTCCCTCAACATTGAATTTCTGGTCATTGTTCCGGGAAGGTCTTCTTGCCTTTTTCACCTCATGGTATAAGAATACGGATTGAGTTACATTTTTGAATCACTGTTTTGAGGAAGTACAATGGAGGGGGGGGGGGTTATTATTTATCAAACTTATTCTGTTTGTCTGTAAAATAATAATGGACAATTCATTATATATCAAACCATAGGTTTTCCTAGCCCCGAAAGGAAGAGTTTTGAATTCTTTTTTCTTTCTGAGGGTTCAGGAGATTGAATGTAGTTGTAAGAAAATAAAAAAATTGCCTGGGTAGCTGAAGTGGTGAAAAAATATGTTATATCAACCATAAAGAAGGCTCCCAGATACATTTATTGAGGCCAGAAAAGACCACTTCTTTTCCTGTGATAGACTTGAGTTATCCCGCATCTCAGAGTTTTTTCTCTAATCATGTAGTAGTGATTAATTTTATAACTACTAGAGATCTAATATGGTTGAGAATACGATATATTTTGTTGTGGCTTTCAACTCTTACGCCATCACAGTGGGAAGATATGCGCATGTTTGTCCAAAACTCAGAAGTTCAGTTGGTAAATGACAGGGGTTTATGCTCCAAATTGCAAACAGAGCGAGACATGATGTTTGGTGGAGATGAGGGTTCGGGGAGGGGGGGCTGCAAGGGGTTTATTCGCAAGGCCTTGAGTGGTAGGGTGAGACTTTAAATAGTTGAATTCCCCTGTGAAAAGAGGAATTAAATACCAGGTATTTCTCATATTTCGTTGAAGATATTGAGCTGAGTTGGAAGGGGCAGTTACACATGGACCAAAGGAAATAAAGAGGAAGTATCTTCCAGACTCCAGAGTTGATAAGCTAATTATTATATGGAATGGAATGACAACTTTGCACGATTAAGCAAGAAATCCTAGCAAGAGTTAGTTCAAACCATACTCGTGAGAATATAATAATTCCTACTTCCTGTTATAAAATTAGCGATTGGAGACCGAAAGATTCAATGACAGTGTCTTGGTAGACTTCCATTGTCACAGAAGGAATGCCAGATAACATTCTTGCAATTAAGCTCAAAATTTGTAAACGGAAATTGAAAGAATGGAGCTTAAACAATCATATAGTAATATGGAAGTGATGAAACTTTTTATTCTAAATCTAATCTCATAATTGGATACTATACAACAATAAAGGTATGTCTGAATTAGGAGGAGATTTTCAGGAAAGCAAATTTTTGTATAGAATTTAGAAGTATGCCAGAAAGGAAGAAATAACATGTAGAAAAGATCCAAGGCAGTATGGAAGAAATAACATGTAGAAAAGATCCAGGGCACTATTGCTTAGACAGGAAGGCGGAGTACCATTCAAGAGTTGCCAATGTACACAAGAAAAACAATATTATTTATCAATTGGTGGTGGAGGGAGGGATTATGGAAGTTCCAGAAGATATCACAACGGAGATTATCACGTTTTATTAGAAGCTTTATCTGAAATTGAGGATGGCGGCCTAACTCTAATATGAACAATTACTCTTCGATTTCTAATGCGGAATAGGAGGTCCTAGAAAGCTTATTTGATTATGGAAGTGCCAGAAGATATCAAAGGGAAAAATCACCTTTTATTAGAAGCTTTATTATGTAATTGAGAATGGCGGCCTAGCTATAATATGAGTAATTACCCTTTAATTTCTACTGAGGAATAGGAAGTCCTTGAATGCTCAACTCCATCTGCATTGGTCAAAGCTTCTGGATATGCCATGAGTTTTTCATCAAATGTTGGGAGGTAGTCAAGACAAATATAGTGACTACTAACAAAAAATTTCATTCCTAGGAGATGTTGGTAAAAAGCTTAAGTTCCTACTTATGTGACTTACATCCCTAAAAACAATAGAGCTAAGGAGTTCAGACACTTGAGTCCAATTAGGTGCACCTTTTAACATTGACACTTGAGTCAAATTGAAGTTAATTTTCAACGCTACAAAAATTTGTTGTAAACAGTATGTAACTTGAATGTTTAATAAGCAAACACCTTTTCTACATTGAATGATTGTGAATTTTTCAAAGTATTGTGACTTTTTTGATGAGTTGTGACTTTTCCGTAAGGTTGTGACTTTGCTGAAGGTTTGTGACTTTTCTGATAAGGCACAATAAGCACATGTTCATGCTACCCTTTGCTAGCTCTAAATTTTGAAGTTCTCTATCATTTTTTAAGCATCGATAACCTGAATGTTTAATTATTATAATACCTCAAACTAACCCTTCGTGATGGCCCAATGGTGGACTTGGGACTTCCATGTTGAAGGTCTCAAGTTTGAAACCTCTTATCAATGAAAGCAAGGGGTTTGCCTTCTGGGTTGAGCTAGTCGTACCAGGCTTGCCTAGTGCAGGTTACTTCTCCTATTGCATAGGAACAAGAGTTTTACCTTGTGCACATCCAAAGGCTAACAACTGCGAGTTTCCCTTGTTATTAAAAAAAACATAATACCCAAACTAAAAAAATTCTAACTTGAATATTAAATTTCTATATTACACCCATTTACTATATCTGCTATGTTTTACATTTATATTTATTTATTTATATTTTATTTTATTTAAAGCAAATTTCTTTTCACATTAAAGGGTTGTGACTTTTCTGATTAGACACAATAAGCACATGTTTATACCAGCCACCCTTTGCTGGTGGTAAATATCGAAGTTTTCTCTCATTTTTAAACATAGGTAACTTGAATAGTAAATCATTATAGTACCCCAAACTAAAAAATCTTAACTAGAATGTTAAATTACTATAATACACCCATTTTAGTATACGTGCTATGTTTTACATTTATATTGATTTATTTATATTATATTTAAGGCAAACATCTTTGCACTTTAAAGAATTGTGATTCTTATGATAAGGCACAATAAGCACATGTTGATAGTACCCTTTGTTTGCTATAAATAGAGGAGTTCATTGGGCTCAAACTTTTTTAATCTTTCATCTTGGTTTATTATAACTCCCTTTGTGCAACCACAATTGTCCACTATTGACTTGAGATCAAGATTTTACCCTTATTAAATATCAGTAATCTGAACATTTATAATGAGTAGTATTTAATAGAAAGGGTAAAATTGATACAAATTAGTGTAGTACTGATTGCTTTTTATGAACTAGATAAGTATTGTTAGACATCCCAAAATAGTATAGTGGACAAATAAAGATGAAAAAAAGGAGTATTATTTTTGAATATTTTTTCTTCTCTATTTTTTTTTTTGTGTTTTCTCTTTATTAGACTTCTTTGATTTGATTTTCTATAAAAAGTCGTAATTTTATTTGGGCTAAAAAATTTAGTTCAAATAAACACAAACCAGTGTTGTCGAAGGTACGTTTAAGTCCTGAAGAGAGGCTCAAAACGTGTTGAGCGCTTCGTCTCGCTTAATGTGCGTTTTGGTGGCGTTATTAAGTTGAATGTGTAAGCTTTCCAATATAGTTCGAAACAATGAACTTTATATACAAACAAAAAATGTATTTTCCGATTGCGATTATGTCCAGCTTTTGTCATTCTTAATTTTCTTTGATTTGTAACCTGCAAAAAGCCTTTTGGGTCTAACATACCTAATATTGCATATGAAAGCTTTTGTCTTCATAAATAATTAGTGTTTTTACCATGCTTAAGTTTCATGAATTAGGTGTTAGTATTAGTTTATCTATGGTACTACTTGTTTGTTTCTTCCATTTCGTTTATCTAATTATCTTCTTGTTGTTACTGCTTCCTTTTTATCTTGTTAAAAAATGATAAAAAGTCCCACATCGGTGATTAATGAAATTGATAGACTCCTTATAAGACTTGGGCAATCCTCCTCCCTTTGAGCTAACTTTTGGGGTATAAGTTAGGCCTAAGACCTAATTTAAAATGGTATCAAAGCAGGGTCCGTCTCACCCAATGTTGGATCCCCAAAATCAAAATTGTCCACGCACTAGATGCTAAGCACAAGGCATGAGGTGGAGTGTTAAAGAATGACAAAAAGTCTCTCATCGGTAATTAATGAGATGAGTAGACTCCTTGTAAGGTTTGGGCAATCTTCCTCCCTTTGAACTAGCTTTTGGGGTATGAGTTAGTCCTAAATCCTAATTTAACACATCTTTTCTTAAACCTAAGTATATCAAAATCAACCTCCCTATTTACAGACTTCTACTTCTAAATTTACAATGTTCACCAACCAATTAAACAAATCGAACCAAAAATCAGTAACTCTTGTACTCTGAAACACCAAAGTTTACTAATCAATTCAACAAATCTAACAGAATAAGCTTAATACAATGGAGAAAAAAACAACAAAAAAGTGTTCAATCACAAACTAACTGGTCAACTTATATAAATTCTCTATCTACTTTATACTCCATCTAAAACAGTTCCATACCACTACTCAACAATGTCTTAAAAGTACCATATAATGAACAGAGCTTTTCTACACTTCTCATGTCAATCAAACAGAACCATACCATATGGTGCAGTCATCTTTATAACTGACTTCCTTTTCCACCAGCATGCATATTTTCAAAAGTAGAGAGGAACACTTGGCTGACGATCATGGCAAAGAGGCACCCACTTAGAATGATCAATTACGATAGAAATCATTAAATCAAGAACCAAATGAACGGATTCTTTATAAGCACAATACTATTCTCGAAAAATGTTAATATCAAACTCACACCAAAAAATACTTCGATAGACAAAGCAGAAAAAGATAAATAAGCAGTGTATCCGAACACAGTAGTATCTTGGTTAGAACTTTCGATCATCATTAAATCGAGGTACTTTCCGACAATTACATCTCTCTCAACTTTTTCTTTCCTTTCTTCCCGAACTTATGTTCTTTGACTCCACCGTTCAATATCTATACTTGTATCGATATTCTTACCAATAATTACAAACAGATTTGTCCTCTTTTCCAAATCCACCATTCATTTCAAAAGGACAAACCCCTCTTACCAATTTTTGAATTATTTCATACGTTAACTACCCGAGTGAAAAATTATGGCATAGGGATAAAAAATGAAATATATTATTGTCAAAATTCTTGTGAAGAATTATCAAGATCACACCAAAAAAAACTCCAATAAACAAAGATGAAGAAGACAAAAGCGAAAGAACTCACATGCAAAAGCTTGAACGATGGAAACCAAGAGGCCAGAAGACGAAAAAGCAAAGCTTTTTTCATGCTGAAATAGTGGAGAGCTGAACCTTGTGAGAGCAGATTTCTTAGAGAACAATATGAGCCTGTGGGAATAAGATATTTGCAGCACCCAAAAATGACAGGAGAAGCCAATGTTTTCCATGTTAATCTCTTAGGACAGAAAAAGTTTTTTTTAGTTTACCTTCTTAAAAAAAAAAAGTTTTTTGAGTTTATCCATTGAAGCAGACCAAAAACAGCTCTTTGGTAAAACAAAAAGTTGCAGCAGTCTAGAACACAACTAACCACACAATTAATTTGAAATGTACAGCAGTATTGAGGATGATTAGATAAATCAATTGATGCAGTTCAAGATTTTATTGAGTATGTACAAAAGGCAACAGCAGCTGAAAATATGAAATACCAATATCACCCCTAAATCAGCTGGTTAGGCTTAGGTTTTTTTGACCATTAAATGAAGAGTACAACTTTAAAATCTAAAAACACAACAATGCAGATGGAATTTCGAGAGTCAATTAAATTTTTTCACATAGTATATGTTACTCCCATTTTGCCAATATGTGCTGCAGATGGAATTTCGAGAGTCAATTAAATTTTTTAATGTATGCTTAGATGTTTTAATTTGTTAATTATAATTATTATGATTTATAATATGTTTTTACGTAATTTCTGAATAGGTAAATTAATGTACCTTAGGGGAGTTAATAGGAAAACAGCAACACTTTTGTATTTCTGATTGCAAGTCTACTGGAATACGTCCCGAGTATTCCTGTGTTTATAATACAAATTACCTTTTTCTTAAAAAAAAAAAAGGAATAAGAGAACGAGCAGTTAAGATTTAACAAAAATAGATACATTATTGAAAAAATTTCTTTAATAATTTAATACCAATTCCTTCTGACACATCTGTTTTACATTGTTGTAGTTGCAAAATATTGAATTTCTATTGACATCTTTCAATTCAAAGAACCCTAGATATTGGTGTAAAGGATCTTCAACAAGGATGCTTTAGTGTGTCATAGATTCTTATTCAAGACTTGTATCATATCATGATATGAATACCTCTGGAAACATGTGAAGTGACATTTTTTTTTATATTTTTTTTTCACAATTTAATATGCCGAACTGGAAAAATGTTGCCACTGCTGGAAACAATTTAGTGAATTTGTAAAACAATATTTGTATCCTACTGTACAGTGGTGCAACAAGCTTTTTGATTTCTTTGCAGTTCAAGATATTTTAGCAAGAATTTCACTGTTTAATCACAAAGTGTATTTTGTTTTTCACTTTTCTTTTCCTCCATAATTGTTTATATTGGACTCCTGAATTAGACATTTGAAACCCTTTCCTGTGGTCTCAACTTTCAGAGTGCTTCAGATATGGTTTTAGCAGATGACAACTTCGCCACCGTTGTTGCAGTAAGCTGATATTCTTTTTGATTGAATTCTGCTAAAATTTTTGTCCTTAAAATTGTATTCCTATGGTTATTGAATTATGTTTTCTGTGCAGGCAGTTGCTGAGGGAAGGGCTATATATAACAATACGAAGCAATTTATTAGATATATGATATCTTCAAACATTGGTGAAGTGGTCTGTATATTTGTGGCAGCTATGCTTGGGATTCCTGATACTCTTGTGCCTGTGAGTTGGTAGTCTATAACTTCTAGAACATGTTCAGCTCCATTTTTAAGCATCTCAAGTACACAATTTTCCCTTTCTTATCTGAATTAAGCAGTCATATTTTGCTTACTTTCGTTTCCAAGTAAGTGGCGTAGTGGTTAATGAAGTTGGTAGAGAGCCATGAAGTCTCAGGTTCAAATCTCGGTAGCGATAAAAAAACACTAGGTGATTTCTCTCCATATGTCCTAGCCTTGGTGGACAGAGTTTGTCGGGGTGTTCGAAAGTAGTTCTAGAAACCACAAATATTCAAAACAAAATTGGTTGCTTCCTTGAAGTTCTTGATGAGTAAAACTCCCTGTTTCGCTTACATGAGATTGAAGGCAAATGATGCAATTTTAGTGTGACCATCTAGACACTTCAACTTGACATAGATGCGTCTAGCAAACATCTTACTTTGAAAATGCATCTCTGGATACCTTTAAGGGGAATGCATCCTCCAAGTTGGGGTGTTTATGGAGCAAACTTAAACCAAGTTAAGGTGTCTAGATGTTTATTTGCCAGTAGAGGCCAAGTTTAGGTGTCTATCTATGCATGATGACAACTTTCTTTTTTCAAAGTTTCATTGATTTCTACCCAGTAAGAGCTGAATATGTACACAAAAAAGGACTTAGTACTGTTAAATATGATGGTGATTCAGAATGTATACAAAAGAAGTACATCAGTTTTCTGCTTGAAGTAACACCATGATAACTGCAGGTTAGCCCTAAACTACACGAAATGCAAAAATAGATGTGTTATTGGAGTATCTGTTTCCTTTCTTTCCTTATGAACCCAAATATACATAAAGGATAGTCAATAGTGTTTTCATATGTATGTGGACAGCTTTTCCATTCTATGTCCACTCTGGTTTCTTAATACATATTTAGACGTTTTAAGTGTGAAACATATTGTAGAAAAATATAATTGAATTGTGCATCTACATTGCATAGAGACCCTATTTATAGACACCATAATACAATCCTTTACCAAGTCAGATCCTACCTACTATTCTTTTTCTTACTCCTATTCTAAATAGGATTGTCTATACCTATTCTTATTTTAACACCCCCCTCAGGCTGGTGGCTTGTTATAAATGTAAGTAACACTAGGATCGGTGAGGGATTTGGTGAAGATATCTGCAAGTTGATCACTTGACTTCACAAATTTTGTAATAATATTTCGTGAGTATCTTTTCTTTTCTCTGACAAAGTGACAATCAATTTTAATGTTGTTAGTTCTCTCATGAAACATTGTATTTGATGCGATACCAAGGGTCGCTTGATTATCTGACACAAGCTCCATTCAACTGATTTTCTCCAAATTTTATTTCTCTCGGCAATTGTTCAACCCAAACTAGCTCACAAGTTGCCACAACCATTGCGCGGTATATTGCTTCTGCACTAGATCGAGCAAGCACATTCTGATTGTTTTCATACTCTTCCACAATATTAAATTACCTCCAAATAAACACAATATCTTGATGTAGAACGTCTATTAGATGGTGATCCTTCCCAATCATCGTCTCTATATCCTGGAATATGCTCATGACCTTGATCCGTCCAAAGAAGCCTTTTACCGGGAGTAAGTATAGGGTTTTATCCCTCTGATCCTCTCAACTCATACTTAGGAAAAGTGTCCAGCTACATATGTGAATAGTGAAGAATGTTGCAAACGAGTTCTATTTATTTATTTTTCATCTTCCTTTACCCTTTGTAATTTCGTGAAACTTATTTTCATGAATGTTAGGGTAAGTGACATATCTTTTTATAATCTTGACATGCATGTTTGTTGCATTTAGGAATGATATTAGTTAATTAATATTATGATTATTTTGTTATTTCATTGCTAAAATGAGATCCATTATGTTGGTTGAAAATCCTGTTACATACTTTTAAGGCAACATTATAATCTATCCCTTAAAAGTTTACAATTACAAAATCCCTCAAAACGGATACAATAATATAAGAGTTGATTCATTAATTTGATGATGCGCGCGATACACTAATCTGATGCGCGAGGTACATTTTATACCTGATACACTAATCTGATGCGCGTGGTACATCTTATACATGATACACTAATCTTATACATGATACACTAATTTGATGCGTGAGATACACTAATTTGATGCGCGAGATACATAAATGTGATGCACGAAAATGAGTGATTTTGAAAATTTGTAAAACTTATATGGGATAATGGTAATGAGTACACTAAAAGGTGTGAGTTTCGTATTTACTCCAAAAATTATTTATCATATAATATTATAGTTACATGCACAAATATAACGTGAAAGTTTACTTTCAAATTTTAAGATGACATGAAATCGTTTTATTTGAAGAACCCTATATTTTATAGACAGTGGTTATACCCTTCTAAATAATTTAAGTGTCCCTTAAAAGCCAACACCTACACATTCATGAATACCTATACAGAAAATACTTTGTATCTATACTAATAGTCATAAACCTTAAAACATAAACAAAAACTAATATTCTGGATAGGACGCTCAATGAAAAATGGATTTTTTTTTTGTTATATCTCCATGGTAGGTATTTAGTCAATGGAGTTTATGTTCCTATATTTATAAATTATAGTTTGGTATTGTCAATGTGCATATAGACTTTTGGGTGTTGTTTCCTTCACCAAGTCAACATTTTTGACTATTTTGAAGCCAAAATTCAACAACAAACTTTCAGTTAATGAGTACATTTTATTTTGAAGTTTAGCTTTTTAACTTAAAGGAAAGAGTTTGTGTTCTTCATTTTATTGCTTGAATTTGTGTATGACAATGCTGTCTGTATTTACCAAATCATCAGCTTACTCTTGATTTTAAATTTAAAAAAAATTGGTTTATAGAGATACTTAGTGGGCCGAATCAAGGGCGTCTTAACTTTGATTTTCTAAACAATATAGCGAATCTAATGCTTGTTTAAGCATAAGACTTTCCACATTGTCTACTAGAGAAATGATAGAATTATGCGAGAGTGCTATCTTTTGGCATTGTGATTTATAAAAAAAAATCTTTTTGAGTATGTATACATTAAAAACTTTAGTGTATATAATCTGCAAAAAATGAGAAAAAGTTAACACGTGCTGGTTGACTAGTATGAACCAAAAGTAACTGCGTTTTAACTCGGTAAATCCTTGCCAGATGCAGCACTTTTTCTTTCTCTTATATCTAAATATATGATTTTTTCCACAATCATCCATATCCGTTTTATTACGTGGTTCACATTTCTTCCAGGCCTGGGAACCTAGTTTGATGCTTTATTTGTTTCTCTTCTAAGCATGATAATTTACCTTCTTTGTGATTCCCTAATTATTCGTGTATTTACTTTTGTTAATATGCAGGTCCAACTGCTATGGGTAAATTTGGTCACTGATGGATTGCCTGCCACAGCTATTGGGTTCAATAAACAAGACTCAGATGTTATGAAGTCCAAACCTCGGAAGGTATTATTTTTTCTCCTGTCGTGGTTTGATATAAGATGATCCTTTTGTTTACATTTACTACTGCTCTTTTGTTGTTTTCTAGTTTTTTACTATAAGGCTTAGATGGTACAGTAGCTTTGAGCTTACCAGTTCCACTTCGCATGCATTTATTTTGTTGTTTATGCTACCTTGCTGGCGAATCAGGCTTGTTATTTATACAAGTTTGTGTTGATTATGGACTATGTGATAGTCCTGTTAAGTAAGGAGATCTAAATGGTCTATTATTTAACCCAAAGCATGAAGCATACATTTTAAGGTGTCATGAACAGAGATAGCTTGCCTGGGGACTGATGCAGAACTTTCTGTTCTTCCTGGTTTAAAACTAAACAGAGGCTATTTGACTGAATAATTTAATTCTGGAAGTTAAGCTCAGGTACTATTGCTTTACATGTTTCTTACTCATCTTTCATTTCTTTAGTTCAAATTTATGATCTATATCATATATCAGAAAGATGTTGGAAGCAGAGCATCCAGATACAATCAAACCTTATTATAATGGCAGTGTTTGTCTCAAAATTTCATGGTTGCTATCGTGAAGCGGTGCTATATATGTATACTGACAATTGACATTTAATTCTCATTTAGCTGTTATGAAACATCAAATGATTAGTTTAGTGATTTTGTACCAAGAAGAAGAACTGTATATGTTAATCATTTAACCAAAAATATAGAAAGAGTATGAACGTAAAAAAGGCTATCACATGTAGCCTTTCCTCATGAAATTATGACTATAACAGATGGGCACCATTTGAAAATACCATTTCTTTCCAATTAGATATTCACACTTAAAATTTACTATGTGCGTGATATTAATGATGATTACCATAAATATTTTAATATTTTATTGTTATACAAAAGAATATTCTGAAAAATATTATGGCGTGGTAATTTTACAATGTGTATATCGTTATAATGAATGATACTAATGTTATAGGTAGAATGTTGTTATAGAGAAGTAAAATATAACATGAAAAATCGCTTTTAGAATAAATCAGGCAGTTATGCTTAAGCAATGTTATTACAAGGTTTGATTGTATAGGATGAGTGTTCATAATTCATGTGATCTTCTATCCTAGGTCGAACTTATATATTTAATTATAAGTGGTTTGTAACACTCGGAAAAGATATTACATGAAAAACTTAGGGTCAAATTTCTGGTTAAAAATGATAAAGCATGGCATGTACTTTTTTGAGTTGATCACTGTTAGAATTGAATAAGTATTTCCTACTTAAAATAGGAATAGGAATATAAATAAGAATAAGAATAGGATTTCTAGTCAGAAACAAATTCTAATGTAGTGTCTATAAATAGTGACTCAATGTAAAATTTAGATACACAATTCAATAATATTTTTTCCCATATATTTCTTACATGGTATCAGAGAATTGATGAGAACTTCAAGTCACCGGTGTCAAATTCCGGTGACGAAGGTGGGACTGATTTGCGTTATCTTTCGTTTTGAAGGTGTTTTGCAAAAGACAACACCGTCACGAGGCTTAGGAAGCTCAGGCGACCAAACCTCAACCAGACCCACCGGAAAATACCCCTCCACGCTCCCCCACGCTCCGGTCAGAGGTGGAAATTTTCTGGCGAGATCTGTTCATGCACTGGCGCATGAGTAGTTCTCCAGTCACTTTTTTTTTTGAGAATTTTTATTCTGTTGGGGTCGCCTAGTATTTCTGACCAGTATCCGACAAGTTTTCTCTAGATCCAATCACCGAAATTAGGGTTCCGGTGATTTACGGGTCGTTTCCAACAAGATTCTGGCGAAATTAGAATTTTCGGGCCACTGTGAGCAGATTTCGGCAGCTTCCAATATTTTCAAACTAGTGTAGCACTTCCGGCAGTTTCCAGCAACATACCAGTCTATGGAGAATAGACGAGGGAGAGAACGTTTTGGAAAACCTCGATCCAGGTGTAGTCATTGTCATAAATCTGGACACACTCGTGACATGTTATATTTTGCATGGTCCACCACCCAGTTATGATCTTGTTGTTCTAAAGGAATATTGAGAGTTCCTTCGATGTCGTGCAAATAAACAACCGTCTCCACAAGTAGTTTCGGTTGAACAACCTCATGTTTCTGTTGCGTGTAATTCTGTTGCGGGTAATTCTTTTACTTGTGTGTCACAGTCTAGCACTCTTGGATCATGGGTCATAGACTCAGGGGCTTCTGATCATATCTCTGGTAATAAATCACTTTTGTCTGATATTATTTATTCACAATCTCTTCCAGCTATTACTTTAGCTAATGGGATCCAAACAAAACCAAAAGGGGTTGGAAAAGCCAAACGCGTATCTTCTATCGCCCTAGACCCTGTTCTTTATATCCCTGGTTCTCCTTTTAATCTAGCATCGGTTAGTCGTTTGATGAAATCCCTACATTGTAGCATAACTTTTTTTGATGATTTTTTTTCTCATGCAGGATCGCAGTACAGGATAGACAATTGGAGCAAGACATAAATCACACGGCCTTTACTATCTTACCTCTTCTAATTCCCTAACAGCATGCTCCGTTACAGATTCCCATATCTAATTCACAAACATTTGGGACATCCAAGTCTATCCAAACTGCAAAAGATGGTGCCTAGCTTGTCTAGTTTATCCACATTAGATTATGAGTCGTGTCAACTTTGGAAACACACTCGTGCTACATTTTCACGTAGTACTGATGGTCGTTCAGAGTCTATTTTTTCATTAGTTCATTCTGATACTTGGGGTCCTAGTAAAGTCATTTCCACCTTAGGATTTCGTTATTTTGTTATTCGTTGATGATAATTCGCGATGCACTCGAGTTTTCTTAATGAAAGATCGTTTTGAGTTGTTTTCTATATTCAAAGGTTTATTTGCTGAAATACAAAATTAGTTTGGTGTTTCTATTCGTAATTTTTGTAGTGATAATGTCTTAGAATACTTATCATCCCAGTTTCAGGAATTTATGTCTCAACACGGATTTAAACACCAAACATCTTGTCCATACACTCCTCAACAAAAATGGTGTCGTAGAAAGAAAGAATAGGCATCTCATAGAGACTACTCGCACTCTCCTCATTAAATCCCATGTTCCGCTGCATTTTTGGGGCAATGCAGTCCTTTCATCTTGTTATGTAATTAACTAAATGCCCTCTTCTTCTATTCTAAATCAGGTTCCACATTCCATACTATTTCCTCAGTCACATCTTTATCCTATCCCCCCTCTTGTCTTTGGGAGCACATGCTTTGTTCATAATTTAGCCCTAGAGAAAGATAAATTAGCTCCTCGTGCCCTCAAATGTGTCTTTCTTGGTTACTCTAGGGTTCAAAAAGGGTATCGTTGTTATTTCATGATCTTCATTAATATCCTTATGTCCGTTGATGTTACATTTTTTTAGTCTTAGCCTTATTATACATCTTGTGATCATCCTAATATATCTATGGTCTTACTCATACCTCAAATTTTACCTGTGCCAACCTTTGAGAATCCACGGTTACTTCTACATCTATGGTTCTAGTGCCACCACTACTGACTTATCATCGTCGTCCACGTCCAGCCCTAGTCCCAAATGATTCATGTCATGTGCCAGACCCTGCTCCTACTGCGGACTTGCCTTTTCCTTGCCAACCACTTGCACTTCAAAAGGTATATGATCCACACGAAATACTATACCTTCTTAAGTTATCATCGTCTGTGATCACTCCATTATGCCTTTGTGTCGTCTTTGTCCTCTATTTCCATCCCTAAAACTACAGGTGAGGAACTTTCTCATTCTGGATAGAGACAGGCTATGGTTGATGAGATGTCTGCTTTCATAAAAGTGTGGTACTTGGGAGCTTGTCTCCCTTCCTCCAGGTAAATCTCCGGTTGGTTGTTGTTGGGCTCACGCGGTCAAAATTGGCCCAGACGGTTAGGTTGATCGACTCAAGGCTCGCCTTGTTGCCAAAGGGTATAACCAGATATTTGGGCTAGATTATGCTGACAGCTAAAATAGCATCAGTCCGCCTTTTTCTATTTATGGTTGTCGTTCCTCATTGGCCTCTTCATCAGTTGGACATCAAGTACGCTTTTCTGCATGGTGATCTTGAGGAAGAAGTCTGTATGGAGCAACCACTTGGTTTTGTTGTTCGGTGAGAGTCTAGTAGCCTTGTATGTCGATTGCGTAGGTCACTCTATGGTCTGAAACAATCTCCTCGAGCTTGGTTAGCACAGTACTTCAACTATTTGGCATGACTCGTAGTGTAGCTGATCGCTCGGTGTTTTATCGGCACTCTGCACAAAGTCAATGTATTTATCTGGTTGTTTACGTTTATTGTTATCACCGGCAATGGTCAAGATGGTATCACTGATTTGAAGCAACATCTCTTTAAGCATTTCCAAACTAAAGACCTTGGCAGATTGAAGTATTTCTTAGATATAGAGGTTGCTCAATCTAGTTTAGGTATAGTATGCCTTCGACATTCTTGAGGAGACAGGAATGATGGGATGTAGACCTATTGACGCTCCTATGGATCTCAATGTTAAACTCCTTCCAGGACAGGGGGAGCCACTTAATAATCCTGAAAGGTATAGACGACTCATTGGAAAGTTGAATTATCTCACAGTGACTAGACCTGACGTGTGAGTGTTGTAAGTCAGTTTATGACTTCCCCTTGTCAAAGTCATTGGGAAGCAGTGGTTCTTATTCTGCGATATATAATGTCAGCTCCTCGGAAAGTACTACTCTTTGAGGATCAAGTTCATGAGCATATCATTGGATATACAGACGCTAATTGGGCATGATCACCCTCTGACAGACGTTCGACATTCGGATATTGTGTTTTAGTATGAGGTAATTTGGTGTTCTAGAAGAGTAAGAAACAGAATGTGGTTGCTCGATCTAGAGCGGACTCAAAATATCGGGCAATAGCAACAACAACTTGTGAGTTAGTTTGGATCAAACAGTTACTAGGATAACTAAAGATTGGCAAAATTTATCAGATGAAACTCGTATATGATAATCAAGCGACTCTTTATATCGCATCAAATTCAGTGTTTCATGAAAGGACTAAGCACATTGAGATTGACTGTCACTTTGTCAGAGAAAAAAAATACTCTTAGGAGATATCGTTACAAAATTCGTGAAGTCAAATGATAAGCTTTTAGATAACTTCACCATGTCCCTCATAGGTCCTTGTATTAAATACATTTGTAACAAGCTAGGTACATATGATTTGTATGCGGTTAGAATAGAATAAGTATTTCCTACTTAAAATATGAATGGGAATAGGATTCTAATGTAGTGTCTATAAATAGGGTCTCAATGTAAAATTTAAATACACAATTCAATAATATTTTTTCCCATATATTTCTCACAATCACATTAAACAAATTGCCGGTTCACGAATATGTCCCAATTGTCAAGGTATTTTCGTCTTTGGCACGACCTCTTTGGGCCAGCTCAAGGATTTAGGCCCTACGGTTTTGTTTCCTTGTATTTTAACCCAAAGGCGCCTTAAGGCGATCTAAATGGATTGGATTAAAGAGTTACAATATCTTGGTAGTTTGGCGTGGTATTGGATATGGCATCTCTCAGGTTGTAGGGCATCTCTGCAAGGATGTCAAGTTTATTAAGGGATTGAGCGTTTTGCCCACGAACCGATGGTGGGTGAACTTGAAATAGAATTTGCAGTTATATCAGAATAGGAGAGAAAGGTTGGGGGCTATCTAAGGTGAGTTCATTATACACATGAGGCCCACTAGCCTTTGGTATCCCAAACAGTACATACCAAATTAGACAATACCTTGGCAGTTAGGCCTGGGCTGTATTAGAGTTGGTACCACCCCTAACATGGTGGTGAGACATGCCTCAGTACTCACTGAGTCCATAAGGGATGGTGAGTATAACAACCTATGGATCTGTAGTGGTTGAACTAGTAAGGGGATTCATGGTGAAACTTGCCTTACAAAAATCTCACATAGGAGTGGGATGGGAAGTTGGGGTCTATATAAGGGTGTGTTTAGGATTCAATTTTGAAGGCCCATTTTACAATAAAGCTCATATTAAATGTGAGGCCAAAGTCTTGAGGTGGCCTTCAGGGTCCAAAACAAACAATACCTTGGCAATTCGGTCTAGGCCATGGCAGGTGATATCAAAATCGGTCCTTCCCGTAGTGGCTAGTACGAGGGTGGGGTAAATCATAGCGAGTACCGTGAGTCCCTAAAAGAGTGTCTGTGTTGATTAAGTGGAGCAGCCTATGGAACAGCTGGGAATTGAATGCAAAAGGAATTTTGTTTCTTAGGCGATCCATGTTGTCCAAATGTCTTGTGCTTGCCAGAGGGGTCGGGTTAATCCGGACAAACCTTGGCAGTTAGGCCTGAGTGACGACATTGTTTCTCCAACTTTATCTTTAGAGTAAGAGAGAACTGATTTCTTTGTGATATGTAAATGCAATCAAGCATAAAATAGTTGGAGAATCCCTTCAGAGGGATACAGTGTTGCATGATTATACAATGGATTTATCTAACAGGATTAAAGGATACCAAATTAAGACGGGTTAATCTGATGCTGATTTAATAAACGAAGAGCACATTAAGCTAGACGAAGCCATCAACACATTTTGAGCCTCTCTTCAAGGCTTAAGCTTGCATTTGACAACACTGTTATAGTACATATAGCATTTGTACTTCACCTTTCTTAACAAACTTTTATAAATTGTTTCTTGTACATTGTTTTGCTAGAAAAGAATCATGGTCGTTGGTTGAACTTATGAATCACCCAAGTTTGCCAAGTTTGAATAGAATTATCACTCTGCTTTCCTAGTTTCTTCTCTCTTGCCCTCGTTAACAGTGTCCATATTTCTGAAACAAGCTTTTGTAGCTTTTCCTTTCACAATATCTTCGATGACATATCTAATTATTTGATTAAGTTCATCCTAAATGCTGGGGACACATGCTTGTCAGCACAACATGGAAGGTGGATATTGCACTTATTAAATGTTCTTTTTTTTTATTTGATATTGTTCAACTTTACTGGCTGTGACAGTGAAGTGTCAAATGCCCTTACTATATTAAAGTTGACTGTGATCTTTCTGTTTTATCTTCCATGAAATGTTTGCTCATTATCTTAATTCCTTGCTCGCAAATGCGTTAATATTTTAACCTTTTCCAAAAATTAGAAAGCTAGATGTTGAAAAAAAGTCAAATCTGAGACCTCCTTTCACTTGTTTATGACAGGTCAATGAAGCAGTGGTTAGTGGGTGGCTGTTTTTCCGTTATCTAGTTATTGGAGGTAGACACATTCCTAATTTACTTTTGTTGCGTACCTAGTATTTTGAAGTTTAAGGCCTCTGTTTAGTAGAATAATATATCGAAAGTACCTCTTACACGCTGAAGTTAGGGTGAGTATTTTGAATGTTATTAGCATAAAGTAAACACTGGAATTTGGAGATAATATTTGCTTGTAGTTGTTAATTGTTAATATGATATCTGTCCTGCATTTGTTTTCCTTGACTTTTGTTGATTGTAATTCTCTTTCTTGCAGCATATGTTGGACTTGCCACTGTTGCAGGTTTTATATGGTGGTTTGTTTATTATAATAATGGACCGAAACTCCCATATACTGAATTGGTAAGTTCACTCGAAGATGTTCCTTATATTGATGTGGTAAAATGGGTAAAATTAATGGTTATACATTCGAGGATCGGGTATCCAATCATTTAAAAGTAGGTCAAATATGGGATACCCATGTTAGAACATGAATAGGTTTATACAATCCTATTAGAATAGGATATAAAATCCAATTAGAATAGGAATAGGTTATCCAATCCTATTTAGAATAGGAATAGGAATACAACTAAAAAGAGGATAATAAATAGTATCCTACTTTGTAAAGGATTGTATTCCAGTGTCTAAATAGGGTCTCAATGTAATGATGTAGACACAACAACAATTCAATAATATTCTTTTTCTATATATCTCACAACCCATATTATCCATCATAAAATATGGATAAACCATGGATATCTACCAATTGCACTACCCCTTAAAAGTATGCAAGGGTGTAGGAACCTCTATAATGTACAATTATTTAGCTTGTGTTTGGTATGAAGAATTTTTTTTCCCAATTTTTTCATGTTTGGCTAGCTTAAATATTTTGGAAAATATTTTTTCAAATAGATTTATTTTCCTCCTCCACTTATCGATCCCGGCCCAGAAAAGTGACCGACCAGGGCAGAGCCCTATTGATATATGAATGAAAGGGTTTATGAGCCCTAGCCCTGTAAGCCCACACCTGTGTAGAGTAGATCGTTCAACACCTGCGGCACAAACCCATTTTGAACCTATTGGTCCTAGTATCATAGGCGAAGAAAAATGACTTCGATACATAAAGTTAGGAATTTTTTCCAAAGCTTCCCATAAATTAGACCGGACTTCTGACTTTCGACCTCAACCCATCACACGAGATCCTACTTCCAGCTCCAACCCAAGACCCTACTCCCGACTAAGACCCCAACCCCGACCCAACCTTCGCCCCGATCGGGATGCGACTTTCAATGTCGACTGCGATCAATTCATAGCCTCGATCTAAAAAGAAAAAATGCTCATAATCTAGGGTATTTGTTTCTTCACATAATAAGAAGCCATGGATAATATTTATATCCGTAATATCTGGTTGTTTACCCATTTTATCCATTCACTTTCCTTAGTTTTGGCCCACCCATATCTGACTCGAGCCACCCATTTGCCACACCTAGGTTGGAGTGTTGACAAGTACCTCTGTAGTCACAGAAGTTAGGACGTTATGAACCTGCAAAAGCTCCTTCAGCTTCAAACCTTCGTTAATAAGAATCTACCTTCAACATCTCTTGAGCATAGAAGTGAAAAATTATGAGTTATCGGTGAGTCACACTTCTTTCTCTTCCCATTTGTGCATCTACAGGGCTGCATTGAAGAATTGAAATTGGTTTCATAGTGTTAATGTGTGCTTTGGGGGGGGGGGGGGGGGGGGGGGGGATATTCAGATTCAGGGACTTACGATCTTGAAAACTTGGAAGCATATGTCCTTGAATAGCCTTAGATTAAAACTAACTCGCTTGTGTTTATTTTCAGATGCATTTTGACAGTTGTTCAACAAGGGAAACAAATTATGCTTGCAGTATATTCAGTGATCGCCACCCATCTACTGTTTCAATGACGGTGCTTGTTGTTGTTGAGATGTTCAATGCATTGAATAATCTCAGTGAAAATCAATCTTTACTGTAAGCATGATACTGAAACTGTTGTTTATCTAATTTGTTACTTTTGCTTTGTTAAAAAGTATAGCCCCACACTTTTTTATCCTTTTATTTGAGGAAATGGAAAACTGTTCTTAAGAGAATTTCTTCAAAGGCAATACCTCCACCTTTCACTTATTGTGAACTCTGTTGCTTAGAAAAACTTATATGCAATTACTTTTTCCGATAGAATTGTAGTATAAATGATTTGCCGCCACAAATTTAACATATGCCTTTCTTCTTCTGAACCTTGAAATTCTTGATGCATCTCATGGGAAGTTATTGGCATTTGTCTTACTGCTTCTGAATATTTTAGCCGTTTTTACCAACTTTCCAGTTCTGTTCTTTGTCAAAATTACTTTGTCGAGAGTAATTATTTGATTGAGATAATATCCGAAATCCTTATTCCGATGTTGATGCTTACAGCTTGGGTCTGAAAGTTCTTGTAAAGCCACTCAATGTCCTGGCTACCTCACCGACTTAGTAGTCCTTTTGACCATTCTAGAAAATACAGTTAACTTTTAAGAGATTTCTTCACTGATCCATAACCCCTTCCCACATTCCAAAATCCCTCTAAAAATCTATTTATTACAAAATATTACGTTAGGATTAAGGTTGGTCTAGGTTTTTCTGCCAATTTTTTCTTAGTGATGAATATAATTTTTGTTCATTAGATAAACATACCTTGTAATGTACACGTTTTGGGCCTCAATAAGTAATGTATGTACAAGGTCCAGATATTCTCCTTCTCAAGATGTGGATTGCATTCTGCATCGTGTCATAACTCATATGCTATCCAAAACTGACTTAACTTTTGTAATCTTCTAGAGACATTGTTGCTGAAGCTCTATAGTGTTTCCAAACTCTGTTGTCTTGCAATATCTGTATAGAATGCTTTCTACCGAGACAGTATATTGAAATTACATCAAACTAACCGTAAGTCCTTCAGGACTGACTATATTTCGATTTGTTCTTCAGTGTCATCCCTCCATGGAGTAATCTATGGCTTGTTGCTTCGATTATCTTCACCATGATCCTTCACATTCTCATTCTGTATGTGCAACCATTGTCCGCTCTATTCTCTGTAAGTAGTCTCTTTTTCTTCAGACTTAAAGCATAATTTTTTTCAGTTGTGTGATGGCCTACTTATGCTGGACATGTTAGTTAATGATCCTGATTTGTGAGATTGCAGGTGACACCGTTAAGCTTGGCAGAGTGGACAGTTGTGCTATACCTTTCATTTCCTGTAAGAGATTTGACCATCAATGTCCTTAACTGTGGACTCCCTTTCGTATTTATGTTTGTGAACTGCAAAAATCATTTTTGCTGTATCCTACTAGAGAATTCGTTTATCGTAATTTTTGGAAGAAAGCGTGATTTGTATAACTAGAGATATGCTGAAGTTCGAATGAGGATAAGTATTGTTAAGATTGGTGCCATATGTTGCAATTGTCTCGTTCTAGGATACAAAAAGGTGTGACCTTTCGCTGAACTCTATAGCTCGGGTCCATCATAAACGCAGCTAGAGTATGGGCCTCAACAGAAAGAATATGATATTAGCTCGGTTGCTGATTCTCTGTGCATATATCCTTAAAAACTGTGCAGTATGGCCAACTTCCTCAAGCTTAAAATAATGGAAGGAATTTCTATGCTTGTGTTCATGTTGACATTTTGTTTGACCTTTCCCGTTCATGTTTGCCAGTAGCTTTCGTTCTTGTGTTCTACTTCATAAAATTCTTGCCATTTATCATTAAGTGGATTTCCGCTTTCCATGACTACTGCTACTTTTTCTTGTTAGGTGATATTAATTGATGAAATACTGAAGTTCTTCTCTCGAAATTCAGGTAATAATATTCAACATGTTGTTCCCCTAAGAGGATTGAGCTTGTGATTCTAGCAATGCTGATGTGTGTTTTCCTTGGTGCATTGTTTATTATTTTATAGGAATAAGATTCAGTTTCAGATTCAGACGTGCTGATTTACTGCCAAAAAGAGAAATACGTGACAAGTAAGCTCTCAGACATATACTCTGGGGATGACTGTTGGGAGCTCGAGCACCTAATGTTGCAGCTGAAAGATTAGATGAAGTACAGAACAAATTTTGTTCCAACTTAAAAGACACGTGTTGTACTCTTTTTTTTTTCTGATTCAACTCTCATTTCATTAGATGAGAAATTTACAAGCAAGAGTTTAACGTTTAAGGGCCCGTTTGGTACAGGATAAAATGTTGCATAAACTTTACGTTGTTTGGTAGCATTTTTATGTCAGGCATAAATTAAACACATATAATGTTAAGAGGATTCAGTGATCATTAATTGAATGGGCATAAGGTTTTACTCAGATTAATGAGGCAAACTCGATGGCTTTGAAAATAGGATTCAATGAATTTTAATTTGATTGGTCATGGGCAACCCAATTCATTGTGTTGAAAGATATGACTATTTGAATATTATCCTAAATTCTAAGTCTAATAATTCTCCTTGACGTTTAACTTTGTTGTCCATGGAAACTCCACAAACCATTTAGATATTTGTGGTGCTTAACCAATGGCTTTATGGGTGAAACGTCACTTAAAATCGATAAGTTGACTTCAAGATAGGCTTCACAGGCCGTCATGAGCACCATGGCCCATCAAGTGGGTCGTGAAGATGCTCTGCTCGATGGGCTTCACTAAAACAAGCATAATATTTACTTATGTTTCAAAATCAAGTGAACTTCGTGGAATTAGAAATAGACTAAATACCTTTAATTTGATAGGTTGTGGGTTACCTAAATCATTTTGTTTTGAAAGATGTGATCATTTGAATTTGACGCAGAAGTCGAAGTCAATCTAGCCTCTTACATGGGTAGCTTCACGGCTTGTGTGAAGCTGCACGGACCGTCTAGTGGTCTATGGTACTTCACCGAAGCCATGGTCGTTATGTGTCCCTCTCACGGGCCAATTCATGGCTCGTGTGGAGCTCTATGGATAGTTTAGTGGTCCGTATTCTTTTTCCTTTTGCTGGGTGCACAACCACGAGAAGGGTGACGGGCAGTGGTACTCTTCACAGCCATGGACTCCTTTCATGGTTTTCTCTTTCTCAGAGTTCAATACTAGTTCTGATTTTGGAGGTGTTTCAATGTCTCTCACTTGGGGTCATTCATCCTCAAATGATGTTCAAACAAACCGAGTTTGGAGGAAAGAGTTGAAACGGAATCGGAAGAAAAGAGGTGCAACTACTTGGCCATCATGGCTGCTTCTACTTTGCAAGTAGCTCCCTCTATGTAATATTCCTTCACAAAACCTTAATTAAAGAGAATTCCTTATTTCTCAACCTACAAACCTGATAGTCAAAAATCTCAACTGACACCACTTAATAAGTAAGACTATTTTTGACAGATACACTCTCTAATGGTGTTATTGATGCCAGATAACCCACACATTTTTTCAACAAGAAAATGTGAAAGACTTGATGAACCACTGTTGGTTCTGTTAGCAATTCTAACTCATAAGCCACATTCGAGAAGTAGCAAGACAGTAACTTTCAGAAGCTACATGTGCCATCCGAAAAAGGCCACCCAAGGCCCATGGATAAGACCACAGATAGCAGTGTGGTCCGTGGATTGCACTCCCCAATCAGACTCAACCACGACCAGACTGACAGATAGTCGTGTGGTCCACGTCCAATGGAAGTGGTTTGCGTTTCATGGACTCCAAAATACCCTTTAGACACCAGATAACTGGCCGACATGATGGGCCTTTGGTCACACCACCGTCCGTTAGACTTGGTTCGTGGGTCTTTGTTGGCAATTAATATTTAGGAGCAATTGGGTCTTTTACTAATTATTTTATCCCTATACTAAGTTGTATTACCGTTCACTAAGACCCCTATATAAGTGATTCCAACCCCCAAATAAGTTCATTCACTTCATTCTCTTCAAATTCACCAAAAGAACTCTTAAATAATTCTCCCTCTAGAAAGCTTGAAGAAAAAGGATTGAATCTAGAGTTTCAAGTCAAATCTTAATTCCTCCACTGAAGATAGGCAATTGTCTTCAAGGTATGATAGTTTTCATCCATCGATTCCCTCCACTCACAGAGATCATAAATTGTCCTATTGTCAAAGTTAAAAATCCCCGGTGGAGTTAGGTTTTTCTTCAATTGTCATGGTTTCTCTTGATTATGTATTTACATGATTGAATTATAATCTCTTATGCATGAATTGATAAAAATACTATGGTTTTATGATGTTTTCACTATGAACCCATGTATTATTCATGTTTTCAAGTTATGATCATGTGATGTGGGAATTTTATTATGAAGGAAGAGTGTTAAGAAATCAAGTATGTATTGCTAGAATTACATGAATTTATGATAAAATCCATGTCTAATTCATGCATGTTTTTTCTAAATAATTGTTAATTGAAACTGGAGTTTTAACCTTGCAAGGTCAATTATGGAATTATGCATGTCTTTATGAAATCTATGAAATGTTCCAAGGATGCATTGAGAGTAAAATATCAATGATGATGTTGAAAGCATGATTGCGAAAGATTTTCTCACATAATACAGATTTTTGGGTTGTAAGGTCTTCTCGCGTAATTAAATCAAAGATTAAGAGTTATCATAATGACATAACTTAAATTTATTGAATGATACCTTTCCACTGATAATGACTTTTCTTGGATTTGCAAGATGACGTGCCCTTCCATGGATAATAAGAATAAGTAAGAAATGACTATTCCATGGGATTTATGCTTAACACCGAGAGAATATTTATATGGAAAATCTACCGTTAGTAGAGGTTGGGTATCTAGAAGAATCTAGATAAAAATTAGCTAGTGGATCCACCTAAGTTAGAAACTTATGGTCCTTACCATGGTAAGTAGGACAACCCTTTTCGGTGTGGGAGACATCGAGAAATCATGTTATAGCTTACATGCTTTATATATCAGTTAAGTCTATTTCCCATAATAATAATGAACTAAGGTTACTTCAAGAAGTATCTCAAATGTGTTCAGAAGTTTATATGTTGTTTGCGTTGACCATGTTTTATGACTTATACCTTCTAACCCTTTTATATCATGTTTTAGTTTGGTCAATTGCATGTTATGAAATGTCCTCCTTTAGCATGATTTAAATGTTTTATGCATATCCATCATACTTTGTACATTGTGTTGTATTAACCTATACTCTTGTCTACATTTCCCAAATATAGGGTCCGAAAAGTAAAAGTAGGTTTCTTTGTTTCGTGGCTAGTGGTTGATTACGGGTTCCTGAGTTTTGGTGAGTCCTCACACTTCAAGGACGTGTTCTCATTGTTCTTAGTCTCTTTCTTATATTTTAGTTTTTGGACATGATGTAGGTGTTAGACCCAATTTTATTTTATTGCACTACATTGAAAATGAGTCAAGTGTTTTGGATTCCCCTTTACATTTATAAAACTACTGAACTTGAAATGTTGCTTTACCTCTTCCGTTCTATTTCTTATATTATGAATGCTAAGTGGATTGAAATGGATTTTTCGGGGTCCTATACGTCATGCTAAATTTAGGGGTGGGGGGTAACTACTGGGTCGTGACATTTGTATGTACATATACTCCTTGGACTGACCTTTCTTTCATGTCAAATCTTGTCACCTCTTACTTGGGTGACACTTTTAGGAAAACCCAATCACCTATTTCAAACTCTTAAGTCCTTTCTCCTCACATCTGTGACTTTTAACGACCCTTAGATGTTTTTAGTCTATCTCTGATGAGTTGAACTTTCTTCACAGCCTCATGAATTGAATTTGGCCAAATCAAGACTGCTTCACCTACTTTGAACCAACCTACTGGAGACCTGCATCTACTCCCATATAGTACCTCATAAGGGGTCATCTGAATAGTGGAATGAAAGTTGTTATTATAGGCAAACTCTATGAAAGGTAGATGATCATCCCATCTATCCTAGAAATTGATTAGAGAAGCTCTCAATATGTCCATTAAGGTATAAATGGTATGCTCTGCCTGGCCATCTGTTATATCGTGAGTTTGTGGTGTTTTTTTTATACATTTCACTTAAGAGTTGTGTCTGTCTAGAGCCATATTGTATTAGGAAATAAGTTTTGTATTATATTTGAAGGAAATAGGCTTGGACGCAGAAATGTGAGATGACAACTTAAAATCAACACTAAAAACCACCCACGGAGGTGACATATGGATCGTAGGTCTAGTCGGTCTGTCGATGGGTGGCACAGATGGAGCATTAGGGAAGTATGACAATGTATGGAACTATGGATGCAAGTGACGGATCTTACGTCAAACCACGGGTCATCCTATACATTTGTCGACTGATTTACTGAAGTTGAAGTTCTAGTACCTAATGAAATTCCTAATATGGAGCCACATTAGAGGACCCATGGACCCTAGGTCAACTTACGGTCCGTTCTAGAGTGAAGGTTCTAGCCTTTGTAGAAAAATGTCTAAGTGTTGACCAACGGAGGGGGACCTAAGGAACGTAGGTCGAAGTCGTCGATTAAAGCCGTTCAAAAAGCTTATTTCTTTATTTTGTTTCCTTTCTGTATTGGACATTTTTATCTATAAAATAGGATATGTTAACCTTGTTTTTGGGGGTTGTAGACACATAATTTTTTATCAAAACTACGGTATATACCATTTTTAGTACATAAATATTGCTTTTATATATAAATTAAATATTTTATTTTTCATCGTATTTTAGTAAGTTTATTTTAGAAGATTTGAAAACTACAATAAATTATATGTTTTTTATTTAATAAACAAGCTAGTATTTCTTAATTATATTTTTAAATTAACTATTTGACTTTTGTTTTATTAATTCAAAAAATGCTTATAATTTTATCATAGTAATCATATATTATTATAAGTGGGAAGCTCCTAACTTAAAAGTTGAATTACCATTTTGTCCATATTTTATTCCTAAATTAAATTAAATATTAATATATAATTAATTTAATATTAAATAATCATATTTAAATACATGCATCTAGACACAATGGTTTAAATTCTAATTGTTTACATACTAAGTAATAATTATATTATATTATACTAAATACTAAAAATAAGAAGGTGTAAAGTCAAACTTTGAAAGACAAAAAATTATATAGAAAATTGTTAGAAATTATTTCATAGGAAATTGTTAAGAATTACTTTTTTTAAAAAAATAAAAATTATCTATTCTTTCTCTATAATTAATGTGATTAAATGATTAAATTTGTTATCCTCTCTCTTTAGTTAGTATAAATAAATGTATTGAATTATTAGTAAAAACAATCACCTTTCGCTCTACCCCATGTCTAAGATCACTTAACTTCTGAAAATTAACTTAAACAACACTTCACCTTTTCATCTTATCCAATGAATCTTTACCTATATATATGTATCATGAAAAAATAATTTTTCTTTACCACTTGCGTCGTGTTGATGTGAATCATCAGACAATTTTCAGGTACTTTTTTTTTGTTTTGAAATATTAATATTTGTTGATCCTCATTAGAATGATATTTTGTATCATAAATCTTATTTTTACCATTTTAGATTGTTTTTTTGTTACGGGAGAAACAAAAAACTCTACTCCTTGTGTATTTCTTTTTACTATATATATTGTTATAATAAATGTCTTAAGAAGGATATGAATGTTGTATTTATTCTTATTTGTTTAATTTTTTTGTATTCTTTACGGATTATACTTTTTTAATATAATCTTCTATGAAATTATGAATGTTATAGGTCTATTTTTAGTAGTGCTGAAATTATTAATTTATGACATTTAAATTCGTTTTTAAATGTACTTTTATAATATTTATTTTCTTTTATCTTTCCTTACTAATATTGTTTCTTTAAGTAGTTACATATTTGTGTACTTACTAATATGGAGCGTAATGAGAGATTATTAAGGATAGGTCATATAGATATATTCATATTATTAGATGGTATAGTAATATAATTATTTTTTCATATTTCATGCTTGATGGTCAATGTTCTATTCAATTATTATGAATTTTATTTAATTAATGAAATATAAATTAGTAAAACTAATATTTCTAATTTCAACATTATATAATAATTCAACTTTATAATAATTATATGGGACAAACGTGCAATGCACGTTTCCGAAACTAGTTATTTTATATATGTATTTAATTACAAAAAATTACCAACCCACTACACCATTACCCTCACTCCACTTCTTCCTCCACCATAATTCCCATCAGACTTCGCACACTACAACACCCCTATACTAAAACAGTCCACATACACATACACACTACACTACTATACTAACAACAATCTGCACAACAATACAGATTCATAGGCAGACTACAAAATAAAAAAGAAGAGAAAATTTCAGCAACCCAAAAATCCCAAAAAAAAGAAAGCATACACGAAGTAAAAAAAGGACAGAAAAAAAAAACACGCACAACACAAAATAAAAAAAGGAAAAGATCAGCCACACACAAAAAAAAAAAAAAAAAACGCACAGAAAAAAAACACAACCCAATAATAGTTAAGTTCGAGGTTTTATTCGCAATTTCAAGTTCGAGATTCCTGAATCCCTTCTTCTCGTGAAATAATTTTCACAATGGGTAACACCCAATTTTATTTTATTTTATATTAGTTTAATGTCATGATTATACAAAAATGGATTGCAATATATTGAAATTGTTAAATTTCGCATGTGCTAAAAAATTAATATTTATTGATGTTATCATATGAAGTATGTTTAAGTCTTTTATCTCAACTTTATGTTTAGATCCTTTATTTAGTCATATTTAGTGCAAAATTGGTATAACAAATAGTAGATTATTTCTTGTTTAAACAACCTATAGTTTATTTAGCATTTAAGTAACACTATTGTCCAAGTCTATTCTTATTTTCATATTCTTTTTGACCATATGTGTAGTTATGGATTAATAAATTGAAATGATGAGAATAATTAATGACAAAAGTTTATTATGTAAAGATGTTAATTTTAATTAATAGATTTTTCTTTTTATGCTAATGACGTAATAGAAAAGATTAAAAGGTAAAAAAAATACAAATGAAATATGTATAGGCAGAAATGAAAAGTACTAAAATAAAAAATATTGAGAAAAAAAGGAAGAATGTACATAAAAACGATAATAATAAAAGATTTAAAAATAATAATAATAAAAAACAATAGAGTGCAAAAAAATATAATGAAATATTCTTTTTTATTTAAAAGTGAGCATGACATTTTAAAAAAAAAAAAAGAAGAAGAAAGAAGGGACGCTAAAAAAAAGAAGTAAGAAAAAAAAAGAGGAACCAAGACATTGAAAGCATTAAAAAATTGTATGATTAGGTCATACACTAAGAAAACAAGATAGTATAAAACAAGTTTAAAATAAATCAAAGAAAACAACATAAACATTTTTAGTTAAGCTAATAAATATAATATACGTAAAATTATCTCAATTCATATAAAAGTCAATTAAACGATCGTGCTAGAACCACGAGACTCGAGGAGTGTCTAATACCAGTTAGCTCAATATTAATTGTTTATTAATTTTCTTGATATTGTTTGAACGACATATAAACTATTTTCTCTCGTGCACCCCTTTGAGTCTTCTATTATACCATTATGAGAATTGCGATTGTGCACCACACTTCTGTCCAGATCGCAGTGGATTTTCGATCCATGGTGAAGTGTTTTAATTCACACATATTTAGGATAAGAAGCACCCACACATATAGTCGAAAAACGCTGCTACCGGTATGTTGCTACTCGCTGACTCGAGTTACACTTGTTTTACATCCAGTCTAGATACATCTCTCTATCAAGTTTAACCTTAGTAGAACTAAAACCATGTATGGTTGTTCCTAATATGTTATACTTATTTAAATCATTTGTATTTGATTTAATGATATTTGACATAGGGATGTAATTCGTCTAGATAGATACTCAAATTTTATGTGACTACCTAAATTAAATTTTGACGAAATTTGAAAATAAATTTATTTGAAAACTCTTTGTATATATAAATCAAATATATGGTGAACAATGAAATATAAAAAATCATAGATTTTTACATTAAAAAACAAAAGAAATAGGAAAAGATAAACTACCTAAAATATTTTCTTATTTAAGAAGTTTATTTTTCTTTCTTTTTTGGATTTCTCACAAAAGAGAAAATATTTTTCAATTTCTCAACAAAAATTACAAAAAGAATTTTCATTTATTATGTATAAAAGTAACTTCAAAAGCTTTTGTACCACTTTAAATAAATAATATAGTTGTATTTGTTAACAAATTTTCAATCTTTCAAAAAATCAAAAATAAATGATTTAATTGTCCGTTCTGAACGAACTACGCACACTTGATTCTCAACATGATAAGATACATAGGAAATCTTCTTCGGGTTCGGTGATCTTTATTTAAAAAAATAAATTAAAAAGAGTGAAGTATTTCTTACTAAAAATAATGTTGTGTTTATATACATTTGAATTGCGTTTGACCTGATTCTTGCTTTGACAAGATTCACAGGTAGCCTATTGTTGACGCTCAGTCCAACTAAGAAAAAATTTGAAATGGTCCTCGTCACATGAATAGGGAAAAATGGAAGTTTTTAATTTTTTTTTGACTTGGTTGGTATCAACATACTTAGAAATGTGCATAAAAATAATAATAAAGTGTTTAACTATTTGAGAAAACATATTAACTTTGTTGTGACCTATAGAATTCTTTTGATATATCTTGATATATTTATGTAATACTTTAGAAACTATTTTTCTTAAAGTTAAGGTTAAAACAAATTCGACCTCATTGAGCATTGTGTGATGAACTTTAGATATAAAATTCAATGAAATGACTTTTGAGCTAGAATTTGGCCTAAATATTAATTGATAAATTGTGAGCAACATTTAACTTGGGAAATAATTATAGTCTTCTTTGATTCGATTGTATCTTTCAAGCCTACCAAATGATATGTTATTCATAGGACTCCCATTTGAAGACTGAAATATTTTTATTTGAATAATCACTTCACATAAATCACTTTTAGTGCGTAAATGCACTATTTGTGGATCTCACCTCCCTGAGCGCACTATCAATTAGATACACAATGCCAATGAACTAAGTTGGGGTACCAAAAAGAATAGACCAAATATGTGCAAGTTCAAGCAAAAAAAAACGTTGAATAAAGAAATAAAAAATCTCCAACAAAAAGGAGAGAAAATGAGAAGGAAAAAAGAAGAAAAATGAATTGGGAAATTTTCAAGAAACTAAGGTCAAATATGAAAAATGAAAAAAATATTGAAAGTTGTGTAAATTTTAATGAGGAAATAATTACTTTATCTCAAATGAATATCCTAGCTTTATCTAAGCCTACATTACAAACCAATAACAAGTCCTATTTGATCTCATTTTTGGTATTCTTACATTAGTGGATTCTTATATGAGGGCCAAACATATGATATCCATTATACACACACTTAAGAGATCCTATAGACTCCCAAAGATAGAATCATACTCACATGATACATCAACACATAGGTGGTATGACATTTACATTGCAAAGGCTATAAAAAGACGTACTTAAGTAAAATCAAGAAGATAACGTCCATAGTGACCTCTTCAAGATTACTTAAATAGTCTTTAAGACTACCTAAGGCTTATATTATGTCCACAAAATCAACCAACTTCCCTAACTAGAGTCATGCTCAAAACATCAAAAGATAAGACATGAAGAGAACATCCCTTTATGCCCTCTTCAGACTTTAGCTAAAGAATCCTTAAGTCACTTTAGATTAGGTACTCATTTATTTACATACTCGTTATAATAAGTCATTAGTACATTAGTTCATTAAGAGTCATACATCACATAAAGGACATTCAAATAATGGTCTCAGACAAGACCTAGGAACTCCACATAACACCTTCAAAGTCTATTGTGCAATGTCTAGATAGCATTCCATACCATCACCTAAACTCCATAAACTCCTCTAATGATAATAGGTATTCTATGATGAGAATAGGCAATAACTATAGACCATGATAGAAAGACATGGAATCTGGTGTTCTATCCTACTCCAATGAGGTTGTTCTACTTGCTAATGGTAGAACTTGGACAAATCCCATGTAGGCACAAGGTTAAGGAATATGAAGGGCATAATTTTTAATCTAGTGTTATACTTAACTAGAACTACTTTCCTTTATCATAATCACTCGTTGCTAGCCTTAGTTCTCATAGATCAATTCTCATTAAGGTTCATATAAATGGGTCCCACATCTAGTTCATGACCCAATTACATTCGTCCATCCAAACCAAGGTCCATTAGGGCATATCTCACTATGGAGACAAGAAGATCATCATGAATTTACTAAGGTATGATATGATGTCGTTCCATCCAATCAACCTTAAGTCCATCATTCATTACATGAAGGATACCATTACGGCTAACTACTTCATGATTTATAACCTTACCACTTGGTTTAAGGTTTAACATAAATGACCTTCGTATTTTAATGCAAGGTCTCACCTATATTCATTTATTAAATACTAATACCCTTTATGTTCCTATGTCAAGACATCACATATTCACATAGGCATCAAGTAAGGGACCCAAGTCTACCTAAACAAGACACACCATATTTGTATTTAACAGAAACTGCCTATCTTCCTTTAGACTCTTAGGAATGATCCTTAACCTTATTTAGTGATACTATTCATTACCCTAACATTATAAACCTAACCATTTTAGACTCATCTAGCCAATTTAGGATCAACCATGTATCAACTCTAAGACTACACACTCAACACATAGCCATAACATAACATTATAAACTAAATAGTATCAATAGTCTAACACATACTTTCACATATAGGTAGATATGATTGCACATCATCAAATCAACTACACAAATATCCATATAAGTTCAAGTAGTGCCGACAAAGCAATGATCATCAATATTCTAGAAAGTAACATCGACAAGTCCAAATTAATTACATAGCACCACCACCAAAGGTGGACCAAACCAATCATAAAATAATTGAAGTATAAATAACATAAAAATAAATAAAATGGGTCAGCATACCTTCATCCCCTCATCCACATTTCAATTCTATGCCAAATCAACCAATTCAACATCACAACACCCTTAACCATGGCCATGAATAATAAATCAAAGCAATAACCATATAACTCAATGAATATACATCAATTAAATCTAGGTTTAACAATATATGATAAATTATATATCAATTGGATACAATTCTAATATCATTAGTAAGCCTATAAGAAACTACATAACAATTCAACAATATTAGCTTAATATCAAGTAATCTAATAAGTAGTCAAAACTAGGGTTCATCAATTTACAGGGTTCGTAGGTAATTTATGTTAAAATCATCAATAAAATATCACTTAGATCATAATTCCATGTTTAGAAATCATTTATGCAAGAACCATTGGTATAAACATGAAATTGGACAATTTAACTTTAGAAAACATCTTGAGAGTTTGTCTCCTTAATGAAACAAGTTTAAAGGATAAAAGCCATACTTCAAGGATGATAATTCTTCACTTTTATGAATAATTATACTCAAAACTCCATACCAAGCTATTTTCTTCAATTTGGACTTCAATGGAGTCTTTGGGATTTCTTAAGGGATTTGGGGTTTTCAATTTGGAAAAATGAAGCATTTGAGGTGTTAACTACTTATATAGTTAATTAAAACACCAAATAAAACCTTCAGAAAAAACCGCCAATGACTTAATTTAGAAGAAGGGTGAATTTACATTTTCACCCATAACTTGGCAGCATTACCTACGCGCAGACAGCTTCCCTCGACGACTTGCCCTCGACGGGGCGTCGTCCTTATGACGGGCCATCAGCGTCCACCACCAGTTCTTACAGTAGCTTTAAAAAGCTACTTTTACCTCCCATATGTAATTCCCCATCGATGAAACCCTTTGACGGGGCGTCAACAGGCCTACGAGCCATCGACTGCTCCATCGTTTGGGGTTTGCTTGGGAATGCCATGCCAATTGTTTTGGGTCCTTCCTCAAGGACCCTAAGATGGTCATTGGGTATACTTTACCAGGATGTTTCCGACCCAAAACGATAGTCTATAAATTTAACACCTGTCACCCGAATTTCATTCTAAACGAACACACAAAACTCGACGAAACATGCCTAGGCGTACAAGGTCAATTCAAGGCATATCTTTCGAATGCCTTGGACGTTCTTGGTTGTTTGACCTTCAAACTTCATGAAACTTTAAAAACTGATTAATAATGCTATAATAACTCATTTAAGAACCTTATAACATCATTAAACATACGTAAACAAATAGAATCCCATATCAGACATTTAGGTGACTTAGTCGTCGAACGTCTTAGTCGTCCCTTGACGTTTGACTTCCAACACCTAATACTTTAGATACTGAGTCTATAACATATTAGATACATTTATGACCTTAGAAAATCAATTCCAACATATTAGGCTCTATTTAACCAAAGTCATTTTCGAGGTCTTACAGGTGGGACCTTCCGAAAGGGGAGTCTTAGTGACAAGTCTTCTAAAGGAATGTACTACTTAGGGTAGGTGGTTGTATGGGACGCCATCTACTCACTATAGTAGGCAATCCTAAAGGGAATTCTTGGTGTGTTGTTCGCTGCTCTTCTATTGTATTGCCTTTGGGTGGGTGCTTATTCTCCCGAGGTGAGTATGCAAAAAAGGGAGGTAGTCTTGAGGGTTGCTTGGGTGGGTATTGAAGGAGGAATATACGTACTTCCTTCATGTCTCATATTAGAGAGTCTTAGGATGACCTTAAATGGGGAAACTCCTATGGAAATGATGCTTAATTTCTCATTGGCAATACTTTGGAATTCCACTATTTTAGATTCATTTTAGTCATCGTGACGTTAAAGGAAATTTGCTGTAAATGTTCAAATTATGTTCATTGTAATATTTAGAGATTTTAGAGTAAAGTGTACTCTTTGGCTAAACATGTAGAAATTCTTCTCTAAGTGTAAATTGATGATTCTTATGATGTTTTGATTTTATATTCTTGAATGTTTTACTTAAATGGCATAAAATGTTATTTTATTAAAATGTCCCTTTTCACATGCTTTTTGCATATACCACACTTAGTACATTATTTTGTACTAACCCCATACTTTTCTGTACTCTATATGTATAGGTTGGTAGCATTTGAAGGTTTGAAGGTGAAATTTGGGAAAGTTCCTCTCAAGACAAAGTATGTCCTCATATATTCGAGGGCATAGTCCTTTTCTTAGTTTCTTATTTAAAGACTTATTATGTATTTATTTTAATGTAAAAAGGGTCGTGTCCCTAAAATATTATGTCGTGTCTTTAAGTTGGCTTGTGACGATGATATTCTTAGGTTTTTATGAATGATTTCCTTTTATTAATTTATTTGTGAAATTTTTTTAATTCCGCACTGCTTTTCATCTGTAATGAACGATAGTTAAAGGGCTTGTACAAGACTCCAAAGGGTCTAGTACACTCGGTACCAAACCGAGGATTCTCCTTAACTTATAGGGGGTACTTTCGGGTCGTGAAAGACATGGTATCAGAGCATAAGATTATGAGAAATAGTTTAGGTTCTAAAAGTCTCACAAGCCACATTTAGTGGTATCTTGTTCATCGATGTAAGTCGCGCCACATCCATGGACAAGAGGCTATAAAATGATAGAAGTTTGACTTTCTCTATTCTAATGTCGTTCCATAGAGTTGAATCATATAAGATGTCTTTTCTCAACCTCTTCTATTTCTGTTTATATGACATGAATATGAGGAGATCAACTGCTAGATGGGAGGAGAGAGGTGTAGCTAATGAGAGGATCCCTCCCCGTGTTGACCAAGTTCCTATTGTTGGCCTAGAGGAAGAGAATTAGGAGGTTCCCCGTCAAGAACCTCAAGTGCCTCCGAAACCTCAAGAGCCTCAAGTGCCCCAAATTCCTCCTATGCCTCAATATCCTTTTGTTGAAGGAGTAATGACTAATGCGCAGTTAAAATCTCTGTCATATAAAACCCATAGGAAATACAGTCTCATTTTATCAAATCCTCGACACAAGAGTACTTGGGACATGTCCCATACAACATAATTATAGTACTACGAAGTCTATTACAATACTTCAATATCATAAATAAAAGACATCTATTCCCACGAGTCAAATGATGACTACTTAAACTTGCTTGAACGATCCTATAGTCCAAGCGTAGCTCCCAAAATCACCTTCACCTATGAATCACTTTAGAAATAGATAAAACTATGGAATTAGTACAACCACATGTACTAAGTATGACATAATGCATAAAAATCAGAAAATAGAAATTTATTGGAAATATGCATCCTTTTATTTAAATATCATACTATAAGTTTAAGAACAACATTTATCACCTTAGAAACACATAAGAAGTCATTTAAGCAATTTATTACATTTTAAGGACAACTTTACGCTGAACTCGTTCACTGTTACAATGAAGTTCCTTAACTCCACCTTAGACACTTTCTAGTATCTAATTTCCTCACTAATAGCTATCCTAAGACTAAATTAAGTAAGGCAAAGAGAGACCATCCACACACCCTCTCTAGGCACACCTAAATGATTCTTAAAACCACCCATAATGAGATATACACATTTACAATACACCAAACTCATGAACATGAGATTCTTCTACCTAATGTGATTCTAAGATTCACTTGAGTGAGTTGTGAAGTGTCCGCCATACAATCTCTTTCACACACACTTAAGAGGTCTTTTAGACTATCTAGGATAATATCATTCTCACTTAACACAATAGCATTCATAGAATATGACATTCACCTCACAAAAGTTATCAAAAGACCTACTCAAGTAAATCAAGAAGAGAATGTCCATAATTGACATCTTAAAGATTACCTATGTAATCCCTAAGACTACCTAAGTTTGGATCATGTCTACATAATAAACTAAGTTTCATAACTAGGGTCATTCTTAAGACTTATCAAGAAAAGATACGAAGTGATCTTTTTTATTCCCTCTTCACACCTTAACTAGAAAACCCTTAATTACTCTAGATAAGTAATTATTCATTTAACATGCTTTCATATATTAAGTCATTACATTCATTAGTTCATTTAAGAGAGATTCATCACATAAGGACAGTTAAGTAATGGTCTTGGAGAAGATCTAGGGACTCTCACTAACATCTTCAAAGCCTATTGTAAAATGTCTAGATAGTGTCCCGTACCACCAACTAAACTTGATGGAACTTCTCCAATACTAGTAGGTATGACATATGATGATAATAGATAATAACCGACATAGACGACGGTAGCAAAGCATGGAATTCGGGTTGTAACCTACTCTGATGGAGAGTGTTCCACTTGACAATGGTATAACTTGGACACATCTTATTTAGGCACATGGTAAAGGAATATTAAGGGATTACTTTGTACTCTAGCATCATCCTTTAACTAGACCTAATTTCTTTACAATATTCACTAGATGCTAGCCTTTGTTCTCATAGAGTAATTTACATTAAAGGTTCATACAAAGGGTTTCATATCTTGTTCATAACCCAATAAAACCTACCAAATAGGTTCCCTAGAGATGCCTTACAATGGCAGCGAACATATCTCTAATGACTTTTCGAAGTATGATATGATGTCGTTCCAGCCAACCAACCTTAGTCCATCATTCATTACAAAAAGGATACCATTACGAATTCGACTTCAAGGTTCATAACGTTACCACTAGGTTTAAGGTTTCACATAAGGACTTTCATAGAATCATTCAAGGTCTCATGTCATTAAGACATACAAGACTAAGAGGCTTTAACATCCTAAGTCAGGACATCTCATATTCACATTCATACATGTATCATGTAAGGGATATAAGTCTACCACACAAGACACACCAATACTTTAGTTTAGAACATATTGCATATTATTCGAGGAGAACACAAGAATAAGCATTACCATCTTCAAGTAATCCTATACACTACTATAAAATCATTAATATAACCATCATATAATCATATCGTCAAGTAGTAATAATCATGCATCCACCCTAAGACTACACACATAAGGACATAGCCATAGTCTAACATGATCACCTTATAAAGATAGAACAACACATACTTTCACATTACTCACATGTAGATAAATATGATCATATTTCACATAAATCACTACACAAAACATCATAGTATATCAAATAGTTGCAAAAAAGGCCATGATCATCATATTACGTAGAATAACACTGATAAGATCATAACATAATACAAGAGTTATCTTACTTAAAATAAATATAATTAGGTCAGCATAATACCAATCCATTCTCACCACTTCAATCATTAGCTAAATCATCCAATTCAATATAATAAGCTCTTACCCATGCCATGAACATCAATTCAATATGAAAATCATAATACTCAATGAATCTAGGTCAATTCAATATATATATATATATATATATATATATATATATATATATATATATATAAAATCTAATAAAACTTATAAATCAATTTAAAACAATTATTACATCATTAAATAGCCCATATAAAACTACACCAGAATTCATTAGCATGAATACAATATCACTTAACCCATGAAGTAGTCAAAACTACGTTCATCAATTACATAGGTTCATGGGTTAATTGAGTTAAAATAATCTAATTAACAACAATATAATCAATATACAATGCCTTAAAACCTTTAGTGCAAGAACCCAAGGATAGATCATGAAATTGGACAAGTACATCTTTAAAAATCATTAGAGGGCTCTTTGAATTTCGGAATCCATGATTAATAGAGTTTCGAGGATCAAAAATCATACCTAAATTATGTTAATCCACCAAATTTATGAAGAATCATCACTCAAATCTCCAATCCAAGTCTTTCTTGAGTTTTGGCTTCAATGGAGTTCTAGAGAATTTTTAAAAAGATTTTGGGGTTTTGATTTGGAAGAATGAAATCATCTAAGTATTTAGGAATTATAAACCCACTAAAAATAAAAAAAAATACCCTTACGTAACCTCCCTTTCCCTTTTTTTTTTAGTTTTGGGTGAATTTACCAATTTACTCTTCAACTTAACAGTGGACATGACATAATGTAGTCACCATCGATGACTGGCCATCGACGGGGCATCAGTCCCTTGACGGGCCATCCTGTCGTCCGTTGATTGGCTCAGATCCTCAAAAATGGGATCTTATATCCCTAGTCTGATTACACATCGACGCCATCCTCGTACGGGCGTCGACCAGGCCACTAGCTGTCATTTTCCATCCGTAGGTGGGACTGCCTTAGGCAGTATTTGCCACCACCATGGGTCCTTTCTCAAGGACCTTTCGATGGTCCCTGGGGATGTTTTCGTGGAAGTTTCCAACTATAATATGTTTGTATATGAGTTTTGGAGCTCCCATATGAATTTCATCCAAAACGAACACATAAAACTTGACTAAACATGCCTAGATACACAAGGTCATTTCAGACAAACCTTTTGAACGTCATAGACGTTCTTGGAAATTTTACCTCCAAACTTCATGAAACATGAAAAAATGCCTATAAACAATATAACAATTCATATAAGGACCTAATTCTATCATGAAACACACACATAGTCACATAACCACACATGAGGCATGTAGTTGACATTGTCGTCGAACGTCTTAGTAGTCAATTTATGTTTGACTTCCAATGCACCTAATACTTTAGACACTGCCTCAATACCACATTATATATCATTTTAGGACCTTATACCCTCATGAAAATCATATTAGGATATAACTTCACCTAAGTCATTTTCGAGGTGTCACAATTATTTTGGTTTATTTTAGGTATTTTAAGTTAGTCAAAAAGATCAAAACCACATGTAGACTTCATTCATAAAATTACACCATTCACTCTCAAAATAAACTCTGTTTAGAAACCTCTATTGGAGATAAAGCTTAAGGACAACATGGGAGATGGATTCTCATGCTTTATTCTTCAACTTTTCATGGTCTTCTAATGTAGTAATATATGGTAATCCTTCATCCTTATTTAACCTTTCATCTAAAGAATTCTTTCAAAGTTTTGCAAAGAAGATTCTATGATCAATATCTGGATCTTTCAATATATCCATGGGTTTACTTTCTTGTCATTCTATATATGATTTGATAATGGACTTGAAGTCAAATTGATGTTTTGTGAAGTGTGGTTATGATGATCATGCCTAAGAAGTTATATGACTAGTGTCCAATGCTAGTATCATATTCTAGGTATATTGATGATGCTTCCTATATGTGAATAGTTAAGTTAGGACTACGTATGGTCTACATGTTGATGATTGAATACTCCTGTGTAGAATGAAATCCTACCTATATACCTCGGTATGAATTTGTGGTCTTAAGCATGAGTACGAGTCTTAGATTCAAATGATGAAGTTGTCTTTTCCACTATGCTATAATGTTTGAGTGTGTGGTCTATAGTCCCTAGTACTTTATATGTGAGTTTTCTATGACTTGAGGGACATGAATGTGTATTGTGGTCTTTAGAGGGTGGCTTCCTGAATTCTATGTTGTTGCCATTATGTGATCATGTTAACTAATGTACACACACACATCTCATGCATGTTTATGAATATGTTAGATTCATGGTGACTAATGAAATTATAGTTCTCATATGCACAAATGTCTACTACTATGCATGTAAAGTATATGTTCATGAAATTATGAAAATGTATCTTAATTAGGATGACTTGATAGGTGTACTAGTATGGGAAAGGGTATGAGACTTTTCCTATACATTGCACATGTGTACATTTATAGGAAAGTTCCTATGATGATTCTCTATGTACATGAATATGACTGCATGATTAAGCTACGAACATGAAGTATATGTTATGATGTCAAGTATATGATATGATGAAAAATGAATATTTCTAGTGTCTAAATTTGTTAATGTGAAAGGTTTCGTCATATAAGTATACATACACACACATAAATGTATGAATGAAGCATGTTATGATAAACTAGTAAAGTAGGGTCTTTTGAAATGTCTTTGTCAATTTAACTCTAAACTAGACTATGATTTATATATGTTATGTCCATGTGAAAGGATTTCTCACATTAGTTAGGTTGATGAAAAGACATTCTCATCTATAACCAATGAGCTGTGAATATGAGGGGTTAATCTCCTAAATCTTTTTATTTTGAAGTAATGGTAACACATATTTTCAATAAATGAAACTTAGCTTAGCACCAAGTGAAATTTACAAATGAGGGATGCTCCTTCCCCAAAGGGAAGGCATGTTCACCAAATGTCCTCAAGAGGTGGAAACTACAATCCCAATTAGCATAAGGAGGGTTTAAATTATTCATATTCTAGGTCCTTAACTATGTTTCCCCCATAGTACCTAGCAAGTGGATACAACTAATATGCTAGCATGATGTTAATGTTCTACCTTGGCAAGTAGAGCACCTCTTTTAGGTGTGGGGTTCCATGACACCAGATTCCATGTTTAGCTCACATGGTCTTATGTTGGTTGAGGCGACGTTTTTCTAATGTAAAATGCACAATGGAAGTAAAGTAATGAACCCTAAATAGGATCACCAAATGGAAGTAGCCTAGTTCAGATGAGAGTAATGAAATTACCTATGTATTGCACACGTACCTCTTGAAGGGTGTTCTTGGAAGGTGTCCTAAATGTATATGTGTAAGACCCCCGAAATGAGTTAGGGTGTCTAGATCCTAACATGAATTTAATAAGGGTATAAGGTCACAAAATGACTTATAATATGGTTTATAGGAAGTGTGTAAAGTTTGAGGTGATTAGGAAGTCAAACGTCAAGGGTAGACTAAGACGTTCGACGACTAGTCACCTATGTGCCCCATGTGTCTATAATTTCTTATATTAGTACTTCATAAGTTATGAAGTCTTTAAATGAGTTATAATGATTTTTGTCGGCAATATATGGAGTTTCGTGAAGTTTGGATGTTGAACATCCAAGAATGTCTAAGACGTTTGAAAAATAGCCCTTGAGACGTTCAAGTATGTCTTGATGGGGCCTGATCTTTTTTGACGTGTTTTATGTGTTCATTTTGAGTAAAAATTGCACCGAAGGTCCTTGACTTGTAATTATGTACATATTTACATTTGAAACATCCGGGTATGACTTCCCAAGGGCCCCGCAAAAAGGCCCATAAGAAGGACTTTAGGGTTGTCGAGACGCTGCTTGGCAGTGTCAATCGAATGAACCAAACTACACCATGTTGGTTGAATAATAAATCATTGATGAGGTCTCGTCGATGGAAACTTAGCATGGGAAAGTCTCAAATAAGGAACAGGCCAAGTCCAATCGAGTGAAGCCACAGACGACCCATCGATGGACATACTAGCCGTCGATGGTACTCGTCGATGGTGGCCTACACCACATGCCATGTGGCTGTTTAAGTAAAGGGTTGAATGGGAAATTCACACCACGTCTTTACCTGACCCTAATCGGTTTAATTAGCTATTTTTGGGTGTATATAGGTGATCAAAAATGTGACATATAGAAACCACACCCTAGATGTTAGGGTCAATCTCGGATTGCAACCGGCGTACTTGACCTCTCGGAGGTATGGTACAAGCCCTTACATATTATTCATCGCATAAATATAGTGAAAAGTAGTGCGGAATTAAAAGTTTTCACAAAACATATCATTGTCGTTAAAAACTCCTTCATATAAAGTCATCTGAATTACTAAGTCTCAATATCATCAACATAAGACACGAGAATGTTTGGGACACGGCCAATTCTTCAAAATATAGGAATAATTAGTCTATTACAATACTTCAAATGGAAACATAAAAGACATCTATGCCCTCGAATTAAATTAGGACATACTTTGACTTTCCTTGATAATGCTACGGTCCAAGTCTACCCTTCCCAAATGCTCCTTACCTACCAACAACTATATATATAGATAAAAGCATGGATTAGTACAACCACATGCACATAAAAATCATGAAAATTAACATTTATTTTAAATATGCATCATTTCATTTAAAAAATGTATTATAATCATACGAACAACATTTAACAACTTAGAAACACAAAAGAAAAAACATTTAAACAAAATATCAAAATTTTAGAAGTCACTTTACAATAACTTCAACTCATTGTTACAGTGAATTCCTTCACTGTACAGTGAAGTTGCTTAGCTTCACCTTAGACATCTCTTAGTATGTAATCATCCCACTTAAAGATATCCTTTGAATTACTAAAGCAACACACAGAGAGACCACCTACACACCCTCTCTAAACATACCTAAATGATCCTCAAGACTACTTATTGTGAGTCACATACACACTTATAAGACATCAAAACATCAACACGTAGATAATATGACATTCTCCATCCAAAGGATATCAAAAGACCTACTTAAGTAAATCAAGAAGATAAAGTCCATAATTGACCTCTTCAAGATTAACTAAGTGATTCCTATTAGATCATGTCCACATAATCAACCATTTCCTAAATAGAGTCATTATTAAGACTCATCTAGGTAAGATACGAAGTGGCCATTCCTATGCCCCCTTCACACCGTAATTAGACAACCCTTAACTACTCTACATAGGTACTTATTGGTTTAACATAATTTCTTAACTTGAGGCATTACATTCATTAATTTTAAAAAAAATTCAACACACAAAGGAAATTTAAATAATGGCCTTGAACAAGACCTACGAACTCCTAGTAACACCATTAAATCATATTGTGCAATGTCTAGATAGTGTCCCATACCACCACCTAAACCTCATAGAACTTCTGTAATGCTAATAGGTATTCCATATGATGGGAATAGGCAATAACCGACATAGACCATGATAGCAAGAAATGGAATCCGAAGTTCTAACCTACTCCGATGAGGGTGTTTTACTTGCCAATGGTAGAACATAGACACATCCCATGTAGGCATATGGTTAAGGAATATGAAGGGCATGTGTAATCTAGTCTCATTATTTTAATAGAACTACTTCCCTTACCATAGTCACTCGGTTTTAGCCTTCTTTCTCATAGAGTAATTCACACTTAAGGTTTACATAAAAGGGTTCCATAACAAATTCATAACCCAATCAAATTTACCTTACCAAAGAAAGGTCCACTAGGGCTACCTCACAATGGTGACAAGAAGCTCATGATGACTTTCCTAAGGATTAATATAATGTCTTTCAAGAAAATTAACCTTAAGTCTATCATTCCTTTACTTTGAAGGATACAATTATGGCTCACGACTTCATCATTCATAACCTTACCACTAGGTTCAAGGTTTCACATAAAAGACCCTCTTACTTCATTTAAGGTCACATGTCATTTATACATTCAAGAATAAGAGACTTTAGCATCCTAAGTCAAGGCATAACATATTTACATTTATACATACATAAATCATGGGACACAAGTCAATCAAGACAAGACATCACATACTTTACTCTAACTCATAATCCATGTCATTCTAGCAGCACATAGAAACAACTCTTATCATCTTCAAGTCATCCTATATACTATCATATAATCATAAATATGACCAATTTAGAATCATGTAGTCAAGTATGAATAACATACAGAAACCCTAAGACTATACTCACAAAGCCACATTCATGGTCTAACATAATCAACTATATAACATCGATAGACGAACACATATTTTTTCATATTACTTAACATGTAGATAGATATTATCATACTTCACATAATCAACTAAAAAAATAATCACATTACTTCAAGTAGTGCCGACAAGGCCATGATCATGATATTTCACAAAGTAACAGCGACAAGGCCACATCAATTACAAGTAAAGAACATAACACCGCCACCATAAGTGGACCATACAAATCACAACATCATTGAATTTTATTTAACATCAAATGAAAGTAAATAGGGTTGATTACCACCACATCATCCTCAATACCTCAATCCAATATCAATTTACCACATTCAATATCTTGAGGCCCTTACTCATGCCCATCACCAACAATTCAACATAATTATAACAATATTTACTAAACTAGCTCAAATTACTACATAATAATCAATCCAATACAACCTATATATTAATTTACTACAATAATTACATCATTAGACATCCCATAAAAATCTACAACATAATTCATCAACATTATAGGTCAATTTCAAGTAACCTATAACTTAGTCAAAAACAAGGATTCAGCCAATTCATGGGTTCATAGGTAATTTAGGATTAAATCATCAATAAAACAACAAGTTAATCCATAATAAAAATTTAAAAAAAAATTGATGGAAGAACCCATGGTAGAATCATGAAATTGGACAAGTTAACTTTGAAAACTTTAAAAACATCTTGAGAGTTGGGCTCCTTGATGAAGATAGTTTCAAGGATCAAAATCCTTACATTGATTTTCACTTTGATGAAGAGTCTTCACTCAATTATTCACTCCAAGTCCTTCTTCGAGTTTTGACTCCAATGGAGTTCTAGAGAGAATTGTTAGGGATTTGGGTTTTTGATATGGAAGATTGAAATCTTCTAGGTGTTAAACACTCACATACATGTTTAAAATACCCAAAGACCTATAAAGAACCTCCAATACTCTTATTTGGAAGTGGGGTGAAATTAAAACTTCACCCCTCACTTAACAGTAAAGTTGCACATAACACAACTTCACAGACCGAAGGGCCATCGACGACCCGTTCCTTGACCAACGGACCGTCCTGTCGGTCTGTGGTCTGGGACTGAGACTTGTCCTTGGTCCCACCTTTCCCTATTATAAGTCACAAACGATGATACCCAACAAACGGTGTGTCGATTGACCCACTTGGCGTCGACTGCCTCCATGGTTTGGGCTGTCTTTGGTAGCCTTCACCAATTTTGGGTCCTTCCTCAAGGACCTTTGGATGGTCCTTGGGGATGTTTGCCAAGACGTTTCCAATCCAAACGTGATTTTATACGATTTTATCACCTTTCAAATGAATTTAATCCAAAATGAACACATAAAACTCGACGAAAAATGCTTAGACACAAAAGGTCGTTTCAAGGCAACACTTTCGAACGTCATGGACGTTTGACCTCCATACTCTATGATACTCGACACACTTCCTATGTATGCTATAATAACACATTTATGGACCTTAAAACCTCATTAGTTACACATAAACACATATAAACACATGCAAGGCACATAGGACACTTAGTCTTCGAAAGTCTTGGTCGTCCCTAGATGTTTGACTTCCATTGAACCTAACCTCATAGACACTGCCTCAATCCGATATAATAGACATATTTAGAACCTTAGAAAATTATAATCAACATTTTATTCTCTATTTCACCTATGTCATTTGTGAGGTCATACAAAAAACGTGATCAACCCATTCCCAATCCCATACACAGAAAATAAACTTTCCCTCCAAAACAATTTCTCCCTAGAAACCTCCATTGTTGGTGAAGCTCAAGAATATCTTGGAGCTTGTATTCCTATTCTTTCTTCATCACGTTTTAAAGTATTTCATGTACATAACGGTATGTTTATCCTTCATCTCTAAGTAACCTTTCACTTTGATAATTAATCTAAATGTTTGTCAAAGAAGTTTCATGATCAAATCTCTTCTTCTTCAATCTAGCCATGTGTTGTATCTACAAACATTTTTACTGGATTAATAATAATGATTTGATGTTAATGTATTGGTTTTAACGTGATTTTAATGCAATTGAATAATGAACCCATGTCCCTTCCCGAAATCAATTTAGCCCGTGTATGGGCGTTGTGATCATAACTTGTTAATTGTTTAATTGTGATTCTCTTACGTTAAATTGTCTATATCTACTGTTATTTACAATGATTAACGAGGAATTGATTATGAAGGATTCATGTGGATCAATGTATGAAATTGAGCATGCTTACTCTAGTTATTAATGAGATCACAGTAACGTTGTCCCTTAATTGTATATATGTGGAATTAAATTGTTTTGAGAGTCTTGTAGCTACTTCCTAAGGTTAATATTATTATTTAATTATAAGTATAATTCGTGTATAATCAAGGTGAAGAATGATTAACATGATTTCATCAAAAATTTCTAGTCTATCAAGTGGTAACTTGTGATTTTCACGTTAGGTTGGTATTCTTGTGACTCGATCATGGTTAATTGTCCTTAGATACTGATTGTTGGTATAATGTGATGATAATTAGGTATAATTGATATAACATGAATAGATAACCATTTAATTTGTAAAGATTGATTTAGATTCTTCTAGCCCATAAAGTGAATGTTGTAGTGTACATGACATGATCAAAATGTTAGGGTAGGTGAAGCATGATTTTGTTTGAGTAATGATCTGTTTAGATACTTCCATACATGTTTATTGTTGATGAATTGTTATTTATGATTAATGCAAGTGAATTGGGTTAAAGACCTATGTTCTACTTTCTAGTACATATGTGATGTATTTTATTAGATTGTAATATGATCTTCTAGTGACTTGCACATGGTTTATTTTATGATTATTGCACTTTATTTACTGCCATATACTTGAATTATTGATGAAAGAGTAGTCATGTTTCAATGATGACCAAAGGCTAAAGGTTTAGTAAAAAATGCTCTACTCTTCTACTTCTCTACTTCTTTTTATTAATGTTGATGAAGCCTTGTATGGAATTGTGTGGTATATTCCACTTATGTTGGCGGTGTTTAATTTATTGTGATTATATATGTGTTTTCCATGGCCTTGAATGCAAATAGATGAATCTATAAATGAGTGGTTATGCTGATCACTTTATGTGTAACTTGTGCCTAGTCTTCTACTCTAGTTTTGAATCTAGGTTATGTTACTATTGTTATGACCATGATAATGGTTATGAAAGATCATTTGTAGGTTTTTCCATTAATGAAATATTAAGGTTTGATGACCCCAACCCATGTACCCCTATGTGAATGTGTGAATAACTAAAGTTAGGAGTCGTGAATGTAATGCGAAGATTGTGTTGCATCCTATGCTAAATGTTGTCGTGTGGTCTATACTTGAAAGTGTAATATGGTCTAAGAGGGTGGATGCCTCAAGATGTTATGGATAGTGAATATTTGATCATGTTGACCAATGTACACACACTCAAACACTATGCATGCTTACAAGTAGTTAAGTCATGGTGTCTAAATGAAAGGTATTTATTTTATTCACTAGTGTCTAATACTATGCATGCTAAGATGATGTCTATGAAAGTATAATAAGTGTTTCCTAAACAATGATTACTTTATAGGTGTATACTAGTGTGGTCAAGGGTATGAGACCTTACCTATGCATTGCACATGTGTGCCTTGATGGGGTAGTTTCTAGTTATGGTTTCTATGAGTATGAATATGAATGTATGAACATGTGTAAATTAATGTTTTATGTGAAAGGAGTACTCACATATATGAATACACACACATATGAATGATGATCTAGTCAATAAACAATCCTTAAAAGTTGTGCTCAAGTGTATTCTAAACTAGATACTGGCAATGATATATGCTATGTCCATGTGAAAGGGTTTCTCACATGATTTAGGATGATAAACTCTCATTATGACCTACGAGATAAGCACATCGGGAATAAATATCCTAAATCCCAATATTATAAAGTAATGTTAATCAAGGTTTTTAATGAAGGCAACTTAGCTTAGCACCGAGTGAACTTGACAATGGGAAGTGATGGCTTCCCATAGAGGAAGATTTACCCTATAGTTCTACATGTTGTGTTGACACCCAAAAGAAGGATACTTATCCAATGGATTCCCATGAGAGGAGGACCCAATTACTAAGAGAAAGAATATCTATCTCTTAGTTCCATAAACTATGCTTGCCGCATAGGATCTAGCAATGTGATATCAACTAAAATGCTAGCATGTGTTATTATTCTACATTTTCTAGGTAAGAACACCTTGCATTGGTATAGGGCTCTACAACACAAAATTCCATATTTAGAACCCATGGTCTTAGTGTGCGTTAAGGCTATCATTTCCCAAAAAGTAAAATTGACAATGGAAGTAAATGATTAGGACCCTAATTAGGAGACTTAAGGGATGTTACTTAGGAAAGGTTAAAGTAATGAAGCCATATATAAATTGCAAAAGTAGTTCCTTAGGAAGTTTTGGGAAGGTGTTCTAATGTGTATGATTATGATTATGTTTTTATGCATAACATGGTAGTGTTTGTCTATTTTTCATGAAGATGTGCATGGTATGAGTCTATATGATGTAGTCTTATTCTTCTATGCACTATGTGAGTCTTAATGACAATATGATAAATATTGTTGACATGAACGAGGTTGTCTTCAATTAATATGTCGATGTATGAATTGATAATAAGGTTTGTGGTCTCATTAAGGGTTTACAAAATATGTATGGGGTTATGGAGCTTCACATGTACATTGGCATAATAGACTAAGATTGGGGTCATAAACAAGATCTTATAATGATTTATGTGAAGTGAAGTTATTATATGTGCAAATTGATGTAGCTTAATGTAAAGGCAATGAAGTCTTTACTTAAATGTGTTTTTTATATATTATGCTTTTATGATGATATGTGATCACTTGTGTAGGTTTTATGTATGCTTTCTTTGTGGCCTAGGGTGATAGCATTGCACCAATTATCACTAGAGGATTACTTGTGAAGTTAGTGAATAAAAGAAAGGATAGATCAATGTAACATAAAAGAGCTCATTATAAAGTGACCTCAAAAATGACTTAAATGCTATATGTGATTTGATATGATGTTTGGCCTTTGAATATGTCTATATGAAGTATATGAATTATTTAAATGCAATTATCTAAATATTTTATAAAGATTTACTCAGAAAGGCATGAAGTATGATTTTATGAAAATGTTGCTATTAAATGTATGATTTAGCATAGTTGCCATACTCAGTCCATTCTTCTACTAATCGCAATATTCTCTACTTATTACACAAAGTGCAGGCGATGGATGCTTAAAGAATGTCTATACGATTGAGGAGCTCGATATGTGATTCTCAAGCTCAAGGAAATGGATCTTTCAGTTCCAAGGATTCCCTACGTACGTTTGCTGTAAAGTTTTATAATTTTGTATACTTATGATGATGTTTAAGGGTCTTTTCCCTATTGTATTCTAATGTAGTTGAGTCTAAAATGGAAAATAGACTTAGAGTCTAAGTATGTAAAATGATATTTTCAATATATATATGAAGTGAAGTTTCTTTCAAATGATGTGCTATGAAAAGTTTTTGCTTTTCCGCTAAATTTACTATGACAAATGCGATGAATGATAACTATGGGATTGTATAAGACCTTCGAGATGTCAATTACACCATGTTGCTTCTAGGGGGTGCTTCCTTGATGTGACAAACATGGTATCAGAGCATGAGGTTTTAAAAGTGGTTTAGGGTCCAAGAAGTGTCATATTTCCACATCTAGTAGAGTCTCTATCATTGGTGGTGAGTCACGACACTTCAAATGGTACGAGTGGCTATAGGACGATAGAGTTTCTTTTCTTCATCATACTCATATCGTGCCATAGAACTTAACTCTATAAGATCCATCTCTTATGTTTTCTTGTCTGATGGTCATTTTAGAGTGATTGCTTCAATGAGATTTTTCTCTATGTTTGAGAGAGAAAAGGTGAGTCTAAATGTTTATCTTGGTTTTATGGTTGAATGAGTGTGTGTGGAAGTAAATTTTGGCAAGTTTTCATCATGTGATGCCAATTAAGACTATATATGATATTTATGTGAAATAGAATGTTATATTGAGAAATAAATGTCATGATATAGTTAAAGCATGTTAGAAGTTATTATGGTTAAAATGTGTTCTTTTGGTATGATGTGTTACTAAATGGTTTTACATGATGTTAGCCTAATACTATTATTTGAACTTGAAATGCTTAGTGACTACCTATGGAAGAATGATACCCTTAGAATATGTGCTTAAAAGTGTACAATGTTTCCTTTTATATATATGTGGTCCTTGATAGCTTGCCTAGTATGGATTGGAGTCCTTTGTATAGTCTTGCTCCTAGGTGTGATGAGAGTATGCTTGTCTTGGTAAAGTTTCGTATCTCATATTGTCATGCTTTACCATCAATTGCATAAATGTTGCATTTTTGGAATTTTGAAGCATGTTCAATGTAATGCTAGGCATCTTACTGTATGATTTTTGTGAAATCCACTTAATTGTTCCTTGATTAGAAGTTGATGAAATGTGTGTAAAATTGATGCATCTGCTCATGATAGTGAATGTAAAAAAGAGATTTGCTATTTGGAATGAAGAATGAGAGTCTTATGGCATGATGAGTTGTAAATTTGTTTCTAACTTCTTATTATGTTGTGAACCCTTAGATGTTGTGGAATTGATGTTTCCCCTAGAATTGAGGGTAGTATTCTTATATTTTTTTGGTGATGATGTGGGTTTGATTGACCTAAAATTTACCTTACTTTAATGTTGAAAGACAAGAAAGAGTCCTTAAGGCTAAGATTCCCCTATTGTTTCCCCTAATGTTGTATGACATTGGTGTCTAGATTATTGTTGAAGAACTTATATGGTTAAATGGTATGACCTAACTTGAAAGTTTGGGGGACAATTCGGATAAGTGAAAAGGTTTAGAATACCTTGGTATTCCTATGTTAACTTACTATAAATTCGTTCTAAAGTGATAATCACTTTTAAATGATGAAAATGAAGGGTGTTAAGTTACGATCCTCTTAAAAAATTGGGTTAAGTTGCTCTTAATTGGGTTAACCCTAAGTGGGGGATTGTGATGGAGTAGTAAGGTTGTAGATATTTTCTACCTTGTCCTTTTATTTTTTCTTGAACATTGAAACTAATGAATTCTTAGTAAGCATGTCCATGAATAAGAGTTCCATTAAAGTATGAATTGCATGACCCTTATATATTTGGTATGTATTTATTGACATTACCTTAAGGATATTTTTAAGACTCCAAAGTGCATGAAGGGAAATTTTGATAAAATCTATGTTTTCTCATGAGTATTTTGCATCTTAACATGTAATTGTGAATTTTACTTAGAGAGGGAAGATAAGAAACATGGTAGTAGTCACTTGTAAGGTGTAATGTTTAGCCTAATAATTGAAATTTGAGTCCATTTAAAATGAAAAGTTCAGAGTCTCTTGAAAACTATGTGACTTTTATGGTTTCGAAAGCATGAATGTAGGCTCACTTTTGAAGGCGAAGGCATGTTAGCTATTGTTCATGCGTGTGCCTTTGATTTCTGTTACTTTTTCCCAAAATGATGCTTATTGTGAAGGATATTACTATGTTAGAGATTGACATTTTTGTGAAATTATTTCCTATTTGTTGTGATGTGCTTGGTATGCGTTACCATTTTGACTCACTATGAAGGACATTTGAGCATGCCATTATTCAGAGTTGAGAAATTCTCATGTTACAATGAAGTTGTCCTCTGTGAATTTGCTTGGGTATAAACTCATGAGACATGTAAGTGTGTTGAGAAGAGGACATTCCTCCATAGACACAACTAAACATGATATGGTTGAGTATGACCCTCATATCCTAGATCAAATTAATTAGAGTCCATTGTCTATGTAATTAGCTGAAGTCTAAGTGCATTGAAATATGAGTGCCTAATTGTTTCTTGAGTATTGTTGAAATCTACCTAAGTGTGGCCTAAAGATGGATGCAAGTTGAGCTTTTTATGAATTGAAGTATATTGACCATGTTATTATTAGGAAAAGGATGTTCCTCCTATGAACATTATAAGAGACTTTGTGTTTGATGAATTAAAGAGTGAGGAAATAAAAGTTTTTCTTACTTGTGTGCATTGAGTGCTAAAATGATTTAATGTTTTGTTGTAAGTTTGGTACATCTAATTCTATGTGATGATGTTATGAGTGTATTGAACTTCTCTATGATGCATTAAGTCCTTTTTCTGATTAAAGTATTCTAAGTGTCATTGGAGAACGAGTGTTCCCAAGTGGGGGATATTGTAAGACCCCAAAATAAGTTAGGGTGTCTAGAGCATTACATGTTTTTCAGAAGGGTCTAAGGTCTTAAAATGAACGATAATATGTTTTATAGGCAGTTTGTAATGTTTGAGGTGATTACGAATTCAAACATCAATGGACGATTAAGATGTTCCACAACTAGTCACCTATGTGCCTCATGTGTCTATAATTTTTTACTTTTGTATGTAATAAGCATATGAAGTCTTAAAATGAGTTATAATTATATTTATAGTCATTATATGCAGTTTCGTGAAGTTTGGAGGTCAAAGGTCCAAGAACGTCTATGATGATCGAAAATTAGCCCTTGAGACGTTAAAGTATGCGTTGATGGGGCCTAGCCTGTTTGGACTATTTAGTGTGTGAATTTTGGGTGAAACTTTCATGGAAGGTCCTTTACTTGTGAATGTACATATTTACGTTGTAAACGTCTAGGTACGAATTCTCCAAGGCCATGCAAAAGGGCCCACAAGAAGGACCCATGGGCTGTCAAGACACTGCCTTGGCAATGTCAATCGACTGAACCAAATAACACCTAGTTGGTTTGACCAACGGACCTTTGATAAGTATCATTGACGGAAACTAAGCCTGGGAAAGGCTCAAACCAAGAACAGGCCAAGGTCCAATCGACTAAAGCCACAAATGGCCCGTCGATGGACCTACTGGTTGTCGATGGTGTTTTTCAACTGAAGATTTACGATTGTTTCATTGAAGGGGTGAATGGGAAATTCACCCCACGTCCTAACACTAACCTAATAGGTTTAATTAGATAATTTTTTTGTGTATATAAGTGATAAAAACAGTGATCAACCCCTTCCCAATTGCATACACACAAAATACACTTTCCTTCTGAAACCAATTCTCCCTAGAAACCTCCATTGGTGGTGAAGCTCAAGAAAAGCTTGGAGCATGGATTCCTATGCCTTGGTCATCATGTTTTACAGGTTTTTCATGAAGATAAAGGTATGGTGATCCTTCATCTCAAAGTAACCTTTAACTTGGAGAGTTAATCTCGATGTTTTTCAAAGAAGTTTCTTGACCAAAGCTCTCCTTCTTCAATCTAGCCATGGATTATTTCTAAAAACGTTTTTAATGGCTTAATAATAATTAATTGATGTTAATGTAATGGTTTTAACGTATTTTTATCCAATTGCATTATCAACCATGTCCCTTCCCAAAATCAATTTAGCCTTTGCATGGCCATCGTTATCATGGCTTGTTAATGGTTGAATTGCGTTTTTCTTACGTTGAATTGTCTATATATAGAATTATTTACATGATTTAATGATGAATTGATGATGAAGGATCCATGTGGATCAATGTATGAAGAATTGAGCATGCTTAGTCTAGATATCAATGAGATCACTATAACGTTGACCATTAATTGTATATAAATGCAATTTGATTATGTTGAGAGTCTTGTAGATAATGCCTAAGGTTAAGATTATAATTGAATTGTAAGTATAAATTGTGTATGATCAAGGTGAAGAAGTATTAATATGAGTGGATCTATGTTTTTCTAGTCTATCAAGTTGGAATTTGTTATCTTGACGTTACGTAGGTTGTCTTGTGACTCGATCATGGTTAGTTGTACTTAGATAGTGATTATAGGTATAATGTGATGATAATTTGGTATAATTGATCTAACATGAATATATAACCATTGAATTGGTAAAGATTTATTTAGATTCTTCTAGCCTATAAAGTGAATGTTGTAGTGTACATGACATGATCTAAATGTTAGGGCAGATGAAGCATGATTTCGTTTGAATAATAATATATTTATCTACTTCCCTACATGTATATTGCTGATAAATTTTTATTTATGTTCAATGCAAGTGAATTGGGTTAAAGATCTATGTTCTTCTACTTTCTAGTATAGATGTGTTGTATTATATTAGATTGTTATATGATCTTGTAGCGACTTGTACCAGGTTTATTTTATGATTATGGCCCTTTATCTAATGCCTGATACTTGAATTATTTATTAAAGAGTATTAATGGTCAATGATGACGAAAGGCTAAAGGCTTGGTATGAATTGCTGTACTCTTCTACTTCTCTACTTCTTTATAGTAATGTTGATGAAGCCTTGTATGGGATTGTGTGGTATGTTCCACTTATGATGGCGGTGTGTACATTATTGTTATTATATATGTGTTCACCATGGACTTGAAGGTAAATTTATTAATGTATGAATGAGTGGTTAGGATCACCTTATGTGTAACTTGTGCCTAGTGTTCTACTGTAGTTATGAATCTCGGTTATGTTACTATTGTTATGACCATGTAAATGGTTATGAAAGATCACGTGTAGGTGTTGCATTAATGAAATGTTAAGGATTGATGACCCATACCCATGTACCCCTATGTGAGTGTGGGAATATCTAAGGTTGGGAGTCTTGAATGTAAAGTGATGGTTGTGTTGCCTCCTATGCAAAATGGTGTAGTGTTATCTATGCTTGAAAGTGTAATATGGTCTAAGAGGGTGTCTGCCTCAAGATTTTAGGGATCGCCATTATGTGACCATGTTGAACAATGTACACACACTCATATTATGCATGCTTACAAGTAGTATAGGTCATATTGTCTAAATAAAAGGTAATTCTCATATTCACTAGTGTCTACTACCATGAATGTTAAGATGATGTATATGAAAGTATGATATTCCTTTCCATAACTAGGATGACTTGATAGGTGTACTAGTATGGAAAGGGTATGGGACCTTGAATATGCATTGCACGTGTGTGCCATGATGGAATAGTTTCGAGTTTTGGTTTCTATGTTTATGAATATGAATGTATGAACATGTGTGACTTAATGTGTTATGTGAAAGGGTTACTCACACATATGTATACACACACATATGAATGATGATCTAGTCAATAAACGATCCTTAAAAGTTGTGCTCAAGTGTATTCTAAACTAGATACTGGCAATGATATATGCTATGTCCATGTGAAAGGGTTTCTCACATGATTTAGGATGATAAACTCTCAATGATGACCTATGAAATAAGCATATTAGATTCAATCTCCTAAAGCCTAATTTTATAAAGTAATGTTAATGAAGGCTTTTAATAAAGGTAAATTGGCTTAACACGAGTGAAATTGACAATGAGAGGTGATGGCTTCCCGTAGAGGAAGATTCACCCTATAGTTCTACATGTGGTGTTGACTCACTTAAATAGGGATATTCATCCAATGGATTCCCATGAGAGGACGCCCCAATTTCCAAGTGGTATGTAGAAGGAGAATACCTATCTCTTAGTTTCATAAACTATGCTTGCTACATAGTATCTAGCAATGTGATATCAATTAAAATGCTAGCATGTGTTAATGTTGTACCTTGGCTAGGTAAGAACACCTTTCATTATTATAAGGCTCTACAACACAAAATTCGATGTATAGCACCCATGGTCTAAGTGTCGGTTAAGGCTATAGTTTACCTAAAAGTAAATGGACATTGGAAGTAAATGACTAGGACCCTAACTAAAATGACTTAAGGGAGGTTACTTAGGTTAGTTGGAGTTGATCAACCCATCTAGATATTGTACAAGTAGCTCATTAGGAAGTTCTAGAAAAGTGTTCTATGGTGTATGATTCTGATTATGTCTTTATGCATGGCATGGTAGTGTTTATCTATTTGTCATGAAAATTTGCATGGTATGAGTCGATGTGATGTTGTCTTATTCTTATATGCACTATGTGAGTCTCAATGACAATATGATGAAGGTTGTTGACATGAATGAGGTTGTCTTCACTTAATATGTTGATGTATGAATTAAATGATAAGGTTTGTGGTCTCAGGAAGGGTTTACTTTGTATGTGTGGGGTTATGGGGCTTCACATGTATATTGCACTGCTAGAACAAGGTTGGGTTAATAAACAAGGTTTTAGAATGATTATGTTAAGTGAAGTCATTATGTGTGCAAATTGATGTAGCTTATTATAAAAGCCAATGGAGTCTTGACTTAAATGTATCTTTGATATATTATGCTTATATGATGATATGGGATGACTTATCTAGGTTGTATGTATGCTTTCTTTTTGGCCTATGGTGTTGAATTCCACGAAGTATCACTGGAGGGTTACTTGGGAAGTTAGTGGTAAAAGAAAGGATAGCTCACTGTAACATAAAAGAGCTCACTATAAAGTGACCTAAAAAATTACTTAAATGCTATATGTGATTTTGTATGATGTTTGGCCTTTGAATATTTCAATATGAACTATGTGAATGATATAAATTCATTTGTGTAAATTTTATGCAAAGATTTATTCAAAAAGGCATGAAGTATGATTTGAAGAAACTGTCCCTTTTAAATGCATGTTTTTGCATGGTTGCAATACTTAGTGCATTCTTGTACTGATCCCATTATTCTATACTTTTTACACAAAATGTAGGTTATGTATGCTTAAAGGATGTCCATACGATTGAGGATCTCGATATGTGATTCCCAAGTTCAAGGAATGAGTCCTCAAGTTCCAAGGATTCCCTACATATGTTTATTGTAAATTTTTATTATATTATATACTTATGATTATGTTTTAAGGGTCGTGTCCCTAATATACTCTAATGTTGTTGAGTCTAAGATGGCAAACTGCTTAGAGTATAAGTATGTAATATGATATTTTCTATATATTTTAAGTGAAGTTTCTAACATATGATGTGCTATGAAAAGTTTTAAATTTTCCTTAAATTTACTATAAGAAATGCGATTAATGATAACTATGGGCTTGTATAGACCTCATAGAGGTGAAGTACGACATGTTACTTCTAGAGGGTGCTCCCGTGATGTGACAATATGCATATGTATATGTCTCCTATGCATGATATTATGGTATTGACCTACTTGTATGATAATATGCATTGAATGCATCCTATTGTGTGTATATGATGAGGTCTTACTTTATATGCATAATGTTGGTCTTATTGTCTATATTATGAAGATCCTACTTAATTTGTATGAATTTGTACATTCTTGTCATGCGGATGTATGTAGTAAGTGGTAATGTCCTATGATGTTAATGAAGTAAAGTTCAAATATGCGATAGTTGACGATTATATCTTTATGATGATATTGGTAGTCTTGAGTTGTATGCTGTCTGGGAATGAGTCCTATACGTGGTCCATAAAGTATGTAGTGTCATATGTGGAGTATGAGTCTCATGATATGCTATGTTTTTATGAATGTTCACCTTGGTTACCTTAAGGTGATGATTGAGTGTGGATGGTTGAATGGGACACTATTCATGCATTGCACCAAGTATTACTAGAGGGTTACTTGGGAGTAAAGGCAATAAGGTAAAAAAAGCATAATGTTATGAAAATCTTAATGTGCCTTAAATTTTCAATGTGGCTTTATGTGATGTTATGGCTATTGGACATGTCTATATGAAGTATGTGAGCTATATTGGTGTTTCAATGTTCATGAAGTTTTACTAAAAGGAATGATGCATGGTTTCTAACAAAATGTCCACTTTAAATGCATGTTTTTGCATGGTTGCCATACTTATTTTATTCTTGTATTAATACCATTCTTCTTCATCTTTTTACTTTAAGTGTAGGTGGTGATGGTTACAGGATGTCTCTTAAAGTAAAGTATTTCGATAGCTTTTCCAAGTTAATGAAAAGGATCCTTATGATTCAAGGATTTCCTATGTCATGTTATTTGTCAAAGTTTATGTAATAACTTAGATATTATTTTAGTTGTATCTAATAACTTATATATATACATACATACAGACATACATATGTGTGCTATGATGTGCAATTAAAAATTGTAAATTTTTTTGCTAAATTTCCTATGACAATGCGATTAATGATGTCTATGTGCTTTTATAAGACCCTCGAGTGGTCAAGTACACCATGTTACTTCTAGGGGGTGATCCCCGGTCATGATAGAACAAGACTCTACTAAGTCTGGCTTGAGACTACCTGACCATTATAAATATCATATGCTTTGATACCAAGTTTGTCACGACCTGAGAGCACCTTCTAGTCGTAACTGACATACTCGATCTCGAAGAGGTCTTATATAGGCCTCATAGTTCATTCATTGCATAAGATACTTAAAAATAGAGAAGAATTAAAAACATTCTTGGCACACGAATATATTTTTATTAATAACAAGTTGAATACTTCTAACTTTATAGACTTTTATCTCAAAAACTATCTATTACTTTAGACTATAAAAGTTGGGACAAATATCATACAAACCTTAAACAATACTAAAAAACATAAAAAATATCATAATGTGTGTAGTCCTCAAATTTATGAGGAATCACCTAGTGCATCTTAATACACCTTAGAAATATATCCATCAACTATGGAGTAACAAATCTCCAATGCCTAAACATTAGTCAAAAGGGTAATATAAGGGGTTAAGACAATTAAGAACTAAGTATGGAAGCCATGCAAAAACATGCCACATGGAACCTTTATTCGAAAAACATGTTTTATGCCATTTGATAAAACATTATGAAATACAAGTATAAAAGACATATACTCAATCATGGTAAACATACAAGTAATTAACCTCATTAGAACATACATCACATGCAAACCATTCTTTACCTTTAGCATTCACTTCAAGTAAACCTTTAAGATATGCCTTGTGCAATGTGAGGATCGTGTCTCATACCACTATCAACACTAAGGAACCAACTTAGGTTCACCTGTGTATATTTCATCGAACTCTTCATCATTAGATACCAAATAATTAAGAGACATAGCATCACATAAATCACAATGTCACATTAAGACCAACATCTTAGACAAATCTAAGACATACTTGTGCAATGTTCAAGTAGCATACCATAATACTACTCACACTAAGTATTCCTTTCGAGTCACCCCTGACAATACACATTCATCTACATTAAGAAATGACAAGGAAGTTACTCATAACATAATCCAAGTATAACATGCAACTTTATATTAAGTACCAGTCACATTCTTCATTATATTTCATTACCTTTGGAACAACTTTATTCATTAAAACATTAGATCACGTTCTCATCAAGGTCATTATAAGAACCCATTCACTCTATTAGCATCACAAGGAAAACATTAAGAATTCTCTTAAATGTCTAGTTTCTCAATGTGTAGATGACATCTCATTCCACCACCCATACTAAGGATAACATTTTTATGGAGACATAGATCATTGTATTTTTTTGTGGGGGTAAGCCTTACCAACATAGACAATGAGAACATTGTCACAGCCCACATGCATACCCTAGAACTTAGGCATTCTTAAGTCATTGGACGACGTACTTGACCTATCGGAGGTCTAGTACCATCCCTTTCGTATCATTCATCGCATATACATATGAAAAGTAGTGTGGAATTAAAACTTTCCATAACATTAGAATAGTCTTTGAAAATATCTTTCATATAATAACCATAGAAAATACTAAGTCTCATATCATCAAATCCTTGACAAAAAAATGCTTGGGACACGACCCATACATCAAAATATAGTACTTATAAGTCTATTACAATGCTTCAAACAAGAAATCAAAAGATATATATGCCCTCGATTCAAATGAGGACATACTTCAAACTTTATTTAAAGATCCTATAATCCAAGCTTCGATCCCAAAATTCCCTTCACCTATGAATCACTTTAGCGATAGATAAAAGTATAGAATTAGTACAAACATATGTACTATCTATGTCATAGTGCATAAAATCATGAAAACATACATTTATTAGAAATATGCTCTTTTTGATTTAACATAATAATATAAGCATAAAAAACAACATTTAACACTGTAGAAACATATAAAATATCACATAAGAATTTTATCAAACATTAAGGAATATTACAGTAAGCCAAGTCACTTTACAGTGAACTAATTCAACATTACAAAGAACTAATCCAATGTTACAGTGAACCCATTTAACATGCAACCCTCTCTCTAAACGCTATCCTAAGACTCACTTAAGTAAGACAAAGAGAGACCAACCATACACCCTATGTAGGCACACCAAAATGATTCTTAAGACCACCTATAATAAAAGAAGTACACTTCAATACAACAAATACATAAACATGAAATCCTCCATCCAAATGTGATTCTAAGGTTCACTTTAGTGAGTTGTGAAGCGACCGCCATATAATCCCTTCACACACACTTAAACGATCGTTTATAGTACCTATATAAGATCATTATCACTTTATACAATAACATACATATAATATGACGTTATCCTTCCCAAAGGTTATCAAAACACTTACTTAAGTAATTTAATAAGAGAACGCCCATAATTGACCTCTCCACGATTACCAAAATAATCCTTATGACTACCTAAGTATTGATCATGCCTAATGTATCAACCAATTCCCTTTATAGAGTCTTTCTTAATACTTCCCTAGCTAAGATATGAAGTGACAATTACTATGCCCCCTTCACACCTTAACTAGAAAACCCTTAATCTACTCTGGGTAAGTACTTATTCATTTAACATGCTTTCTAAATAACGTCATTATCTTCATTAGTTCACATAAGATACATTCATCACATATAAGGACATTCAAGTAATGGTCTTGGAGAAGACCTAGGGGCTCACTCACTAAAATCTTCAAAGCCTATTGTGCAATGTCTAGATAGCTTCCCAGAAAACCACCTAAACTTCATAAAACTTCTCAAATACTAGCAGGTATCCCATATGATGAGAATAGGCAATAAACAACATAGAACATGGTAGCAAGACATGGAATACGGAGTTGTAACCTACTCTGATTGAGGGTGTTCTACTTTCCAATGGTAGAACTTGGACACATACAATCTTTAAGAAATATGAATAGTTCCTTTGTACTCTAGCCTCATGCCTAACTAGAGCTACTCTCCTTACCATACTCACTTGGTTATGGACTTTGTTCTCATAGAGTATTTCAATAAATGAGTACGTGAAGAGGTTCCATATCTTGTTCATAACGCAATCACATTCACCTTAACAAAGAGGTCCCTTAGGGTTGTCTTACAATCGTTAAGAGGATAGATCAATGATTTTCCTAAGCGATTTCATGTCGTTCCATCAAATAAGCGTTAAACCCACCATTCACACAAGAAGGATACCATTACGTCTTTCGACTTCAAGGATATCATAACCTTACAACTAGGCTAAAAGTTCCACTTAAAGGACCTTCTTAGGAATGTTCAAGGTCACATGGCATTCATACATACAGGACTAAGAGGCTTTAGCATCCTAATTCAAGAATTCATATTCTCTTTATACATGTATCAAGTAACGAACTTAGGTCTACCTAAACACGACACATCAATATTTTACCTTATCACATATTGCATATCTTTCAAGCAGCACCCAGGAACAACTAAGTCAACTTTTGGTCACTCTGTAAAGTACTATAGATCATTAACATAATCATCACAAGACTCATATAGCCAATTAGGAAGAACCATGCATCAACTCTAACACTACACACATAATGACATAGTCATACTCTAACAGAATCACTTAATGTCAATAGAAGAACATATACATTCATCTTAATCACAAGTAGATATATATGATCATAATCCACATAAATAAACTACATAAAGCATCATAATACATCAAATAATTACAACAAGGTCATGATCATCATAATACATGAAGTAACACCGGCGAGGCCACTTCATTCACAAGATAAGCACATAGCACCGCCACCATAAGTGAACTATACCAATAACAACATAATACAAGACCTACATTACATAAAATAAAAATAATTATTACAGCGTACCACCAATCCATTCTCACCACTTAAATCAATTGATGGAAACAAAAATTGGACAAGTTCGTCTTTGAAAGAGTTTAGAAATCACTTTGAACTTTGGCTACTTTAAGAAAAGTGTTTCAAGGATGAAGAAACATACCTTAACTGATGCTAATACACAAAAATTGAGAGAAATTGGTAGAGAAATATACCTTCAAGGTTCTATCTCCCTTCAAGCTTTAATGGAGTTTTAGAGAGCTCTTTCGAGATTTTGGTTTTTGATTTTAATAATTAATTCATATATAAGTTTAGGACTTATAAACCATCTTAAAATACCTAGAATAACTTTAGGAAACCTCTAAAACATTTATTTTGATGTGGGGTGAATTTACCAATTCACCCTTACATTTAGCAGTGAAGCTGCGAAAATGCAGTCATCATTGATGCCTGCCCTTTGATTGCTCGTCAGTTAGACGACGGACCATCCTATCTAGAATTCGTTTTGTTCAGAGGCTCGAATATGGGAACTTAAGCTATGTAGGGTAAGTATTTACCTACACCTCCATCAATGGGTCATATAATAGCCTATTGGTCATCGACTTCCTTATTCGTTTGAGGCTCATCTAGACAGCCATTGGCTCAAGGACCCTTGGTTGGTTCTTGGAGACATTTACCCAGATGTTTCCAACGCGAATATGATAGTATATGAGTGTAGTATCTCTCACATAAATTTTATCCTAAATGAAAATATAAAACTCGACTAAACATACCAACACACAAAAAGTCATTCAAGATAAACCTTTCGACCGTCATGGAAGTTCTTGGACGTATCCAAACATCTATAAACTCAACACAATGCCTATAAACACTATTAGAACTCATATAAGGACCCTATAAGCTCATGAGTCACATACATAAGAACATAAATACACATAAGGCAAATAGGTGACTAGTCGTCGAACGTTTTGGTCGTGCTTGACATTTGTCTTCTAGTTCACCAAAATCATTAGGCACTGCCTCATTACCATATTATAAACAATTTTAGGACCTTATATCATGACAAACAAGATAGGATCTATTTTCACCTATGTTGTTTTAGAGGTATTACAAGCATGACATGGAATCCCGGTAGTAACCATTATCAGATGAGGGATCCCTACATGCCTAAGGAGGTCATTCTTTCTAGATTAAGTTTAATAAACTACCTATATATATGTGTGAGAAGACTTTTAAGTAATAGGTATATTTATACAAGATAAATCACCTCAACTAACATGAGGGTATCCATCTTAAGATATTGCTACTATGTACCCCACTTCAACTCACGGGAGAGCATTCATACCTATCACATCCTCTTGGTGCTTAGAATTATCCCCATTGAGTATTAAAATTTCATTAAATTCATTTATTATATGTTAAGGTATTGCTACTGAATACCCCATCTTAACTAACACGAGGGTATCCATCCCAACCTATCATTCATTCATCAGAATATTGAGATTGTTACTAGACACTTTGCCTCTACTCATAGGATAGAAACCATATAAAATCCCCCATTCATTCATTAGAGTAAAAATGAGAAAATTTTTCAATACACTCACATTCATTAGTTCTTTAGCTTCATTCATTCATTTATTCATGTGTGTATGTGCACATATGTGAGAAATTCCTTTCACATAACCACTAACATTCATAAATTAATATTCTTAACATAATGTTAATCCTTTCACCTTAACATTATACAATAGTAATTATTCTACCTCTATAAAACACATTCATCACCTTCATAACACAACTTGATACTTATACATCATGAAAATACTTCACTTAATCATTTAATGCATTCAATCCCACGATCACAACACATACAAGTAGTACACACTTCTACCATAAGTGGATCAAACCAATACTAGAACAATTTACTAAAGCCTAGAAGTTAGGCCCACTTAACCCTATCTAATGCCTTGATCACCATTACTAAATCTTTCCACCAATTCACTATCAATAGGTATACATAACAATAAAAATCAATATTACACTTTAAACTAAGCATCATTCAGTCATCATTAAATCATAAACAATAAACTCACCTCATATCATAGATTTAGGAAATTGAGAAAACCACGGGTTCATGGATTTTTTCATGTTAATATATCAATTAATCATTAATAATATCATACTTAATAATTTGAAACCGTTTAATCCAAGAACTCATGAGTTTGAGTGAAAATTGGGTTTTTTCAATACCTTTGAGAACTTGAAATCTATTTGGAATTGGCTCTAAGGTTTCAGCTAACCATATACAAAGCACTCATGTAACTTATTTGATTAATCCACACGAACATTGAAGAATAAACACTTGAAAATCCTAAATACTAGTTTGAACTTGACCTTGACGTTCAATGGAATTCTAGAGAGGACCTTTTGGGAGAAAAGGGTTTTGATTTAGGTGTTGGAGTCTAAATGAGGGTTGAATGATTTAAATTCTCTTAAAATAGCTTAGAAACATAAATAAATATCCATGCATTTTAAAAGACCGTAGGTGGGCTTACGAAGCGTGAAGTACAAAGATTGCAGGGGCTTACGGAGCATCCTGCTGGTCCGTAGTCATGGTTAGAGACTTTTACATGGGAGATATGGATCCATAGGATATGTATTGATTTATGCAGGGGGATATACAGACGATAAGTGGACCCACTGCCCGTAGGTCACCAACTTTTGGCAGCTTTGGGGTTTAACTTAGGGTCCTCCTCTAGGACTCTTAGGGTGGTCCTTAGGGATTCCTACCTAGACTTTTAACCACTACAAATTCCCATCAAGTGATATGGTCACTTTTACAAGTTTGAGACTCCAAAAAAAACACCATTAAAAATAAAACACACTAGAACACATTATTATCCACATGACTAGTTTCCAAATGCCATGGTCGTCCCTTGATGTTTAACCTCAAAACTCTATAAACTTAAATTTTATCACATCCGTGGAGCACCCCCTTGAAGTAACAGTGCGTACTTTATTTATCGGAGTTCTTATACAAGCCGATAGTTAACATTCATTGAATTGTCATTGTAAATTTAACGGAAAATATAGAACTTTTCGTAGCACGTCATATGCTAGAATCATTCATATATACTCAAAATATCATATTACATACTTAGACTCTAAGTATCCTTGCCTTCTTAGACTCAACAACATTAGAGTTCATTAGGGACACGACCCTTAAACACAATTCATAAGTATATAATCTTATAAAACTTTACAGTAAACATAAGTAGTGAATCCTTGGAACATAAGGACCCTTTTCCTTGAGATTGGTAATCGCATATCAAGATCCTCAATCACATATATATATTGTTTAATAATCCATAACCTACACTTTGTATAAAAAGTAGAGAAGAATGGGATTAGTACAAGAATGCACTAAGTATGGCAACCATGCAAAAACATGCATTTAAAAGGGATATTTTCTTGAAATCATACTTCATACATTTTTGCGCAAATATTTATAGAACCTTGTGAAAATTGCATTTATTTGCTTCATATAAAAAATATTCAAAAGCCAAACATCATACAAAAATATATATAGAATTTAACTCATTTTTGAATCATTTTAGAGAGATCTTTTTTACTTTACAGTGAACTATCTTTTCTTTTATTCACTAACTTCCCAAGTAACCCTCTAGTGATAGCTGGTGCAATGCATCACCTTAGGCCACAAAGAAACAACACATACAAGATACACAAGTCGTCACACATCATCATATAAGTATAGCGCATTGCAAGTCACATTCAAGTCAAAGTCATAACAAATTATAGTAAGCTATATCAATTTGCATACATTTTTTCTTCACTTCAAATAAGACATTATAAGATCTTATTCATGATCCCAATCTTAGTCTACTAGTGCAATGTACATGTGAAGCCCCATAACCTCACACATACTTAATATACTATTCATGAGACCACAAACCTTAACACTTCATAAATCAACGTAACACCTAAGGATAAGTTCATTAATGTCAAAAATCTTCATCATATAGTCATTAAGACTCACAGAGTGCATATAATAATGAGACCACATCACATAGACTCATACCATGCACATCTTCATGACAAATAGACAAATGCTACCATGCCATGAATAAATACATAATCATAATCATACACATTGGAACACCTTTCTAGAACTTTCTAAGGAGATACTTGTTCAATGTCTAGATGGGTTCATTACTTTAACCTATCCTAAGTAACCTCCCTTCGGTAATCCTAGTTAGGGTCTTAGTCATTTACTTCCATGGTCCATTTTACATTTGGGAAATTATAGTCTTAACCGACACTAAGACCATGGGTGCTAAACATACAATTTGATGTTGTAGAACCTTACACAAATGGAAGGTGTTCTTACCTAGCCAAGGTAGAATATTAACACATGCTAGCATTTTAGTTGATATCACATTGCTAGATCTTATGTGGGAAGCATTGTTTATGGAACTTGGGGGCATCATGGAATTATCACTCTAACACCCTTTTGGTTCATGAGGCTATCCACCCCTTGAGTTCGATGGTGACCTACTTTCCTACAATTGGAAAGGACACCCCTAATCTTCAAGTTCACTCGGTGATAAGCTAAGCTCCATTTTTTTAAAAGCCTTCTTAACATTACTTTATAAAATTTAGTCTTAGGAGATTAACTCTATATATGCTTAGCTCATAGGACATAGATGAGATTTCATCAACCTGATTCATGTGAGAAACATTTTCACATGGGCATAGAATATATCATTAGCACTATCTAGTTTAGGATACACTTCAACACACTTTTCAAGGCTCCACTATTGACTAGATAATCATTCATATGTGTTTCTATACATATATGTGAGAAAAGTTTTCACCTAACACATTAAGTCATACATATTCATACATTCATAATCATACACATAGACACCAAAACTAGAAACTATCCTATCAACTCACAAGTGCAATGCATAGGCAAAGTCTCATACCCTAGACCATGCTAGTACACCTATCAAGTCATCCTAGTTAAAGAAAACACATATCATACTTTCATAGACATAATCTTAACATGCATAGTAGTAGACACTAGTGAATATGAGAAGTATCTTCCATTGAGACACCAGACCTATACTGTTTCTAAAAATGCATAATGCGTGAGTGTGTGTGTACATTGGTCAACATGATCAAATATAGGATAGTCATAACATCTTGAGGCAGCCACCCTATTAAGACCACAATGCACAACAAAGCATAGACCACCCAACACCATTTAGCATAGGAGCCAAGACAATCTTCACATTAAATTCAAGACTCCTAACCTTAGCTATTCACACATTCACATGGGGGTATATTTCTAGGGGTCATCCATCCTTCATTATTCATTAATGGAAGCACCTAAACATGATCTTAACATAAACATCTACATGCTCATAACAATAGTAACATAACCTAGATTCACAGCTAAAGTAGAAGATCAGGCACAAGTTACATATACGGTGATCATCATAACCAATCATTCAAATATTCATCGATTTGCCTTCAAGTCCATGGTGAAAACATATATAATGAGTAAACACCGGCAACATAAGTGGACCATAACACACAATGCCATACAAGGCTTCATCAACTACATTAATATAGAAAAGTAGGGAGGAAAAGTAGACCTTACCAATTCATTAACCCTTTTTGATAAACATTGATCAATTAACACTTTCATCAATAATACATGTATAGGGAAGTAGCTAAATGTACTTTAATAATAAAAGAAACCATGTACCAGTCACTACAAGATCATACTATATAAAAATACAAGGCTTCACATCTATATTGGAAGGTAGAACGTTATAAATAAATTGCTAATATTCTTTACTGTGATTACTATGATTAACCTTCATAACATACCAATAAATCAAACCTAGGGCAGTATCTAAAGACACAATAATCAAGACTAGATATTGCTTCATCTATTTTAAATTGAGATCACATTATGTTCACAACATCATCAATTAATAGAATATGAAGAGGAGTTGAACTCTTATCAATTATTTCTCACTTTGATTGTCCATTGTTCATGCTCACAATTAATCAATAATACATATAAATGGAATTAGTTAAAGATACCATGGCTTAGGCGAAATCCTACTACAATTTGCCAAGGTTAAGATTACAATGAACATTATGGGATTTCAATAGAGAAATTAGGGATCAAGTGTTCAAGCATTAATCCACTTTTGATACAAACACATAATTCATCATTAGAACCTATTACAGGAAGTATTTAATATAGATTTGATATTATGCAACATCATTAACAAATTACCATGGAATCGAGATACAAGACAACCAACCCAATGTCAAGATCACAAGTTACCATTTGATAGGCTAGAAGAACCTAGATAAATTCATATAAAACTTCATTACTTTGATCATACGAGATTCATATACATAATTCAAACATGATATTAACCTAAAATAGCAGCTACAAGCAACTTAACATGATTGAAATCTAGTTTTATACAATTAAGGACCAATGTTACATTGATCACATTAATAATAGACTAAGCATGCTCAAATCTTGATTGATTTATCAACATGGATCCTTCATCGTTAATTAATATAAATAACAGTAGATATAGACAATTCAATGTAAGAGAATCGAAATTCAACCATTAACAAGCCATGATTACAATGTCCATGCAAGGGCTAAATCAATTTTGGGAAGGGACATGGGTTGTAATGCAGTTGGATTAAAATCACGTTAAAACAAATACATTAACATCAATTCATAATAATTTATCCATTAAAAACTTTTTTAGAAGGAACCCATTTCTTGATTGAAGAAGAAGAGAATTGATCATATTTTCTCTATGAAAACTTTGAGAAGAACTCTCCAAGTAAAAGGTTACTTAGAGATGAAGGATCACCATAACTTTGTAAAGTTTTAGAGCTTTAAAAATTGATGGTTAATACATGGAAATATAGGATCCAAGATGTTCTTGAGTTTTACCAACAATGGAGGTTTCTAGGGAGAATATTTTTGGAGTGGAAGTCTATTTTGTATGCATGGGATTGAGAATGGGTTGTTAACATTTTTGTGATCCGTTATATACACCCAAAAATAGCTAATTAAACATATTAGGGTCATTTAAGGACATGGGGTAAATTTACCATTCACCACTTTAATGAAAAAGTCGCATGGCACCAATTGCAGGCCACCATTGACGGGCACCATCGACTGCTAGTAGGTCTATCGACGGGCCATTTGTGGCTTCATTTCATTGGACGTTGGCCTTTTATTTGGTTGAGCCTTACACAATATAATCATCCATATAAGATACCCCACCAACGGTCCGTTGGTATACCAGCTGGGCGTCGTTTGGCTCGTCGATTGACAGTGCCAAGATAGTATCTCGACAGCCCTTGGGTCCTTCTTGTGGGACCTTTTGGGGGCCCTTGAGAAGTTGTACCCGGATGTTTCCAATGTAAATAGAAACCTTAACAAGTTTTAGACCTCCCACATCAGTTTTAACCAAAACAAACACTCGCAACTAGTTCATATATGCAAGGCCCCATCAAGACACACATGAGCGTGTCAAGGGCTAAATTTCGAACGTCTTGGGCATGCTAAGACGTTTGACCTCAAAACTTCACAAAACTCCAAATACTATTTAAAAACAACATTATAAATCATTTTGATAATTTAAAAGCTCATGACATACAGTATATAAGCATGCATAGACACATGAGACACATAGTTGAATAGTTGTTGAACGTCCTGGTCGTCCCTTGACATTTGACTTCCAAATCACATCAAACTTTACACACTGACTTAATACAATACTATCAGTCATTTTAGGAACTTATAGACTTAAGAAAAAAATGTTAGGATCTAGACACCCTAACTAATTTTGGGGGTCTTAAAACTTTAAAAGAAAAAAATCATTATTTTAACAACTTACGATCTCATAAAATACATGTGAAGCTCTAGTTCATCTTATTTAATTTTAAGGTTGTTATTTTACTTGAGTTTTCTAGAGAGAGAATTATTTAGTGGAGAGATTTGGACTTTTTGGGTTTTTAAAATAATGACTTAATTGGGGTGGTTAAAGGGTTAGAATAACTTATATTGGTCTACTAAAACTATACAAAACGGCATCACCTAATAGCGACTTAAAGTGGAATTTCATAAAATACCCCTATATAGGAAGCCATGTGATAGGAAACACGAAGGCTCCACGAGTCGTGGTTCTTACCATTTTCCTTGTGCAGTTTCTTGGATATAATTCATTGGCCTCCACAAGACTAAGGCATCTTAATAAGCCGTGGTTTTCACCATTGGCCGTGATGTGGATCGTGAAGGTGAGCCATATTGAGGCAGATTCAACCTAGATATTTCCTTAGACACCACGAGCCGTGGTTTTGATCGTGAAGTTGGGAAGTGATTATGAAGACTTGGTGCTACCTAAGCCCTTTGTTGGGCCTTTCCCCTTGGCCATGGCTCTTGCCCCTTGCCTTGGATTTTTTTTCTTATAACACTTAGTGATAGTTAACCTAATTAACTATGGGGTTATACAATATCTCTCCCTTAGGTCATATTCATCCTCGAATGAAGTATTAGTCACTCTTTAAGTTCAAGACTTTAGAATAGCAACCTGTCATGCATGCGACTCATCTAAATGCACTTAACATCTGCTCATGTTGAAGGAGGAACTATGTCACGACTGGAGTGTATTTCCTAGTCGTAATGGTTTTTTCATTCTTGAAAAAGTCTTAGACAATACCTTAGCATTCATCATTGCATCATAGATGGAATAAAAGCAGAAAACTTAAAGCTTTTACTTTGGAAGCTCAACTTTACTCATGTATGAAAATAGAATCTATACTTGTCTCACATTACTATCTAAAAATAAGGGTATGAAAATAGGCACTTAGCCCTTTCATCAACAACAAATATTATAATATGAATTACAACAAAGTCTTTGAATAAGGAAAATGAAACTGGAATTAGAATAAAACATCTCCATCCTCGGACTTGAGGACTCACCAAATTGGAATAGAAATCCAAGTTTCTTCATAAAAATACTAGAATCACATCAATGGCCCTAACCTATACTTTGTGTAGAAAATGGGAGAAAGATGTATTATTACAAATCACAGATACTAAGTATGGCAACATATGCAAGTAAGACATTTGAAAACATGCATAAAAGGACATTTTGTTTTTTAGCATGCTATATTCACTTGAAAAGCCTTTATGCATATTACAAGAATCGTATATAAGTCCATACCATAACAACACATATCCATATTCACAATTAATCATCCTAATAAAGACATATTCCTCATTTCATATTTAGAATCCATTCATCAATGCATCACAAGTAGTTCAATGTGAATGTGAATCCCCATAACTCTATATAAAACAAAGTAAACTATGCAAGATATACCAAACATTGTATTTTACGTCGTACATCATCATAAAAAGTGTAGCCAAAATGTATACCAAGTGAGACAACTATCATATGTATTAAATGCAAGCAGTATTATACATATCATATATACATAAAGAAACCACCCGTGTATTCCCCAAAAGGTCCACTTGTACAATGTATAGGTAAAGTCCCATACCCGTATGTATACTAAGTAACACCTCTTAAGTATTCCTTCTCCTTGTTCATTTTCTTACTTTCATAATTTCATTTAAACATTTGGGTAACTTCGTTATAACCAACATACACCATGTGAGCTAACATGGAATCCGGTGTCATACCCTCACAGAAAAGAAAGGTGTCCTACTTGCCAAGGTATGACATATACATTCATATAACATCTAGGTGGATCCACTAGGTAAGGTTTCCTCTGTGATCAGAAAGTTGAGGAACTAGGAGGTTGTTACTAGAAACCCTCTTAATGCTAATTAGCATTGTAGTTTTCACAGAATGAGAACATTGGGTGAGCCTTCCTTCCTTTAGTAATGAACACCTCTCATTTTCATGTTCACTCGGTGCTACACTAAATTTTCTTTTTGAAATACCTTTATGTCTTACTTAACATTAATTCATAGTCTTAACCAATGGGTGGCCCCTTAAACTTGGCACAAACTTTAACTTTGACACAGTTACTAGATTTTGTTCATTTTAGACACCTTATGTCAGGTCCTATTGTATATTTTTGACACTTTTTTCTGACATGATATAGTGAGTGTAATCAATAACAAAGAGTGCCGGAAATACATTTTTAGCATATTTTTATTTTAAATTTTCCTTCTTCTTTCTTAGGTTTGGGCCACCATTTTCCGTACTTTAAGGTCCTTCAATGGTGAAAAAAGTAGAGAGTGATTTTAGAGTTGCATAAACTTTTCTATGTGGATTAGATTTTATGGTCAAATTGGTGAACAAATTTATTGTTAAATCATGGCAGTTCAGATAATGTTGTTGAAAGTCGACATCACGACTTCACTAACAATATTTTTTCTAGATTTGACAATTGATTATGTGATATTTGGCCTTACCTATTATCTCAATTTCTGTTAAAATGGCAGTCGTTAGTTTAAAAGCTGAAAAAATTACCACTTTTGTTACTGTATAAAGGAATCCTCCTACTAATAAAATTTTAATGCAATGAGATATGACGTTTGATGGAGAAGACGAAGGGGCTTGAGTTTAATTTGTTGGAGAAGACGACTAGGCCGGGGATGGGTGGGTTTGTGGGTGATTCTCCAAAGTAATTTTTAAAAAAAATTAATCCTCCTTTATATTTATTTCAGCAAAAATTTTAGGTGTCATTGAGTTATTGTCTGTCATATCTGAGTTTACCCCCTAGATGTAACAATCATCGTTGCCCTTTTTAAGGACTAAGACTAGCCTCTTAGTCTCATGTCATTACATTCATAGGTTGAAGATTATGGAAAAATTATAACTTTTCATTAACATCTACTTGGAGGTTTACATAAACCTCTACATACACATAATATATTTTCATATCGAGTATACATAGACCCTTCATATAACAAGGGTACATAGCAATCTACTTTTATTGCACATACATATATAAGATAGAAAGATAGTCTCAAGGATTGACTCATCTCATACCATCTAGTCGATTATCACAATATTGGCATATCCCTATATCAAAAGTAAAGGAGCCACATATAGACATATACAAGTTGTACACAATTAAAATGGAACGAACATAATGGATTCTTAAAACTCATGATAGAGAAACTTCATACGCAAGATATTTGCATCATCCTCAGAAAGTGAGGACCTACCACTTTGATGAATTGAAATATCCAAGTCTTCAACAATGTCGCCTTTCGAACCCTTCAACGACCGGAACCTAAAATGTTTGGGAAAAAGGGAAGAAAATGGGGTAAGTACTCCACATATACTAAGTATGAGACCATATGCACATACCACACCAAAACATGCTAAAAAGGACATTAAATTAAAATATGTCATTTTACCTCTTCAATGGTTTATGCACAATTAAGTAACTATACCCACCTATATAGACATGCTCAACAAGTCAAATAAACCATATAACTTTATTACCAAATAATAGTAACATGAATAAGAGTTCATCACATAAATAGCAAAGTAAGACAATAATTACAATCATCATAAAGTTAACAAGTACAATGACAAAGCAAAGCCCCATAACCTTACTCAATCAAGTAACCCAACAAGAACTATAAATAGCATCATACATCACCTAACATAGTCTTTAACTCACAAGATCATACCTTAACAACAAAGACCAATTACATGTTCATATACATCATAATTGCCATATAGAACCATGTACCTTCATCATTATCCATATATGTAATATCCGCTTCCTAAAGATCCTATCAAGGAAAACTAGTGCAAGGCATAGGTAGAGTCTCATACTCCTACCTAAGCTAAGTTAAACCCTTCAAGTCACTTTAGTTAGTTTACACATAATTATTTATTTTACCTTTTGGGAACGTCTTTTCCTAACCTACATAGACATAAGCTAGTGTGGAATACGACGTCATAAAACTCTACACCAAAAGAAGGCGAACTACTTTCCAAAGTAGTACCAAAACATGAGACATAGAAACTACGTGGATCCACTAGCTAGTATTCCTATGGGGGTAACATAGTTCGAGAACTAGGAGATATAATTGGGACCCTCTTTATGCACCATGCATAGTAGTCTCCAATCTCAAGAGTAATTTAGTTCTCCTACCTTCCCTATGTGGGAAAGGACACACCTCAATCTAGTTCACTCGGTGCTAAGCTAAAGTCCCTTTTTGAAATGTCTTTAAGCCTTTAATTATCAATAATAGCTTAGTTTAGTTCATAGGGTCTACCCCTTATATAATCATTATCAATAGATCAATACGAATTGCATGAGTGTAAGTCCTTTCATCACAATTATAAAAGTGAGGTTAACACATTGCATAACATTTTCATAATAAGGCTCATTGGTATATATTACAACCCTTATAACCTTTAAATCATAACAACCTAAGAACCATAATCAAGACACTTCAATTCAACATCATAGCACCCTATCAATCCTAATACAAGGCATACTTCAACATAATATCGTAACTTAACCACAACTAATCACAACTGGAAGTAAAGATAGAGATTCTAAGACTGACTAAGTCTTCCTCATAATTCTTCCTAAAGGTCATACCATAAACCCATAAATCCACCCAAATAGGGGAGTAAAATCATTACACAATGATAAACAATAATATAACAAGTCCAATAGCATCTCTATAACACAATCAACACTAAATCATAGCCTAAGACAAGATACATACACCAATCCTTAGAATATTCTTCATGCCCTAAATCACATCTCAAGAATTTGCATAAAAGACCTAAAATTTATCTTAATTTATTCATAATAACACCATAGTAAATTGATCTAATCAATAAGTAACTCAATTTGATAATCACAATACAATATAGGTCAAGATTACAACCTAGGGTTAGGGATAAAAAATCATGTTATTCAATTTTAACCTAACTATTAACAAGTATCACAATTAAGTCTAAATACATGTCAATCTATTCAATATAACCTAAAAAAACAATTATAAACTCAATTCATAACTTCAATTTTGTAATTGAATAGAACCCATAAGAAAACATAACTTTGACAACTATTTTGAAGGAACCCTTTGAGGAAAGAGTCTCAATGGTGAATAGAACTCATACCTTAATGTTTTGATAAGAATTTGAATATGAATACACCCTTTTCCATCCTCCAATTCATCTCCTAGACTTAACTTCAATGGAATCTTCCAATTTTATAGAGAAAGAAGAGAGAAGGTAGAGTAATTTGTTTTTGAGTTGTGTTTACATTAAATGAAGTTAAGGACATTATATGGTGACTCACTAACTTAATTAGAACCCCCTGTAATCCCATAATTAACCGCATAAACCCCCTAACTAATTAATGGACTTAACTTAATAAGTCACAAAACTCATCCCTCACAGACGAGACCCCGAACAATGGGCCGTCTCTGAGTCGACGAGCTCTAACCCCTCCTTTCTGCACATCCGTCGATGAGTTCAGAGATTGTGCATAAAGAGGCTGTGTCTACTTGTATAAGAGTGCGATGAAGGTGGCATCGATGCCCCATCAGTTCACACACAAATCGTTGATCATCCCGTCAACGCACACTGCCCAGACAGTGGTTGATTTAACAAAACGGTCCTCCTCAAGGGCCCTTTGTGGGTCCTTGGGGAGTCTTACCTGGATGTTTCGACCATGAAATAACACAAAACACCTATTAACTACCCTTTTACCAATTTTTATACATTTCCTACTCCTAAAGTCTAGTCGAATAGAATAAGGCACGCTAGTACCTCTTTGAACCAACTTCCAGACGTGCTGGACTTTCTTGAAAATTTTGATCCTTAAAATTCCTAAATGACCTAAATTCATTAAAAAGTGACTTAAAACAATACTTATACCTCATTACACAAATGTTAGGCTTTACGACACACCTTGAATTTCAAAATATTACATTGGCTAACTTTTAGTTTTATTCAAAATTTATTATTAACGAATTGTTTTACTATCAAATGACAAATGTCTTCATCTAATTTGGTACTTTGACATGTCATCGACGAGTGAGTTACACTTACTTTATATTTTTTGTTGATTGTGAAAAAACTGTCAAAATGACACAATGCAACTTGACATAAGGTATCTAATTAAACAAAGTCTGGTTAACGTGTCTAAGTGAAATTTTTTGCCATGTTTAATGGACCATCGATGGGTTAGGTATAATTCATAATATAGGTCATTGGTGTGTAACTTCTCATGTAACATGTTCATAGCTCATAGGTTTTAAGAGGAGAAAACTATTTCATCACAAACACAACAACATGTGAGAACATTACTACATATTCATATATGCCTCATAATAAAACAACTATTGTCTTCTCACAATCATCATATTCATATTATGATGATACATTCATATGACCATCATTTGTACTTCAAGTAATCAACATTATCAATGGCGTCTAATACACTCTTCAAAGCCATCATCATAAATCAATAATATTTATCCCTCTAAACAATAATCATCATCATACAATAGCCAATTACACAAGAACATACTCCATTACGTCACATCTAATTATTAGTTAACATAATTCAAGAGTTACAGTTAAGAGAAGAGGGACAGTCATGGATATTTAGGGAATTAGTTCAAAAATCTAAACAATACATAAAATAATGTAATTCATGAGGTAATAATAAAATTAAAACCAATATAACAGTTGATATATGCATCATCTTCAACCAATTAACCAATTCAAATCCAAGATTTATGAAATTGGGGAAGAACATAGGTCCAAGAAAATTTCAAGTGAACAACAATAATTACCCACTATCATACACATAAAAACTCCTAATTAATCATAATTAACCTTAATTGATAAACAATTTTAGTTTTAGAAGAAGATCAATGTTAAGAGAAAAACCCTATATTTTGGAGATTTTGATATCATCTTTGAAAAGACCTCTTGAGGAAAGGAATTCCAAGAATGAAAGAATCCATACCTTAATAGACATAGACAACAAATTGAATTTCAAACCTTGATATTTGATCCTCTTCTTTGAGCACCAATGTTCTTCAACGGAGGTTAGAGGAGAGAGAGGAACTAGAGAGAACGAAGAGCTTCTGTACCTTTTTTTTTTATCTAATTGAGTGATTGTGTTTTTGATTGGAGAATGGTGAAAAATAACTAAAAATCATATATATTAAGCCACCCAAAATACCTAAAACACCCCTATACTAGTTGGACTTCAACATAGAAGTCCAACTTGACTGTTAATTAAATTCTTGATTCCATCAAAAGATCTGGAGGTTGATCCAGGACGCGCCACCATGACCCATTTATTTATTTGAGACATTGTTTTGGGGAAGAATACCTTGTGTCAAATCCCCATCGCGGAGCTGAATTTTTCAATAATTGGGGCCAGGTGCATGACGTGCGACCAGTACCAAATTCTGCTAGTCGAGATCTTTTGCTTGTTTTTCTTCTATAATCCCTCAAAACTTCCACGACTCTTTTCCCAATCACTTATAACCGTAATTGACCCTTTTAAGGTCATAATTAGGTTAAGTTCTATCTTAGGTCATAGAACTTTTGGGATGTTACATTATCCCCCCCCTAGGAAACATAGTTCCCAGACTTACACCTTAAACATTTATACGGGAAAAATACTCAAGACTAGAAGCTCAACAATAAGCAATAAAAAATGAGTCACAACTCATAGGATGTATTCTCAACTCTTTTCAACATATAATCATGGAATCATTGCATCGGGACTTATTCCACAACTCACCACATACAAAATTTCATCATTGCATATCACATAAATAGGAACTAACTTCTCCACTTAAATATGAGCTTAATATGATCATTACAGAATGATAATTTCTTCTCTAAACAACATCAAATAGGTTCAATACAACTCAATCGTGGACAATATAACACAAGACATATAACTGCAAGTTAATCATGAGAATCATAATTCATGACAACTCAATGTAAGTACAAATTTCTACAAGAATATGCACATAATAGAAAAACATTATCAGATCAAAATTATTGATAACTCTCATTTAAGATAAACTACTAAACTCAACTTTGTATAGGACTAAAAGGAAAATAATGAGGATAGCAGGACATCACGTCAGCCCGGCCTCCGTTGTTGCACCCTCAACTAGATGGTTTCTCCATGGGACTTTTACAGAGGAAACCTCTTTATTCCTCAATTTTCTAACTTGACGATATAAGATATGTACCATAAACTCTTCATATGAAAGGTTCTCATTAAAATCTAAACCTTCTAGAGGTAAAATAGAGATCGAGTCACCTATACACGTTTTGAGAACTGATACTGAAATACCACAGAAAGTGTATGACCTAATGTTGAGCCCTATATGAAGTTTAATAACTCATGAAGGGTAAAAATGAATTTTTTTATACCTAATATAATGCAATTATTCTTAGTTTGGTAATTTTAGAAGCAAAGTGTCAAAGGACGACCAAAACATCCTTAAACTAGTCTAGTTGAACTAGTGTGTACTTGGGTCTTGTAATGGAGTTTTGGAGTATGGTATAAAGGTGAAATTGAGTATCAAGAGTAACTACACATATACCTACATGGATACAGTCAAAACCATTAGGTACGACTCCATGAGGACCACTATAAGGTTCCCAAAGTAGGACCTAGACGTTGGTAATGGAAGTTTCAAGACAACTTATTTTAGAGGTCCATGGAGCATCCCACCTCCAATACTTTAAAGGCAAAAGGTTTCCTCACAAATTGGTTTTCAAATGGTGTTCTTTGGATAAAAATGTATTCGAAAAATAATTTGGAAAGTCCCCCCGCGATGCATAGCCATGTCCCAAATTTGGTTGCATCTATTTAAAGTCAAGTTAGACTTAATTAAAAAGGTCCAAAAAGTTTAAAGGTGTTTTGGGTATTTTGAGGGTATACTATATTCGGTTTAAATTCATTATACACCAAGTTTCCAATCAAAAACACAGTCACCTAATAATAAATCAAATTTTCAAAACCCTACTCTCTTCAAAAAATCCTCCCTCTAAGAAAAACCACCAGTGAAGAAGAAGAGAAGAAGGAGGCAAAATCTAGATTGTGTTTCACCAAGGTTTCAAGATTAGTTTATACCATTGATGAATGTTATGTGAATCTCCTTTATTCATGGATTATTTCATCCATGGATCCCCCATAATTTCCCTCAATTGTAAATCCAAAATACCCCAATATTGCTAGGGTTGTGATTTCATTATGGTTACACGTTGTTTGTGATCCTAATCTAGTTGGTAGCATTCAATTATGTTTATAAAATGATTACGTGATGTTTTAATGTGAATTCCATGATGAACTCTAATCTATAATGGTGAAGGTGATAGTGGTGGGTTTAGGTCATTAAAGGCAATGTTCAACGTGCTAAATTGATCTACTTAATTCAACTATTGAATGCAAACTAATCATAAAGGACCATCTAAATATGAATTGACATAGGTTTAATTTAATAGGATTCACCTTGATTTGTAATGTTCTAGTTGAACCTACATGAATAAGCATGATTAGAATTACCTTCTAATGATCAAGGTGGATGAAATATCTTGTAATTAGACATGGATCATGATAGAATGTATCTTGAATTGAAGGTAGGGCTTGTAACCATTGTTGTTAGGTATTCGGTGTAAAGTCAATATAAAGAGGTCTTGATTGAGTATTCTCTTTTTCTTATATAGTACGATATGAACAAGTGAGGAGAAAAAAGTTTTCTCACATTGAAGGTATTTAGGTTTGGTTAGGCCAAGATCATTTCATGGTAGCTTTAGGATACTTGACTTAAACTATACTAATGGTAGCTTTGTGTGCATTCAAGGTGCATTTCATAGAATATGTTGAGTTAGCTATTCTCTTGGCAACATAGGGGTGGAGAATTCATACTCCCCTATGAATAGCTTGTATGTTGATAGGATGGGCATGTGGTAGCTAGGTTGGTATGATTGTAACCTTCCTATAGTATCTTTGATTGTATGATATAATGTTTCCATGTTAAGATTGACTTAAGATGATATTTCCATGTTAGCATGATAGTAGGTCTATAGTGACACCTAAAATTGAGAAAGTGATTAGGGGGACTTCAAGTTATATTTCGTGTGTGAGGTAGTATGGGCTGCCCCACATGCATTGCACTAGTGTACCTTGAGGTGACAAAAATGGTTATATTTCTTTTATGCCATGAATAACCTAGGTCTTAATTATGAAAGACCTAGGTACTTAGCTTAGGTAGTAGTATGGGGTACTACCTTGGCCTTGCACAAGTATACATGGAGGTGGCTTGTGTAGTAGTTCACTTGAGTATGAAGGTGAAATATTTGAAGTATGAACTTATGTATGTCTTAGGTTGAATTTCTATGATAGGAATTATGTTATCATTATCTTATTATCTTTTATGCTTATGTCTTATGTTCAGTAACCATTTTAGATGATTTTATGGTGTTATATTATCATTCATACTTAGTACCATTGTACTAACGCATTTTTTATAGATTCTAACAAAATTTAGGGTTGGAGCTTTGAGTTGCATGAAGGGTAGAGTTTTCAAGGATTTTCAAGGAGTGAAGATTTGGTGAGTCCTCATAGCATTCGAGGACAAACCCCTATGTTCAATTTATATCTTTTATTATGTTTTAAAATTTATGCGGGTTGTGTCTGAAGACTTATTATTCATGTCAAGTTGATGTTTTGAGACAGTGTTGTTAGAAAACTTTTGCTTTTTATGAAATACTTTTCGAGTTATGTTATAAAGGAAGTTTTAAATTTTTTCATATTTTCAATTATTTTATGTAATGAATCCTAAGGTCATGCATAAGATCTCTTCAAGATCGATTACGACATGTAATTACTTAGGGTTTCCCTCGGGTCGTGACAATATACATATCATAGCATAAGGTAATTAATTGGTCTTAGGATGTCTCAAACCACGCCTAGTAGAGTCTTATTAATTGGTGTGAGTTGCGACACATCTATATGTAGGAGGCTATCGAATGATTATGAAAAGTCTCACTTCTTCTTTGTCTTAGTCGTGCCATAAAGATTGGCTTTAGTAGGCCGTTTTATTAAAGTTTGCCTTTGTTTTTTTCAAGATTATGGCTAATACTAGGGGAAATGCAGGAGGGAAGGATATGGAAATGGGAATCAAGAAATTCCTCCCCAAGTTCCAAATAATGATCCTCCTCAACATTAACACCAAGTACCTCCCCAAATTCGAAATGACCCTCTAATAGGGAATGTTATTCTTTGTGAGCTTAGTTATTCTATGACACTATTGACTCAAGCCTTTACGGCACAAGCCAGTAGAGAGATGGTGTCTTTGACAAACACTAAAGGAGGAATGGGTTCTTTTAGGATAAGAGATTTCTTAGGAATGAACGCACTCGAATTCTACGGCTCCAAGGTGGAAGAGGATGCAAATGGGCTCATAGATGAGTTTTAGAAGGTGCTTGAAATCACAAGAGTGTCTTCTTTTGAAAATGTGGAGGTGGTCGCCTATCAATTAATGGATGTTGCCCAAATTTGGTATGACCAATGGAAGGATAATATATCTTTGAGAGCGGTACTATTAGAGTGGGAAACTATTAAGTAAAAATATCTAGATAGGTTCTTTCCCTGGGAATTGAGAGAATAAAAGTTAGAAGAATTCATCAACCTTAAGAAATGGATTATGAGTGTTAAGAAGTACTGTTTAAAATTTACCCTTTTGTCTAATTCTACCCCAATCTTGATTGTCAGTCCTTGATATTTGGTGAAGGTTTATTACAAGAGTATCTGAATTAGTAGAGGAAGAATATCGTATGTCAATTCTTGTTAATGACATGGCTATCTCACGTATCATGGTGTTCTCCCAACAAATAAAGGAGTCAAAACACAAGAAATATAGGGCTAGGGAAAGGAAGATGTCTAGGTTTGTAGGTGATAAGTCCTTTCATACTAAGTATTAGGAGAAAGATAGGCCTAAAACTAAACCAAGATATTCTGGCGAATATACTTCCAGTGCCTTTACGATTGATAAAGGTAAAGGTATTGAGTCCATATCAATGATTCTTTCAACACCTCTGTGTTTGATTAAGGTAAAGGTAGTGATTCCCTATGGACCAGTCGTTCTAGATGTTGTAAAAGCATGAGGGTAGGTGTTTTTCCTATAGACATGGTTGTTATGGATGTCGTAAGTATGGACAGATGAAGAAAGATTGTTCTATGGCAAATGCTAATACAAGAGAAGGTAATCAAGGTAATCCTATTGATGTATAAGATAGTCCTACTAAAAGGAATAGGTTTTATGCCCTCTAATCCAAGGGTGATCAATACTGATCTACTTATGTCCCTTTCTGGCATGTGCTTCTTTTATGAATTATTAAAGTTTTCAGTTCCCTTGTTTTATGACTTTGTATGATGGAGTTGATGTTGTCCTTATGTTGATTATACTTATGAAGGTGTGTAGGCCTTGATAATATTGGTGTTGTTGTATTATGTTTTTTTTGGATGTAGTAACTTGAGTCAATGTGCGTTTTCAACCTAATGAGTCTATGTGAGCATGTTGTAGCTAGGAGATGTTAAATTCTCGTTCAAAATGAGTAACATGTTTATTTCATGCATTTTGAGTTGGATTGAGTGAGTCTATCATGAAATTAGAGTTTTCTTGGTTGGGTGTGTGGATATAGAAATAATTCATACACGATAGGTGGCTCGGGTTGAGTCATGATGTTTCCCTATGAAGGTTTGAGGTGTCATTCGGGGACCAATTTTCCCCGGGGGGAGTATTGAAACACCCCGGAAATCGTACGATCTAATATATAGCCCTAAATGAGGTTAAATAACTTTAAAAGGGTTTAAATGATGTTTCTAAACCTAATCTAATGCAATTATATTATTTGGTAATTTAAGAAGCAAAGCATCAAATGACGACCAAGAGGTCCGGAAACAAGTCCAGTAGACATAGTGTGTAGTATGGTCTTGTTGTAGTGTTTTGGAGTATGGTAGGAAGGTTAATATTATCAAGGGTTCCTACACATAGACACACATTTATAGGGTCAAATAGTTTGGGTATGTGTCACAACTCGAGAGTATACCCTAGAAAAAATGGAAATCACGAATCGTCACACGATGTGCTTGATCTGTAGGAGGTCTTTGTACAAAGCCCTTAGACATCGTTCATTGCATGACATATATGAAAAGTAGTGCAGAAATGAAACTTTTCACAACATCTTCACAAAATTTCATCGTAGCCAACAAAGACTCACAAATATCTTGGGTCACAACCCATACAACATCAATATAGAAAATATCATAGTGTATAACTGTATCTTCGAATAAGAAAACTAGACGTAGTTACGTCCTCAAAACAATGGAGGACATAAACACAATTGCTTGAATTGAATGCTAGTATCTAAGCTTCATTTCAATGACTCCTCTTGAACGCAACTTACACCTTTAGAATTAAACAACATATGTATTTAGCACATTGTTTGTTCTAAGTAGGTGATATGCAATAAAATCATGCAAAAAGGACATTGAAATTAATTGTGCTCATTTTATGCTCTTTTGAAGAAAGCTTCACAACATATGAATAAGAACCACAATTAACATGAACTGTACATACAATACATATACCAAGCAATCCACATAATATTATTATCAGCACTTGAAACCATATAAGCATATAATCCTCCTACAAAGGGTTATCCTAAGACTTATTTATGTAACACAAGAAAAGACCGCCTATACACCCTCTTCAAGCCTACCTAAACAATCCTTGTGACTACCTAAGGTAATACATTTCCATTTCCATTTCATTTACTCACTACCAATGGTTACTCCAAGATTCACGTAAGTAGGACAAGAAGAGATCACCCATACACCCTCTTCAAGCATACTAAGCAACCCTCAAACATACCCTATATAGGATCAATTCTATTAAACATACATTAGCTAACGTCATACTCATTCAATTGTCCAATTAAGATACACTACATTCATTAAATAATTCACATAATGTCTAATATAAGACCTAAAATACCTAATCCCTAGCATCCACAAAGCCTAGTTGTGACATGTCTAGATAGCATCCCATTCCACTACTTAGACTTTGTAGAAATTCTCAAACAATAGAACGTGTCGAAAATGATGAGAATAAACATTAACTAACATACAATATACTAGCTAAGGGTGGAATCCGTAGTCAACCTACAACAATGGAGGGTGCTCGACTGGCCAAGGGTAGAACTAGGAAACATCCCATGTAGGCACATCGTTAAGGAATATTAAGTTTTTGTTTGCAGACTAGACCTCTTTCTCACGTATAGCTAGTACCCATAGCATATTCACTCGGTGATGAGCCTTGTTTCTCATAGTGTAAATTCAATAACCTAAGGGCATATGGAAGATACCATATCTTACATATTACCTAGCCTTAAGACACCTACCAAAGATGGGTCCTAGAGAAGGTTTCATGTTGTTCTGGCCAACCTATCCCTAAGTTAACCATTCATACAAGAAGTATACCGTTGCAACTTTCAATATCAATGATATCTTAACCTCCTTTCTAAATAGAAGGTTTTACATATTATTCATTCATAGAAGGGCACCATCTTCTGCCTAATGATCATAGACTTTCATTAACAATCATTCATATGCATACAAGACCAAGGTTCCTAAGCCTACTAATTTTAGATGTTAATATTCATACACTAGAGGAATATAGTCTGTCTAACAAGACACACACATCATCTTCATATCACATATTCAATACTTTTCAGGTATCATAGGAATAACCAAGTCAACCTATCAAGATACACTACTAAAACAACTATACACACCACTCTAGTGTATCATGATCAGATATAGTAAATTAGGAGAGTTCATACTCCAATATCACATATACACATATATCACATAGTCGTTCACATTGATTATATTGAAGTCATAACATGATAATATCACTATTCATAATGTAATGTCGATAAGGATATGTTCATCACAATTCTTGTAATAATGCCGACAAGACCAAGCTCATCATAATTATAGCATATAAGCACCACCACCATAAGTGGACCATACCAATCGACACAATTTAATTCCTATACTACACAATATATAGAGAATCTGGTCAATATACAACACTTTCACAAAGAGAATCTCCAATCCATAGTCATTCCAACCAATTCAATTCACAAGGCTCCTACCTAAAGCAATACACATCAACCAAACAAATAATCAAACTATACAGTTGATCTACAAATATGCAATATGAAAATCATTAAATTAAGACAGCTTATATACAATTCTAACATAATCTTTATATAATTCAATGGCCTAAATTAATCTAACAATTATTCAATACAATTAAACCTTAATCAAATCACCCACATTAAAGCAGAATATGAATTTCGTGTATCACATCGGGTTCATGTGGAATTTGCTCTAAAACATTCTGTTAACATCAATTCTATCATAAATCATTGATTAAAATAATTTAAGCAAGAACTCATGGCTAGAATTGAAAATAGAAGAATTCATGTTTTTATCATCTTTGGAAACCATTGAAATTTGCTCCTTGAATAGAAGAGGATTCAATAAAGAAACACTATACCTTAATAAAAGAAAACCCCACTCCATTTGGAGAATAAATCACTTGAGAAATCACCTTTTAGCTTGAGCTTGTGTTTTCCCTTCAATGGAGGTTTGAGATAATCCGGAAGAGAAGAAGGTTTTGGGTTTTTGATTTCTTGACGGGCATTGGCCCTTTTCTCTTGAAAAGGGTTAAGTATGAATTAAAAACCGTCAATAAGACACTCCCACAGTACCTAAAATACCCCCACATCAATTAGAATGTTTTAGACATGTCTAACATAACTTAATTTTAGGAATTCTCATCAGAAAATAAGTCTATGACGCGGAGCTGCTCCTACATGATTTTTGAAAATAAATTTTCAGACAATGGAGTCAGCGTTGTGTCCGTGACGCGGACAAAATTTTTGGTCCGTGATGAACCAAGTCCGCGATGCGTACTCGTTCCACCAATGCACAATTAGTTGCTGCCTTGGGAATCTTGCTTGCCCAAGGTTGGGTCCTCCTCAGAGACCCATAAGGCGGTCCTTGGGGATTCGTGTCATACGGTTCAACCCTAAACACGTTTTTCTACATTTTGGGAACCTCTCATATAAATTTTAACTACAAACAATACATAATACATGCCAAGACACACTAAAACATACAAAGACTTCTCAAGTCTAGCTTTCGAACGTCTTGGACGTTCTTTGATGTTTGACCTCCTAACTGATTAAAAATTTACGCACTGCGTATAATCTATATAATTAACCATTTTAGGACATTAAAACCTCATGATCCACATGTTAGGCTCAAGTTTTACCTAGTTCGTATTAGGTACGTTACATTCTCCCCCACTTGGACAACATTCGTCCTCGAATGACACTTGCTTCTGTTTAAACACTTTGAAGAGTAAGGACTCAAGGCTAGAAGCTCATAACAATACTACATCATATTCAATACAGATATATAGGAAAACCATCAACTCCACATAACAAAGAGACTCAAAACACAACAAGGAAGTAGGAACTTCATCCACAACTCATCATGCAATAAGAAGCACATTTTAATTTCATATAGGAGGAACTTACTTCTCTATACATTATAATTCCCACATACATCATTCCTGAGCACACTATGACCATTTTCGTAAAAGTGCAATTCAGTGAAAATTTCAAATGCATTACAATGAAGTATTCTTACCAATTCATTAATGAAAGTATTCTTACCAATTCATTATAATTCCCACATACATCTTGATCCTCCGACTGCTAAAATTTTACACTCTTTTGGGTCAAGGTAGTCAAAGTAGAGGCAATGGACAGAACACCATCAACAAACCTCCTATAGTACCCGACTAAACTCAAGAAACTCCTCATATTGGTCTGAGTAAATGGTCTAGGGAAATTCTTAACCACATCCATTTTATTTTGATCTACCTCTTTTCTCTCACATAAGATAATTTTCCCAAGAAACACCACCTATCTCAACCAAAACTCATGCTTGTTATACTTGGAAAATAGTTGGTGTTCCTTAAGGACTTGTAACACCTCTCTTAAATGACCCATGTGTTCACCCTCATTCTTCGAATATAACAATATTTCATAAACGAATACAATGAAAAATGGGTCTAGGTAATATTAAAACACCCTATTCATCAGGTCCATAAATGTTACCGAGGCATATGTGAGACCAAAGGACATTACTAGGAACTCATATTGACTACATAATTCGAAATGCCATTATAGGTACATCCTCATCTCACACTCCAAGTTTGTGGTACCCCGACCTCAAGTCAATATTAGAAAAGTAGCTTTCCTTTGTAGTTGATCAAACAAGTCTTCAATTCGAGGGAGAGGATATTTGTTCTTAATGGCGACTTTGTTGAATTGTCTATTGTCAATGCACATCATAAGGGATCCATGCTTAATCTTCACAAACAATACCGGGGCTCCCCATGGAGAAATACTAGTTTGAATGAAACCTTTATCTAGTAAATCCTTGAGTTGAACCTTCAACTCATTCAATTTATCGGAGCTATCCAATAAAGAGGAATTGAATTGGGATTTGTATCTGGTAATAAGTCAATACAAAAAAAAATTTCTCATTCGTGAGGCATTCTTGGAAATTCATCAAGAAAGACTTTCGGAAATTTCCTCACTACGGGGACCGACTCAATAGGAGGAACGTCAGTTTCAAGATGTTTGACTCTTACAATATGGTAAACACACCCTTTTGAGATCATTTTACAAGCTTTCAAACAAGAAATAATACAACCTCGGGAATTAAGTTGCCTCCTTCCACTATAAGATGGGCTTATTAGGGAAATTGAACTTGACTACCCTAGTCCGTCAATCAATGGAAACAAAACAAGCATGTAACCAATCCCTTCCCAAAATTACATCAATATCAACCAAATCAAGCTCTACCAAATCCACCCACGTAACTCTATTGGGAAAAGATATAGGACAACTCATAAAGACTCTTTTTGCCACAACAGAGTCACACACCAAGGTTGGAACCAAAAATGGTTAAATTAAAATATCGGGTATAACATGAAACTTTTTTTTTACTAGAGGAGTTGCAAATGATATATTAGAACCCATATCAAGTTAAGCGTAGACAATCATGGAGGCTACTTTTAACATATCGGTGATGACATCGGGAGAGTCCGCTTGTTCACCTTTAGAGCGGACTGCATAAAAGCTATTTTTCTTAGGAGCATCGGGATTGAGAGCACCTTCTTATTCTTGAGAATTTTATCTCCCTTCTTGGGAACCTTTTCTTGAACCTTGGTTTATCTTGCGCCTCAAATCTAGTCTTAGAAGAATTTCCATCTTCGTCCCTTTCCGATTCAACTCTCTACCAACATTCTTAAGCTTTTTCTCACCAAATTGTTCTGCATGAACCATGTGACAAGTGATTTCCATGTTAGGAATCAACATAGCCGACCTACATTCATTAACCACAAGGTAGGATACCCCCATAACATATTTATTTATCTTTGTTATAGAACTTGCCACCATGGTAGGAGCATACTTGGATAATTGAGTGAACATGAGACTATACTCCTTCAAACTCATACCCCCTTGGCGTAAATTGATAAATTCCTGCATTTTCCTCTCCCTTAGTTCCAAGAGAGAACCTATCAAGGAAGGCTGTCTTGAAAGCTACCCAAGGAATCCAACCTTCTCTAACCGACCTTTTATCCCTCCATTGCTCATACTAACTTCATCTACATCTTTGAATTTGTAAGCGGATAGTTCCTCCTTCTCTTTATAAGACACCCCCATAGCATCCAGAACCTTGAATACTTCATCAATGAACCCTTGTGGGTCCTTCTCCACCTTAAAGCCATAGAAAGTAGGGGGATTCATCCTTGTGAAATCCCGTATCCTTGATTTTGTTGTGCTATTATTGGGAACCACTTGATACCTAGTGTGCCTAGCAACTTGATTAGACAACACATGGGTCAAGATATGAATGCCCACCCTTATCTCAACATTAGACGTAGATCCTTCTTCAATATGAACTTGATGGTTGTGAGGAGCCAGAGGGGGAAAAACATCTTCAAATTTTCCTCTTCAACCCTTCGAGCGTTGTTCTTTCTTGTATTCATTTCCAATAACCACATGAAATAATTAGAAGATAAGGACATGCTGGTTAAAAAAATCTACAAGCACAACTTAGAAATACAAGAAGATGAGAATTTCCTAAGCATTACATAATGTCTCATTCATAAGTGTGGTGTGATTCACAATTATGAATAAGAATCTACATAGACGTGGTTTAAGGAGACATCCATCCTTAGGATATTCATTGTCATTCTTTGATACCAAGTTTGTCATGCCCGGGAGCACCCCCTAGATGTAACTGATGTCGTCGTTCTCGAAGATGACTAAGGCTAGCCTCTTTGCAATAATCATTACATATAATAGGTTAAAAAGTGTTAAAAGTTCAAACTTTTCATATAGCTATACATCATGAGTTTACATACACCTCTCAGTTAAGCACAATATATACATATTGAGTTTACTTAGACTCCTCGCATAGGAAGCTTACATAGGATTCTACTTTTATTTCCTATATACAACATACACAACATAGATTCTAATAGAGATGTCTCATATAAAACCATATAAAATGGAGTAGAACAATTCGGGCATAGCCCTTATACATATGTATAATTGCCACTTAGGGCTTACAACAATGTCCTGAACAATAAAAGTGAAATGAATGTATTTAGACTATATCAATACTACTAGGGTAGATGAAAGGCACCATCCTTGAACTTGGAGGACTCAACAACTATTTGGAGAAAGAAGCCCAAGTATCCTTTCAAAATGACCTAGAAGATCTACAATGATCGGGATCTACAATGTTTGGGAAAAGGAAATACATACGGGTTATTAAAAACCACATGTACTAAGTATGAGTACTATGCATAAATTTATCAATGCATGTTAAACATGCAGAATTTAGCAAGAACTATGCTCTATGGTCAATAAATTGACGTAACACACATATGGAATGTTTTAAGTATAGTTAACCTGATATTATCCCAACATATAAGAAATAAAAAGAAATACTTGTGCAATGCAAAGAATAGAACCCAAACCCTTTCCAAATCTAAGCCACACCTTAAATAACTTAGAACATAATCTCATACTAAATCATAACATACTTGATTCATAATGTAAGACATCAAAATGAGTTATGGTGTCTAGATCCTAAAATGTGTCTATTAAGTTTATAAGGTACTAAATTGAATTATAAAATTGTTTAGATTCAGTGTGTAAAGTTTGAGGTGATTTGGAAGTCAAACGTCAAGGGACGACTAAAACGTTCGATGACTAGACACCTATGTGCCTCATGCATATATGCATGCTTATATATCTTATTTAATGAGATTGTGGAGTCATAAAATGAGTTATAATTATGTTTAAAAATGGTATATGGAGTTTTGATATTTTGGAGGTCAATGATCAAGAACATCCAAGGTGTTCAAAACATAGCCCTTAAGATGCTCAAGTGTGTCTTGATGGGGCCTAGCCTGTTTGGACACGTTGCGAGTTTTTGTTTTGTTATAAATTCATGTTGGAGGTCTAAAACTTGATAAGGGTTGTATTTACATTGTAAATGTCTGAGTACTACTTCTAAAGGGCACCACAAAAGGCCCCACAAGAAGGACCCAAGGCTGGTGGAGACACTACCTTGGTAGTGTCAATCGACAGCCAGTTAATCAACTAACGACCCATTGGTGAGGTCTTGTCAACGTAAACATAGATTTGGCAAGTCTCAAAAATTTGGCCAAATAACAATTGAAGGAAGCAAAAGGACGGCCAATGGATTGACTAACGGCCAGTCGATTGGGTCCATCAATGGTGGCTTGTAACTACTGCCTTGCATCTCTGTTTTTTAAGGGATGAATGGGAAGTTCACCTCACGTCCTAAAATAAATCCAATAGTTTTATTTATCTACTTTTTGGTGTGTATAAATCGTCAAAAACGTGAACAAACCATTCAGAAATCCCTCTACACGAATTAAACCTTTCCCTCCAAAAATATTCTCCCTAGAAACCACCATTGTTGGTGAAGCTCAAGAACAGCTTGGAGCTTGGATTTCCGTAGATTAATCATCAAGTTTTATAGGTTTTCGTGTAGATAAATTTATGGTGAGCCTTCATATCTATGTAACCATTCACTTTGAGAGTTCTTCTCAATGTTTTTCAAAGAAAGTTTCATGATCAAAGTTCTTCTTCTCCAATATAGCCATGGGTTCCTTCCCAAAACATTTTTAATGGTTAAATAACTATGAATTGATTTTAATGTATTGGTTTGAACGTGGTTTTACTCCAATTGCATGATGAACTCATGTTCCCTCCTAAAATTGATTTAGTCCTTGCATGGGCTTTATGATCTTGACTTATTATCGATTGAATTATGATTGTATTACATTGAATAGTTTATATCTAATGTTATTTACGTGAATAAATGTTGAATTTATGTTGAAGGATCCACGTGGATCAATGTATTAATATTTGAACATGTTTAGGTTAGTCTTTCCATGATTTACTACAATATTACCTTCTTGTGATTTAATGTTGAATTCCAATAGTTGATGATGGTTATAGCTAATTTTTTAAGTTAATATCATGTTTGGATTATGTTTATGAATCTTGACGATCTAATAAAAGCATTCTTGGTAAGAATTGACCTAGTTATCTTCTAAGCGATTAAGTAGTTACTTGTGATAACTGTAACGTTGGTACTTGATTGTATAAACGAGGATTTGGAGTATATTAATACGCTAAGGTAGACTTCCGATAATGTGAATTAGTGATGAATTAAGTGACACAAATCAATGCATGACCGTTTGAATAGGATAAACCACATTAAGTTCCTCTTCCATGAATTTCTAATATGAAGTTTACTTACAGTGAAGTCGAGTTTATTGGCAATGGTAGTAGGATCTCGTTTTGGGTTATTATTTCTTTAACTAATGCCATATATGTACATTATTAAAGAATCTTGATTGGTAAACAAAACTAGGGAAATTGATTGATGATCAATGCCTATCTATTTTTTAGAACGATGGTAATGTTTTATACAAGTTGTATCATGATCTTGTGGGGACTTGTACATGATTTATTCTATGCTTAATGTACATTTAGATATTTCCCTATTTGTGTATTGTTGATAAACAAGGTGTACAAATTAATGATGATCAAAGGGTGAGAAATTGGGAAGAATGCTTATCTCCTCTAGTTTTCCTATATAATGTTGATGAAGCCTTAAATGGAATTCTGTGGTATGGTACACTTATGGTGGAAGTGTTTACTATATTTTTATTATATCTATGTTGATCATATCCTAGAAGGAAAATTGATGAATACACAAAAGAGTTATTATGATGATCACCTTATGTGTAACTTGTGCCTAGTCTTCTTCTCTAGTTGTGAATCCAGGTGATGTTACCATTGTTATGAGCATGTAGATAGCTATGTTAAGGTTATATATACTTTCTGCCTATGATGAGGTCTTACACTATGCATACCATTCTATAATGTTGTATGATGTATCAGTCACTACGATAACTTGATAGATGTACCAGGATAGGCAAGGGTATTGGACTTTGACTATGCATTGCACATGTACACCTTGATGGGATAGTTCCTTGGTTGGTCTTATAAGGACATGCATAGGATTGTATGAACATTTCATGAATATGTCTTATATGCTGTAATGTTATGTTTATGATATGATGAAGTGTGAATGTGCATACTGTCTTGGAGTGTTGATATGAAAGGATTGCTCATATATGTACACAGCTAGACTTATGCATTGAATGTATGAACACGTGTCACTTAAGGTGTTGTGAAAGGTTTTCCCCACACACATTAATTATGATCTAGTCGATAGAGGAGCCTTGAATAGTTTTCTCAAGTGTATTCTAAGCTAGATAGTGCTAATATATATGCTATGTCCATGTGATGGATCTTGTCTCATGATTTAGGTTGATGAACTTTCATCTATGACCTATGAGCTAAGCATATGAGGGGATGAATATCCTAAGCCTATATTTTATAAAGTAATGTAAATAATAACATTTGGGAAGTTAATGAATAATAGGACAAAATGCTCACTACAACATAAAAAGAGCTAATTGTAATGTACCTCAAAAATGCAATAAATTCTATATGGGATCTTATGTACTTTTTAGGCTTTGAATATGTTAATATGAAATATTTGAATGATATAAATGCTATTATATAAAGGTTTTAATAAGATTTACTCAAAAAGGCATGAAGAATGATTTCAAGAAAATGTCCATTGTAAATGCATGTTTTTGCATGGTTGTCGTACTAAGTGCATTCTTGTACTAATCCCATTCTTCTCTACTTTTTACACAAAGTGTAGTTTATGGATGCTTAAAGGATGTCTATGATTAAGAAGATTGACATGTGATTCCCAAGCTCAAGAAAAGGGGTCCTTATGTTCCAAGGATTCCCTACTTATAAGTCACTGTAAAGTTTAGCAAAGATTGTATAGTTATGACTTATGTTTTAAGGGCCATGTCCCAAATATACTCTAAAGTTGTTGAGTCTAAGATGTCAAAGATATTTAGGGTTTAAATATGTATTATGACTTATATTTTATATATATATAAAGTGATGTTTCTAGAATATGATGTGCTATGAAAAATTTTAAATTTTTCGCTAAATTTACTATGTCAATGGGATAAATGATAACTATGGGCATGTACGAAACCTCCAAGAGGTCAAGTATCGCATGTTACTCTTGGGGGTGCTCCCTGGATATGACAAACTTGGTATTAGAGCATAAGGTTTTTAAAAGTTGTTTAGGGTTCAAGAAGTCTCATATAGCCATGTCTAGTAGAGTGCTGTATCATTGTTGTGAGTCGCGACACATCAAATGGTATATGAGGCTATAGGACGATAGAGTTTCCCTTCTTCATCATTCTCATATGTTTCCATAGAACTTAACTCTATAAGATCACTATCTTATGTTTTCTTGTCCGGTGGTCTATAGATGTGATTGCTTGGATGAGATTGTTCTCTATGCTTGAGAAAGAAAAGGTGAGCTTATATATTTATCGTGGTTTTATGGTTGAATGAGTATGAGTGAAGGTTAATTTTAGCATATTTTGTTCATGTGATGCCAACTATGGCTATATATGAAGTTTATATGAAATAGCATGTGATATGGAGAAATGTATGTTATGATATAGGTAAAGTATATTAGAAGTTATTATGGTTAAAAATGAGTCCTTCTGGAATAATGTGTTCCTATATGATTTTCAATGATAGTATCCTAATACTATGATTTGAACTTAGAAATTTTACATACAACGAAAGGGAGTATGCTGCCCTATGATTATGTACTTAAAGGTGCTCAACATTTCCCTTTTGTATCTATGTGGTCTATGCTAAGTTACTTAGTATGGATTGGAGTCCTTTTCATAGACTTGATCCTAAATGTGATGATCATATGCGTGGTAATGTATGATGAGTTAGTAATGTCTTGCATCTTATATTTTCATGTTTTTCCCATCAATTGCCTAAATGTTGCATTTATGGAATTCGAAGCATGTTCACTGTAATGATAGGCTACTGTGAGATTTTTGAAAAATTAACTAAATTGTGCCTCGATTGGAAATTGTTTAAATTTGTATAGAAATGATGCATATGAATAATATAATGAATGTAAAAAAGAGATTTGCTCTTTGGAATGAAGAATGAGAGTCCTATGGCATGATGAATTGTAGATTGTTTCAAACTTCGTATTGTGTTGTGAGTCCCTTAATGTTTTGTAATTGATGTTTCCCTAGAATTTAGGGTAGTGCTCTTGTATTTGTAGGGTGATGATATAGGTTTGATATACTTAGAAGTTACCTTAGATTAATGTTTAATGAAAAGAAAGAGTCCATAAGGCAAAGTCTCCTCTATTTTCTACTCTAATGATGTATGACCTTTGTGTTTGTGGTATTGTATGCAAACCTTATGTAGTTGAATGAGATACCCTAACTTGATAATTGGGGATAAATTGTCTAAGTACTAAAGTTTAGAATGCCTTGGTTGACTTATTGTTTATCCTTTTAAAGAAGTAATCACTTTTAAGTGATGAAAATTATGGTTGTTTAGTTAAGATTCTCTTAAGTTTTGGATAGGTTATTCTTAATTGGGTTTACGCTAAGTAGGGGATGGTGATTGAGTAGTAATGTTGTAGAAATTGTCTACCTTTCCCTTCTATTTTAACTTGAGCTTGAATCTAATGAATTCTTAGTAAGCTTGTTCATGAAGAAAATGTTGCATTAAATTGTAAATTGCATGACCTTTATATGTTGATGGGTATTGATTAACATTACCCTAAAGATATTGTGAATATTCCAAAGTGCGTGAAAGAATATTTTTGATAAAATCCATGTTTTCCCTTGTTGATTTGCATCTGGATATGCTAATTATACATTTGAGTTCATGAGATGACATTAGAAACATGGTAATAGTCACGTGTGAGGTGAAATGTTTAGACTTATAATGAAAAGTTGAGTCTCTTTAAAATGAAATATGTTGAGTCTCTTGAAAAGTATGTGATTTTTATGATTTGGAATGCATATTGTAGGTCAACTTTTAAAAAGTGAAAGCATGTTTAGCTAAGTGTTAATGTGTGTGCCTATGATTTGTGTTATTCTTCTCAAAAGAAGCTTAATGTGAAGGTGAATACTATGTTAGAACTGACATTTTGTGAAATTACTTCCTATGAACATGATAAGAGTCTATGTATTCGATGCATTAAAGATTGAGTGAGTAATGGTTTTGCTTGATTGTGTGAATTAAGTGCTAAAGTGATTAGATGATGTTATAAATGTTATGAACTTCTCTAAGATGCATTGAAGTCCTTGTTGTGATCAAAGTGTTCTTAGTGTTATTCATGGAAGAATGTTTCCAAGTGGGGGATATTGTAAGACTCCAAAATGAGTTAGTGTGTCTAGAGCATAATATATTTTTCTTAAGGACCTAAGGTCCTAAAATTAATTATAACATGGTTTATAGGCAGTGTGTAAAGTTTGAGGTGATTTGGAAGTCAAACGTTAAGGGACGACTAAACCGTTCAACGACTAGTCACCTATGTGCCTTATGTATCTATGCGTGCTTATATATTTTATATAATGAGATTATGAAGTCTTAAAATGAGTTATAATGAGGTTTAAATATGTTATATGTATTTTCAAAAAGTTTGGAGGTCAAACTACCAAGAAAGTCCAAGGCTTTCGAAAGATGTCCCTGTGTGTCTTGATGGTGCCTAGCCTGTTTAGCAGTGTCAATCAACGAACAGTTTGTCAACCAACTGCCCGTTGGTGAGGTATCTTCGATGGAGATATATCTTGGGCAGGTCTTAATCCAAAAATTGTCCAAGGACCAATCGACGGAATCCAAAGGACGACCAGTAGATTCACCAATGGACAGTCAATTAGGTTTGTCGATGGCGCCCTGTAACTTTTGCCTTGCGTCTGTTTTATTTAAAGGGTGAATGGAAAATTTTACCCCACGTACGAACCTTAAACTAATAGGTTTATTTAGCTACTTTGGGCGTATATAACTCATCAAAAACGTGGACAAACCATTCCCAAATCCCTATACATGAATGAAACGTTTCCCTCCAAAAATATTCTCCCTTGAAATGACCATTGTTGGTGAAGCTCAAGAACATCTTGGAACTTTGATTTCCATGTATCAATCATCATTTTTAGAGGTCTTTATGTAGATAATGGTATGATGATCCTTCATCTCTAAGTAACCTTTCACTTGGAGAGTTCTTCTAAATGTTTTTCAAAGAAAGTTTCATGATCAAAGTTCTTCGTCTTCAATCTAGGTATGGATTCCTTCTCAAAAAGTTTTTAATGGTTAAATAACAATGAATTGATGTTAATGTATTGGTTTAAATGTTATTTTACTCCACTTGCATTATGAATCCATGTTCCCTCCCTAAATCTATTTAGTCCTTGCATGAGCTTTGTGATCTTGACTTGTTATGAATTTAATACGATTCTATTACATTGAATTTATTATACCTACTGTTATATACGTGAATTGATGTTGAATTGATGTTCAAGGATCGAGGTGGATCAATGTATGAAGATTTGAACATGTTTAGCTTAGTCTTTCCATGACTCACTGTAACATTGCCTTTTTGTGATTTAAAGCTGAATTCGAATAGGTGATGATGGTTATAGCTACTGTGATAAGTTGATATCATGTTTGAAAATTGACCTAGTTTTCTTGAAAGCTATTAAGTAGTAACTTGTGATCACTGTAACGTTGGTACTTGATTGAACAAAAGTGGATTTAGAGTATGTTTATACACTTAGGTCTACTGTCTAGAATGTTTATTAGTGATGAATTAAGTTATATGAATCAAACCATGATAGTTTGAATAGGATAAACAAAAGAAAGTTCCTCTTCCATGAATATCTAATATGAAGCTTACTTACAGCGAAGTCGAGTTTATTGGCAATGGTAGTAGGATCTCGTTTTTGGTTTATGATTTCTTTAACTACTTCCATACATGTACATTATTAAAGAATCTTGATTAATAAACAAGACTTCGGAAATGGATTGATGATCTATGCCTATCTATTCTTTAGAACAATGGTAATGTTTGATAATGGTTGTATCATGATCTTGTGGCGACTTGAACATAGTTTCTTCTATGCTTAAAGTAAATTTAGCTACTTCGCTATCTGTGTATTTTTGATAAACAAGGTGTATTGATCAATAATTATCAAAGGGTGAGAAATTGGTAAGAATGCATATCTCCTTTACTTTTCTATATAACGTTGATGAGGCCTTGTATGTCATTTTGTTGTATGGTCCACTTATGGTGAAAGTGTTTACTTTATTGTCATTATATATGTGTTTACCATATCCTAGAATTAAAATTGATGAATACATGAATGAGTGATTATGATGATCACCTTATGTGTAACTTGTGCCTAGTCTTCTTCTCTAGTTGTGAATCTAGGTGATGTTACCATTGTTATGAGCATGTAAATAGATATGTTAAGGTTATAGGTACTTTCGGCCTATGATGAGGTCTTAGAATGCTATGCATTATGTAAATTTAACATAGGTACATAAAGACCTAATCTTAGTGTAAAAATTTTGAAAATCTTAAATAAATGGGTTTCATACTATGCCAACCATTCTATGTTGTAAGATGTATCATTCACTAGAATGGCTTGATAGATGTACTTGAATAGGCGAGGGTATGGGGCTTTAACAATGAATTGTACATGTGCACCTTGATGTGATGATTCCTAGGTTGTTCTTTTAAGGACATGTATATGATTGATTGAACATGTCATGAATATGTCTTATGTGCTTTAATGTTAATTATATTATATGCTTAAGTATAAATGTGCATGGTGTCTTGGAGTGTTGATATAAAAGGATTGCTCTTATAAGTACACATCTAGACTTATGCATTGAATGCATGAACATGTGTGACTTAAGGTTTTATGTGAAAGGTTTGTTCTCACATATGTATAAACAAATACATGAATGATGATCTAGCCAATAGAGGAGTCTTGAAAGGTATTCTCAAGTGTATCCTATACTAGATAGGGCTATTACATATGTAATGTCCAGGTGAAAGGATCTTCTCACATGATTTAGGTTGATGAACTTTCTTCTATGATCTATGAGCTAAGCATATGAGGGGATGAATCTCCTAAGCCTATATTTTATAAAGTATTGTAATAATGTCTTTTCAATAAAGGGAACTTAGCTTAGAACCATGTGAACTTGAATATGAGTGTGTGTCCCTTCCTATGGTTGGAAGGTAGGACACCTAAACCTCATGGGGTGGATAGCCTCATGACCAAAAAAGGTGTTAGATTAATGTTTCCATATGTGAAAAACTACAATGCCTAAACTTGACATAAAGAGGATTTTCACATGTACCCCCAAGTTCCATAACTATGGTTGCCACATAGGATCTAGCAAGTAATATAACCAAAGATGAATGTATGTTAATCATGTCTTACCTTGGCAAGTAAGATGCCCTCTTTTTTGTGTGAGGGGATGACACCAAATTCCATGTTTAGCACCCATGGTATTAGTGTCGATAAAGGCTATTGTTTCCCTAAAGTAAAATGAACAATAGAAGTAAATGAATAGGATCCTAACTAGGAGTACTTAACCTAAGTTACTTAGGAAGGTGACCTAATATTGGTCTACTTGTTATGAAGATGTGAATGGTATGAACCTATATATTTATTCTTATATTTATATGAACTATGTTGGTCTAAATGACTATATGATGAAGGTCTTGTATTGACATGAATGAAGTCGTCTTCAGTTTATTGTTGATGTATGAATTGAATGTTAAGGTTTGTGGTCTCATGAAGGGTTTACTAAGCATGTATGGTGTTATGGGGATTCACATGTGCATTGACCTAAATAGACTATGATTGGGGTCATGAACAAGGTCTTATAAATGAGGTATATGAAATAAAATAAATATATGTGTTACTTGGTGTAGCTTATTGTAACGACTATAAGTCTTGACTTAAATGTGTTTTTGACATATTATGATTATATGATGATATGTATTGGATTAGGTAGGTTATATGTATGTTTCTTGGTGACCTTAAGGCGATGCATTGCAATAACTATCACTAAAGGGTTATTTGGGAAGTTAATGAATAATAGGAAAGAATGCTCACTATGACATAAGAAGAGCTTACTGTAATGTACCTAAAAAATGCAATAAATTATATATGTGATATTATGTAATGTTTGGCCTTTGAATATGATTATATGAAGTATGTGAATGATATAAATGCTATTATATAAAGGTTTTATAATGATTTACTCAATAAGGCATGAAGTATGATTTCAAGAAAAAGTCTCTTTTAAATGCATGTTTTTAAAGGTTGTTATACTTAGTGCATTCTTGTATATGATTTTAAGAAAAATGTCCCTTTTAAATGCATGTTTTTTATGGTTTTCATACTCAGTGAATTCTTGTACTGAATCCATTCTTCTCTACTTTCTATAGAAAGTCTAGTTTATGGATGCTTAAAGGATGTAAATGATTGAGGAGCTTGATATGTGATTCCCAAGCCCAAGGAAAGGGCTCCTTAAGTTCCAAGGATTCCCTACTTATGGTTTACTATTAAGTTTATTAAAGATTGTATATTTATGTCACATATTTTAAGGGCCATGTCTCTAATGTATTCTAAAGTTGTTGAATCTAAGATCACAAAGAGACTTAGGGTATAAATATGTATTATGACTTATATATATATATACACACACATATATATATATATATGAAGTGATGTTTCTAGCATATGATGGGCTATGAAAAGTTTCAAATTTTCTGCCAAATTTACTATGTCAATGCGATGAATAATAACTATGGGCTTGTACAAGACCTACAAGAGGTCAAGTACACCTTGTTATTTCTAGGGGGTGATCCTGGATGTGACACATAATTTCATATAAAGCTTAAAATACATAACACGTAAACAACTTGATCATATAATCCACTACAAGGATCATCCTTTAGGATCCCACTTGTGCAATGGGTAAGAGAAGTCCCATACCATCCCTCACCGTATGTAGTAACCTTTAAGAGAATTCTTATAATAGTTTATATAATTGACTCATCGATATACCTTATTACATTAGGGAAAATCGTGCAATAACGTATATGAGACCATGTAAGATACATGGAACCCGGTGTTCTACTCCCACACATAAAGGAAAGGTTTAACACTTGCCTACGGTAAAACCAATAGTACATAGATATCTAGGTGGATCCACTAAGCTATAGTCCTATACGGGCACATAGTTAAGGGTCAAGGAGATTGTTACAAAAAATTTTGACTTACTAACATGGAGGTTCCCATCAAATGAGACAAAAGATATTTGGCGGAATCCACACATACACATATTGAAGTGGGGATAAGGATGGGGGATACTTGCTATCATCATCACAACAACACATTAGACATAGAACCATAACAATATAAATAACTCATCCTTCTTAGTTAAATTAAAGAAGAATCAACCTGCATAACTTATTGCCCTTTTATTGTTTCCATACTTCAATTACCAAATAACACATAGACAATGCATAATTAGGGTAACTTCAAGAAGTAATACATAGCACTTACTATTCCACATCTTTATATAATAATCATTTTCTAAAATTGCAATAAAATTAAAAGACATAGTGAATGTAAGGAAGAACAAGGGTTTAAAAGGGATGTCACGACCTGAAAGTATTCCCTAGCATCTAGGGAATCCCTGGGATCGGAAAATTGAGTAATTGACCCTTCAGGGGTCTTGTACTAGCTTACTAGCTAGTATTGATTACATAAGACAAGAAAAGTATTACAGAATTAAAACTTTTAACGACAGTTTTAATAAAAAGGAAATATCTTTTATGAATACTAATGAGTAGTATTGTCGTCACAAGGAAACTTAAAGTTATGAATTAAATATCTTAGGGACAAGACCCTTTAAATTGGATAAAATACATAATAAGTCTTAATAGTAGTCAGTAAGAAATAGAAATGTGCCCTCGAATATATGAGGATATACTTAGTCTTGAAAAATTTGATTCCCAATCTTGCTTTCTCTTCTTCAAGTTGCCTCCAATCTATACTTTTTAAGTATAGAAAAGTATGAGGTTAGTACACGACAATGTACTAAGTATGGCATATGCAAAAAGATGTAAAAAGGGACGTTTTAGTAGAAATAAGATTTCATGCCCGATCATTAACACTTTCATGAATATAGAGTTAAAATATTATAAGAATCATCAATTAGCACATAATAAAATATTTCCAAAATTTTAGCACAAATAGTCACTTTACAGTGAACTTCAAAAACATTACAGTGAACCATTCATACTACAACACAATGAACTCATTTCCTCTAAGGTTTCCCCATCAAAGTTATCCTAAGACTCAGTAACCTAAGACATGAAGGACCCTCCCATACACCCCCTTCAATGCACACTTAAGCGATCCTTAAGACTACCAACCATAGGCTTACCTCACAGGGGAAAAAAGCCACACTTTAAACTAAACATTAGAAGAACATTCCAGCATTAAGAACTTCACATAAGTGCCCTTCTCCAATGGGACTTGTAAGTTACACTAAGTGCAATGTGAGAGTAGTATCCCATACTACTACTCCCACTTAGTGCTCCTTGAGGATTCCTTTGGATCAAGCACACTACATTCATCCTTCATAACTTCATTATGTAAACTTAACTTTAACTTGCTTCCTTAAAATTAGACATTAAGTTATCTAACTTCATTTAAAACACATGATAACTCATTCGTACACTTCATATAAAACACACCAAGACTCCCATTTCGGAATGTCTACATTATGCAATGGATAAATAGCGACCCATAGAACCACCTACCCTAAGTAATACACTATTTTAAGAGACTAAGTTTATTCATTCTTTTATGGGGGATAGATTTAATCAACATAGACCATGTGAGAAAGACATGAAATCCCAAGATTATTGGATGAGGGATCCCAACTTTCATAGGGTAGGGTCGTTCTCTTAGAATTTACATGGATTTTCTAATAGCTACACCTACGCGGGCGCATAGTTAAGGGATTAGGATATTTCTACCATGTAAATCATTCTCTACTAACTAGGAGTACTCATCTCGAGAGGTACATCAGAATAAAATATCTTATCTCACGAACTGTAACCACCCCTTCTTCATATCCTCTCGATGCTAGACATTACTCCCCTACAGAGTCTTAAACATTCATTAGTATAGGTTAAGGGATAGCTAATTAGCAACACATCTCAAGTCACCAAGCACACTTATCCCTAGAGCTTACATTGGAATACAATATCTCAAGTCACGAAGGGTATCCAACCTCCAACCTATATTAGAAAGCTCTTGAGAATAGTGAGGTTGCTACTAAACACATCATCTGAACACATGAAGCGTGTTCACCCAAAAACTCCCCTTTTCATTCACATTCTTTAGCATCGTTTCATTCATTCATTCATAGTGTGAGTGTGTGTGTACATGTGATCACAACTTTCACATAATCACAATTTTCAGTACATTGACTTCTAAAGTTGATTACACCTTCATTCATCATATTACATACTTTAACATGCTTCACATTAAGATATAGTTCATTTAGACATAATGTCTAGCATACTTCACATAACAAGCTTCATAAAGTACATAAACAAGAACAACAACATTATCATCTTAGCTAAAATAATATGCCTTCATGGACTTATTCACAATACACAAGTAGATTCACATTCATATACTTCAACTAAAAACCGCCACCAAAGGTGGATCATACCACTTAAGAGCATTTTATAATAAGAGTTAGACAATGTAACCAACTTACCATAATCCAAGCTTTCACCAACTAAAATCAATTTCTCAATTATAAATCATAAAGTATATCTTAGGGCAGTAGCTAAGTCACAATATAACCATAAAGAAACTATAAGTCTAACATTATCAAATCAAGTTCATTAGACCCATTTCCTAAGTCAAAAGTTGATGAAAAGCAATAACATTGTTTAATTTAAGTTTAGCATTAGAATAACCAACTAACATTATAAATAACATATTTGAATCCAATAAAAAAATTGGATGCATGACCCATACTTCGAGTCAAAGATACAAGAAGTTTGGACATGAAAACACTTTTTGAAATTCCTTAGATCGTTTAATGGAATAGAGCTCAAGGATATCTACCATACCTCAATGAGAAGGAAACCCATTAATATTTGATGAAGAATCGTCCACAAGCAGCCCCTTCTATCCCTTCCCTGAGTTCAAGTTTCTATTGAGTTTTAAGAGTCTTTTTTGAGGGAGTGTTTTAGGTTTTTGAAAATGAAGTCTAAAATTAGGTCTTGGTGTTTCATCCCACTTATTATACCTAAAATACCTTAAAATAATCATTCTAGGTTCATAAATTAGTTGGGGTGCCATTACAAAACACCCCAAGCCAAGGTAGAAAATTAACAGCTTTTGGCAAGCCAACCTATGACCCCTCACTGACGGGCTATTGCCCATTCGACATCTCATAGATGGGGTCCGTTGATTGGGGCTGAGCCTCAATTTTTAAAAAGCTTTTATGGCCTTGCAGGTGTAATTGACGCCCAAGGTTTACGGGCCGTTGTCTGAGCAAAGGGCCGTCCTTTGTGGTCGTCGTTGGTCACTGCTTGGTAGCATCCTGCGAAAGGGATAGGGTCCTCTTCTAGAGCCCCTCTTGGGTCCTAGGTCGGGTCGTAGCCGGACATCAAACCCTTTACATAGTCATAAAGGTCTTAGGAACATTCCAAATCAATTTCAATCAAAACGAACTCGTAAAAATTGTTAAAACACATGAGACACACAAACACTTTTTAAGGCATACTTTCCGAACATCATGGACGTTCTTCGAAATTTGACTTCCAAACCTTAAAAAACATTATACACTTCCTAAGGACATCATTAGAAACCCTTTTAGAACTTTAAAAATTCATCACACACATGCTTGTCTCAAGTTTCATTTAGTTTCTTTTAGGGTGATATAGGAAAATTTTGTATGATTAACATCAATTATACATTAATAGTAAGTTAAACAATGATAAAAGACTATTATTCAGCACAAATGGTTTATAATTATGTTTGAAAAGAGAACCCATGTCTAGATTGAAACCCTAGGTTTGGGAAGTTGAAAATCATCTTTGGAAGGGCCTCTTGGTGAAAGGAATCGTGTGATCGAAAGAAACCATATTTGGTGATGATCTTACAAAAAATTTGAGATTAAAACCTTGGTGAATTCGTCCTTGAATTTGAGCTCTAGTGTTCATCAATAGAAGGTGAATCTTGGGGAAAGAGAGACTATAGATATGTGAGTTACAGAATTGTGGGTGTTGGGTTAGTTTACTTAGGCTTAGGTCATTATGTAGTTTCTTAACTAACTCAGTTAGACGTCCATTAATCCCTAATTAAACTCGTAACTAATTAACTAATTAAATAAACTAACTAAAATTTGATTTTATAATCACAGGCCTGACCTACGAGACCCCAACCTACGGTCTGTAGGTCTGTCGACGGCCACTGCCCCCTACCATCCTGCAAATCCTTCGTTTTTGACATATACAATGTTTTTGTCCACTTTTGGAAAAGAGGATCAGTCCTTAGTATAGGAGGCATCGAAACCCTTGTCACCTACAACCACAGTCTACTTCTCGTCATATACAACCATAGGTAGCTAACAGCTTTTAGCCATAATGGAAGGGTGGTCCTTGGGTATCTATACCCGAACTGTTCGACCCTAAAAGTTTTCTAACTAGCTTTACACCTTTACACCAATTTTCATCAAATTTCAACTCCTAAAACTTCGTCAAATAGGCTAAGACACACTAGCACCTCTTTCACTAGTCTCCGGACGTCATGGAAGTTTCGTTACGTTTCAACTTAAACTTCCTCAATGCGTTATAAATTTTTTTTTGACGTTAAAACAATGTTACAGAAGTTAGACACTCGTGTGAAGATCTAGATTAGGTTTTGGGCTTTGGAGTATAACAAAGCTCTTATGTGTGGAGGGACTAGAAGGCAAATACCTTGATGTCCTGCAGACCATACGCTTCCATGAGTTTTAGCAGTTCACGAGGCTCCGATGCCCATACATTCTTTCTTGTGTCAGGGAGTTTTACCCAACCTATTGAGCATTTATTACACCTCTGAAATTCAATTACTTAAGCTAGACCTCTATGCCTAGTATAATCAATTAAAAAGGATTATAACGATGTTTTTTTCCTATCTTATGGTAACTAACTTGAGTGGAGATTTAAGTGAATAAGAAATTAAAAATGACCATGATGTTCAGTGAACTTAATACCTAGGCTAGTGTAGTTCTAGTTCTAGTGGAGTTGTTTAAAAGAGTTGTCTAAAAGCATGACCATGCAAATATAATGTACATTATAAATGCAACTGTGGAGGTGTTCAAGGGGTCGAGTCCAAGGGAGGAGTGCCATCCTTGATACGCCTCAACCTCTATGAGCATGACCACGAGCAAGTAAGGGACTCATGGAGTTTCCTTGTACATGGAAAAAGAAGGGAATATTGGACTAGATAATGTCAAGCCACCACGAGCCACTTCACAAATCGTGATGCACTTGATGAGATAGGAGGTTGGTCTTAGACATCCGTTATGCATTTGTGAGATGGATAAAGTAGGGATAATTACTGTCCAAAGCACTAGAGGTCACTTCACAACTCATGGTGCACTTGACTGGAAAGGTCCTTGGTTGGGCTCTTCACTTAGAATTTTAAAGGGTGGCATGTTTAAGTGGGCTGCTGCGTCACTCTTGACAAGCCACACCACGACTCATGGTGTTCGTTATGGCTCATGAAAGTGGTCGTTGATACTAGTCAAGGTTCATACTTAATGTCAAGTTGGACTTTAATTTTAAAAGTCTAAATAAATGATGGGTAGTTTGGATATTTTATGGGTCTAATATATATTGACTTTAGGTCATTTTTCACCCATTCCCACATCAAAACAAAACCAAAAATTTAAAGCCCAATTCCTCTATGTTCTGTCTAGAATCTCTAACTAACCAAAGAACTCATTGAATAAGAAGGTGAAATCTTCAAGTAGGGTTCAATAACAAGGCTTTTTCATTAATTCTTAATTATTATCAAGTTATGGGAACTCTTCACTCTTTGGAGTCCTTTCCCAAAGAGGTTCCTTCAAAATTGATTTCAATATTATTCAAAATTTCTAGATTTCTCTCAATTTCGTGGGTCTCTTTCACTCTTGACTTATTTGTGTAGAATTGATTAACACTAATTGCATATGAATGTTCATGAATGAATTTAAGTATTGAGAATTTTTTTGACCTAATTTTCTAAAGAACTATGGTTATTCCTCTTCTCTTAACCCTAATTCACGAAATATGTTGAATAATGATTAAAGGTGATGTAATTGAGTATGTTTATATATAAATTACTATTGTATTATGATTATAGTCAATTTTATTGATGGATATCATTTATTTGGGATGAAAGTTTAAAGCGTATCTTGAAGGGCATTGGTAAGGCCTTTAAGGTTAAGAACATGCTATTTTTGAATTGTTTGTTTATACTTCGTAAGGTTTATTACTCGAAATATAAATGATATATTTAGGAATGTGTTATCATGGTATAAATCTGATGATTGTGAGATGATGGTGAGTGTCTTAGTATGTGGAATTTGAGTTAATGTCTATACACATGTTATGACTATGTTATGAAGTAGCATTCTCACATGATGTTGGGTTTCTGCAAACGTTCTTTGTCATTCTAATACCTATGAGATATGTACATGTTATATGAGGGGTTAGCTCCTAAGACCTATGTTATGAATTAATGTTAATAAAACTTAAAGACACATCAAAAAGAAAATTTATCTTAGCATTGAATAAACATTACAATAAGAGGTGTTCCTTCACAAATGAAGGGAGGTTTATACTATATTTCTCTCATGAGGTTGAAACAACAATGCCTGTTTTCATAATGAGGGTTTCTAGGAACAACCTATTACTTCCTTAACTATGTATCCCCATAGGAACCATAACTAGTGGATCCACCTAGATATTATTACAAATGTTTATTTCTTACCTTAGAATGAAGGAAAGACTCCTTTTGGTGTTAAGGGATGACACTGGGTTCTATCTACCTAACATGGTCTATGTCCGTTATGGATAAGTTTTTTGAATATTAAAATAAATGATTGAAAGTAAGAGGATGAACACTAACGGTGATTACTAAAGAGATGTTACTCAGTCTAGGTAATGGTATGGAACATTACCTATACATTGCACAAGTGGGTCTTCAAAGGAGTTCTAGGGCGGGTTATTTATGCATAAATGTTATGAATTATATGCATGATGTTGGTCTCATATGATATGTATGATGTTGGTTTCACTTCATATACATGTTGGTCTCACTTTGTATGCTTGTTATTTGATATACATGATGTATAATGATGTATAAGGTAAATGTCAAAGCTTTTGATCTTCTTGATAATTTTTGGCGTGTGTGGGGTTATGGGGCTTCACATACATATTATACTAGTAGACTTGAGTTGGGTTTATGAGTAAAGTCTCATAAGGTATTGATAATATAAAATCTATTATGAAAATGTTGACTATGGATCTATTATCATGTTACTTATGAGTATGTATATGTCTTGGTGTTGTGGTATTCACTTGTATATATATTTTCTTGGAATGTGCATAAAGGTTTTTAAAATTAATATAGCATGCGTATAACCATATATCATTTTGTGTATGTTTTCAAATGTTTTACTTTCATAAGTTTCTTTAATATATGTGATTTGTATTAATCCATATTTTTTCAATTCTCTTCACAAGTGTAGTTTCGAGCCATTGAGGTGATTCTTGTCTGTTATTGAAGAAACATGGATTTCCATTTTCAAGTTGGTGAGTCCTCACGTCCAAGGACAGATTTCTTTGATTCTAAATCTACTTTAATTTTTATAAGTAAAAAGACAATGTTGTATTTGGATTATAATATATGATATTGATGTAAGGTCTAAGTCTCAATTTTCATAATCTTATGTCTAGATGACAATGTGAGACAAGTTAGTTTCTATTTTGATATATGAAGTGAAGTTGAACTTTAAATAAAAATTTCTAAATTTTCTGCTTTTATTGTAGCTAATATGAAATTATGAAATCTAAGGGATGTTCTAAGCCCCCTTCAAATCGAAGATGTCGATTACTGCTAGGGGGTGCTCTCTAGTCGTGAGAAACATTGTATCACAGCACGAGGTCGATTAATGCAAGGAATGATTTTGTAAAAAACCACGTCTAAGTATAGTCTTGTTCATAATAGTGAAGCGCACAATACTTATGAATGATAGACTATGCGATGCTTAGGAAATTCTCACTATTTTTGGTGTTCATAATTCGTGCCTAAGAGTCTTAAATCTATGTGTCCTTTCCTTCTAATATTCTTCTTTTTGATATAGGCTATGAAAGCTAGATGTGCAGCCGCGAGAAATTTTTAAGAGGAGATTGTGAATGAGGGAGTTCCTTCCAAATGGAGCCAAGATCCTCCTCAAGAGCAAGTTCCTCTACGTGGCCAAGCTCAAGTTAATCCTCTGTTCATATTGTATTGAGAGATAACGGTAGCATTTCTTAACATGAATGAAGCCATGGATAATCATTCTCAAGCCGTAACTACTCAAGCTCAAGCTATTATGGCCCATGTTAATCGGTAAGTTGGACCCCGTGTGAATCAAAGTGCTAGCACTATCACTTTCCATTCTACGGAATTCACTAGGATGAATCCTTCAATGTTATTAAAGGTGAATGAAGATCCTCAAGATTCCTAGATAAGGTTTATAAGATTTCATATTATATGGGGTAAGTTTAAATGAGAAGGCCGAGATATCCGTTTATCAACTCAATGATGTTTTTTAAACTTGGTCCACTCAATCCAAGGACAATAGTTCTTTGAAAGACGATCCCATATGTTGGGAAATCTTTAGGAGGGAATTTCTTGATATGTTCTTCCAAAAGAGAAAATAAAGAGAAAAGTGGATGAGTTCATCAACCTTCGTCAAGTAGGTATTAATGTTCAAGAATACTCTTTGAAATTCATTGTGTCGTCTAAATATGACTCTTCTTTGGTTAATAATCCTAGTGATGAAACGCGTCGTTCTGTGATACATCTGTACGATGATCTTGTGTAAGAGGTCTTGAGGCAATGCTTCACAATAACATGGACCTTTCTCGTTTGATGGTTCATGATCAACAAGTAGAGGAGAGTAGGCTTAATAAGGGAAATAGGGCTTCCAAGAGGGAAAGACCCTATGATGGAGGTAATTTTAAGGGTATGTTTGAAATCCAAGACCAAAAAAAGTTTAAAAAGACGTTTTCCAACAAAGTTCCTTCTGATGTTCCAAGGGATTAAAAGGATAGGGTTCCTAACCCTAATAATCAAGGGGGGGGGGGAGGTGGTGGTTCACAAAGTGAGAAACCAAGTTGTGCCAAGGGCGCATGGGAAAATTTCTAGTGTGTATGAATAATTTTTTTGAAATTATGGAAAAAGAGTTCACTTGGTGAGAGATTGTCATATGTCAAAGACTCAAGGTAGGGAGAGTACCTAAGTGCAAGCAAGTGGACCTTATTTCGATGCTCCTTAGATGTACCGCTTCTATCGTCTAAAACATGTAAGTGATCAATAGGGTTCTCCCGATGTTGTTACCGTTAAGTTGTAGGTATTTTCAATTTAAGTTTATGCTTTGATAGATCCTGATGCCACATTGTGTTTGAAAAATCCTTTTGTGTCTATGCAATTTAATGTACTCCTCGATTTTTTAGAAGAACTTTTTTCTGTATCTACCCCGATGGGTGACTTCATTTTTGCTATAAGAGTCAATTGGAGTTATCCCATATTATTGTACAACAGATTCAGATTACTTTACTTGATAAAACTTGATATGTTGGACTTTGATGTCATATTGGGGATAGATTGGTTACATGCTTGTTTTGTTTCTATTGATTGTAGAACAAGGGAAATTTCAATTTCCTATTGATTGTGTTAGAATAGAAAGGGGGAAACTAAATCCGTGGAGGTCAAATCATTCCCAGTCTAATAGCTTTTAAGATGATTTATAAGGGATGTTTATGAGTCCTCAAATTGGACTCATCTATCTATGTACATGATATGTGAGGGGTTAAACCCCTTAATCCTATCTTATGAACTAATGTCTAAGTAAGACTTACACGTTCTTCGAAAAGAGAATTTAGCTTAGAACCATGTGAACTAGACAATGAGAGGCGTTCCTTCATAAACAAAGGGAGGTTCACCTGATATTCTCATGAGGTGGAAACTACAATGCGAATTAGCATATAAACAAGTTTCCAGTAACAACCTCCTACTTCCTTAAACTATGCGGCGCCATAGGAACCTTATCTAGTTGATCCACCTGTATGATAGTTGAATGTATATGTTTTATGTCATGACCCCAAAGTACACCCTAGAGGAACAGAGCACTCTTGAGTCGTCACAAGGCATACTTGACCCTTCGAAGGTCATGCACTAGCCTCCTACATATCATTCATTGCATAATACGTGAAAAGTAGTGCGAAATTGAAACTTTTCACGATATCAATAATAATAAGGAAATATCTTTTACAAATAACTAAAGAGTAGTCTTATCTTCACAAGCAATATTAGAGAAAACTTAAATATCTTAGGGACAAGGCCCTTCACATTGAATGAAAAATATATAATAAGTTTAAATAGTAGAACTGAATAAACATAGACTATGTCCTCGAATATATGAGGACAAACTGAGTTTTGAGAGATTTAATTCTCAAGCTTTGGCTTCTAGACGTCCACTTGCTTCAAACCTATACTTATAGAGTATGGAAACGTATGGAGTTAGTACAAACATTATACTATGACATTGCAAAAACATGAAAAAGAGGATATTTTAGTAGAAATGAGATTTCATGATAATTAAGTAAAATCTTCATTAATATAGAAGTAAAATTATCTATAAAACATTATTTAGCACATATAATATAACTTCCTTAATATTTTGCACAAAAATGTACTTTATATTGAACTCAAGAAAATCATACAGTGAATCCTTTTCATTTTAACTCACAGTGAACTCATTTCCTTTGACGTTTCCCTAACAAAGGTTATCCTAAGATTCACTAAGGTAATACACGAAGGAACCACCCATACAATCCCTTCAATACACACCTAAGTGATCCTCAAACCTACCCATTATAGGCTTAATTCTCACGGGTAACAAGTCCAAATTTTATAACTAGACACTAGAAAAACATACTAACTTTTAAGGACTTCACATAAGTACCCATCTCTAAGACAATTCAGAATTCCCCTAGATTAAGCACATCGCATTCATCATTCATACACTTCATCGTACAAGAAATAACCATAACATGATTTCATAACATTAGACATAAGTCACATAACTTCATTTTCACTACTTCATGACCCATTTATACATTGCACATAAACACACACCAAGAGTCCCCTTTCTAAGTGCGTACTCGTGCAATGGATAGATAGCGTCCCATACCACTACCTACCCTAAGTAGTACACTCTTTAAGAGATTTAGTTTATTATATTCTTTTATGGGGGATAGGTTTAACCGAGATAGACTATGATATCTTGAGATGGAATCTCGACATTAATCCCTATCGGATGAGGGATCCCTATTTTCCTAGGGTATGGTAATCCTCTAAACATAACATGGATTCTCCAATTGCTACACCTATACGGGCGCATACTTAAGGGATAATGAGATTGCTTCTAAGTAATTCAATCTGTACTAACGAGGAGTACTCATGTCAAAACGTACATTGTATACAATATCTCAACTCACAAAGTGTAACCACCCCTTGTTACGACAAGAGAGTACCCCCTAGAAGTTAGGGTAACCTTCAAATCATAATACAACATAGTTTACCTCTCGGAGGTCTTGTACAAGCCCTTTGACATAGTTTATTTCGTAAATTTATGAAAAGTAATGCGGAATTAAATTTTTTCACACGAAATAGTAATACCTGAAAATAAATCTTTTATAGGAAAACATAATGAAAGGCTAAATCTCAAAGTTCTACATCTAGGACATAGGAATATATTGTGACATGGCCCATATTTCAACATATAGAAAATAACTAAGTCTATTACAATACTTCAAATAAGGAAATCTAAACATCATCATATCCTATAATCTAGTGAGGACATACTAGTTGTTGCTTGAATGAGATGCTAGTCCAAGATTTAATACGAGACTCCTCTCAAATGCCACGTACACCTTTAGAGATAAACAAATTGTATCGAATTAGTACATTGCGTGTACTAAGTAAGACATAATGCATAACATCATGATAAAAGGACATTTGTATAAAACATGCTTTTTTGAGTAAAACTTCATATCATAAGTATAAAGATAACTTATTACACAAACACCACATATATTAAACAAGATCACTTCAAAAGACGTAAGCATAAGACCCTCCTACCAAAGCTGATTCTAAGGTTCACTTGAGTGAGCTATTAAGCAATCACCCATACAATCCCTTCACACGTACCAAATAGATCGTTTATATTACCGAAGATAAGATTATTCCCATTTCATTAATTAGCCTCCCTACCTAGAATTACTCTAAAACTCACCGAAGTAAGGCATGAAGATACCTCCCATACACCCTCTTCACGACTACCTAAGCAATCCTCAAAGCTACTATTGATAGATAACATTTCATTAACATACCTTTACTTATGTCATTATTTCCATTAGACCATTTTAGTGACATTCACCAATTAAGCACTTTCACATAATGTCCTGGAGAAGATCTTGGTACTCACATACCAACATCTTCAAATCCTACTCATGCAATGTTCAGATAGCGTCCCATTCTACTACTTATCAAACACTAGTATGTATACCACATGATGAAAATAGGAAATAACCGACATAGACCATACTAGCTAGGCATGGAATCCAGAGTCTAACCTACTCCAGTGGAGGGTGTTCTAATTGCTAAGCATAGAACTAAGACGCATCCCATTTAGGTACAAGGTTAAGGAACATCGAGGGCTTTTATGAACTCTAGTCTCCTTCTCAAGTAGAGTTACATTGCACTCTAGTCTCCTTATCAAGTAGAGCCACTACCCATAGTATTCGCTCGGTGCTAGAATTTGTTCTCGTAAAGTAAGTTCAATCATCTTAAGGTGTATGAGAAGGAACCATCTCTTTTTCTTATTTACTCATAATACCTCTACCAATAATGGGTACAATAGGGATGCCACTTAAGCTCTTTAAGGATAGCTCATTCTTAACCTTCTTTTTATTTAGAAGGTTCCACGTATTAGTCATGCTTAGAAGGGAACCATCTTAGGTCTACCAATTATAGACTTTTTTTTGACATTCACTCATACACATACAAGACAAAGGTGCATCAGCCTACTAAGTCAAGTTGTTCATATTCTTATTGTTCATGTATCAAGTAAGGGACATAGGTCTACAAAAGAAAGACACACTTCATTATTATCTTATCACATATAGCAAAACATTCAAGAAGTACACCGAGACAAATAAGTATACTTGATAGTCAACCTACTCACTCATACAGGATCATCAATATAAACCATCATAATCCTCATATAATTCATCAAGAAGAATCATACTTCAACATCAAGTCATTCACATAAAGACTTCACTACAGCATACTAGTTACACCTATCATCAATTAAGAGAACTCATACTTAGACTTTACATAACACATAAGTCATCAAGACCTAACTATGAGTGACACAATAAAGTTAGAACATGATAATATCATAACTCATAAATTAATGTCGATGAGGCTTCATTGTTTCACAAATTAAAAAGTAATGCCGATGATGGAACATAATTAACGAGTATAGCACATAATCACCACCATTATAAATGTACCATTCCAATTATAATCATAATTCAAGACCTATATTACCTAATATAAAGAGAGTTAGGGAAACATACCACCAAACCACTCTCACAACATCAATCCATAGCCAATTCAACCAACACAATACCCAAAGTCCCTTACCAATGGCCATGGTCACCAATTCAATCCCATAATCATAATATAAAATTAATTCTAGGTTAGTAAATATTAATTCATCAATATAAGACATCTTGCCCATGAATCTAACATAATTCTTCCATAATTCAATAGGCCAAATAAAACTACACAAAGAATTCAATAGTATAAAGACATGATCACTTCACCCATAAATAGTCAAAACTAGATTGCATGGTTTCCATAGGTTCAAATAATCAAATTAACATTAATTCAAATGTTTCATTCAAGAACCCATGGGTAGATGTTGAATTAGAAGGATTCATGTTATGATCATCTTTGAAAAATCATTAGAAATGACTTCTTCAACATATATATTTCATGGATGAAGAACTATACTCAAATGTGTTGAAAATATCATAAGATTGATGTAGAAAATAGGAGAAAACCAGTATTCTTCCTCGGAGCTTCAAAGCTTCATCAATGGAGGTTTTGGTGAAAAGAATGGAAAGGTTTTGTTTTTAGTTGACGATTTTGCTTTTATTGGTGAGTTTAGGGGTATAAAAATACTAAATAACCATCAATAATTCCTCACCAAATTACCCTAAATATGCTACACTTATTAGACAGTTTAACCGATTCAAATTTGAGTTGAAAACGACGCGATCAAAATTATAAGTTTACTGTGAGTCGTGGAGGCAAATTCAAATCTTTGTTATAGAAAATTTTAAGACAGAATTGTTTGAAACATCCGTGCATCGCACGGAAAACTTCTTCCCTTTCGTGTGCAAGCTACATGACGCGCAGTCACTGCCTAATCTTTGCTGGCGCTGCAACTTTGCTTTCCCATGTTTGGGTCCTCCTTGAGGACCCTTAGGCTGGTCCCCGGGGATTCATTCTTGATATTTTGACCCTTTACATGTCTGGCTATATGTATTAACAATCTATACTTGATTTTACCCTCAAAATATCCCCCAAAACATCTTTACAAAATCTATGATACACTAGTTCAACTTTTACTAGTTTCTGGAAGTCATAGAAGTTCTTGGGCGTTTGACCTCCAAAAACTTCTATATTTTATATAGTGCCTATAAACCCCATTTTTAACCCCTTTAATACTTAAAAACCTCATGGCAAAATTGTTATGCTATAGTTCAAAACCTACCTTATTTTTGAGAGTGTAACAATACTCCCCCACTTGGGAAGCTAACCCGCCTTCTCCAATGAAATCACTCTCAAGCATGCAATATCTTATACACTTCATCCGAAAAGGCTACGAGATCCTCTCCCAACTAAAACAAAGAAACATAAGAGGATTCATGCTCTCAAATTCCCCAATCTAGAGGTCGTAGTATTCTCTATAGCATTAAATATAGGCCTAATGTCTATATTCACTTGTGTAGTCATAGCTCGGGTTAGAAGGATAGCCTTTCTAATATCTACATTATCCATAACTGTGGGAACCAATGGAACTTAATTACATCCACCAACAATAGAGGCTTGATCACCTTGGGGAGGCACTGAGCATCTTGAGGAACTTGAACACGTTGTAAAGTTTCTCCACCTTGGGGAGCTTCCTTTTGAACTCGTCCTTCTTACAACCTTCTTGCAACCATTATTCTTGTAGTAATACTACTACAAAAGCAAGATAAAATATTAGGAGTAGACACTTATAACCTCGACTCGATAGGCACGACAAAAGATTAATGATGAATTTAAAGTCTATTTTCCTATAGACTCTTGGATATATATGTGTCGTGACTCACATTGATAGTCAAGACTCTACTAGGTGAGGATTTTTGATACTTTTGGTTTCTTAAGACCATTTTCATAACCTATTGTACAACCCTAAAACAAACTAAGGTGAATTAGAGCCCCGTGAGTGTTTTTGATCTAATTTTGGGTTAAAATGAGTAACATTAGTGTTCTTGGGCAGTGTTTGAAGTTTGGAGTGTCAAACGTCCAAGAACGTCCATGATATTTGGAAGGTGTGACTTAGATAGAACTTGTGTGTCTTGATATGTTTGGGTGAGTTTTATGTGTACTTGTTTCTTGAAATTGATGTGGGATGTTCCTAAGACCTAGACAACTACGTTTAGAGATTTAACATTCGGGCACGACTACATCTAGGACAAACGTGGAGCCTAGAAGATTACCCCAATTCTAAGACAAAAACAGCCTAAAATAGTGTACATTGATGACAAAGTCGACGGCCAGTAGACCAGACAACGGCCCGTCGAACAGGTCCATCATTTGGACATAAAGGCCTGCAGGTTTGGGGGTTGCAGACCCAACCAAAAATTGTCAAGACCCAAAAGTACCCCCTAGAAGTTAGGGAGAACCCTCGATTCGTGTCAAAGCATACATGACCCTTCGGGTTCTTGTACAATCCCTCTAACTATCATTCATTACAAAGACATGAAAAGTAATGCAGAATTTAAAAAAATTCTAGACAATTAAGAAAAACTAGTATTACATAAATAATTAGTGAATCTCATCGTCAAAAGCCAACTTAATACAAGACAATATCTTAGGTACACGACCCTTTACATTAAGATAAAATACATAACAAATCATTAAATAAAAAAACAAAGAAAAGGACTATGCCCTCGAATATATGAGGATATAATTTGTCTTGAGAGGAACATTCCCAAGCTTCACCTTCAAACCTTCGAAAGCTTCCAACCTATATTTATAGAGTATAGAAATGTATGGAGTTTGTACAAAACAATGTACTAAGAATGACATATGCAAAACATGCAAAAAGGGATATTTTAGTAAAAACACATTTTGCATGCCAATTAAGTATACATTCATAAAAATAGAAGTAAAACAATATAAGACACATCATTTAACACTTACAGAAGAGTTTACATAATTTTTGCAAAAGAAAGCATTTTTATAGTAACATTCCAAATTTTACTGTGAACTATTAAGACATTACAGTGAACTGAAAGACTCCAAAATGGTGAACTTCTAAAGCATTGCCAATCAAAAAATAAGCATCATTTCTGTAGTAGTTTCCCTATCTAAGGTTATCCTAAGACTCACTGGGGTACTACATGAAGGAAGTACGCATATGCCTACTTCAATGTACACCAAAGCAACCCTCAAGACTACCTCCCTTTTGGCATACTCAGCTCGGGAGAATAAGCAACCACTCAATGTCAAAACAATATAATAACATCTAGCAAAACACCAACAGTTCCCTTTCGAAATGCTTACTTAGTGAAATGAGTAGATAACGTCCCATACGACCACCTACCCTAAGTAGTACGCTCTTTCAGGAAACTTAGTTCATTCAATACATGTAAAGCTCATTGAGAATTCCCTTTCGAATTGCCTACCTAGTGCAATGGATAAATAGTATCCCATTCCACTACCTACCCTAAGTAGAACACTCATTTAGAAGACTTAGCCCATTCATTTATTTTTTGGGAGTTAGATTAACCGACATAGATAATGAGAGCTAGACATGGAATCCTGACAACAACACCTATCGGATGAGGGATCCTCAGTTTCCTAGAGTAAGGTCATTCTTTTTAGCTTTTACTTGTCTTTTCCAATAGCTACACCTATGCGGGTGCATTGTTAAGGGATAAGGAGATTGCTACTAAGTTACTCATTCTCTACTAACGAGGAGTACTCATCTCAAGTGGTATATTGGAATAAAACATCTCAACTCACGAAGTGTAACCATCTCTTCTTCATATCCTCTTTGTGCTAGATATAAGCCCCACAGATTCTAAACATTATAAACTATAAGTTAAGGATAACTAGTTAACACCACATCTCAACTTATGAAGGGAATTCATTGTCCAACCTACCTAGAAAGCTCTTAGGATATAGTGAGGTTGCTCCTAAACACTTCAACTCAACTCACGAAGAGTGTCCACCTGAAAAATCCTCTATTTTCTCAACTTAGCTTCATACATTTATCTTAGTCTGTGTGTGTACTTGTGAGCACCATATAATCATAATTTCTTTATTATTATCCTCTATGCATGCTTTAGACCTACATTGATCAATTCACACACTTTACATGTTTCACAAAATCATATACTTCATTTAGGCATAATCTAAGTGAAACATGCAATTCAACTTCACAAAATACAAGTCAAGACTTATCTTCTATATCACTTCATTTCGCATATTAGGCCTTTAAAGATACACTCACAATACATACTAAGTAATATAGAGTTCATCAAAATAGACATCACCACAGAGAACGTGGACCATACTAATCAAGAGCAATTTATCATAAGAATTACACAATATAAGCAACTCACCACTTAACCTAGACATAACCACCAATAATCATTGTATAAATATTTAATTAGAATAAGCCCCTTGAAACAGTAGCTAAACAACAATAACAAAAGAAGAAAACCAAAGTTCATTCCCTACGCAAACATGCTCATTCATACCCTACGCAAACATGCTTATTAACCCATTTCTTACCAAAAGTCCGAAATATGCATAAACATGAGTTCACTAGGGTTTTAAAATTAAAATCATAAATTCATACTAGAATAAACACATTTAAATCATTAAAACACTTTTACAAGAAGATCCATGAAAAAAATAAAGATAGAAGAAATGGAGTATGAAAATTATTTTTGAAATCTTTTGGAAATGAATTATTCAATGGAAGAGGGTTCATGGAAAGATACCATACCTCAATGAGAAGGAAACCCACTAATTTTTTATGAAGAACACGTAAAAACTAGCCTTTCTTGACCCTCTTAAGTCTTAGATATAATAGGGGTTTTGCGAAGTCAGAGTTTGAATATGGATTGTAAGTGTGGGTTTGAAGGCCTAATATGTAAAATTTACTGATAAAGAAGATGTTTATTGTATTTTTTATTATGAATCTTGAATTGCATGTTTTTCAAGGGATATGTCGAAATGATGTATATGATTACATGAAGTATGTAAAGTTTGTGATTTGATGAATGAAGGTTTAAAACATGTATAGAAGTCAATGTAAATTAAATTATGCTTATATGCAACATGTGATCACAAGTGCACATACATACTTAAATAAATGTATGAAGCTATCTTGAGTAAATAGAGGATTTTTGGGGTGAACATTCTTCGTAAGTTGATATGAAGTGTTTAGTAGAAACCTCACTACATCCTATGAGCTTTCCAAGATAGGTTGGAGGATAAATGACCTTCGTGAGTTGGGATGCGATGTTCACTATTTATGCTTAACCTATAGTTTGAATTGTTTAGAATCTGTGGGGGTTATGTCTTGTACGAAGAGGATATGACGGAGAGGTAGTTACATTTCATGAGTCGAGATGTTGTATTCCAATGTCACTCTTGAGATGAGTACTTCTCATTATTAGAGAATGAGTTACTTAGTAGCAACAACCTTATACCTTAACTATGCGCCCGCATAGGTGTAGCTATTGGGAAATCAATGTAACAGATAAAAAGAATGACCTTACTCTAGGGAGGTGAGGATCCCTCATCAGATAAGGGTTAATGTCATGATTCCATGTCTATCTCTCATGGTTTATGTCGGTTAAGCTAACCTCCCATAAATAAATGAATGTGCTAAGTCTTCTAAAAAAGGTTTCTACTTATGGTAGGTAGTGAAATAGGATGCTATTTATCCGTTGCACTAGGTAGGCAATCCAAAAGGGGATTCTTTGTGAGTCTTATTTGAATTGAATGAACTAAGTCTCCTAAAAGAACGTACTACTTAAGATTGGTGGTGGTATGGGACACTATCTATCCATTGCACTAGGTAAGACCTTCCAAAAGGGGGGAGTCTTTGAGCCAAGTTTTCTCAAAGAATGCACTATTTTGGGTAGGTTGTGGAATAGGACGCCGTCTACTCATTGAACTAAGTAGGCATTCCGAAAAGGAATTCTTGGTGTGTTGTTAGGTGAGCTTTTGTTGTATTGCCATTGAGTGGGCGCTTGTTGTTGCGACGTGTTAAATGAAGATTATTATGATGTTTTGCTTCTATATTCTTGAATGTTTTACTTAATTGGCATGAAATGCTTATTTACTAAAATGTCCCTTTATGCATATTTTTGCATATGACATACTCTATACATTGTTTTGTACTAACCCCATACTTTTATATACTCTATAAGTATAGGTTGGAGAACTGGTTGAAGGCTAAAAGAAAAACCTTGGGAATGTTTCTCTCAAGGCAAAGTATGTCCTCATATTTTATAAGGAATCAACCTTTTCTTAGTTTCTCAATTCAAGACTTATTATGTATTAATTTTTAATGTAAAGGTCCGTATCCTTATGATATTATGTGGTGTCTTTATGATGGCGTATGACAATGAGATTCTCCAAATATTTATGAAGGACTAGTTTTTATTAAATGTATTGAAAAGTTTTAATTGTGCAATTCTTTTCATGTCCTATGTGATGAACGATAGTTAAAGCACTTGTACAAGATCCCAACAGGTCAAGTACGCATTTCCTTGAACTAAAGGTTCTCCCTAGCTTCTAGGGGAGTGATTTCGGGTCATAAAAGACTTGGTATCAGAGAATAATATTTTGGGAAATAGTTTAGGGCCTAAAAAGTCTCACAAGATACATCTACTAATATCTAGGTCATTGGTGTGAGTCGCGACACATCCATTGACAAGAGTCTATTGGACAATAGAACTTTCACTTTCTTGTCTACTCTAATGTCTTGTCTTAGATTTGAGTCATCTGAGATGTATTTTCTCAACTTGTTCCCTTTATGTTTATAGGACATTAATACGAGGAGATCAACCGCTATAAGGAGGAGGGAATTGTAGCTAATGAGAGGATCCCTCCCCGTGTTGGCCAAGTTCCTATTGTTGGACTAGAGGAAGAGAAAGTGGAGGTTTCCCTTCAAGAACTCAAGTGCCTCTGGAACCTCAAGATCCTCAAGTGCCGCACGTGCCTCCTATGACACAAGCTCTTTTTGTTGAGGGGTATATGACTAATGCGGAGTTTAGGGCTGCCCTAATCAACTCGACCCAACTCATGACATCTAAAGCTCATGTTGCCAACAATGACTTTTTTGTCCAAGATAATCAAGGAGATAGACCCCAACCTAATACTAGTACCCCACTTCTGGAATTTGTGATTTCATGAGAAACAACCCTCCAACTTTTCATGGAATTAAGGTGGATGAAGATCCTCAAGGTTTCATATAGGAGGTTCTCAATGTGGTAAATGTTATGGGAGTCACCCCTGGGGAGAAAGCCGAGATAGCCGGTTGCCAACTCAAAGATGTGTCTGAAGTGTGGTTTGAGCAATGGATGGTAGGGAGACCCGTTAGATAGATGTCCGATTGATTGGGAGGAATTAAAAGAGTCTATCCTAGATAGGTTTTTCCCCTAGAGTGGAGACAGAAGAAGATAGTTGAATTCATGAACCTTCGTCAAGGGGGAATGAGTGAGCAAGAGTACTCTGTTAAATTCACCCAACTCTCTATGTAAGCCCAAACCATGGTAGCAAAACCTAGGGCTAGGATTAAAATTTTTTTTGATATGAGTGTCTTTATTGGTGGAAAAAGAGTGTCGTACGACAATGCTTCTTAGTGACATGGATATTTCTAGGCTCATGGTCTATTCACAACAAATTGAGGATTCCAAAATTAATGAGATAAGGCAAAAGAGTAAGAGACCTAGGTCAGATGATTCTAGTCACCACAAACTTTATAAGGGGTTCTATCACCAATATTCTTCCATGGGAAACAAGGATAAGGCCCTTAATAAAATTTCAAAGGTGGTGGCCATACATTTGAGAGGACTAGGTGCCCTACTTGTGGGAAGCAACATTTGGGTAGGTGTCTTGCAAAAACGGATGGACGTTTTTATATGTGGTAATAAGGGACACAAGATTAGGGATTTCCTTGACATAAAAGCAAGAGGGAAATAGGTCAATAAAGCTTCCCTAGATCTTAATCCAACAAAGAAGAACCCTCCCTATGCGATGGGACCTAAGAAGGATAACTAGTATGGAGTTGACAATACTGGTAAGTCTTAACCCCTTTATAATTGTGGTTTTTATGTTATAAGATTATTTTATCTGGATTTATACTTCATATGATCATACCTTCTCGATAAATTACTAAAAGAATGAAATTTTGAAATTTTAAGCATGTTGGCAGTGTTACAATGATACTCACTGTAAAGTTTCTCAATTTTGAAAATTCTCTTTTCCTTGTTTTAATTTAATTTTGAATGTGTGCAAAAGTGATATATATTAACATATTTAATGTTGGAGAAGGTAGTTCCTCCATCAAAGAAGGATATGATCGAATTTTGAATTTATGAAGTTTGGCAAAAGTTGCTTATGTTTCAAGGTGTGAGAAATATGTGAAATTATTCTCCTTGCTAGTGTTTAATTTAAATTTGAATATCTGAGTCTTAATTTTAATGTGTTATGTGATGCTAAGTGAGTCCTTGTTGTTCTTGAAGTTTAGTGTCATTCGAGGAAGAATGTTGTTCTAAGTGGGGGAGAAAGTAATGCCCTAAGATGAACTATGGTAAACTATAGCATCGTGAGTGTTTATTGATCTAATTTTGTGTTAAAATGAGTTATATTAGTGTTCTTAGTCTGTCTGTGAAGTTTGGTTAAGTTTAGAGGTCAAACGTCCATGACGTTCGCAAGGTGTCCCTTAGATAGCGTTTGTGTGTCTTGATGTGTTTGAGTGAGTTTTACATGTTTGTTATGCTTGAAATATATGTGGGATGTTCCAAAAACCGATACAAATATTATTAGGGGCTTAACATTTAGGTATGACTCAATCTAGTACCCACGAGGGTCCATATACGATGACCTCAATTCTAAGGCAAAAAATTGAAAAAAAGTGTCCATCGACGATCCAGTCGACGTCCACTAGACCAGAAACGGTCCGTCGACCTGTTCCGTCGTTTGGACATAAAGGCCTGCAGGTTTGGGAGTTTCATAGCCAAACGACGAAACTCCATCGATGGCGTTTTGGTTGACAAACAACCCGTCGTTTGTGAGTCTTGTATGCTTCCTGCAAAAGGCGTCTTTCCCCTTCCAGCTTGGGGTGTTTTGTGTAAATTCACCCAAGTCTTTTAGGACCCTAGGATGACAATTTTAGGGTTTTTAAGCTATATTACATTGGTTTATGTCCTAGACCTAGAAAAGACCCCTAACTTCAAATATTCAAACTCTCTCTCTAAGGAAAACTCTCTCAAAGAACTATCGGAGCTAAGACTCGAGGAGGGAAAGAAGGTGCTGGTTTGGACGTTTTTCTTCAAAAATTATTAGTGGGTTTCCTTATCATTTAGGTATCCACACTTGAAACCTCTTCCATTCAAGGAGTCATTTCCAAAATATTTCAAAAAGGGTTTTTAAACTCTACTTTCTTCTATCTTTTATTTTAAGAATGGGACTTATTGTAATGGTGTTTTAATGATTCAAATGTGTTTCTTCTAGAATGAATTGATGGTTTTAATTTCAAAACCGTAATGAACTCATGTTTATGCATATTTCAAACTTTTAGCTTAAGAAATGGGTTACATGAGCATGTTTGTGTAGGGTATGAACTTTGGTTTTCTTGTGTTGTTTTTTGATATAGCTACTGCCATAAAGGACCTATTTTGATGAAATATTGAGAAATTGGTTATAGCTGGTGATGGTATGGTTATATGGTGAGTTGCTTATAGTGTATAGTTCTTATTATAAACTTCTTTTGAGTGGTATGTTCCACCTTCTTAGTGGCGTGTTTACTTAATGAATTTAATTATACTTGGATTAAAAGTGTGTATTTTGAAGGCCTAATATGTGAAATGATGTGATAATGAAGATGGTTCTTATATTGTGTATTATGAAGCATTAGTTGCATAGGTTATGTTGAAATGATGTATATGACTATGTGAAGTATATAAAATAAGTTATTTGATGAATGAATATCTAAAGCATGTATTGAAGGCAATGTAAATTAAATGATGCTTATATTAAAGATGTGCTCACAAGTACACAAACACACTTAAATGAATGTATGAAGCTAAGTTAAGCAAATAGAGGAATTTTGGGGTGAACATTCCTGGTGAGTTGAGATGAAGTGTTTAGTAGCAACCTCACTACATCCTAAGAGCTCTCCAAGATATATCTGAGGATCAATGTCCTTCATCAGTTGAGATGTGGTTTTCAATAGTTATCCTTAACCTATAGGTTAAAATGTTTAGAATCGTTGGGGGTTATGTCTAGCACCGAGAGGATATAAAGAAGAGGTGGTTACACTTCGTGAGTTTAGATGTTTTATTCCAATGTACCTCTTGACATAACTACTCCTTGATAATAGATAATGAGTTACTTAGTAACAATCTCCTTATCCCTTCACTTTGCAACCGCATAGGTGTAGCTATTGGGAAATCCATGTCAATGATAAAAAGTATTAACTCTAGGAAATTGAGGATCCCTCATCTAATGGGGGTTAATGTCGGGATTCCTTGTCTATCTCTCATGGTCTATGTCGGTTAAGATAATCTCCCACAAAAGAAATGAATGTGCCAAGTCTTTTGAAGGAGTGTTCTTCTTAGGGTAAGTAGTTGAATGGGATGTTTTTTATCTATGACATTAGGTAGGCAATCCGGAAGAGGAGTCTTGGTGAGTCTTATTTGAATTGAATGAACTAAGTCTCCTAAAAGGACGTACTACATAGGGTAGGTGGTGGTACGGGATGTTATCTATCCATTGCACTAGATAGGAGCTTCTGAATGGGGAGTCTTGGTGGCAAGTCTTCTAAAAGAATGTAGTATATAGGGTAGGTGGTTGTATGGGACGCCATCTACTGATTGCACTAAGTAGGCATTCCGAAAGGCAATTCTGGGTGTGTTGATGGATTCTCTTCTTTTGTATTGCCATTGAGTGGGTGCTTGTTCTCCCGAGGTGAGTGTGCTAAAAAGGTAGGTAGCCTTGAGGATTGCTGGCGTGGGTATTGAATGAGGCATATCCTTACTTCCTTCATGTCTCACCTTAGCGAGTGTTAAGATGACGTTACAAAGGGAAACTCCGACGGAAATGATGCTTACTTTATCATTGGCAATATTTGGAAAGTTCACTACTTTTGAGTAATTTTAGTTCACTGTATAGGTCTAAGGAGTTCAATGTAATTTTGGTTACTTTACTGTAAATGCTCCTCTTTGATTAAAATTATTGAAATTCTTCTCTAAGTGTTAAGTGATGATTCTTATGATGTTTTGCTTTTATATTCTTAAATGTTTTGCTTCATTGGCATGCAATGTTATTTTACTTAAATGTCCCTTTTTGCTTGTTCTTGCATATGCCATACTTAGTATATTATTTGTACTAGACCCACACTTTTCTATACTCTATAAGTGTAGGTTGTAAGCAAGGTTCAAGGCTAGAAGGAAAAGCTTGGGAAAGTTTCTGTCAACGTAAAGTATATCCTCATATATTCGAGGGCATAGTCCTTTTCATAGTTTCTTAATTAATGACTTATTATGTGTTTCTTTTTAATGTAAAGGGCAGTGTCTCTAAGATATTATGTCGTGTCTTTAAGTTAGCTTGTGAAGATGAGATTCTCTAAATATTTATGAAAGATTAGTTTTTATTAAATATCTTGAAAACTTTTAATCCCGCACTACTTTTCATATCTTATGTGATGAACGATAGTTAAAGAGATTGTACAAGAACCCAAAGGGTCATGTACACCTTGCCACGAACCGAAGGTTCTCCCTAACTTCTAGAGGGTGCTTTCGGGTTGTGACACCTATTATCTTATACCAATCTTATCACATCCCAAGAGTACACCCTAAAAGATATGTCACTCTCGGAGTGCGAGTTGGTGTACTTGACATCGTAGAGGTCTTTTACAAGCCTTTGACATCATTCACTGATACATGTATGAAAAGTAGTGAGCAATCAAACTTTTCCCACAAACTATCATAAAATATATTTCATCTTAAGAACAAAAGAAAACTCAAAGTCTCATTATATGTCATCATTACAGTTTAAGAAATACTTGGGACGCGGCTCATAGAATAAAAATAAAACAATCTAATATCTCTGACGATACTTTGGAATAAATAAATGTAAAGACGATTGCGACCTCTAGTCAAGTAATGATATCCATCAAATTTTCTTAAACGATAACTAGATTCCAAGCTTAGGTTCAAGATGCTTCTAATCTTCAACCTACAACTTTAGATATATAAAAAATGTATGATATTAGTACAACCACATGTACTAAGTAAGGCTCAACGCATAAAATCATGAGAAATGGACATTTATGAGAAATATGCTCTTTTTTATTAGAACATCAAAGAACAAGAACCAAATTTCAGCACCCACCATCACATTTAGAACACAATACAAGTCATATGCAATTTATATCAATTTAGTAAACATTACAGTGAGCTTGTAACTTCCAAGAAAACTTACACCTTACATTATATAATCAATAAAACCAACCAATCACAAAACCACGAGATCCTCCTACCAATGGTGACTCCAAGGCTTCACTTAAGAGAGTTATGAATCGACCGCCCATACAATCCCTTTACACACCCCTAAGAGATCCTTTTGAATACCTAGGATAAGATCATTTTCACTTCATACCACAATATATATAAGACATGTCATTCTCCTCTGAAAGGTTATCAAAAGATTTACTTATGTAATTCAAGAAGAGAACGCCCATACACCCTCTCAATGATTACCTAAATTATACCTTAAACTACCTAAGTTTAGATCATTTCTAATTATTCAATTTGATTCCCTATCTAGGGTCAGTATTAAGACTTCCCTAGGTAAGATATGAAGTTTCCATTCCTGTTTCCCCTTCATACCTTTACTAGGCAACTATTAAACTACTCTAAGTAAGTTCTTATTCATTTACATGCTTTCTAACCTAAGTCATTATTTTTACTAGTTCACATGAGAGGTATTCTACATGTACTGACATTCAACTTATTGTCATTGATAAGACCTAGGGACTCACTTATTAAGATCTTCAAAGCCTAATAGTGCAATAAATAGATAGTGTCACATAAACACCACCTAAACTTCATAGAACTTCTCCAACGCTAGTAGGTATCCCATATTATGAGAATTGGCAATAACCTATATAGACCATGGTAGCTAAGCAAGGAAACCGGAGTCAACCCAACTCCGATAACGGGTGTACTACTTGCCAACGGTATAACTATGAAACATCCCATGTAGGCACATGGTAAATGAATATAAAGGGTTTCTTTATACTCTAGCCTCATCCTTCACTATACCTACTTCCCAAACCATTCTCACTAAGTTATAGACTTTATTATAGTATATCAATAAAGGAATACATGAAGAGGTTCCATATCTTGTTCACAACCCAATTACATTACACATTACGAAGAAGGATCCACTGGGGCTACCTACAATGGCCAAGAGGATAGCTCAATGATTTTCCTAAGGATGAATTCATTCCGTTCCAGCCAACCAACCTCAATTCAACCATTCACACAAGAAGGATACAATTTCGACTTTCGACTTCAAGGATATTATAACTTAATATTTAGAATAAAGGTTTCACATAAAGGAAGTCTTAGCAATGTTCAAGGTCACATGTCAATAACACATACAAGACTAAGAGGCTTTATCATACTAAGTCAAGAAGACATATTCACAATAAACACGTATCAAGCAAAGGACATAAGTCTACCAAGAAAAGCAACACACAGACTTCACCATATCACATATAACATATCATTCTAGAAGCACATTGGCATAACAAATATCATATATATGTCACCCTAATCCCTTCTATAATATAATCAATTTAAGTATCCTACGTAAAATATAGTCTATCAAGAAACATTATATTTCAAACATCAAGTAATCAACATAATGACTACACCATAGTGTACTAAAGACAATCTCATCAACTAGAAGAACTCATGCTATGACTCGACATAAACACCTAAGTCATGTTGACATTCATAATATCCACATAATCAAGTTATAACACAATAAATCCATAATACTTGAATTAATACCGACAAGGCCACATAATTCATAATTCCTAAAGTAATATCAACAAGGTCACATTTGTCACAAGTATTACAGATAGGCACCGTCATTATAAGTGGACCATACCAAAAATCATTACTATCTAAATCCTATGCTACATAATATAGATAAAGTTATCAATGTACCATGAATCCAACCTCACAACTTTATTCCATAGCCAAATAATCCTACACAATATACAAAGGCCCTTACCAATGCCAATGATCATCAATTAAATTCAATAATTACCTAGACAATAAACAAAGATCATACAACATAGATTTGTGAATTTAGGGCAGCATACTGAAAATTTTAACATGATTCTATCTTAATAAAATAACCCTAATCAAACTACATAAGAATTCAATAACATTAAGATATGATCTAGTCAACCCACAAAGTAGTCAAAAACTAGGGTTCATGAATTACACGGGTTCATAAAGTTTTTAAGTTAAAATCATAAAAATTAACATCAATCCAATCAATATATAATGATACAAAATGTTCTATGCAAGAACCCGTGGATAGATATAAAAATTGGAGAGTTCATCTTTGAAAGACTTTAGAAATCACTTTGAAGTTTGTCTCCTTGAAGAAAAGAGATCAAAGTTTGAAGAACCATACCTCAAATGATTATAGACAACGAATTTGATAATGAATTGTTGAAGAATCACTTAAAAGATATACAAGTTTGAAGAACCATACCTCAGATGAATATAGGCCACAAATTTGATGATGAATTGTTGAAGAATCACCAACCAATCTTAAATCCAAGCTCTATCTTGAGTTTTGGGTAAAATGAAGTTCTAGAGAGTTCTTTAGGGAATTTGGGTTTTAATTTTTAAAAGTTAATTCATGAAGGTGTTCAAGACTTATAAAACTACTTAAAATACCAAGAATACCCTTTGCAAGCTGCCCAAACACTTATTCCGACATGCGGTATTTACCAATTCACCCTTCACATTACAATGAACTATGCAGGCTACTGACCACCATTGACGCCTGCCACCTACGACCTATAACCTGACTAACGGACCGTCCTGTTTGTCCATGGCTTAGGTTAGAGGCTGGTCCAAATCAGAAAAACCTCCCATGCCTAATTTTCAACTTACGCCCCTCACCTACGCGGTGTTGACCATCCTATTGGGCGTCCACAGCCTTCCGTAGGTTGTGCTGGTTTGAAAGCTTTTTCCTAAAAGTATGCTTCCTTCCTCAAGGACCCTTGGTTTGTCCTTGGGTTATTTTTCCTGTATTTTTTCCAACCATAATATGTTCGTATACGAGTAAAGGTCCTGTTAGATCAATTTCATCCAAAACGAACGCGTAAAACTCAATGAAACACACAAAGACACAAAAGGTTGTTTGAAGGAAAACCTTGCAAACATCATGGACATTCTTAGACATTTGACCTCCGTACTTGATGAATATTTAGAAGCATTCTCCTAACATAATTTTGACTCATTTTAGGACTTTGAAACATCAATACACAAGTGTTAGGTGATAAACTTAAACTACACCTCCCTACAGATGTATAAGTGGTCGTACCAAGTAAAGGACACAACTACTACATTGGGGTCGATCCCACGTGGAAATTTTTTTTAGACTTAAATTCAATGTATGAATACTTTTATTTAGTCAAATTCTTTATGAGAAGAAGTAATTGAGGGAGGGGGGGTTTGTGAAACAAAAGTCTTTTAATATCTCTAGGTAACCAAAAAATAGGAGTAAAGCTTTGATTTTTTTATCAAATTGTGACAGAAACTAGGGTGTAAGTGTTCACCATAGGTTCATAACACCATATTCCTAGCTATTACAATTCTTCAATAGTGTTTTTCATGCAAAGTGATATGTTAGGTATCTATAAATCCTTGGTCCGGTATCTAGAGAATTTTTCCCGTACCTTGGTCTTGCTACGGGTGTATAAGCTACTAACCCTTACCCTTACTTCTTATGAAATTAAGAATTGAGATGAGTGGGATTCAAACCCACACTCTCTCAATCAGAACATAAGGAAAAATGGAAAAAAAATGTGAGGTGTGGGAATCGAAACCACGACCTCAAAGTAGTAGAGGAGAGTAAAACAAAATGAAAAGAAACAAATGTGAGATGTGGGAATTGAACTAACGACCTCTAGGAAGTAGAGGTGAATTAAAAGAAAAATAAAGAGAGGTTGTGGGGGTTTGATTCCACAACCTCATGGACAACTCGAGACACACAAGGAAAAATAATAAAAAAATAAAAGGGGTTGTGGTGGTTCGAACCCACAACCCCTCGGCCAAGAAAGTGAATTTTCAGAGGATAGAAATAAAAAGAAAATGGTGATGTTGGGGCTCGATCTAGGGTCCAAATTTCATGTGGACTGGAATTAAATAAAAATAAAAATGTAAAGTTTTTTCCAAGGGATTTGAAACCGGGTCCCCTTGCTCAAATTCCGTATTGATTCATAAGTCATGCGTGAATTAAAGATTCAAGAATAATGCTGCCTTCTTAGATTAAAATCGAGATCTTGTCATACATACAAGATGCATAAGTCTTGTACCACATAATTTTAGGAAGATATGAATCACTTAAACGAACGATGAATGTAGCATCATGGCTTGTACGTATAGACTCATAAGTCTAGCATGCGTTTAAAAATAAGTGAACATAATATGTATGTAATTAAATGATGTAATCCTATAAGGGTTAAGTAAGAGTGTAAAACACACTAAATGGGCAAGTGCGTTGGCACATGATGAAATGAACAATGAAATGATGATATGAACAAAGAAATGATGAAATGAAGAATGAAATTAGTAAACCCTAAAAAAGTTAAGTAAGAGTGTGAAACACTCTAAACGGCTAAGTGCATTGGCTTATGATGAAATGAACATTCACGTAAGATGGGGTGAGTAATTATGAAGAGCAAACGTGCTAATGTTATTGAATTTGGTGATAACATGATATGAGGCTGATGTAAAAGATGAGAGAAATCTCAAATAAGCCTAATTAAATGTTACCAAAACGTACTCACCTATGAAATTGTAAATTTAATGAAGAGAGTAGTCTCTATGAACACACTAATGAAAGTATTGAGACTAAAACACTTCATACTAATAATGAGATAGAAATTATCTATTGAGCTATGATGTCCTCATAATAGAAGACAACTTCCATGACGTATTGAGTTGAATGTAAAAGAACATTATACTGAGCACCGATAGACTAGCTATGAGCGGTGATGCCTTCTTTTGGAAGTGCAGAGGTTCACGTAACTCTCATGATATGAGATTTTTCGGCATTCCAGGCAGGAGTGTCCTTGTATCTCCTAGTCTTTGAACCTATACTGCGAATATAGGGATTGGGCGGGACCATAAAAATCACATTATAATTGAAGTCTAATTAACATAAAATAAAAGGAATTAGGGAAGCATACCCCCGCTCCATCTTACCACTTCGATTCAACAACTAACTCATTTAATTCAATATAATAAGGCCCTTACCCATGTCCATGAAATTAATTCATTATATAAACTATTACACTCAATAAAATATAAGTCGATTCAAATTATATTTATCAATCTAAAACAAATTATATATTAATTAAATACAATTCTTACATCATTAGAAAGCCAAAGAAATCTACAGTAGAAGCTATAGCATTATGTCAATATTCATTCAATAAGCTTAGCATCCAATAGATATAAGAGTATTCATTACTCAATTAATAAGTATGAAACAGCCTATATACCGTAAATACATAATCTATATATGAATCAAAAGCCCATAACAATCTACACATGAATTAATGAATATCAATGCAGAATCAATTCACCCATATTTTAGTGAAATTTTATAATTTGAGAAGATGAAGTTTTCAAAGAGAATTTCATTGGAAAATATAAATTATATATCAATTTCACCATATATAAATATTTGGAAACCATTTATGCAAGAACCTAAGACTTAGAGTAGAAATTGGACTTTTTCAACTTTTTGAAATCTTTGAAAATCCTCTTTGAATTTGGATCTAAGGTGATAGCAAGCCTTATATGAAGAACATCCATAGCTTATTTGAAGAATCCAAATGAAGAAAAAATCCATTGAAGACTCATATTCAAGCTCCATCTTCACTTTGAACTTATATGGAGGTTTTTGGAGAAACTTTAGGAGGGAAGGGGTTTTGATTTAGATGCTAGTTTTAATGAAAGTTTAAAAACTTATATACTCTTAAAATAACCCTAAACTCCTAAAACAACCGTCCCTACGCTTTATAAGACTTGGGGTGAATTTCCCAAAACCGTCAAGTCTTAGTTGAAAAGCTGCCAACTTTTTAGCACCATCGACGTGACCTTGACGGACCATTGTTAAGGCCACATCACGTCGATGGGGTCTCGTGGTTAAATTCATAGGTCTCCAACCTGAATAATTACCCATCAAAAGGTTGTCTCCTAGTCGACAGGCCGTCGACTGGTCCATCGTTTGTCCATTGCCCGACAGTGTTGGTATCTAAGTTGGGGTCCTCTCTTAAGTCCCTTTTGAGGGTCCTGTGTAAAGTCGTACCCGTACGTTTCCAACCCAAAGATGTTAGTATAAGAGTTTAGGACGTACCAAACGATTTTAATCAAAGATAAAGATATAAAACTCGACAAAACATACATAGCCAAGCAAGGTCGTTTCAAGAAAAACATTTCGAATGTCATAGACGTTTGACCTCCAAACATCACGAAACATGACACACTGACTATTAAAACCATATAAAGTCATTTAAGCACCATATAATCTCATGCATAACACATAAACACATATGAGGCATTGAGTTGACTTAGTCGTCGAACGTCTTGGTCGTCCCTTGACGTTTGACTTTCAATGCACCTAAACTCTTAAATACTGCCTCATACCAACATTATAAACTATTTTAAGACTTTAGAACACTACAAAAACCATATTAGGATCTAGATTCATCTAAGTCATTTTCGGGGTTTTACACTTATGCACCCTTCACACCTCAAATAAACAGCCCTTAACTACTCTAGTTAAGTACTTATAAATTTAACATATAAGTCATTACTTTTATTATTTAATTTAGGAGACATTCATCACATAAAGGACATTCAAATAATGGTCTTGCACAAGACCTAAGAACTCTAATTAACACCTTTAAAGCCTATTGTGCAATGTCTATATAACGTCCCATACCACTACCTAAACTTCATAGAACTTCTCTAATGCTACTTGATATCCCATATGATGAGAATAGTAAATAACCGATATAGACCATGATATAGAAACATGGAATCCGAAGATCTAACTTACTCAGATGAGGTGTTCTACATGGCAATGATACAACTTGGACACAACCCTTGTAGGAACATGATTAAGGAATATGAAGGGAATACTTTTTAATCTAGTCTCATTCTTTAACCTGAACTAGTTTCCTTACCATACTCACTCTCTGCTAGCCTTTGTTTTCATAGAGTAATTTACATTAAAGATTCATATAAAGGATTTCCATATCATGTCCATAACCCAATTGCATTTATCCACCAAGGAAATGTCCACTAGGGCTACCTTACAATGGAGACAAGAAGCTCATCATGACTTTCCTAAGGTTCTATATGAATACGTTACATGCAATCAACCTTAATTCTATCATTCCTTTACTTTGAAGGATACCACTACGGCTTTCAACTTCAACATTTATAACCTTACCACTAGGTTCAATGTTTCACATAAGGGACCCTCTTAACATTATTTAAGGTCACATATCATTAATACATTCAATACTAAAAGATATTAGCATCCTAAGTCAATCTATCTCATATTCACATTCATATATGTATCATGTAAGGGACACAAGTCAACAAACACAAGACACCATATGCTTCACCTTAACACATAACATGTAATTCTAGAAACACATAGCCATAACCATATCATCTTTAAATTAACTTATACACTATAATATAATCATCAATATTACCATCATCGATTCATATAGTCAAGTAGTGACAAGCATACATCAACCCTATGACTATACACACAAAGCCAAAGTCACAGTCTAACATGATTATCTACATAACATCAATAGAAAAACCATATACTTTCACATTAATTATCAAGTAGATTGAGATTATCATACTACACATATAACCACATTACATCAAGTAGTTGCCAGCAAGGCCATGATCATCATATAACTTAAAATAACGCCGACGTGGCCACATCAATTGCAAGTAAAGCACATAACACCGCCACCATAAGTTCACCATACCAATCAAAACATAATTCAAGTCTAATTAACATAGAATAAATGGAAAAGGGCAGATTACCACCACTCAATCCTCAACAATTCAATCCAATGATAAAATAACCCAATTCAATATCATATGGCCCTTACCAATGGCCATGAATAATAATTCAATGCAATTATAACAACATTTAACAAAACTAGGTCAGTTCACTACATATTCATCAGTCTAATTAAACCTGATTTCAATTTACCACAATTATTGCGCCAATCAATAGCCCATAGAAAACTACACTAGAATTCAAAAACATTAGATAAACATTACTTAACCCATAACATAGTAAAAAACTAGGATTCATCAAATTCATTAGTTCATAGGTTAATTTATTTAAAATCATCTAATTAATAACAATTCAATCCATAATGAATGTTTGAAACCCATTAATGCAAGAACCCATCCATAGATCATTAAATTGGACAATTCATTATTGAAAAGTTGAGAATAAGATCTTTGAAAGTTGGGCTCCTAAATTAAGAGAGTTGAAGGATAAAAAAATACATCAATGAAATTTTTTTTTTAATTTTATAAACAATCTCCACTCAATTCTCCAATCCATGCCCTTCCTTCAGTTTTGGCTCCAATGGAGTTTTAGGAAATTTCTATGGGAATTTGGGCTGTTGATCTTTAAGAATGAAATCTTCTAAGTGTTTTAGGGTTGAAAACATAGCTAAAATACCCAAAATACCCTTATGTTATCACCAATTTCCTTATTATAATGTGGGGACAATTTACAAGTTCACCCCTCAACTTAACAGTGAACTGCACAGGGAGGCAGTCCACCAACGGTTGCCAAACAACGACCCGTTCCTTGACCAACGGACTATCCTCTTGGTCCGTGGTTGGGTACTGAGGCTTGTATTTGTATTAATATACAAAAATCCTAAGTGTAAATCGATGGGAACTACCAGCGGGGCGTCAACTTACCCATTGGGCGTCGATTGCCATCCGTTGGTTTGGTTGTCTTGGACAGTTTTTTTATCAACTTTGGGTCCTTCCTCAATGACCCTTGGATGGTCCTTGGGGATGTTTTTAAAGACGATACAAACCCAAAAATGCTATTATGTGAGTTTAGTACCCCTCACATGAATTTCACCCAAAACGAACATGTAAAAGTCAACGAAACCTACATAGACACACAAGGTCATTTCAAGGCAAAACATTCGAACGTCATGGACGTTCTTGGAAGTTTGACCTCCAAACTTGTCAAAACTTAACATACTTCCTATATAATTTAAGGACCTTATCACCTCATGAATAATGCATTACAACATAAAAGTGACTTAGTCATCAAACGTCTTAGTCGTCCCTTGACGTTTGACTTCCAATAGACCTAAACTCTTAAACACTGACTCAATAAAATATTTTAGACAACTTTAGGACCTTATACCACCATGAAAACATGTTATGATCTACTTCACCTAAGTCATTTTCAGAATCTTACATTCTCCCTCACTTGTACAATATTCGTCCTCAAATAACACTTGCCACTGTCCGAACACTTCTAAGAATAGAGATTCTATTAGAAGTTCATAACCATAAATATAGAACATAATCAAGAAGAAAACATCAATTTCACATGGTAAAGAGATTGACAACACAATAAGAAACTAGAAGAAGATTCTATAAGTTATTATGCGATAAAACTCACATGCTTCGTTCCAAATAGCAAAAAAAAGATTTTATATTCAATATCATACTCATATACTTAAGTTCTAACGATGTTACACCAATTTTAGACCAAAGAATGAATTAGTCAAATTCTTAAAAATTTAACTGTGAGAGGGCAAACCAATACAATTATTTAGGCCATTTATCCAAAAATCCAACTTTTAGGCAATTAATGATACACACGTTATAATATACAAGGTAGCATCATATAAACACAAGTTACAACATAACCATGGCTTCATAAAATACAAAATGCAACACGGGAATGAAATTCAATTTCAACAAAACTCCTAAACATTATGCACATGCAACATGCTTCTATGACTCTCCATCCCATCTACTAACTATACTTCCCCACATAGAAGGAACTTATATTACTAAAAATAGATGCATGTACATACCCTCATAATCATAACCATCATCTCGCTTCTCTTCTCTAGTCCGAAGTTCATAAAGACGCCTCAAATCTTGATCATCATCCTTTGGAATATTTGGAGGAACATTTTACCCTCTCTTCCTCTAGAAGAAATGGTTGAAAAATCTCTCACCTTGTGTCCTTCCTTACAACAACAAAAGCAATTCCTGGTACCCCTTAGACACTCATCATAATGTCTCTTGCCAAAAGTGACACATGAAGTTTTTACATTTTGAGAACCACCTACCTTCTCAAAATTTACATTATCACTTCTAGGTTCTTGTTGAAGTTTAACCCTCTTTTTAAACATAGATTACTCTTGGTCACTAGAACCACTACTTTTAATGTTTTGAGACTGGCTCTTAAGTTTAGACACATCAATCAATTGGGAATACACCATGAGTCTAGCGACACTCGTCACAAAATGATTCATCTCATCCCTCGGATAAGACACAAGGGATTGGGAATATCTAGATAGCATAGAGATTTTTAAAGAGTATCCCTCAACACTCATATTGCCTTGCTTGATATTGATAAATTCCTCTACGTTAACTTCCATCCTCTCACGGGGAAAGTACTTTCCAAGAAAAACTTCCATAAATTTTTCCCACTCAATAGGACCCGACTTCATCGGCCTATTGTCCTTCCATTGAGTGTACAAAACTTCATAAACATCCCTAAATTTGTACGAAGCTAACTTAGCCTTCTCCCTAGATGTAACTCACATAGCACTAAACAACTTCATATAGGAACTCTTGGTGATCCTCTCCCACATTAGAGACAAGAAAGATAGGAGGATTCATCATCACAAAATATCTCAACAAAGACGTCATAGTGCTCTCCACAACATTCACCCTAGGCACAAAAATAAGATTCACTCGAGTAGTAACAACTCGGGCTAATGAAAGCAAAGTCTCTCTTGTATCACAATTATTCAACTCCGGGCCAACCACAGGACCATCATTACCTCCACCTACAATAGGGACTTGTTCACCTTGAGAACCTTGAAAAACTTGCTCAACTTCCTCAACATGAGGAGGAATCTCTCCATGCACATCATTCTACTCAACTCTCCTAGATGGTGTCCTTATCGTATTCAGTTTCCCTAAAAAACAAGAAAAACCATTTGAAAAGAGTACTCAAAACTTTTACTCTACGGCACGACATAAGAGTAGAAAATCAGGGAAACTCTATCGTCCTATAGCCTCTTGCCCATAGATGTGTCGCGACTCACACCGATGGTCAAGAATCTAAAAGATGTGACGTGATGAGACTTTTCGATTACAAAGACTAATTTCATAACCTATGCTCTGATACCAAACTTGTAACAAACTGAAACCACACACTAGAAGATAGGGTCAATCTAGGATTACAACCTGCGTATTTCGCGTCTTGGAGGTTTTGTACAAGACCTTACATATTATTCATCGCATATCCATAATTAAAAGTAGTTCATAACTAAAACTTTTCAAAAAAATTTCATAATCATTAAAAACTCTTTCATATAAAATAATAGGAAATACTAACTCTCAATCTCATCAACCTTAATACACGAGAATACTTTTGGGACATGGACCAAAACATACTAATATAAAAATACTTAGTCTATTACAATACTTCAATATGAAACATAAAAGACATCTACATATGCCCTCGAGTTAATTGAGGACAAATTTCAACATCTCTTGAATGATGCTTTGATACAAGTTTTGAGTCCAAAATTCTTATCAACTACTAACAACTATAAAGATAGATAAAAGCATTGATTAGTAAAACAACATGTACTAAGTATGACATTATGCATAAAAATCATGAAAACGAACTTTTTTTTTGAAATATGCATCTTTTCATTTAAAATATTGTATTAAAATCATAAGAACAACATTTATCAACTTAGAAGCATATAATATAACATTTAAGTAATTTATTGCAATTTTTAAAACAACCTTAAGTAACTTTAACTCACTGTACAATGAATTGCTTCAGTGTATAGTGATGTATTTTCTCTTTCTTTTTAACACTTTCTAGCATGTATTTGTCCTACTAAAAGCTATCCTAAGACTCACTTACGCAACACAAAGAGAGAGCACCCACAAAACCTCTATACATATTCGAAAATGACCCCCAAGAGTACTTATAATGAGACACATATGCATAGTGAAGACTCGGAAAAGTCTCGAATTAACCTGGAGCTCACCAACATCCGCTGAGTATAATGTGCTTCTATTGGGAATAACTATTAGTTGAGTACTTGTATCTGCAGCATGAAATGCAGTGTCCCAAATAAGGGTCGTATGTACGAAAGAACATACTACATATGTTAGGCATTATACAACCATATTTAGTATGAGAGCTCAAGTGAAACCAACTACCATTAAATAAGGATTCTATACCACTTTTGCTTTGTACTTTTACTTCACATAGATTCTTTCATCTTTGATATTTTTTTCATCAGTTCATAACTCTTTTGGGAGTGCTCTTTAGATAATCATAACTCTTTCGAGATTGTTCTTTTTGATTTTCATAACTTTTTTGTGATTGTTGCTTTGGTGGTCACAATCCATGGTTAGATTGAGAACTATGGACCAGTATTAGAAGACATATGAATATGGACTTACAATAATCACAATGGAATGGGAAGCAAATGTGACTTCAACGTAGTATTTGCTAGCTTATATGACTAGGTAAGCATTTTACATCTTAAATTGAAGCACATCCAGTGAAGACAATTGAACATTCAGCCAAGAGATTTAAACTCTATATGATCCAAATACATGGTGTTCATGCATGTGGAACCAAGGGGTATATATAGGCAGATTCAAGGACGGCTACATATTCCACTTAAGTACTTATAAACGTACAATTGAGCAGTAATAATTCTGTAATGAACATTATAGTGTAACAGAGTGGGAGTAATAACAAAGAAAGGGAACATATGAACATATGACAAGATGGCATATCTTTAAGCAATTGAATCAAGTTGGTAAGATATAGGCAGGTCGTATATCCATCCAAAAAAATATGTACCATGTGTAATCTAGGATCACTTTGACTTATATAAAGGAAATATGTACTACGGGTCCTTTGACAATGAAAAAAGTTTAAAACTTGCATTCTAACACTTGGTAGAATAAATAAACTCATTTAGTAATAAAATCATATTAGAGTACCCACTTCAATGCTCTAGGGAGTAGGAACTGTAACTATGGATCAGTCACTAGCAAGGGCACTTAGAAAGCGTTCTTTTTGTAATGCATGTTTTCGATTCAGGCAAAAAAAAAATAGTAAATCAAATAGGCTTACATACCTTTCTATACAATTCAAAACATATGACTTAAGATCCTTCTCTTCAGATCGCTAATCTGCGATAAAATAAGTTGTGAGACTAGTATTAGTAGTTTATCATTCAATTTGAGCCACTTGATCACACCCAAATAGTAACGAAGTAGTAAACTGCAATCTATCTAGTGAGTGCTTTCTTTCCTTCCCTGTCCCTTTAATCGTGTCTATATATACTGTACAACCTTCATATCACATCCTCAACAAAAATCCCTGCACTATTTAAGCCCTTTAACGTCTCCACAACTTCCACGCACATCCACTCACATCCCTTATCATATCATGCATAAAATAATCTTTGAACATTAATAATGTAATAGAAGAAATATGAACCATGGTTTCTGATCACCAGTACTTGAAGAGCTAACATTTTTTTTAAAGCGCTCAAACAAGATCATAACTTAATTTAAATTGGACTCCCAACCATAGCTGATCCAACATGGACTAATCACCAGAACATCCTCCCAAATATTCACCATGTAAAAGTAAGAATTTCCAACTCACTAACACATACAAAGTGTCCCTATTAAATCAAACACAAGAGGAAAAAATTGCACTAAATTACCTTGCTGGACATGACTACCACTTGCTAAGACTTAGATTCTTCAAGATAAAGGTTGTCCTCCTTAACTTGTCTTAAATTATATGTTCCAGTAGGTTTAAATACGTATTATTCAAGAACCCTAATAGTAATTAATGGCTGTTGTATGAATCTAAGAGAGAGAAGAGATAAAGCTCTAGTAATCAGATTTTTTTGTCAAAGTAAAAATTGTTGGAAAAGATAATATTAATTTTTTTTAAAGAGACCTTATTTGGATGACTTTCGCACTCATTTTGGGTGATAATTTGTCATGTAGGTAAAGCACCTACTTGGAATTATCATTTTGATTTTTTGGACATAAGAACATTGGCCCTTTTGCCACCTTTCTTGTACTTCATTTGCATCTAATATATGTCTTTAATTTGGGCCACACCTTTAACTATGTGATGCACCTAGTTTTCCATTAAAATTATTCCTTGTGTAGTTGTGATTATTAGTCCTTGGTTGTACATTTTCCCCTTATTCTTCTATTCAACTTGAGCTAAATTAATGCAAATCGGTGTAGTGTACTTGGCCCAATAACACAGACAAAAGAGTTATAGTAGTTGATGCACTTTCTTGGTCCTTTGGGCTGGTCAATAAGTCAAAGTAGGTGATGCACCTACTTGTTACCTACTAGCTTAGTGAAGTCAAGAAAGAGCTTTATTATTTTGTTCCATTTCGAGACCTTAATAACTTTAACATAAGTTAGAACTTATATACGTTATGTCACTTTATACTTTAGACTCAAATACCACCTTGTAATCTCAAGTTTAAATACTTCCATCGACATCAACATAATTGGGTTGCATCAAAATGTCTTGAAAATTATCTTTAAACCTATTTTATTGCCAGAACTTGCTTAAGAAACAAAATCCATAACTATACCACAAGGCCAATATAAGCGTTATACAAAGAGAGCTCGTACACGTAAATTATGGGGTGCTACATCCTCCCTCTCTTATGATCATTCGTCCTCGAATGATAGGTGCACCTGATAGTTTGGTGAATCTCTGAAATTTGATAGAGGGATTTGCAATAGTACCCATTGTGAATAGGAAAGACTATCCAAAATCCATAGAGTAACCTAAAACATGTATAGACAATTCTAGCATGACAACTTGGTAGATATGGTTCATCGAAAAGTAATATGAATAATTAAATCCCTTTTTTACGATGTAATTCGCTGGAGATACACAAGTAGTACTCATACAATAAGACTGTAACATACCTAAACACAAAGACATGCAAATGACATATAAAATGAAAAATTCGTGCATGATTCATGATCATATAAAGGGACCACATGATCTCAGATCCTTATATTGATGTTTAAAATGTGGAGGGTTACTTAGTATCTCTCTACCATCTTCTATTCCCAAGTATAATATGTTATATTCTATTCCTTCACTAATAAATATGGTTACACATTCTCAGCATTGCTTTCGGGCCTTAACAATTAAGAATGACTATAGTATCTCCCAATTGTTTTTGTATATTAATGGACACATAAAATCATAGGCTATCAAGGCAGTACTTTACATTGTCTTTTATTTCATGACACTTTTAAGAGGTTATCCTTCTAAGAACGCATATCTGCTAATATTAAATTTAAAGTTTTATGTCGCTCTAGCGCATATGGTATTAAGTTATGTTACTTATCTATGGTTTATTAAATTTACTTATATGCCCAACCTTTTCTGGTCAAAATCTTCACTAGATAATGATACAAGGAAATTTTTTCCCAAATTGTTCAAAACTCAAATCAATAAGCATAGAGGTGACATAGCATACGGATGAATAACTCATATTGGGCATGACACATAGACATATTAGCCCTAAAGGGAGAGCGCAAAGTATACTGCACTAAGCTATAGAAATACATGGTTTACGCATGCATATGAGCTATAGGTTGGCGTGTGAGAGAATGAACTATAGGAAATGTAGGAATGGACTAGATAAACACATGATGCATGAGTACATAATCTAAGAGATGTAGTACATATTACATGTATTCATATTAGAAAATGAACTACGGAAAATAAATCACATTGAGCAAGTGTGTTATATTGCATGGATAGGAGGACTAACACGTTAATAAGAATTGATATGAAATATGAGCAAGTGAGCGCATAACACATGCTAGAAAATATACAAGGCATGAAATGTTTAAGCAAGTAGGTTATGAGCTATGCATAATATATAGAAATGGTCATATGATTAATTATTATGTGTTGCCCATACAATATGGACAAGTGGAATGTGGGAATTAACTATTGCATGAATTAACATGTAAGAAAAATTGTCTATAAATAATGGTGCTATGAAACATATAACACTTGCATGTAAGCATTCCATGACATTAGGTAACCTGTGAGAAGGGATCCACAGAGGGAAAATAACGTACCAATAGGTAACTTATAGAACATGCAGCATGTATTATTGAATTACAAATCATCTTTGGAAACTACGATAGATCCTATAGAACTACTCTACTGTACTAAGGTACACGCACTGTCTTAAGCGTTTAAATTAAAAGTGGGATAGTTTTGCTCATATTCTTTACTCGCCTCAAAACACATACAATTGATTTTCCCATCTACTATCTCCAATCCCCTAAGTAATGTTGGGGTGCATGTTGAAAAGAGTTGTGAAATAATTTTTATTATTTGTGCCTTATTAATATTATATTTTTTTGTTGGTTGGTCTACTAGTATTGAGTCTATCCATACCCTCCAAAAGATTTCAATGTCATTTGGGGATAAATATTCCTAAGGGGGGGATAATGTAACACTCTAGATGTTCCTCGACCTAGACTAGAACTTTTCCTAAAAAATAATTTTTAAAAATGATATTTCAAGACCTATATTATTGTATTAAACTCAAATAGAAAAGGTTAGAGCCAAAACGACAAGGAAATAACCTGACGACAAAAAACTAGCTAAATTGAACTAGTAGATGTCCCTATGTTATGTCGAGGTTTAGGAGTGTCGAAATGAAGACCAAAACATGTGTTAAGACATTAAATAGGTACACCATTGTATACAGGGTCCAAATATTTGTTAACAAATCCCCAAGGACCCCCCTAAGGGTCCTTGAGGAGGACCCAAACATTGGCGAGCGAACCTCCAAAGCAGATTGCGACAACCAAGATGTGAAGACCCCTTTCCTGTCACGCATCGTACACTTGCTAGGAAAATTTTGACTCATGATGTGGGGCATCCACGAGGCTCACTTTCTCAACGAAAAATTTCAGAAATAGATTTGAATTGGCCCCGTGACGCACTGCCACTTCCTAGATTTGTCTGCGTCATTTTACAATCAATATAACTCCACAAAAAGACCCATTTAAGTGAAGGGTCTTTTGGGTATTTTAGGGCACGAGTTTATAATGGCTTTATATCAGTTTTAAACCATTTACACGCACTCCAAATTAGATTTAAATAAATCCCTCTCATCTCTCTAACAAAACACTCTCTCTATTAAATCACTATTAAAGAACAACAAAAGCTTATGTAAAAACACGAAGACTTCAAGATTTTCATTAAAAAATTCTTGGAATTATCATAATTATGGTATGAGTTTTTCACTTTTGGGATTCCTTTCCCCAAGAGGTCATTTCAAAGATGATTTCCAACAATTCAATTACTAGGGTTTTTACTTTATAAACGGGTTTTATTCCAAACATGAGATTTATGACTAATGATGAAAAACTATGATTTTTTATGGTTAATTATGTAAGTATTTTTTGGGCAATTGATATGTAAATGTGATTTGTAATGTGAAGCATGTTCCTTCTATAAAAAATGGATTCGATTATATTATATCTATAATTTAATGTCATGAAATTGTTGGAATTGGGACTATATCTCGAATGAAGTCTTATGTGAGACCTTTCATTAATATTAAGTATGAGTTGGTCATGTACATGACTAGAACGGTTGGAATTCGATACGTTATTCTGAAATTCACTATATCATTCAATGATTATGATTAATTAAATATATGTTCTTGATGAAGATTCTTGGAAGCAATAGGTAAGTATTCTAAAGTCATGATTTCTCTATTATGTTGATGTTGGACTATAAATTTATGTAGCTATGAAATTGGATTATACATGATATTTCTATGCATATATCTTGGCCTATGAATATGTTAAATATGGGATCATGGTAAGGATATGCTAGTGCAAGTTGACGATGTTTATGTTGTATGCTTAAAAAATATGATAATGATATGTTAATCTTACAAATGAAGGTTGTGATGAAAAGAAATTCTCATCTAAACCTAAAAAATGTATGATCATTTTTATACGAGGAGTTAATGTTTTAGGGCCTATGATAAGTTTTATTATAAATGATGACTTAAAGGTTATTCAAAGAGTGACTTTAGCTTATAATAGATGACATAGATATTAGCGGTGTCCCTTCCCTTGTTTGAAAGTAGATTCACAATAAATCTCATGAGATAGAGGCTGGCATGTAATGTGAAACTATGGGTTTCTATTATATCTCAGAGTTCTTGAACTAAGTTCTCTCAATAGGAATACTAGCTAGTGGATCCACCTAGAATGTTATGTTTATGTTTTTGTTATACCTTGGAAAGTAGACCACCTTCTTTCGGTGTGGGGTTTCATTACACCGGATTCCACGTTTAGCTCACATGGTCTAATGTAGGTTAAGGAACTTTTTTCCTCAAGTAAAATGAAAGAAAAATAAATAGACATTGACTAGGGTGACTTGATGATCCTATTTATTGTAGGTAAGAGTGTCAGATTCTACCTAGGCATAACACAAATTAACTATAAGGGAAGTCTTAGGAGATTTTTCTCATATAATATGAATAGGAATGTATAATGTGAATGATATGTGATGTTGATCTGATATGATGTTGAATATGTTAATGAACATGTAATGGTCTATGTTCCTATATTTTATCATGACTACCTATGTTTTAAATATGTATGAAGCAAGGCATTTTCTTATAGTCTCCAATATTGTTTACTTGATTATGTGGGGTTAGAGTTCTACACATCATCATCACCATTGTAAGCTCAGGATGAGATCATTGTTAAGTTTTTTTGTATTTTATGTTTAAAGGATCTACTGAAAATGAAATTTTAATATCACTTAATAATAATATGTGATTGGTTATGATCATGTTTTATGTTTTTGTGATCCGTATCTTTTGTATATTCTCTTGTATGTGCATTAAAGGTTTTTAATTGAATTAGTATGCTTTCAAAAGAAAAGGTCCTTTTTAATGCATGTCCTTAAATGTTTTTGTTCATATACGCATACGTAGTATATGTGGCATACTAACCCCTTACATTATATAACTACAAATGTAGGGTCCGACCATTAAAGATTTAGAAGGTCAATTTAATAATCTTGGAACTCTTTCTCCAAGTATTGGCAAGTCCTGATGTTCGGGAATATTATGTTTTCATTATTCTAGCTTACGAACACTTTGGTAATTTTAAGAGATTCTCGTTGTTTTCTTTTATCATTTTGATTCTATTGTATCAAGGCCCATTTCGCATAATTTGTTTTGGCTATGTCAATAAGTCTTATTTTTATATGGTTATTAAGATAAAAAACTTTTAGAGTTTGGTAGGTATGTTTTATTATGTTGTTATAAAAAGAACATAGGTAAGATTCTATGTAACAGGTATGAATATACCTCACTTAGTATATGTGGAATCTTTTAATTATTCCTCATTTTGAACTAATGACATGTTATGACTAATGCTAAGGTCTTGTTTGAGTCCTTTGAGAGTACGACGACGCTGGTTGCGAGTAGAGGGTGCTCTCCTTTCATGACAATGATTCTCATCCTTTCTTGAAGAATCTTGGAATGCCAATTCCATGTTGGTGAGTCCTCCAATACAAGGACGGAGTGCTTTGTTTCTAAATCTAGTTTGATTCTCATTATTCAAAGACTATGTTGTATTTAGATTATAAGACTTGATATTTATGTAAGGACTGTAACACATAAAATATCTAAGACGTGTTCAAGAGCATTACATAAGTGTCAATAGGCTTAGACATTGTATTAAGGTGTATTGTAATGTACATAAGTCATTTAAGAAGACTAGAAACAAAAACGTTAAAAAACGTCCATGACATCTGAAAAATAGTTCAATGAGGTGCTATTGTGACTTAACCTATTTTACTAGCTTTTAGAAATCAGAAAATGATGAAACATTCTGGAAGATTGTCTAATACATAGTAGAGTTAGTTCATAGTCAGAACATCCGATCACGACTCTCCTAAGTACCAACAAAGGGTCCTTGAGGAGGACCCGTGCAAAGGTGACAAAAAGCTGTAAATAGATAGTGCAAAAAATAGATGCAAGAGATGGCTAGTAGTCTAATTGATGGGGTGTCGTTTGCCTACATTGATGGAAATTAGAATTCTTGAAAATTAGGACTTTTTCTATGTCTCTAAACACATTGAAGAATGTGCAGCGCGGAGGTGAACAATGCGCGTCGATGAACACACAATCCGTCCATCATGGTGTCGTCTGTGAAGTTTTTTTTTCTGCACGTTTTCAATTATTTAATTTTAATTTAGTTGGATTAATTAGGAGGAGGATTAAGGTTTATGTGAGGTATAATTATGTTAATTCATAGCCTATATAAATCCCCTTAGGTAATTAGACTAACGTGAGCTCTCATAATTCCTAAATCCAAAACTCCTTTCCTTCTCCTTCATTCTCTGTCTTGTTGAAGAACTACATTGAAGTCCATGTTAGGGGTAAGTTAAAGGGATACAAAGGGTCTAATTGTTCCATCAATATTCATCAATTAGTAATTTATGGGATTTCTTTCACAGTTGATACCTCTTTCCGCAAAGAGTTCTATTGATTTAAAAAGTTGAGTTCTCATGTGGGTCTGTTCCTATCTCGAAATTAATGATGTGAATTTAATTGTTTATTATTTATTTTGGATATTATGAATATATTAACAAGTATTATAACTCGATTATGTTATTTCTTTATGGAATGGTATAGTTTTTAGAAGATGAACTATTCCCCTTAACCCTAGGTTGTTATCTTTATATGAATTGTGTAATGTTGGTCCATTTGAATTGTTTAGTGGTTTTTTTACTATCCGATAAATTTGTTGTATCAATCATGAATTCATTAGGATTAATGATAGTCCTAATATGCTAGTTCTTTCGAATTTGATCTATGTTATTATCTATGTAATGAACTTGACCTAAATATCTTATCTTAAATTATGAATTAGTAATGTATTGTTATATAATGATGCAATTGGCTTTGTTGTTATGTTGGTTAATGATTCATGATAATGTTAAGGGAGAGGAAAATGAAAAAAATCATCAACCCTTCATCAAGGGGTATGAGAGTGAAGGAGTATAGCCTTAAGTTCACTCAACTATCAATGCATGCTCCTACTATGGTTGTGGATTCTAGGTCTATGATATAAAAATTTGTCATACAGCTATCCAATTTTTTGGTTTATAAGGGTAGGACGGCTATGTTGATTCCTAGAATGCACATTTCTCAACTTGTTGTTCGTGCCGAACAAATTGAGGAGCAAAAGCTTAAGCAAGTTGGTAGAGAGTTGAAGAAAGTGAGAGCCGGTGATAGGAATTTTTCTAAGACTATATTTGAGGTTCAAGACAAACAAAGGTTCAAGAAGGGGTTTTTCAATCAAGGCCCTTCTATTGCTACAAAGGTCAATAAGAGTAGAGGGTCTTCTCCCAAGCCCTAAATGGGGAAAGGTGGTAGATCTTAGTAAAGTGCCTCATTGTGCAAAATATGATAAGAGACATGATGGTAAATTACTAGTTGGCACGGGTAATTGTTATTGTTGTGGAAAGAGTGGTCAGATGGAGAGAGACTGCACAATGATGAAGTTTCACAGAAGGCAAAATGCTGAATTACAAGCTAGTGCCCCAAATCCGAATGCTCATAAGAAGAATCACTTTTATCCTCTCCAATCCCGTAGTGATCAAGAGAGCTTACCGGACGTTGTTACTAGTATGTTACAATTATTTTCCTTTGATGTATATGCTTTGTTTGATCCTCCATGAAGTATTATATACTACACAATATATTAGATGAACCATTCTTGGTTTCTACCTCGTTATATGATTCCGTGGTGGCTAAAAGAGTCTATAAAGGTTGTCCTATTTACTTTACCAATAGAGTTACGATAGTTGACTTAATAGAACTTTATATGCTAGATTTTGATGTCATATTTGGGATAGATTGGTTGCATGTTTGCTTTGCCTCTACTGATTGTAGGACAAGGGCAGTAAACTTTTAATTTCCAAATGAACCAATTTTTGAGTGGAGAGGAGGAATCTCGAATCCTAGGGGTAAGATCATTTCTTGTCTAAAAGCTTGCAAGTTGATTGCAAAGGGTTGTCTCTATCACAAATTTAGAGTTAGGTATATTGAATTTGAGGTCCCTTCCATAGATAAGGTACCCGTAGTGAAGGAATTTTCAGAGTTATTTCTTGATGACCTACCGGAATTCCTCCCGAACACGAAATTGACTTCAGCATTGACTTATTATTGTATATAGAACCTATTTCAATACCTTTATATAGGATGTCCCCGACCAAGTTGAATGAACTAAAGGTTCAACTCAAGGAAATTCTAGATAAGGGTTTTATACAACCAAGCATATCTCTATGGGGTTATATGATATTGTGGATGAAGAACAAGGATGGTTTTTTTTTGAGAATGTGTATTGAATATCATCAATTGAATAAAGTCACCATATATAGTAAGTTCCCACTCCTTAGGATTGATGATTTATTTGATCAATTCCAAGGAGCTAGTTACTTTTCAATGATTGACTTGAGATTTGGGTATCACCAACTTAGAGTGAGGAAGGGTTATATTTCGAGAATGGTATGCCGAACAAGATATGATCACTTTGAATTCCTAGTTGTGTCTTCTAGTCTAACCAATGCCTAGGAGGATTTTATGGACCTTATGAATTGAGTTTTAAAAAGTATATTGATTCGTTTTTTGTTGTGTTCATTGATAATATTTTGATATACTCGAGGAGTGAGGATGATCATAAGGGTCATTTGAGAATAGTTTTGAAAGTTCTGAAGGTTAACCTACATTTCACTAAATTTAGTAACTGTGCATTTTTGTTAAGTCGCTTGCTTTTCTTGGGCACATTGTCTCTTGTGAAGGGGTTGAGGTCGATCTGAGGAACACAAAAGTTTTGAAATGTTGACCTAGACCTTTGAATCCCCCGACATCCGAAGAATCCTAAGGTTGGCCGGTTACTATAGGAGGTTTGTTGAGGGATTTTCATCAATCACATCTTCATTGATGGCCTTAACTCAAATGAATTCCAAGTTTGACTTGTCAGAATTTTTTGAAGAGAGCTTCCAATTATTTAGAGATTGACTCACCTCCTCTCCGGTTTTACCTTACCGCAGGGAACCAAAGGGTGTGTAGTTTATTGTGATGCTTCACGAGTGGGTCTAGGTTGTTTCATTATGTAACATGGCAAGGTAATAGTGTATGTATCTAGGGAACTCAAGACACATATGAATAATTACCCAACTCATGTCCTTGAACTTGCGACTATGGTATTTTCCTTAAAATTTTTGAGGCACTATCTCTATGGGGTACATGTTGACGTGTTCATCGATTCAAGAGTCTTCTATATGTATTTACTAAAAAAATACATGAATCTACGCCAAGTAAGAAGTTTAGAAATTTTAAAAGACTATGAGATGAGAATTCTTTACCATCCAGAGAAACCTAATTTGGTGGCGAATGCCTTAAGTAGAGTATCAATGGGTAGTGTGACTCATGTGGTTAATGATAATAAAAAACTAGTGAAACAGGTTCATAGGTTGGCTAAATTGGGTGTTCGACAAGAAGACTCTAAAAAGTGAGGTTTCATGGTTCACCACAACTCTGAGTCGTCTTTAGTGGTTGCGGTAAAATTCAAGCAATACTTGAACATCTATTTATGAAGACGAAGGAAACGGTCCTTAGGAAATTTAATGAGTCTTTTTCTCATGGATAAGATGGGGTGATTATGCACAAACTAATATTTGTTGTATCAAATTTGAATGGCTTGAGGGAATTGATATTCCATTCGCCCGGGTTAAAGAAAGATGGAGCACGACTTACGAAAAAGTTATTGGTGGAATCATACGAAAAGGCACATAGAAGATTTTGTTCCTAATTGCTCAAATGGCCAACAAGTCAAAGTGGAGCATCAAAGGACGAGTGGATAAACTCAAAATATAGATATTTCCACATGGTACTGGGATGATATTAACATGGACTTCATACTTGGGTTGCCTCGAACCTGAAGTCAATATGACTATCATTATGGATAGATTGACCAAGTCAGCACATTTTCTTCCTATCAAAGTCACTTATTTGTTGGATGATTATGCCAAATTGTACCTCAATGAAATAGTGAAGATGCATGGATCCCCTTTATCCATCATTTTAGATAGAGAATGTTTTCTGTAGTGAAATTGGTATGAAAGTGAAGCTTAGTGCTGCCATACTTTCCAATACGGATGATCAAGTGAAACGCACTATCCAAACCCTAGAAGATATTTTGAGGTTCTGCCTTATCGACTTCAAATGTTATAGGGATGACCTCCTACATTTGATAGAATTCTCATACGAAAATAGCTACCATTCGAGTATCTCCATGGAACATTTCGAGGCACTATATGGGAAGAGGTGTAGATCCCCAATTGGGTTGTATGAGGTACGTGAGTATGCTCAACTTTATCCCAACATCGTTTATGAATCCCTTAGGGAAGTTCCAATTATAAGAGATAGCCTAAAAATGTCTCAAAGTCATCAAAAATGTTATGCCTAAAATAGAAAAAAGGACATTTAATTTGATGTAGGAGATCGGGTCTATGTGAAAATTTTGATAATGAAGGGGGTTATGAGGTTTGGAAAGAGGGGAGAAAATAATCCCTCGTATGTGGGGCCGTATGAAATTTTTAAGCGAGTCTGGAGTGTGGTATATATGTTTAAATTTCCAAATGAGTTATCCATAATTCACCTGGTATTCCATGTTTTTTTGCTTAAGAAGTGCATAGGGGACCCGATTTAAATTCTTCATCTAGAAGGTTTAGGGGTATAAGAGGATCTTTCGTATGAAGAGGTCCCGATTGAAATATTGAATCGTCAAGTTAATAAATTGAGGATTAATGAGGTTGTCTTTGTAAAAGTTCTATGGAGGAACCACTAAGTTGAGAATGCAACATAGGAGGCCAAGGCCTATATGGCGTCCTACTATCCTCACCTTTTCCTCTAACTCCTAACCAAGGCAGAGGTTTGTAGTTCCTTACATGAGTATTATTAATAATTTTGCGCTTATTATGTTTTTCTAATGTTGGCATATTGATGTAGAAATTCTTGCATAAGTTGAGTTCTTTTCTTTTCCTTGAAATGTGCTTCTTATGGTTGGTTTTACTTATGTATGTGGTGTGCTATAAGTATTCACAGAACTTTTGTTGAACATATTTGGTAGTTTTTTTACAAGAATCAGCATAAAAACTCTTAATGTTCATATTGAGCTCATATTAAGATGGAGAAGATAGTTCCTATTTATATGATATGAAAAGTTGAGCTTATGTATGTGATATTTTGTGGATTAAGTTCCTATATGTGAAGGCTAAGATTATATGTTGAAAGGAGTGAAAGACTCCTCTAACGAGTTGTGACTCATTTTACATATACTGTTTGTTTTTTGGTTGGGCTACTAGACTTGAGTCTCTTCTTCCTATAAAAGTCTAAGGTGTCACTCGAGGACGAGTGTTCCTATGGGGGGAAGGGAGTATTGACACACCCTGGAAATTCCATGATTATTCTAGATTCTCATATGTTATATAATTATTATTTAGAAGTAAATAACTATAAATAAATTTTTTGATAACTGTTGGAGCCATAGCATCAAAGAATGGTCCTAACATTGGGAAACTAGTGAAATTGAACTAGTAGAAGTCCCTATGTTTGGTGAAGGTTTGGGAGGGTCATATTAAGTCTAAATTTTGTCAAAATATTTTAAATAGGGATAAATAGTATAGAGGGTTAAAACTTACAATTACGATACCCCTAGGACCACCGAAAGTGTCCTTGAGGAGGACCCGAACTTGAACGAGCTGGCTTCCAAAGCATCATGCGACCAGCCAAGAATTGGAGCTAACTGCGCGTCACACATATAGCACGATGTAAAATTTTGCGTCGGGACGCAAGAAATACACGAGTTTCACTACCTCAAACTGGATTTTTGAGAAAAAATATGGAATTGACCCCGAGATGCGCAGCAAAGTCCTAGATTCGTTTGCGTCGTATTTAAAACAATTTGACATTTCAAAAAGATCCAATTAAGTGAGGGGTCTTTTGGGTAATTCAAATGCTGATTATATAATGTTTTAGGTTTAGTTTTACGCCACTTTTAACGCACAAATCAAATCCAAACGTTTAAATAAAAAATCACTCTCATCACTCTCAAATTATATGTTCCTCCAAAACGCTATTAAAGGCCATTACATCTCCAAGAAGAAGGTAAAGTCATCGAGATTCAAACCCGGATTCATGGCTTTATCATTATTAAGGTATGTTTTCTTTCACTCTTTGTATTCTTTTACCCAAGAGGTTCCTTCAAAAGATGATTTTTAAATACCCCAAAACTAGGGTTTTTCTACTCACATGGGTCTTCTTTTGAAAATGAAATTATGAATCAATTTTGACAAATTATGATGAATTAATGGTTTTTAAGAATATACTAATTGTTAATGGATGATTTTATGAGTGTTTCCCTAGGCCCATGTCCTTCCCCAATTTCATGAAAACCTTGTATTGATAAGGTAAATTGTGAAAATTATAAATATATGGATGACTACTTAGTTGTTAATTATGCAATTGCTTCTTGAATTTAACTTGTTTATGGATTGGATATGTATTCTTGGTAATGGAATTGTGAAGGTTCTTAAAATGGTTGATGAGCTACGTTGATTGTCTTTTCTTGGATTCAGTTATGAAGTATGAGTGATTTATATATTAATGCTTCTATGTGTATGTGTGGTTGAGATTTTAATGCCATGTATTTCTCATCCTTAATCCTATACAATTCAATATCTTATGAATTATTCAAGTAAATTATAATATGATTATTATATAATTGAAAGTAGTTTATCATGACTCTAATAAAGTGTTGAGTGAGGGGATTAGTCACTTTTATGTGGTTTCTAAAGTGAAAGGATAGTTATCACTTAGGAATTCCTATGAGCTGTTATGATAATATTTTCACAAAATGGATAGAAGAGACTAATGTGATCTTGTATGATGAGAATATTGATTACTAAAGCGAATAAGTGTTTAGTACAGAAAGTTAATGTACATAAGATAGAGGTCTTACGTTTAGTATGTTCGACTTCCCAGTTGGGTTTTCTCACGTTACTAACAATGGATTCCCAAGTTATGTGTTGTCTCATGAGATTGAAACTTGCACGTTTAGTAAGTCAAGGATTCTAGTAACAATTTCCTTGACCCTTAACTATGTGCCCATATAGGAAATTAGCTTAGTGGATCAACCTATATAGATGTGTAAGTATGGTTACTCCTAAGTCAAGTGTTAACCCTCTCTTTTTGGTGTGGGAGTAGATCATATGGTTTCATGTTGGTTATTGCATTTTTTTCCGTAATGTAAAAGTAAATAAACATGTTATGTGTGTGAACTCTTACTAGGGCCGTCTTAAAGGTTACTACATAGTGTGAGGGAGGGTTTGTAACCTCTCTTACACATTGCACATGTGGGATCATAAGGGATGGTTCTACTAGTGTTCTTTTATTATTATGATCATGATCATGTTGCTAAGCTATGAACATTATTGATGTATGAAGCATGTTATGAAAATTATGAGAATATTTTATAAGTATGAAGTGGGTTTCTTAATCTTATACTTAACATTAAATAGGGTTATAGTGTTTTATTGTTTGCATATCACAAGTATTGCTTGAGTTGCATATATATTGGTATGACTTATGATGTTTCATATATGTGTGCATTGAGTTGTAGGGTATTGTGCATGGTTATAAATAAATTGTGCCATTTGGCATGCATTAATAATTTTTATTCATAGGGATCTTTAGTACATGTGTTTTGTACTAACACACATTTATTCCCTTTTTCCAAAAAATTGTAGGTTCGGTCTGTTGAGGTATCTTTACGATAAAGCAAAAAGTCTGGAACTGTACTCTCCATGTTTTGGTAGGTTTTCTAGTTCAAGGATGGCACCACATACTTTACCTTAATCTTACTTCTATTGTTGAAAGACATTCATTCTCTCCTATTGTTTAAGATGTTTATGTAAGAACTGTGTGGCAATTAGGAATTTTTATAAGGGCTATGCCCGGGTGTTTTACTTAATTTAGATGGTTTAATGTTAGGAAATGATTTAGACTAAATTCCTATGTATTCTTATGTTCTCGAAGTGAAAAGCCTAAGTAAACTTCCTAAGTGAGAGGTTTAGGCAAACCTCACTATGTTTATGTAAAAGATTAAATTTTTCCATATTTTTGACCTTTGTTATGTTATGACGAATGCTATAAGGCTTGTCTAAGTCTTCTTCAACGACAATGATGCTGGTAAAGCCTAGGGGGTACTTTTGATCGTAAAAGAAATGTGGTACTATGTGATATTTTGTATGTGTTGAAAGTGCTGCCTACGAGTTGAAATTACCAATTGAGTTGTCTCGCGTTTATATGGTGTTCCATGTATCAATTCTCAAAAAGTGCATAGGCTATTCAGTGTATATCCTTTCTCGAGAAGGCTTAGGGGTTGATGATAACATTTCGAATGAGGACTTCCTAGTTGACATTTTAGATCGGCAAGTGAATAAGTTTAGAAATAAGGATGTATCTTCCGTAAAGGTTTTTTGGAAGAATCATCTTGTCGAAGGTGATACTTGGGATGTAGAGGGAGATATGATGTCCTTATATCCTCATCTTGTTGCTTCCTCTTCTAGTAAAAGTTGAGGTTAGTGATTCCTTTTAGTTTTTGTTTACAAATATTCATATGTGTTTTGAACTTGTTCTTATTTCCATTATGCATGTATGTTCTTGTGAGAATTCATGTTTCACTTGTGTCTTGAATTTTCATGAATTATATGTTCTTCATGATTGATGTTACTTGATATGTTGTGGTATATTTGACTTAAAGTGATACTTGAAATGATAACACTAAAGTGTAAATTGATGAAATGATGTATTAGATCCTTGTTGAACATGTTGAGCTATATGACAAGGAGAAGGAAATTCCTCCTTGCATATTATGAAGTGATGAAATGTGTTCCTATTTATTAGTCGATATAACTTTTACCTCAATGTTATGCATTGTTCTGTTGGAAATATGAGTGGATGTTTCCTCCTTTGTTATTGAATTATCTATATATATCATGCGTTTCTTCGTGTGCTAGTCTTGAGTCGTTATTTCAAAAAGGGTTGTTTAAAATGTCATTCTAGGACGAATGTTTACCAAAGGGGAGATTGTTACACCTCAAAAATCCAATGACTTATGCTAGATCCTAATGCCTATTATAATAACTTAAAAATAATTATAAAGATGTTTGTGTTCCTATCTTAAGGAAACTAACTTAGTTGGAGAAGGTATGTTCATAAGGAACTAAAAGTGACCATGGCGTCTAGTGAACAAATGCCTAGGCTAGTATAGTGCTATTGACAGTAGAGTGGTTTAAAAGATGTGTCTAAAATATTTACCATGAAAAGATGATGTACATATAAAAATTCACCTAAGGAGGGGTTTAAGACGTCAAGGCAAAGGGAGGATCTCAAACCTTGAGGGGCAAGAAAAGGCTGCCCGAGAAAGGAGGACACAACCTCAACCTGCACAATCATGACAACCACTCGTGGTCATGAGAACAAGCAAGGGTGGAGCTCGTGGAGTTGACTTGGCCAAAAAAAATGAGAACATCTATTACTAGCTATATTCAAAGGACCCACGAGCCTCTTCATGACTCTTGGTGAACATGAAGATCTAGGAGGGTGATCATGGACTTTTCTTATGTGTTTGAGAGACTGCCAACGTTCAGTAGCTACTGTCTAAGGCACATAGCGACCCTTCACGACACATAGCGCGCTTGACAGGAAACGTCCTAGGTAATGGTCTTCACCAGTATTTTATAAGGGTGGCACGTTTAAGGGGGATACTAACTAAGTCTTTACGAGCCACACCACGAGTCGTGGTGTCCTTCACGGCTCATGAAGGTTGCCGTTTAGAGAGGAAGGGATTCTAAATTAAAGTTAAGTGGTACTTTTATTTTTTATATCAAACAAAATTAGGGGTATTTTGGGTATTTTAGGGGTCTAATATGGGTCGAGTTTAAATTATTTTACACCCATTCCCACATAAAATCAAATCCCTAAATTAATAACATAATTGCTCTCACTTCTCTATAGACTCTTTCACAAAACAATGACCCTGTTTAAGAAGAAGTTCAAATATTCAAGTATGGTTTAATAAGAAGGATTTCTCCATTAATCCATAAGGAATATCAAGGTGTGGGAACTCTTTACTCTGAAGAGTCCTTTCCCCAAGAAGTTCCTTCAAAATTTATTTCAATGTTGTTCAAAATTTCTTGCTTTCTCTCAATTCGCGGGTCTGTTTCAAACTTGACTTATTTTGTGTAGATTTCATTCATAATGATATATTAGGAATGTTCATGAATTAATTTTAGAATTGATAAGGTTTTTGACCTAATTCTCTAAAGAGACTTGATTATTCCTTTTCTCTTAACACTAACTATCAAGTTATGTTCAACAATTATTTGAAGTGATGTAACATAGTATATTATTGTATAATTTATCATTGTATGATGATGATAATATATTTGATGGATAAATATCATGAATTTGGAATGAAATCTCTAAAAGGTATCTTGAAGGCCATTGATAAGACTTACGAGGTGTTAGTAACCAGTGAACTTAATAATGAGAGGTGTTCCTTTACAAAGGAAGGGAGGTTGAGAATATGTTCTCTCATTTGATGGAAAATACAATGCTAGTTATAATAAACACGGTTTGTAGTAATAACCTCCTAGTTCCCTAACAATGTGCCCCATTGAAACCTGAGATATTTCATCCACCAAGATGCTACGATGAATGTTTGGGGATAACACCAAATTCCATGTAACTCACATTGTCTATGTCAGTTATGGCAAAGTTTCTCGAATGTTAAAATGAATTAATGAAAGTAAGAAGATGAACACTAACTAGGACTGCTTAAGAGATGTTACTTAATGTAGGTAAGGGTATAAGACATTACCTATACGTTGCACGAGTGGGTCTTTATAGGAGTTCTAGGATGGGTTCTTCATATATATATATATATATATATATATATATTTATTTATTTATTTATTTATTTATTTATATATATGTTTTAAATTTTATGCATGATATTTTTCATATATGATATGAATGATGTCAAATTAACCTTATATACATGATGTTGGTCTCCCTTGGTATACATCTTGTTGGATATCAGGATGTCTGATGATGTATGAGGTAAACAACAACGCTTGTGATCTTCTTTATAGTTTCCTTGGCATGTATGGGGTTATGGGACTTCACATACACATTGCACTAATAGACTTGAATTGGGGTTTATGAGTAAGGTATTGATAAAATAAACTCTATTATGGAATATTGACTATGGATCTATAATGATGTTACTTATGAGTACGAATATGTCTTGTTGGTGAGGCATGGACTTCTATATATGTTCTTGGAATGTGCATAACTGTTTTTAAAGTGAACATAGCATTCTTATAACCAAATGTCCTTTTGTGCATATTTTAAAATGTTTACTTGCGTAAATTTCCATACATAGTACACCTGGTTTTTACTAACCCATTGTTCTATTTTCTATACAAGTTTATGTCCGAGACATTGAGGTGATTGGAAAACTCTGGAAGTTCCATAAATTAGACTAGAGCTTTTCCTATTAAATAATACTTAAAAATGATTTATACAGACCTATATTAATGTATTCAACCCAATAAGAAAATGTTAGAGACAAAAAGACAAAGAAAGAACTTGATGTCCAGAAAACTATCTAAATTGAACAGATAGACGTCCTGTTTTTTGGTGATGGTTTGGGAGTGTAAAATGAAGTTCAAAACATCTAAAAAGACGTTGAATAGTTAAAATATTGTACAAAGGGTCTGAGTGTTTGTTAACGACTCCCCAATGACTGCCCGAAGGCTCCTTGAGGAAGACACAAACATGGGACACCAAAGAAGCTCGCGACATCCAAGATGTAGAGTCACCTTGCGCGTCGCACATAAAACACTGTCTAAGAAAATTTGGCCTTACGACACGGGGCCTCCACGAATCTCACTACCTCGACCCAAATGTTTAGAAAAAGAATTAAAATGGGACCCCCAACGTGCAGCCACATCCATATTCATCCGCGTCATTTATAAGTCATTTAACTTCACAAAAAGACCCATTTAAATGAAGGGTCTTTTGGGTATTTTAGGGGACGAGTTGATAATGGTCATAGGTCAGTTTTAAATCATGTAAACGCACTTCCAATAAGAATTAAGAAGTTCCTCTCACCTCTCTCAAAAAACTCTCTCTATTCAATCACCATTGGAGAACAAGAAAAGCTTAAGGAAAAAGGTCAAAATTTTCATTCAAAATTCGTGGAATTATCGTTAATAAGGCATGGTTTTTTAACTCTTGGAATTCCTTTCACCAAGTGGTCCTTTCAAATATGATTTCAATCCCAATCCTAGGGTTTTTACTAGATAAGTAGGTTTTCTTCAAAAATCGAGATTTATGACTAATGTTGAAAAACTGTTATTTTCTATGGTTAATTAAGCATGTATTTGTTAGGTAAATGATATATAATGTTTGTTTTTTTTGTAAATAATTTTCCTTCTCTAAATAATGGATTCGATTATCTTATATCTATCACTTAATGTGATGAAATTATTTGAATTTGGACTATAGCTTGAACAAACTCCTAAATGAGCCCTTTCATTTAATCGTAACTATGGATTGTTCTTGTACATGACTAGATTTTTAGGGATAGGATATGTTATTGTTATATTCACTATATTATTGAATCATTATGATGAATCCAATGTAAATTGTTCTTGAAGATTCTTTGAAGTAATAAGTATGTTTTCTAAAGTCATGATTTCTCAATTCACTTGCAACCTGGGGATGAAATTATTTGTATGTTATGCTCAAATGATATAATGAACATGAAATGTTAATATGCCTTTATGATGATATGTTTTTTGTTATGATAATGGTTTATGGTGTTGTGATCCTTATCTTGTACATACTCTTTTGTATGTGCATTTAAGGTTTTCATGCATGTCCTTAAATGTTTATTTGCATATATACATAAATTATACATATGGTGTACTAACCCGTAACTTATATAACTACAAGTGTATGGTCCGGCGATTGAAGATTAAGAAGGTCGATTGAAGAATATTGGAACTCTTTCTCCAAGTGTCGGTAGGTCCTCGTGTTCGGGGGTATTATCATTCCTTCATTCTAGCTTATGAAGACATTTTTAGTTTTAGAGATAACTCTTTATTTGCTTTTATCATTTGGTTTCTATTGTATTAATGACTATGTCCTATTGAACATTTACTGGCTAAGTCCAAGACTCGTATTCTTTAGATGGTTTTTATGTGAGACAACTTTTTTACTTATGTATGTATGTTTGTATGTTGCGATAAGAAAAGCATAAGTGTGCTTCTATGTGGGAGGTCTAAGAATTCCTCACTAAGTATATGTAAATGTTTTTAAGTTTTTGGCATTTATAACTGATGACATGTTATAATGAAGTCTAAAGGCTTGAATAAGTCCATTCAGAGGTCCACGACGCCGGTCGCGATTGGGGGGTGCTCTTCGGTCGTGTAAAACTCGGTATCAGATAATGAGGTTAAATAACGTAGGGTTGATGTCTCACCAAACATTATATAGTGTTTTTTTCATTGTTGTGAAGCGCGCAAATGAAAGAGATTCTATGTGATAATTAGAAAAAGTCTATTTTCTTGGTAATCCTATGTCATGCCTTTACAATTTTGACATTATGTGTATGTTAGTATCTTATCCTTTTGTTGTACTTATAGGCGATGAATACAATAAAGATAGACACAAGAAGAGTGGGAGAAGAATTTGAGAATGTGGGAGCTACTTTCCAAGGTAATCGAGTTCCTCCTCAAGAGCAATTTGTTGCGAATGATTAGGTTCCGATCAATCCTTCAGGCATGACGGATGGGAGTTGAGGGAAGCCCTTCTCCAAATGTCCCAAACCATCACTACTCAAGGTCAAGCCATTATGACACAAGCTAACTGGGAGGTTGCACCTCGAGGGAATCAATATTCTAGTACTATGAATATCCATCAAAGAGATTATACGAGGATGAATCCTCCTATGTTCTTTGGATCAAAGGTAGATGAAAACTCCCAAGACTTCCTTGATGAGGTATATATGATTTTTTTGGATATGAGGTGAGTACTACTGAAAAGGATTAGTTTTCTACCTATCAACTCACGAACGTGGCTAATACATGGTATAACCAATGGAAACTACTGGAGTTGGTCCTGTGACTTCGGAGATTTAAAAAGAGGCTTTTCTTGACATACTCTTCCAAAGTGAGCAATGGAAATCTAGAGTAGAGGAGTTCATCAAACTTTTTCAGGGAGGTATGACTGATAAGGAATACTCCTTAAAGGTTATAAAGTTGTCCAAATATGCTTCCTCACTAGTTTGGAATGATATGGATGAAATGAGTCGCTATGTACCGAGCATGTGTGAAGAGCTTGAAGGAGAATGTCGTGCAGCTATGCTTCATGTCAACATGGATCTTTCTAGGTTGATGTTTCATGCACAACAACTAGAGGACAGTCATCTAAGGAAGAGGAATAGAGAAGCTAAAAAGACAAGGTCTGTTTAATGTGGTTCTTCTAAGACTAAGCTTGACATTAAAGACATGTCTAAGATAAAGAAGATGTTTTCTAACCAATTTCCTTCAAAATTCTTCAAGACTCGCAATGATAGGTTGTCTAACCTTACGGCTTAAAAGAAGAGAATTGTTGATCCACCAAGAAAAAGACTAACTCATGGTAAGTGTGGTAAACAACATATGGGAGAATTCCTTGTTTGAACTAATACTTTTTATGTCTATGTCAAAGGTTTCCATATGGTGAAAGATTGTCCTAATATGAAAAGTTTAGGAAAGGGGAATAACCAAGCTTAATCAAGCGTCTAGGTCCGAAGCTCCAAAAAGGAACCGTTTTTATACAATAAAGGATAGGGAACAAGAGCTCACTCACGATGTTGTGACTGTATACTACAAGTCTTTTCTATTAATTTTTATGCTTTTCTTAATCAAGGTTCTACCCTTTATTTTGTTACACTTTTGGTATCTAGAAAGTTTAATGTACATGTTGATGTTTTGAGTGAATGCTTTTTAGTTTTTACCCAAAGGGTGACTCGGTAATTTAGAAGAGAGTCAATCGGAAATGTCCTATAATGGTGCCAAATAGAGTTATTCTTGTTGATTAAGTAGAACTTTACATGTTTGATTCTGATATCATTTGGGGTATGTATTTGCTTCATGCTTGTTTTTCTTCCATAGACTATAGAACGAACATAGTGAAGTTTCAATTTCCAAATGAACCCATTAGAGAGTGTAAGGGGGGGGGGGGGAATTCTATGGCTAAGGGTAAAATCATTTCTTTCTTGATGGGTTGTAAGATTTTAGCCAACGGTTGTTTACACTGTTTTGTGAGGGTTAAAGATCTAAAAGGTGAAAGTCCTTCCATTGATTTGATCCTCGTAGAGAGAGAATTTTTTAAGGTTTTTCCTAATGAAATTCGTGGTGTTCCTTACGAATGGGAAATTGACATTCTAATTGACTTACTACTGGATACGAACCACATTTCAATTCCTCCATATCTGATAGCTCCGAATGAATTGAAAGAATTTAAGCTCCAACTCAAAGATTTACTATAAAAGGGTTCATTCAACCTAGTATTTTGCCATGGGGTTCTCCGTATTTTTCATAAAAAACAAGGATGGATCCTTTAGAATGTGCGTTGATTATCGCAAACTCAATGAAGTCACTATAAAGAAAAAATATCCTCTCCCTCGGGTTGATGATCTATTTGATCAACTCCAAAGTTCTAGCTACTTTTAAAAGATTGACTTAAGTTTAGGATATCACCAACATAGGGTGACAGGTGAAAATTTTCCCAAAATAGTTTTTGGAAGTAGATATGGTCACTATGAATTTATAGTGTTGTCTTTTGGATTAAAAACTAAGCCGACAGCGTTTAATGACCTAATGAATAGAGTTTTCTGAGAATACATTGATTCATTTGTGATTGTGTCCATTGATGATATTTTGATATACTCGAAGAACGAAAATGAGCATGAGAGTCACTTGAGGTTGACCTTGCAAGTCCTCAAGGAACACAAACTTTATGCAAAATTTAGCATGTGTGAATTTTTGTTTAGGTCGCTTGCTTTTCATGGCCATGTTATCTCTCGAGAGGGAGTAGAGGTTGATCCAAAAAAGAAATATGCGGTAAGAAATTGGCCTAGACCTTTCACTCCCACAGACATATGAAGCTTCTTAGGTCTAGCCGAGTACTACAGAAGTTTAGTTTATCGATGTTTTTCCACTTTCTTCTCCTTTCATAGATTTGATCCAAAAGAAGGTGAAATTTGAGTTGTCTAAAGCTTGTGAAAAAGGGTTTCAAGAGTTGAAAGATAGGCTTACTTCCCCTCCGGTGTTGACTTCACCCGAGGGCAATGAATGCTTTGTAGTATATTGTGATGCTTCCTGAGTGGTATTGGAATGTTTGCTTAAACATCAAGGCAAAATGATAGCATATGCCTCTAGGAAACTCAAAGTTTATGAGAAAAATTATCCAACTCATGACCTTGATTTAGCATTCGTAGTTTTTGCCTTGAAAATATGGAGACACTACTTGTATGTTGTTCATGTTGATGTGTTTAATGACCACAGAAGTCTTCAATATGTGTATACACAAAAGGAGTTAAATATTTGACAGAGAATATCGTTAGAACTTCTGATAAACTATGACATGAGTGTCCTCTACCACCACGACAAAGACAATGTAGTTGCGGATGCTTTGAGTCGTATAACTATGTGTAGTGTGTCTTATGTGGAATAATAGATGAATGAAATTGTGAAAGATCTTAATAGATTGGCTTGTTTCAGTGTGCGGTTACAAAATTATAACTTGTGGTTTCATGGTCCATCATAACTCTGATCATCAGTACTGGTTGAGGTGAAATCTAAGCAAAACCTTGATCCTCTATTGATGGAGTTGAAGGAATCGATATTTGGTGATCTCAATGGATGATTCTCCCAATGGTGGGATGGTGTTCTTTGGTACCACTAGAGATTATATGTACCGGATGTTGACAATTTGAGAATTCATTTCCATAAGAAGACCATGGTTCCTGTTATTATATACATCCAGGTGCCACCAAAATGTATCATGACCCTAGGGAAGACTATTGGTGGGATGGTTTAAAAAGGGACATAGCATAGTTTGTTGCTAAGTGTCCAAATTGACAAAAAGTCAAACCCGAGCATTTAAAAGTAGGTGCTTTAACCAAAATCATTTGTTTACCTACTTTGAAGTGGGAAGATATCAATATTGACTTTGTTCTTGGGTTTCCTCGAACCCCGAGGCAAAATGATTCACTATGGGTTATTGTGTATAGGTTGACCAAATATGCAAACTTTATCCAAGTTTATTCTACATATACGGCCTTAGAATATGCAAAGATCTACATTAATGAGAATTTGTGTCTTCATGGGATTTCTTTTTCTATCATTTTGGATACAAGTGCCCAATTCATTTCTCCTATTTCGAATGCTTTTCAAAAGGGTTTAGGTACTCAAGTGAAATATAGCACCGCTTTTCATCCTTAGAAATATGGTAAAAAAACGTACCATTAAAACCCTTGAAGATATATTAAGATAATGTGTTATTGATTTCAAATGAAGTTTGGATGATCACCTACCATTGATTGAGTTCTCCTACAAAAATATTTATTATTCGATTATCTCCATGGCATTTTTGAAGATCTTTATGGTAGAAGATGTGGGTCTCCTGTCGGAATGTTTGTGTAACACTTCGAAAATCTAAGACATCTTCTAGAGCTTAACATAAGTGTCAAAATGTTTACACACTGTTATAAGGTCTATTTTAATTTATCTAAGTCATTTTAGAGGACTAGAAACCAACACATCAAAGAACATCCATGACGCCCAGAAACTAGTTGAATAAGGTACTAGTATTCCTTAGCCTGTTTGACTAACTTTTAGGAGTCGGAAAATGATGAAAATTTGATGAAGGATGTGTAATACGTAATAGATTTAATTCATAGTCAAAACTTCTAGGCCCGTCTCCCCAATGACCATCCAAGGTCCCTTGAGAAGGACCCTTTCTTTTTTGAAAGAAGCTGCCAAAAGGCATTATACATAGACGAGGGCAATCATCGAGGCGTGTGTCAATCGACGAGGCGTCTATGTCCACCGTCAATGAACACTAATCCAAATTTAATAAAAACCTATTTTTCATAGTCTTTTAACTCATCGACGGATGTGTAGTACGGAAGGGAACAATGGACGCAGATTCACACATGTGGCGTCAATCGGGTCTCGTCTGTGATGGACTGGTTTTACTGCACATTTTAAATTAATTCATTTAATTATTTGAATATTTAGGAGGTTAATTAAAAGTTATGTTAAGTCTAACTAAGTTAGTTATCCACCTATATAAAGCTCTAGGATAAATAGACTAACGTAAGCTCTAATAAATTCACAAGCCCAAACTGTCTTCCTTTTCTCTTCTTTCTCTCTCATATTGAAGAACTCCATTGAAGTCAAGATCAAGGTGGGTTATAGGAATTAAATCACAAATTTTTATCCATAAATATTAATCAACAACAAGATAAGGGATTCCTTTCACCTTTGAGACCTCTTTCCGCAAAAGTTTCCATCGAAATGATTCCAAAAGTTGAGTTTTCATGTCTTTCTTTTCCAATCTAGAAATTGATCTTCTGAATTGGGTTGTTTATAATTAATTTTTGATATTACGAATATATTTACATGTATTCTAACCTTATTATGTTATCTCTTGATATATTGGTCTAGTCTGTAAACCTATTCCCCTTAGCCCTATGTTGTGATCTTGATATGATTTGTGTAATGTTTATTCCATTGAATTATTTATTGGTTGCATTTCTATCCTAGGATGTTATTTTATAAATTATTAATATATTATTATTAATTGGAGTCTTATTTTGCTAGTTCTTGAAATGTTGATCTAGGTAATGGTCTATGTTATGAATTTTACCTAAGTATCTTATCTTAAAATATGAAATAGTATTAGATTGTGATGTAGTGAATCAATTGGCTTTGTTGTCATGTGGTTATTTATTTATGAAGATGTTATACCCTTTTTGGGTTTAGTTAAGGGTTGATGCTATGACCTTGATCAATAATTATGTATGAGACTTGGTAAGCCTTGTCATCCCTATTATTTATTTCAATTGTGGTATATTGTGATTAAGTTATTGCATTGAAGTATACCTTGTATTAAAAATAATAGGATTTGTATGATGTTGAATTGAAATTTCTTCACTATGGTTTATGAGGTGTTGGCTTATTTGTAAATATTATAAGGATGGTGATATGTAAAAACATTCCTTATCATGATATGGATTATGTAAATGTGCCAACGTCACTTATAGGGAATGTAATGAATGGAGTATAGTTATGCAATTCTTATTGAGATATGATAATGATACTTATAAAAGGACAGAACCTATGACCTACATTAAGTTATGATGATTAATAAAGGTATTAAAGACATTTCAAAAGGGACTCTAGCTTAGCGCCGTGTGAATTTGAGGGAGGAGTGTCCCTTCCCACTTAGGAAAGGTAGGATCACTAATGTACTTTTGAGATAGAAGATCATAATGCATTTAGGATAAATAGGATCCAAACTATATGTCTTAATTCTTGAACTATGTTTACCCCTAAGAAATAGTAACTAGTGGATCCACGTAGTTGTTATGTTCATCTTTTTGTATAACCTTTTCAAGTAGTCCGACTTCCTTCGGTGTAGGGTTTGATGACACATGATTCAAAATTAGCTCATGTGGTCTATGTTGGTTAAGGCAAGATTTTCCCAAAAGGTAAAATGAACTAAAGAAATGAACTCTAACTAGGATAAACTACAGGTTTAGCTTAGTCTATGTAGGGGTATGAGACTCTACCTACATATAACACTGCTTACCCTTGAAGGAATGCTCTTAGATATGAATATGTTTATAATTGTTTATGCTATGTATATGAAGATATTGCATATTGATGACACTATATAATGATTAGTTCACTTATGAATATGTGTTTGGTTTATAATCCTAAAGTATTATGAAATGTTACTCTTAAATGATATGTTATGTGATGTTGTATGTGTGTCATGGTTTTTGTTTGGATACTTGATTGAGTAAGGTTATGGGGCTTTTCTTGATAATTTCACTTGTAGACCTTATAAGGGTTCATGGGTAATTGTCTTGCTTTATTTATAATGAAATGAACTCTTATTCATGCTGCTGGCTATATTACATGATGATAGAATTGTTATGACGATGTGTTCAATTATATGTATGCATGTTGATTTTTCTAGACATAGCATTGTTGGTCCTGTTATGTACATGTTTTTTATTTAATTAATGTAACCTAATAACTTGTATGGTCTTCTTGAATGAGCATAAGGATTTTCAAAGTAATTTGCATACATTAATGAAATGTCCCCTTTTAGCATGATTTAATAATATTTGTGCATATGTTCTCACACATAGTCCAAGTGGTGTAATAACCTCATTTTCTCCCTTTTCCCAACATTTTAGGTTCCGACTGTTGAAAGTCTTTGAGACGACATTGAAGGAAGACTTAATATTCTTATTCATCGAAGATGGGTAGTCCCCACTTTCCTAGGGCAATGCCAATATCAAGCTTATGAAGTTGTTTTACTCTTAAAACTCTAATATTCTTTCCTTTTCATTTGAGTAATAAGCTTTGTATATCCTATATGTCGATTTATTAAATTTGATGTATGGGATAGGTCCATATTGTTATATTATTTTTACATAGTTATGAGATGATACATCCATTTTAGAGTATGGTATATATTTGTGCAATAAAAGTACAATACTATGTAATCCTCTTATACGAAGGGTGTATATATAGTCGATCTGTATATTATGTGTATGTAGAGGTATATGTTATTCTCAATTTAGAAGTAATGAAAATTTTTAAATTTTTTGCTTTTTTGGCCTATAAAGTTTTAAACTTTCTTTAGCTAAGAGGCTAGTCTTAGTCCTCAAAGAGGACGAAGTCTCCTGTTATGCTTAGTGGGTGCTCCCCGGATGTGTCAATTTGAGGTTGGTGAGTCCTCATTTATTGGTCCTGAGATTAACTATGAGGATATAAAGAATGTTTAAGTTATAAGAATTAGATTAAAGATAGCCTATAGTTAGCAAAAGTCTTATTCCGACAGTTGGAGAAGAGATCTTGAGTTTGAAATATGTGATCATGTCTATGTTAAGATTTCACCTATGAAAATAGTGATGAGATTCGAGAAGAAAGGGATGTTATATCCTCTATATGGTTTTTCTTATAAGGTATTACAACCGGTTTGAACAGTTTCCTATGATATGAAACTACGTAGTGAACTAGATTAGGTTCATCCAGTGTTTCATGTTTCTATGCTCAAGAAATGCATAGCTGATCCGGTGTCTATTCTTCCTATTAAAGGTTTAGGGGTGGATGAGAACATCTCCTATGAAGAGGTTCCGGTTGAGATACTATGTCACCAAGTCAAGAAGTGGAGGAACAAATATGCTGGCTCCGTAAAGTTTTATGGAGGAACCATCATGTTAAGGGTGCAACATGGGAGGCCGAAGCCAACATGAAGTCCCGATAACCTCATATCTTTACTCTTTGAGGTTAGACATTCTTGTTAATCAGGAAAATAATGAATAATATTAAATTGACTTGTTTTCTAAATGTGTGCATGTTTTTTTAAAAGTTGTACCAAATTGAGTTATAAGAAAATGCCTTCATAGTCTAGTTTTGCGCCTATGTGAAATAGGTATGGGTGTTGTCTTCTCGAGATTTTTTGTTTTGTTGTTGTCTTGAGAAGAATTATAGCATGGTAACTCTTTGATGTATTTGTGAGTTCATGTTGATGTTGAGTAGGTAGTTAGTTATTGTTTGTTATAAAATGTTAAGATCTTTTATTTTGTGCATCATGAATTGAGTTACTATGTTTAATGTTGGGTTATGTGTTGAAAAGAGTTGTGAAGTAATCCTATGAGTTGCGACTGATTAATATTATATGTTTTTGGTGGTTAGGCTCCTAGTATCGAGTCTATCTTTACCCTACAAAAGATTATATTGTCATTCGAGGATAAATGTTCCTAAGGGGGGATATTATAACACTCTGGGTGTTCGATGACCTAGACTAGAGATTTCCTATTTATTAATGTTTTAAAATGATTTTTCCAAACATATATTAATGTATTTAACTCAATTAGAAAAGGTTAGAGCAAAAAAAAAAAAAATACATTGACGACTAGAAACTAGCTAAATTGAACTAGTAGATGTCCATATGTTTTTTAAGGTTTTGGAGTGTCAAATAATGTCCAGAAAATGTAAAAAGACATAAAATATGTACAATATAGTACCAAGGGTCCAAAACTCCGGTAACGAATCACCAAGGACCGCCCGAAGGGTCCTTGAGAAGGACAAAAACATTGGTGAGCAAGCCTCTAAAGCATCATGCGATGTGGGGCTTCCATGAGGCTCACAGCCCCGACCCAAATTTTCAGAAAAAGATTTGAATTGGTCCCCTAATGCAGTGCCACTTCCCATATTTGTCCGGGTCGTTTTAATGTAAATTTATCTTCACAAAAAGACCATCTAAGTGAAGGGTGTTTTTGATATTTTAGGGGATGAGTTTATAATAGTTATAGGTCAGTTTTAAAAAATACACGCACTCCAAATTAGAATTAACAAATCCCTCTCATCTCTCACAAAAAAAAATCTCTATTCAATCACCATTAAAGAACAAGAAACAAGAAAACCTTAAGGAAAAAGACGAAGACTTCATGATTTTCATTCAAAAATTCTTTGAATTATCATCAATATTGTATGAGTTTTTCACTTTTGGTATTCCTTTCCCCAAGAGGTCATTCCAATGATAATTTCCAACAATTCAATACCTAGAATTTTTACTCTATAAACGGGATTTCCTCCAAACTTGAGATTTATGACTATTGATGAAAAACTATGATTTTCTATTGTTAATTAACGTTGGTATTTTTGGGTAATTGATATGTAATGTTTGGTTTTCAAGTGAACCATGTTCCTTCGATAAAAAATGGATTCGATTATATTATATCTATCACTTAATGTCATGTAATTGGAACTATATCTTGAATGAACTCTTAAATGAGCCCTTTCATTTAATCATAACTATCAAATGGTTACATGACTAGAACGGTTGGTATTAGATGTGTTATTCTAACATTCAATATATTATTTAATGATTGTGATTAATTGAATGTAAGCTCTTGATGAAAGTAAGTCTTCTAAAGTTATGATTTCTCTATTATGTTGATATTGGCATATATATTTATGTACATATGAAATTGAAGTATATATGATTTTGCTATGCATATATGTTGACCTATGAATATGTTTAATGTGGGATCATGGAAAGGATTTGATAATGCGAGTTCATGATGTTTATGTTGTATTCCTTAAACAATACGATTATGATATGCTCATTTGACAAATAAAGGTTGTGATGAAAGGAAATTCTCATCTAAACCTAAAGATATTATGATCATAACTCTATCATCAAGTCATAATAGTAACATGCATGAATATGGTGACATTTCAATATAACTAAAGAAAGACAATTACACATGAACACCTATCAAGTTAAAAACTGCAATTACAAAAATAGCCCCATAACCTTACTCAATCAAGTAACCCAGCAAGAATCATGACAAATTTTCTACTTCACATATCCTAACATTTTAGAGTACATCTCATTATTTTATAACAATATAGACCAACACATATTCATAAACGACACCAATTAATCTATAGTATCAACAATGCACAAGTTAATCATATACATGTTATATGGCATTATAAGAATGTTCATACAAAAGAACATCCTCCTCAGACTCCCTTCAAGTCTAGTCTAGTCAACATGCATAGAATATAGAGTGATACATAGCCAAATAACTCTATCATCAAGTCATGATAGTAACATGCATGAATAAGAGTACATTTCAACATAACTAAAGCAAGACAATTACCCATAAACACCTATCAAGTAAAAAAGTGCAATTACAAAAAAAGCCCCGTAACCTTAATCAATCAAGTAACCCAACAAGAATCATGACTAACTTTATACATCACATATCCTAACATTTTAGAGTACATATCATTATTTTATAACAATATAGACCAACACATATTCATAAATGACACCAATCAGCATATAGTATCAACAATGCGCAAGTTAATCATATACATGTCATATAGAATTATAAGAATGTTCATATAGAAGAACATCCTCCTAAGACTCCAGTCAAGCCTAACTAGCAAAATGTTTAGGTATAGTCCCATACCCCTACCTAGACTATGCTAAAACCAGGTCATCTAAGTTAGAGTTTAATCCTTATTTCATTTTAACTTTTTGGGAACATCTTGTCGTAGACGACATAGATCACTTTAGCTAATGTGGAATTCGGTGTCATGTACCACTACATTGAAAGAAGACGGACTACTGGCCTAGGCAGTACCAAAACGTAAAGATAGATATTTCGTGGATCCACTAGCTAGTATTCCTATGGGGGAATCATAGTTCAAGAACTAGGATATAGTTTGGAACCTCTATATGCTACATGCATTATATTCTCCAATCTCAATAGTTCATTAGTGATCCTAACTTCCCAATGTGGAAATGGAAACTTCTCACTATAGTTCAGTCGGTGCTAATATACTGTCGCTTTATGAATTGTCTTTAATGTCTTTATCATTCATATAGCTTATTGTTGGTCATAGGGTCTAAACCTTCTATAAACATGATCATCATCATAGATTAATAAGAATTAGATTAGTATTGTCCTTCATTACAGTTCATATAGGTGAGGTTAGCACATTAACATTCTTATATCATGATAAGGCACATAGGTAAATCATTAACCATCCTTATAACATTTACATCTTAAGCCAACACCTCAAAAACTCATAGTCAAGACATTTCAATTCAACATCATATATTTCTATCAATTCTTATACAAGGAAAACTCCAATAGAACATCATGACTTTATAAAAATTAGCCACAATTTAAGGTAAAGGATAGGAATCACAACACTTACCAAGTCTCCTTCATAATTCATCATCAAGGTCTTACAATCAACTCTTAATTCAACCCAATTAGGATATATCATCATCATAATTCAATGAAAAACATGATAATATGGTGTGAAGAATAACTACATCACAATTCAATACTAGATCATCGTTTAAGACAAGATACATAGGTCAATTCACAACATACTTTACAACCTAGATCAACTTCTCAAAAACTGGTATGATAGGACTACAATTAACCCTAATTAATTCATGGTTAGTATAACGACATCATATAGTAGTAATTCAAAAAACAACAAATTCAATAGAATCAATACAATATAATTTATTTCTAATTCCATTATTCACACGAGGAGGATAACATTAAGGCTTTCAATTCCAAGCATATCATTACCTTCTTTGAATATTTCAACGTCACATATATAAGAAAGGGGTGATTTAGCGCACCTAATAAAGATATCACATATTCACATTTTTTTTCATGCATCAAGATCAGGGACTTATCTACTAAGTCAAGACACACAATCATCTTATCATATTTTCATTATCATATAAGTACAAAATAGGTAGACTAAGTCTAATAAACAGGATACCACATCAAAACAGATAGAAACTTAAACATAATCCATCATAAGACTCACATAATAAATTAAGAAGAACCATAGTTCAACATTAAGACTAAACACATAAGGACATACTCATTGTCTATCATTATAACTTATCATCAATTAGAATAACACATGCTTGCACTTTACATAAGACTCACACCTATATCACATCATACTTCCATTAACAAGTTCATAAAAGTGATAACATCTCATAAAAAACAAATTAATTCACATGAACCACTTCGCATTATACCTTCATATAAGTCATATAATGATACTACTGCAACGTACATAATAGTAATGTCAACAAGGCCACATTTATCACATAATCAACACAAAAACACTGACAGCATAAATAGATCATACTAATCAATAAAATTCACTACCAATTGAACATAACATAAAGATATTAGATGATTTTACCACCATTCTATCAACATCATCAACAATCCTTTTCAATTTCAACCAATTAAATTCACAAAGTCTCTTACCAATAGCCATCAATATAATTCTAAACCAACAATAAAACAATATACAATATTCGAATAATAAAATTGAGGCAGCATATAAACCATACAATCATGATCTATACACAAATCAATAGCCCTATGCAATTTACACATAAATTCATTACTATTTAGCCATAATCAATTCATCAATACTTTAGTCAAATTTAGATATTTGAAACGGTCAAATGTTCATGGAGGATTTAATTGAAAAACATAAATTATACATCAATAACATCATATCTTCCTATTTGAAAATCATTCATGCAAGAAACCTTGACTTAGAGTTGAAATTCAACAATTTCAAAAACATGAAGATCTTTGAAATAATCTCTGACATTAACTCTAAGGTGATAGAAATCCTTATATGAAGTACTCAAATATATTATTAGAAGAATACAATGAAAAATGAATGAGAAACTCCATTGAAGATCCATCATAAGGCTCAATCTTCACCTTGAGCTTTCATGTTGTTTTTTGGAGAGAAATTTTGAGTGTAAGTGTTTTGATTTAGGTTCTAGCATGTAAATGATAGTATAATGACTTAAATACTATTACAATATCCACAAACACCTAAATAAACTTCCCCCCTTAATTAATAAGACTTGGGGTGAATTTCCCAAAATACCCCAAGCCAAGCCGTATGAAGACAAAATTGCATGTACCAACGACGACCATCCATCATGGACCGTCGACTAGCTTACGCCCCGTAAATATTTATCTTTTTTTAGGTATGCAACTCCACAAGGTGCATACCAGCTATAACATTTCAAAAATCCAAGATGAGTATTAAATCCTAACATAGGTGAGGTATAAACACTATTTTAAGACCTAGTTTAATGAATATAGGTCATTTAAGAAGTTTAGGAACCAAAATGTCCAAGAACGTACATGGCGTCCAAAAACTAGTTCTAGGAGGTACTAGCGTGCCTAAGAATATTTGATGTGTTTTTAGAAGTTGGAAAATCATGAAAATGGGTCGAATGGTAGTTAATAGATGTTTACTATTATCTGTGGTCGAAACTTTGGGACAAGACTCCCAAAGGACAAACCAAGGTCCCTTATGGAGGATCCTAGGGCGTAGAAGGCAACACTACCGGGGCAGTGTGCGCCGACGAAACATAGACGACGAGTGTTGTATGGATCGACTGGAATCAATAACAAATGTCGTCCAACACATAGCCAAAATGTTGGAGCACTCGCATGCACTAGTGTCTTATCAAAACAATGGTTGTGCAACACGGAGGGAGGCCTGGCCGTCGATGGGCCAAGGGTTCGTCCATCGTGGTCTCGTCGATAGGCCTGCAAATTTCTTGCACATTTTAACTTATTTTAATTTAATAAATTAAGGGGTTAGGTTGTTAATTAGGCGTTTAAAGGAATCTAATTAAGTTAGTTAAACCCTCATATAAAGACCCCAACCCTCATTCGACTAAACACAACTCTTAAAACAAACTCTCTTCCTTCTATCTTCTTTCTCTCTGTGTTGGAAAACACCATTAAAGAACAAGTGAAGGAAGGGTATTGGTGGATTAAAAGGGACGATTTAACCAAAAAATCTCCGTCAAACGCTGAGGTATGATATCTAATTCGCCTTTGAGACCCTGAAAGGGCTCCTTCGAAATATTTTAAAAATATGAGTTTTCGTGTGTGTTCTTCTCAATCTCGAATATTTATGTTTCTATTGGATAATATGAAAACATAACATGTATTCTAAGTTAATTAAGGAATATATTGATTAGTTTGTATAGTTTGTAGATGATGATCCTCAAACCCTTAACCCTAAGTTTGATATTGATATTAAGTAGGTTTGAAGTGGTTTAGTTGACTTGGTTATTGGTTGAATTGCTAAAATTTGAAGTTGTTACATTAATCAATAATAAATTAGAGTGACTTTTAGTCGTTAGTTCTTGTTCATGAGATGATGGCCTATGTTAGAAAGTGAATTAACCTAAGTGTCTTTTCTTAAGCTATGATCTAATATTAAATTGTGATGTAGTGATAATCCTAGCCTTGTCATTATGTTTACTATGAAATTATGATGTTGTACATCTAAATTTGAATGAATTGAGAAATTATGTAAGATCTTGATGGTGAACTATGAAGGTGACTTCGTAAGTCTTATGATCTCTATCATTTACTTTAAGTTGTTATTAATCTTGACTATGTCCTGATGTTATATTGGAGTAATCCTTGTATTAGGATTGGTAGGGTGGTATGATGTTGATTTTAAATGTCTTGACTATGTTGTGAGGTTGATTAAGTTTTATGTTATATAAGGACGGTGATGACTACCAATGTGTCTTATTATGATATGAAATGCTAACGTGGCAACCTCACTCATATGAATTTTAGTGAAAGGACATACACTCATGCAATTCTTATAGATTTATTGATAATGATGATTATAAAAGGGTTAGACCCTATGCCCTAAATTAATTTATGATTCGTAGTTAAAGGCTTATAGACATTTCAAACGACATCTAGCTTAGCACCGAGTGCACTAGAGAGAATTGTCCCTTCCCACATAGGGAAGGTAGCAGCACTAAAGTAATTTTTTGATTGGAGACTACAATGCATGTAGCATATAGAGGGTCCCAACTATATCTCCTACTTTTTGAACTATGTTACCCTCATATGTTTTATTTTTTTGTACAACCTTAGCAAGTAGTCCGCCTTCCTTCAGTGTAGAGTTTTATGACACCGGATTCCACACTAGCTCATGTTGTCTATATTGGTTAAATTAGGATGTTCCCAAATGGTAAAATGAACTAAGGATTGAACTCTAACTTTGATAACCTAATGGGTCTAGCTTAGTCTAGGTAGGGGTACGGGACTCTACCTAAGCATTACTCTAGATAGACATGAGGGGAGTCGTACGAGGATTTTCATATATATGTTTATGCTTATAATAATATATGATGTGTATATGATAATTTTGCACATTGTTGATACTATTTGTTGATTATTTCACCTATGATATGTGTGTTGGTCTATATTGTTAAAGTAAGATGAGATGTAAATCAAGATGTCATGTTAAGTGAAGTAGGATGTTAGTCATAATTCTTGTCGGGTTACTTGATTGAGTAAGGCTATGCACTTTTTGACTTGATAGGGAATCATGGGTAATTGTCTTACTCTGTTTATAATTAAATTCACTCTTATTCATATTTATAATTAAATATGACTTTATGATGTAGTTATTTGAGTATGTTCTACTTACATGGTATGAATGGTTGACATGACTAAACTTGATGTTGTAGTATTGTGCTGAACATGCCTATGACTTATTAAATTTGAAATAATTATTGGTATGGTATTTTTGAATATACATGAAGGTTTCAAATGAAAAATGCATACTAATTGAAATGTCCTTTATTTAGCATGTTTTATAAGTACATGTGCATATGGTCTCATACTCAGTACAAGTGTCCTACTAACCCCATTTCTTCCTTTTCCCAAACATTCTAGGTTCCGATCGTTGAAGGATCGTTCGAGACGACTTGAAAAGGACTTGGATATTCTAAACCATCCAAGTGGGTAGGTCTTCACTTTTCGAGGGTAATTCTAATATTCTTATGGAGGTTACTTGTTTTATAAGACTCTTTTGTTCAATCTATTTTCATTTGTGTACGATTTGAATAATCCTATATGTGGCTTCTTTACATTGATATAGGTGCTTGCCCAAATTACTATGAATGTTTAGATGGTATGAGATGAGACAATCTATAAGACTATGTTCTATCTTATATATATACATGTGCAATATAAGCTGAAGGCTATGTAACCTTCCTATAGGAAGTGTCTTTGTATACTCGGTATATATATATATATATATATATATATATATATATATATATATATATATATGTTATGTTATGTGAGTAAAGAGGTCTCTGTAAACCTCAAAGTAAAATCAATAAAAAGTCTCAAAATTTCCTCCAAATTTGACTTATGGATGACGATATAAGCTAATAGGCTAGTCTTATTCCTCAAAGAGGACGACGACACCGGTTACGTCTATGGGGTAAGCCAGGATGTGAAAAACTTGGTATCAGAGCATGAGGTTTAATTGACTTGGAGTCAACGTCTCTATCAACCAAGTCAATGTAAGTTCGTGTTCATAATTGTGAAGTGTGCCACACTTATGGATGGAAACATACATGATGCCTAGGACACTCTCTTTTTCTTGGAAGTATTATATTGTGTAATTGTACTTATTGTGCCTTTTGTATATAATCCTATAGTTTTTATTATAGGAAGAAAGAATACCCGAAGGAGAGAGGCCCAAAGGCTTAAGTAATAAATTGCCAATGGGAGCTCCTCCCCATAGTCATCAAGTTCCTCAACTTGAATAAGATAATAATATGGAACAAGATCCAACAAATCCTCCACCCTTGACGGATGGTCATATAAGGGCTACACTCATCCAACTGGTTCAAGCCACCACTGTTCAAGACAAATCTATGATGGCCCATGAAAATTGAGAGGTTGTACCCTGTCCTCATAAACAAGTTACTACTATTGGTACCTATCTAAGAGAATCAAATAAATCAACCATTCTACCTTCTACGGATCTAAAGTTGAGGAAGATCCCTAATAATTAATTGATTAATTCTATAAGATACTCTAGGCTATAGGGTTATACAAAAGAGAGAAGGCAGAGTTGGCCACTTATCAACTCAAGGACGTGGCTGAAGTATGAATAGAGGGATAATAGTCCATTGAGGGGTGGTCCGATGACATGGGAGATCTTTAAGTAGGCTTTTCTTGATCGATTCTTTCCTTGGGATATGACGGAACCTAAAGTGGTGGAGTTCATCAACATTCGCCAATAAGGTATGAGTGTTCATGAATACTCTTTGAAGTAAATTGTCAAAATATGCTTCTTCTTTGGTTTCCAATCCTAGAGATAAAATGAGCCACTTTATGACATTAGTGTCAGATGATTAGAAACAGGAGTGTCATTTGTTTATGCTACATCAAAACATGAACATTTCTCATCGTATGATTCATGACAATCATGTGGAAGAGGCAAGGTCTAATAGGAAGTGTAGAGATGCTAAGAGAGAAATATCTTTTGACAGAGGTTCTTCAAAGAATAGGCTTTAGATACAAGACAAGCCTAGGTTTAGGAGTGGGTTTCAAATCAAGTTCCTTTAGAGTTTCCTAAATCTAGTGGTGATAGGGTGTCTAACCGTATGTTTTAGAAGGTCAAAAGTACTAATTCACGAACTGATAAGACAACCTCTGAAAAGTTTGGCAAGAAGAACTATGGTGATTACCTTAAGGGGATGGATAATAGTTTTGGTTGTGGGAAAAATGGGAACAAAGTTACGGATTTCCCTAATATGATGGTAAAAGACAAGAGTAGTTGTCAAGCTCAAGCACGTGGTTCAAATGAGGCTCCAAAAGAGAACAGCTTCTATGCTGTCCATTCTAAGGGTGAGCAAGAGACTTCTTCCGACGTGGTGACGGGCATGTTAAGCGTCTTCTTTATTGATGTATATGCCTTACTTGATCCCGCTGCTAATTTATTCTTTGTTATTCCTCTAGTAGCAAAAAGGTTTGATGTTTTACTCGATATTTCACATGAACCTTTTATAGCGTCTACTCCGGTGGGTAAGTCTATTGTTGCAAAAAGTGTGTATACAAATTGTCCTATAATATTTCCCAATAGAGTTTGTTATGTTTAACTAGTAGAACTCGATATACTAGACTTTGATATTATATTGGGTATAGATTGGTTGCATGCTTGCTTTGCTACTTTTAAGTGTTGGACGAGGGTAGTGAAGTTTAACTTTCCAAATGAACCTTTGTAGAGTGGAAGAGGGAAAATACTATTCCTAGAGCTCATATCATCTCTTTTCTAAAAGCATGCAAAATGATCTCAAAAGGTTGTCTATACCATATTATAAGAGTCCAAGATGTAGAATCTGAAATTCCTCCCATTGAGTTGGTCATCGTAGTGAGTGCATTTCCAGAGGTTTATCCTAATAATCTTCCCAGTTTTCCTCCCAAAAGGAAATTTATTTTGGTATTGATTTTCTACCGGATATAAATCCCATTACAATTCCTCCTTATCGGATGGCTCCGCCAAATTGAAAGAGTTGAAGGCACAACTCTAAGATTTACTAAACAATGACTTCATAAGAGCTATTATTGCTCCATGGGGTGCTCCATTTTTTTAATGAGAAGAAGGATGGGTTCTTAAGATTTTGATTACCAACGACTCAATAAAGTCACAATCAAGAACAAGTATCCTTTCCCTAGGATTGACGACTTTTTTAATCAACTAAAAGGGGCAAGTTACTTTTCTAACATTGACTTATGGTCGGGGTATCACAAACTTAGGGTGAGCGGTGAGGGTATACAAAAAGCAACATTCCGGAGTAGATATGGTAATATTTAGTTCTTATTAATGTCCTTTATTCTCACTAATGTTTCGGTGGCTTAATGGACCTAATGAATAAGGTGTTTCGAAATTACCTATATTCATTTGTCATTGACTTCATTGACGACATCTTGATATTTGAAAAATGATGTGATCCCTTGAACAATTTGAGGGTAGTGTTTCAAGTACTTTAAGAACATCAATTGTTTGCCAAGTATAGAAAATGTGAGTTTTTGTTGAGCTCATTTAATTTTCATGGTTATATCATCTCTAGTGAGGGAATTGAGGTTGATCCAAGAAAACAGAGGCTGTGAAAACTTGGCCTAGACGTTTGACTCCAACAGATATTATGAGTTTCTTGGGTTTAGCGGGTCATTATTGGAGGATTGTGGAGGGTTTTGCGTCCATTGCATCTCCATTGACTACTTTGACCCAAAATAGTATGAAATTCTAGTGGTCGGAGGCATGTGAGGGAAGTTTTAAAATGTTTAAAAACAGGCTTAGTTCTACTCTGGTGTTGACCTTATCGGAGGGTACAAAGGGTTTTATTGTGTATTGTAATGCATCCTCAGTTGGTTAGGGGTGTGTGTTTATGCAACATGGAAAGGTGATAGCATATGCTTCTAATAAACTTAAGGTGCATGAATTAATCTCTCCAACTTATGACCTTGGGTTAGCGGTCGTGGTTTTTTCCTTGAATATATGGAGGTATTACTTGTGTGGTGTTCCTGTTGATGTCTTTACAAACCATAACAGTCTTCAATATGTGTTTACTTAAAAAAAATTAAATCTCTGGGTGTGTTTTGTAAGAAGGAAAATGTTTTTCATGGAAAATGTTTTCCTAAAAAACTATTTTCTTGGAAAACCACTACAATTTTTGACTTATTTTCTCATTTTGTTTGGTGAGTAAAAACTCTTTTTCGAAAATGATTTTTAGTGTTTGATTTATAAATGAAAATGTTTTTGAGAGAAATCATTTATTTTTATTAGAGTAAAAAATAATTTATGAAATTGAAAATATATTTTTAAAACAAAATTATTATTTTTTTGGGGTGGGGGTGGGGCTGGGGGTAGGGTGGGGGGAGGAGGGAGGAGTGAAAAAATAATAATTTAAAGTTGATATTATTTTTAGAAACAAAATTACTTTTTTGGGGGGTAGGTCTGGGTGGGGGTTGTGCCGCCTTTTCGGGAGATTAGGTTTTAAAAAATAAATATTTTAATTTGAAAATTTTTTAATAAAGCAATATTAATTTAATGGGGAGGGCTGGGGTTGGGGGGTTGAACGGTAGTGGGTGAATTGGTAGGGGGAGGTTAGGGATTGGGTGAAAAAATAAGTTCTGAATTTGGAAATATTTTTTTAAAATCAATGTTTTTTCCAAAAAAAAAATGCAAACTGGAAGAGAGTTTCGGAAAATGTTTTCCTTAATTTTTGAAGGGAAGTCATTTTCCTTGATTTTGGGGAAAATGAGTTGTTTTAGAAAACATTCTCTTAAACTTTTGTTCCAACCAAACATGGGAAAATTGGAAAACATTTTCTCGGAAATATTTTCGTTCATACCAAACACACTCTTCGACAAAGAAGGTTCTTACAAATGTAGGAAAGTTATGACAAGAGTTTCCTATATAACTCCGGCAAGGCTAATGTTATTGTCGATGCCCCAAGTAGTATGACTATGGATAGTTTATCTCACATTGATGAAGCAAAACAATACCTAGTGACGGATGCTGATAGGTTGGGTGTGATATTAGAAAATCCTTTGGATGGTGGTGTTACGGTTCTTAATAGCTCTGAGTCATAGTTGAGGTGAAGTCCATATAACTCCTTGATAAATCGATGATTAAGTTGAAGGAAGCTGTCCTTGTTATGTTTAATGAGCCATTCTCCTTAGGGGGGATGATATTTTAAGGTGCCAAGGGAGATTATGTGTTCCCAAGGTAGAAGAGTTGAGGAACTTGATCATTGAGGAAGCCCATGTGTCCCACTACTATATTCATCCGTTTACTTCAAAAATGTAACATGACCTTAGGGAAGTATATTGGTGGGAAGGTATGAAGAGGGACATAGCGGAGTTTGTCGCTAACTGTTCAAATTTCCAACAAGTTAAAGTTGAACATCATAATTCGGGTGGCTTACTACATATAATCAAAGTTCATTCTTGGAAGCGGGAAGACATCAATATGGATTTTGTAGTGGGTTCACCTCAGACTCAAAAGCAATATGATTTTCTATGGGTGTTTTTATTAAAGGTTGACCAAGTACGCTGACTTTATTCCCGTCAAGTGTACTTATTCAGCGGAATATTATGCTAGGTTATTCATAGATGAGAATGCGTGTCGCCATAGTATTCCGTTATCCATCATAACGAATCGGGGGTTCACATTTCACATCAAGGTTTTGTAGGTCATTCCAAAAAGAGTTGGGTACTAAGGTGTAGTTGAGTACTACTTTTTATTCCCAAACAGATGTTAAAGCGGAGAGTACTATTAAAACCCTTGAGGATATGCTTAGGGCTTGTATTATTGATTTTAAGGGCAATTGGGATAAGCATTTGGCTTTGGTGAAGTTTACTTAAAACAATAGTTTTCATTCATCCATTTCCATGGCTCTTTATGAATCCTTGTATGGTAGGAGATGTAAGTCTCATATTTGAAGGTTTGAAGTGGGATAGATGTTCGAACTTGAATTTTTACCCCAGACGAGGCCAGCATCGTTGACCTCAGAGGTCGCAGACAAGTACGTCACCCTTTATGTAAATTTTGGGAAAATTTAAATTTTTTGTTTCTTAACATGCATGTATATCATTCTACTAAAATTCATATACGTTCACAATTAACCATCAAACATTAAGATCATCAACTGAAAGAAATATTTCAATACTTCATTAAAAGAAGTGGATACTTATTCTTTATAGTGACTTTTTTTAGTTTCCCATAATTGATACATATTCTAAGGGTTCCGTATTTCTTTTTCACAAACAACACTAGAGTGCCCCAATGGGATATTCACGACTGTATGAAACCCTTATCAGTGAGATCTTTCAACTACAACTTTAACTCTTTGAGTTCAGCTGGACCCATTCTGTAAGGATGAATTTAAATTTATTTCGTATCGGGTTCTAAGTCAATACAAAATTCAATCTCTCGAGGGGGAGGAACTCAAGGCAAATCATAAGGAAATACATCTTGGAACTCATTCACTACAGGCACTGAGTCTAAGGAGGGAACATCATGATCTAAATCATTAACACTCACAAGATGACATAATTACCCCTTGGACATCACTTTATCGGTCTTAAGGTTCAAAATCAAGGGATTAGGATGACTGAAGTTATACCCCTCCCAGACTAGATCTTCTTCATTAGGGAAAGAAAATCACAAAGCCCTACTATGACAATCCATGCAAGCATTAAAACTATGAAGCCAGTCCATGCCAAGAATAACATCAAAATCATGCATGGGTAATTCAACAAAATATGCACACATAGTCTTACCACATACAACTATTGGGCAATCCTTGTATACTCTTTTAGTTCTTATATTTTCTCGTAATGGTGTACTGACCACTATAGGATAATGCAAAACTTAAGGCAATATCTCAAAAGTAAAAGCAGTCACAGGAGTTACAAAAGAAAGTGTAGACGATGTATCAAGTAAAGCATAAACAGAAGTTGAGAATACTTGCACCATAAATGTGACCACATCAACCAGACTTCTCCTGCTCCTACCTGCCCTTAAAAGGCATTGAACCTGTTCCTCTTAGGAGGCTCTACAGCTACTGCATCCTGTCGGTTAGGCCAAGGCTAAGCATTACCTCCAGCCTGACCCCTGTTCTGTGTGAAATCCATAACCATGTGCCCATTATTACCGCAACCAAAACATCCATTACTGCCTTTTCCGCATTCTCCACTGTGAAGACGTCCACACATAACACATTTCTTACTGGGATGGTGTATATCACCTCCATGTCCCTTCATTGGGTTGGGTTTGCCTCCTCTAGGTGATGTACTCCTCTGAAAGTTAGAGTTCCATGAACTATGTTGCCCTTTTTTGAATTTGGTCTGCTCACGGAGTCCAAAGTTGTTCCTGCTGCCCCCATTGCTAGGATCTGCCTTAGCATCACAGACCCCCTATTCTAACAGATTTCCTCTACCTGATGCACATGCACGATTAACCTGGAGAGGTCCATGTTATCGTGAAGCATCACAGCTCGACATTTTTCCTTAATATTTTTGGTGATTATTGTGAGGAACCTACTCATCTCATCCCTGTTGTTAGATACAAGGGAAGTAGCATACCTGGATAGACTTACAAACTTTACAGAATACTCCCTTACAGTCATTGATTGCTGCTTAAGTTTGATAGCCTACTCAACATTGGATTCCCTCATCTCTCTAGGAAGAATCTCTCCAGGAAAGTTGTCTTAAACACATCCCAAGTGACCTGACCTCCTCCCAAAGCTGTTCTATCCTGCCACATCTTGCATTAAGTATGTGCAACATCCTTAAGCGGATAGGAAACCAACTCAGCTATCTCTCTATCCGCGGCCCCCATAGCCAAAAAAATCTTATGTACATCGTCCACTAAATCTTGTGGATCTTCTGAAGTCTTGGATCCTATTAAAATAGGAGGATTTTAATCCCCAAGAAGTCTCATAGCCTGTCAGCCATGCTAAGAACCGGTGGTTTCTCCTTTCTAACGTTCTGTCGGTTGACCTGATAAGTCATGTAATGGGCCTACATAGTTATGGCCTGTGCAAACTGATCTAGAGATGCCCGCACCAATGCATCAGTCAACCTAGTAGGGTTAACCCGCATAGCTACTCTTTAAGCTGGAGCCTGGGGTGGAACTTGATTTTCCCCACAAGCTGCTCCTCCTCTCCTCTGACAAATGGTTCTCATAGTATTCATTCTTTGAAACAAACAAGTATTGATGTTAGACATGCTCATAACATCAAGAAATTAGACATTAGGAAAAGGATGATTAGATCAGAAACTAGGAAAATTTTCCTACGCATCATGCAATCTCTAATTTAGGATAGTGGTGCACTTCACTACAATGAAAATTTGAACTTTTTGTTCCCTAACATGCATGTATATCATTATAATTTAATTCATATACGTTCACAATCAACAATCTAATGATAAGATCATCAACTAAAAGAAATAGTTCAATACTGCATCAATTGTATGCTTGCCAATATGGCACCGACACAATGTCTAAAATAAAAAGGTAAAGAAGCACTAATTGAGCATACTCCACAAGCTTAATCCTATAACTAAGATAGAATATAATGGGCAAGCGTCCTCGAATGCATGAGTAAGAATAGATCTTTCCTAACAATATGTGATTATTAGACACTTGTACTAAGTATAAGTATATGCAAGAACATATAAAGGACATGTATGAGTAAGAATAGATCTTTCCTAACAATAGAATTTATGGAAATCCAAGTGAGTGGACTTGCCAAATTGGGATTAGGAATGTCAGGGGACTTGCCAAATTTGAATTAGGAAAGTCAGGGGACTTGCCAAATTTGAATTGGCAAAGTCAAGGGACTTGCCAAATTGGATTAGGAAAGTCATTCCATGAGAGTAACATGCATCATCATACGTCTCATATTGCACACAACACATAACATCTTACACATAGCACGTAACATATTAAAAAAACACATAATATATTGCATGTAGAACATAACATCTTTTATATCGTTCGTTCATATTCCATGACACCTTGGAATCATGGACTTAATATTAAGACTTCCCAAAATGAGGGCTCAACATAAGAGACCTCAACTGGGGAGCCTTCTTTAGCCAACACATAGTCTGCTTCATTCGTTCAAACTTACTTCATTTCATTCATTCATAAGCTACCTTAGACACTAGTTATACTTAGGATGTAGTTTAAGACTCTCATCATGTTTGTTGTTCAATGATCAAGAATAACCTAGTGTTATTACTTGAGTCTAGATCACCTCTTGATTATCCTATCCTAACACCTTTGGTACCATTCATTTCATTCTGTGTATCATTTGAGGATGGCCTCATTCATTCAATGGGAACATTAACTTTAAATGACATAGATAATGTGAGCATCATGAAATCCATTGTCTGCCACACACACTGAAAGAGGTGGAATCAGCTGCCAAGGTGACCCGTGACATGAAAGCGTATATAGGTGATGGAACACTGCTAGATCCCTATATTTGAAGTGTAGGTTCAAAGACTAGGAGGCATATGGAAACCCATAACCAGCATACCATACATTCTCATATTATGAGAGTTACGTGAATCTCCGCGCCTCTTAAAAGAAGTTGTCACTGCTCATAGCTAGTCTATCAGTGCTCAATATAAAGTTCCATAACATTAAACTCATTCGTCATGGAAGCTGGCTTCTGGTATGAGGACATCGTATTTCAATAGATGATTTCTCATCTAATCATTAGTATTAAGTGTATATTAATCTCAATACCTTCATTAGAGTGTTCATAGAGACTGGTCTCTTCTTTAACATTACACTCTCACAGGTGAGTATGTTTTGGTATAATTTACTTAGGATCTTTTGAGATTGCTCTCATCTTTTACATTAGCCTCGTATCATGTTGTCACAATATTAATTAACTGTAGCACATTTGCTATTCATTATTACTCACCCCTTGTTATGTAAATGTTCATTTCATCATATCCCAATACACTTGGCTATTTAGTGTGTTTCACACTCTTTTTTAATCCTTCTAGGGTTTCATCATTTCATTGCATACATCTTAGGTTCAATCACTTTTAAACGTATGCTAGACTTTTAGGTCTAGATATACAAGCCATGAGGGTTCATTCATAGTTCGTTTAAGTGATTCATATCTTCCTAAGATTATAAGGTACAAGACTTATGTATTTTGTATGTATGCCAAGATTTCGATTTTGATCAATGTGGGCAACATTTTTTTTGAACATTTATTCATGTATGACTTATGTATCAATATGGAATTTGCGTAAGGGAACCCGATTTCGAATCTCTTGGAAAACGCATATCTTTTTTTTATTTTGGTTTTATCCACACGGCTTGGGGACCCAAGGTTGAGCACTAAAGCCTTCATTCATGAATATATTCATCACAAAAACACATTAAATTCTTAATATCTACCAGCAAGCATACCCAACCTATGAATCAAGGGGAGCTAGTAACATGGACATGCAACAGGGAAACAATCCTAGTTTTTGGATTAGATTCATTTGTGTCCTGAGGGTCTCTTGGGAAAGGGACCAAGAGTAAGAAACCCATACCTTTTATGTAGTTCAATCGTTGACCTGCTTCCCAAAACCATCTCTAAAAACCATGTTTAGATCCCCTTAACTTCAACACCAATTCGACGGAATAATCCTCCCTCTTGCATAACATTTTTGATTAGTTGTTTGTTTGTAATTTTCATTGTGAGTTCTTCAAGTGTGAAGAAATTTGGTTATGATTCTGCTCTTGCACGTGTTTTAGGCAGAACGTGAGAAAAAGAATAGTTTGATCGTTAGTGTTGAGGAGATAGACGTGGGAAGTAAGAGTTTTCGTAGGATTAGAAGTTTTAATTTCGGAATTAGTCAAACTAGGACTATTTCAAATCTTTAACAAAAATCTGATTTTCCATTTTCTTAAATTATATAACAAATATTAATTAATTAAATTAATTTACCAACTTAAAAAAATAAATTAAACCATCTCTTCCACCTACATTTGAACCTGGGTCGAGCAAGACTTCTGTCAAAAAACCAATTTTTGGCCCTCTCTCCCAAAAATGCCCCTCCACAATATTACTTAAATAATTAATTATATATTTAGGGTTATTATGGTATTACCCTTAGCCTGGAAAAATATCAATTTACCCCTATATTCTCCAAATCTAAGATTTTCCCTTTTTAAGTCCGGTAAAGACTCATCCGAACAAATATTCATATTTTAGATCCCTACATTGCTGGATACAATCTTTTCTAGATTAATTAACTCCCCAAGTTGATTGGCTTGGCTGTCGCAACGGTTTAGAGGTATGATTCTATTGACATCAATCCTCGTAAACCCGGTCAAATCGTAGGCATTCAAGACAAATAAGCATTAGTTATCATAATAATTTTTAGCGATGTTACAAGAGCCTTCCCTTCTTAGTCCTGATTTGGTTTATAAGACTTTAGAGAAAGTTCATATCATAAGGAACCGGTTTCAAACGATCTATTGTCAGCGAAAGTCTTATGCCGATCATAGGAGAAGGGATTTGGGGTTTTAAGAAGGTGATAAGGTGCATTTAAAAATTTCACCAATCAAAGGGGTGGTTAGATTATGCAAGATAATAATGTTGGGTCTTCGTTATGTGGGTCCCTACGAAATGTTGCAATGAGTTGGTAAAGTTGCCTATGAAGCAAGACATCCTAGTGAATTGGCGTCGGTTCATCTGATCCCGAGTCTATTCCTCCTCTAGAGGGAAGATTAAGGAATAAAGAGGTGGTTTCTCTAAAGGTGTTATTGAAGAATAACCTAGTTGAGTGTGCAACATGGGAGGCCGACATGAAGTCCTCTTACCCTCATCGATTTGATAACAAAGGTTAGTAGTTCTTACTAATAATTAATTTAATGACTATAATTGAAGTTGTTTTAATTTTTAGTGAAGTGCGAAAAAAGTGCATTTTTGTATTTTTTATTAACTGTGATTAATGTCAAGTAAGCATTTGAACTTGAAATTTTGCTCTTTGGCTTGTTTGAATTATCTTGTACATTTTAATTTGGTGAGTCTTTATGAAATAATATATAGCGTGTTGTTGGACTGAAATTTTACATAATTGACTCATGTAAAGTATGTTGGGCTTGTGTTGTTGTTATGAGAAGGATATTCCTCATAATGTAATGTTTAACCTTATGTGTGGTACTTGAAGTTTTTAATTTCCTTATGTTAGTAATATGATTGATTTTTTATCTATTGTAGTTTGTTGGACTGCTAGGCTTGAGTCTATTCTTTCCTCTGAAAGATGTTTAGTGTCATTCAAGGACAAAAGTTCCTAAGGGTGGCAAAAATTAACATTTCGAAATTCCAAGATGAGTCTTAAAACCTATAAAAGGTTCCATGAGGTCCAAACACTGTTCAAAGAAGTATTCCAATAAATATAGGCCATTGAGGAAGTTTTAGAACCAAAACATCCAAGAACGTCCATGACGTTCTAAAAGTAGTTCTACGAGGTATTAGCGTGCCTAAGAAAATTTGAAGAGATTTCAGATGTCCGAAATCAACCAAGGGCCCGTGAAAAGGACCCTAGCACGTAGGAGGCAACACTGCCTGGGTAGTGTGCACCAACAAAACATAGACGTTAATTCGTGTATAAATTGATGGGGCGTCGATGCCAATAGTTGTCCAACATTTAACAAAAATACTAAATGCGTTGTTCTACACAAGTGTCTGATATAAACTATAGTTGTGCAACATGGAGGGAGGCCTAACTGTCGATAAACCAACGATCCATTGATTGTGGTCTCGTCGATGGGCCTGTAATTTTCCTGCACATTTTAACTTACATTCATGTAATTAGTTATGGCATAATGTTGTTAATTATGGGTTTAAGAGTGTCTAATTATGTTAGCTAAACCCCCATATAAAGACCCCAACCCTCAACCCTCATTAGGCTAAACAACTCTCAAAACAAACTCTATTCCTTCTCTCTTCTTTCTCTCTCTATTGGAAGACACCATTGAAGAATAAGCTAGGGAAGGGTTTTGGGGGATGTAAAGGAATGATTTCACCATAAATATTCATCAAACGTTGAGGTATGAGATCTAATTCATCTTCATGATATCTTTCCTCAAAGTGTTACTTCAAAATATTTTCAAAAGATGGATTTTCATGTGGGTTTTTTCAATCTCTAAAATAGGTTATGAATTGATTTTTATATGTTTTATGTTGTATAATATGAATATATTTACATGTAATCTAGATTAATCATGGTATATCTTGATGATTTGGTATAGTTTTTAGATGATGATCCTTAACCCTTAATCCTACGTATGATATTGAAATTGGTTCAATTGATTTACTTATAAGTTTAATTGCTATTAATTTATGTTGCTAATTAATTAAAAAAATTAAAAAAAATTGTATTCCTTCATTTTAATTCTTGAGATGATAATCTACTTTAGAAAGTGAATTAACCTAAGTGTCTTGTCTTAAGCTATGATCTTGTATTAAGTTGCGATGTAGAGATTCTCCTATCCTTGATATAATGTTTATTATTCAATTATGATGTTGTACATCTAAAGTGGATTGAATTGAGTATTTATGATAAGACCTTGATGATGAACTATGAAGGAGACTTGGTACGTCTTATGATATCAATCCTTTACTTCCAATTGTTGTTAATTGTGATTGTCCCTTCCCACATAGGTAAGGTAGGAGCACTAAAGTAATCTTTAGATTGAACTCAATTATATCTCCTAGTTCTTGAACTATTTTTTCCCCATAGGAATCTTAGCTAGTGGATCTACTTAGTTGCTATGTTTTATGTTTTAGTACTATCTTGGCAAGTATTCTGCCTTCCTTCGGTGTAGGGTTTTAAGACATCGGATTTCACATTAGCTCATGTGGTCTATATCTGATAAGGCAAGATGTTCCCAAACGGAAAAATGAAATATAGGATTGAACTCTAACTAGGACAACCTAAGGGCTCTAGCTTAGTCAAGATAGGGGAATGGGACTCTACCAAAGCATTGCACTAGTTAGCCTTGAGTGGAGTCGAAGGTGGATGTTGTTATGTATGTTTATTCTTATAATGATATATGAAATGTTTATAATGAACTTGCGCATTGTTGATATAATATGTTGATTAGTTAACCTATGAATATGTGTTGGTTTATATTGTCAAAGTAAGATGAAATGTAAATCTAAATGACTTGTTAAGTAAAGTAGAATGTTAGTCATGATTCTTGTTTGGTTACTTGATTGAGTAAGTTTATGGGGATTTTTTTGGTCATTACACTTGTTGACATGATATGGGGCTTTGCTTGGTTATTCCACTTGCTGACTTGGTATAGGTTCATGGGTAATTGTCCTTCTTTGATTATAATGAAATATACTCTTATTTATGCCTATTGTTAAATAGGACTTGATGATGGAGTTATTTTAGCATGTATCTTCTTACATGTTATAAATGGTTGACTTGACTAGACTTGATGTTGTAGTATTGTGATGAACATGCCTATGACTTATTAAATGTGAAATATTATTTGGTATGGTTTTGTTGAATATGCATGAAGCATTTAAATGAGAAATGCGTACTTATTGAAATGTTCTTTTCTTAGCATGTTTTATAAGTATATGTGCATATGGTTTTATATTTAGTAGAAGTGACGTACTAACCCCATTGCTTACTTTTACCCAAAAATTTTAGGTTTCTGTCACCGAAGTCTCATTCAAGTCGAATTTAAGAAGACTTGGATATTCCCTACCATCCAAGTGGGTAGGTACTCACTTTTCGAGGGTGATGCTAATATCTTGCTTATGCAGCTCCCTTGTTTTCAAAGACTGTTATGTTCATTCGATTTTCATTTGTGTCCGATTTGTGTAACCATATATGTGGCTTCTTTAAATTGATACAGAGCTATGCCCAAATTGATACGATAGTTTAGATGGTATGAGATGAGGCAATCCTTAAAACTATGTTCAATCTTATATATATACATGTGAAATAAAAGTAGAAGGCTGTGTAACCTTCCTATAGGAAGTGTCTATCTATACTTGATATATATATATATATATATATATATATATATATATTATGTGTATGTATAGGTATACATAAACGTACAAGGAGAAGTAATAAAAAGTACTAAAATTTCTGCTATATTCGACTTATAAATGTGATAATGTAATCAAAGAGGTTAGTCTTAGTCCTCAAAGAGGACGACGATGTCGATTATATCTAGGGGGTAAACCTTGATGTGAGTTGGGGTCCTCCTCTAGTACCCCTTTGAGTTGGGGTCCTTCACTAGGGCACCTTTTTGGGTTCTAGGTGGTGTCGTAATCGGACATAAAACCACTAATAATTCACTTCTAGGTCTTAGGAACATCTCAAATCAAATTGAACGCAAACGAACATGTAAAACTTGCTAAGGCACATAGATACAGAGAAACACATCCAAAACCTAACTAACAAACGACATCAGATGTTCTTGTACGTTTGACCTTCAAACTCTTCTAAACTCAACAAACTGCTTCTAAACACTATAATTCATCAATTTTAAGACCTAAAACCTCATTTAAAACACATAAGCACATGCAGGCACATAGGTGACTAGACCTCAAACATCTTGGTCGTCCCCTGAAGTTTGACATAAATTTGAGCCAAAATGACATCAAAACCCATAAACATATTAATTAAGCCAATTATGAAAACTTGGAACAGTAGCGAAGCTCTAAATATGCCTATTTCATTTTAGGGTAATAACATTGTCCCTCACTTACAAATTAGAGCATTAACGCTTTGTAACACGACATATGAGACTATGAAAAGTATCGCTTAAGCCACTAATACCATTCATTGCACAACATATTCCAAATATAAGTAAGAATTTAAAATCTCTCTTAACACACAAAAAACTCTTTCATTAATACGTAAGCGGAAGACTTTAAATCATATTTACCCGATAAACTATCTGTTTAAACCATCTAGTATTGGAATATACAAAATTTTTGACTAATCCCATGCAAGACATAAAAATAAAGACTATGTCATAAGTATCATGTGGGTATTGTCCTCGAGTTGATGAGGACTTACTAATACATCATCTTCAACCGTTCAAACCTATATGTCTTCAATGGAATATCAATCTTCCAAATCCCTAAAGTTAAGTCAAACAGGGAAAAGAATGAGTTATCACATCTAATGCAACATGTATGGAAGACATGCAAAAACCACAAAAAAGGACATGTAGTATACAACGTGCTTTTCATGGCATTTGATAAAACCTTCATATGAATGTTTCAAAGACATTACAAATTTAAATAATCACATATAAGACATAATCCATATAACATTAATCGCATGACCCTATCCACATCGACCCTCTACTAAAGGTTATCCTAAGACCCACCTAAGTAAGACATAAAGCGGTCGCTCATACAACCCCTTCACACACACCTTGATGATCCTCAAGAGAAACTAAGGTATAGTTACTACCATACATCACATAACTCCTAATAAATAATCGAAGACATAACATCATTAATACTCCCTATTTGAGGCTACTGTAAGACTTACCTAAGTAAAACATGAACAAACCACCCATACACCCTCTTTAAGACTACCTAGGCTATTCAATATTTACCCTACATAAGACCCTTTCTATTGAAGAAACTTTTTTAAGAATCCATATTTTTATTAAAACCATTTTTAGAGAAAACCATACATTTAAAAGACTTGACATAATAGTCTTAAAAAGACTTAGGGAACCTACATACTAGCATCTTTAGAGCCTACTCGTGCCATGTCTAGATAGTGTCCCATTCCACTACCTACATTTTGTAGAACTTCTCAAATGCTAGAATGTATCCCACATGATTAGAATAGGAATTAAGTGACATAGACAATACTATCTAGGTGTAACAATCCTAAAAATGGATATTCTATGTAATGCTTAATGTGTCTAGCATGCCAACGATTAGACCAGGTTCACACCGATTGATGCGCGTAGAACAAGTCTTCGAAACCCTTGATAAATATAAGACAACTAACTTGGGGAGTTAGTTGAGCTAGGAAAGGTTGGGTCCAACCACGTAAGGCTCTCGTATACGAAGATTTACTCGAAAAAGTTTTTACCGGACTTAAAAAGAGAAAATCATAGGTTTTGAGTTCTAGGGGGTAAAATAGTCTTTTTACGGGCTAATGGTAATATCGTAATTACCCTAAATATATAATTAATTATATAATTAATAAGGTTGAGGGGAATTTTGGGGGATAGAGAACAGATATTGGGATCTTGAAGTTGAGTCTTGCTCGACACGATTTTCGAACCTAGTTGGAAGCAATGAATTAAATTGTTTTTAATTTAAGTTGTAAAATTAATGGAAATAATTTATATTTATTATTTATTAGCTGATTTAAAAAAAGTAAATCATATTTTTAATGATTAAATATTTTTTTTACTATATCTTAAACTAGACTCGTAATCCTAAGAAAACTCTTCTTTCCCATGCTCATCTCTCTCTCTCTCTCTCACGTCGTTATTACTCTCACTCACGATTCACCCTGACATATAACTTTAAAAAAAATAGTAGGTAAAACAAAGCTCTTCACACTTGTAGAACTAGCAATGAAAATATAAGAGAACAAATGAAATGAATCACGTATAAAAAGGAAAGTTTGTCTGTCGAGTCGGTGTTGACTTTGAGGGGATTTAGACATGATTTTTGAAGAAGATTTTGGGCAGAAAGTTCAGGTTTGAACGTCATAAAACATATGTGTTTTCTTACTCTTGGTACCTTTCCCAAGAGATCATTAAGGCTCAGATGAATCTACTCGAAAAATAGGGTTGTTCCCGTTCTTGTTGAACTCATTGTCTCTAGTATCCCTTTGATATCAATATGAAATAGGTTAGATATCATGTTTTTGGTATGTTTTCTGGTAGTTAATGTAACTTACGTTATGTCCACCGAAAGTATAAGAAAAATTATAGGTTTCTATGGTTTAATTTTATGTTCGAATGTTTGTGTAAATCATGAGGTTTAAAAGTGGTTCAATGTAGCTGGATGAAATGGTAATTCTTGGCTGAATATAGTCATAAAAATATTACACTTAAAGATGCACCATATGATCCACGAAATGCAAAAAGAAGCTGAAAATAGTGAACGAATTTCCAGCATTTGGTAGGTTGGGTTTGGCCAAACAAAATGGTACAAAGTGCAATGAAAAGGAATGGAAAAATAAGTACGATCAGTAAGGATTGAACCTAACATATTATTACATGAAAGCTAAAAAAACTTAACAAAACATTAAGACAAAAATGGATTGGAAGAGACTAAATTTCCAGCCTACTGGAAATTGTAGTTTCGGCCAACTTTTTATAAAATGAGCTTCCTTTAAATTTTTATTAAATGTAAGGTCATTGTGGATTGAACCCATGATGTCTTCAAATGAAAATTACATAAAAATTTTGTGATAAAAATGTACGGAAAAATATATGTGGTGAGTGGGGAATGAACCCCTCTTGAATGGATGAGAGAGTTAGGAGAAAAATAAAGGAGAAAATAAATGTGGAGAGTGGGGATTGAACCCACAACCTCTTGAATAGGTGAGAAATTTAAGAGATAAAATAAAATACAAATAATGAGCTTGAGGGTGATTCAACACAGAACCACCTTGATTTAAACGAAAAAGTGAGGAGAAAAAGAAACGAAATATTATGGGGTTGATGGGGATCAAACTAGGGTCCCCTAAATCTGAAAAAAATACGATTATCAAGTTTAAAATAAGATTAAGTGTGGTCCAAGGGATTCGAAATCGGGTTCCCTTGCACAATTCTGTAATGACACTTAAGTCATACTTAAGTAAATATTTAATGAATGCTACCTCTAACGATCGAAATCAATATCTCAGCATATCTACAAGATGCATAAGTCCTGTAACACATAATCTCAGGTAAATATTAATAATAAATTAAAAAAACTATGAATGAAGCCCCATGGCTTGTATGTATAGACACATAAGTCTAGCATACGTTTAAAAGAAAGTGAACCTTAGAGGTATATGATGAAATGATATAACCCTTAAAGGGTAAAGTAAGAGTGTGAATTACACTAAATGGCCAAGTGCATTTGGCGTATGATGGAATGAATAATGAAATGCTGAAACAAACAAAGAAATGATGAAATAAACAATGAAATGATGCAACCCTAGAAGTGTTAAGTAACAGTGTGAAACACAATAAATGGCCAAATGCATTGGCATATGCTGAAATGAACATTAATATAAAATAGGGTGAGTAATTATGAAAAGCAAATGTGATAATGTTAATGAATGTGGGTACAATATGATATGAGGCTAATGTAAAAGATCAGAGAAATAATAAATGAGCCTAAGTAAATGTTACCAAAACATACTCACCTATGATAGTGTAATGTTAATGAAGAGACCAGTCCCTATGAACACTCTAATTGATGTATTGAGATTAACACACTCAATACTAATGATGAGATGAGAAATCCTCTATTGAGATATGATGTCCTCATACTAGAAGCAAACTTCCATGACGTATGAGTTGTACGTAATGGAATTTTTTATTGAGTACCGAAAGACTAGCTATGAACGATGATGCTTTCTTTCAGGAAGGGCGGAGGTTCACGTAACAATCATGAGATGAGACATTACGACATGCCGGGTATGGGTGTTCTTATATCTCCTAGTCTTTGAACTTATACGGCCAATATAAGGATCTAGCTTGGATCAATTACCATGTACGCTAGCATGTTTTGAGTTACTTTGGCCGGTGATTCCACCTTTTTCAGTGTGGGTTTCATGACACTAGATTTAATGACTGTCACATGATCTATGTCGGTTAACGTTAAAGTTCCCATTGAATGAATGAATGAGGCCAGCCCAAATGATGCACATAATAAAACGAATGACACCAAAGGTGTTAGGATAGGATAATCAAGAGGTGAGTTAGATTCAAGTAATGAAATTGGGTAATTCTTGGTCATTGCAAAATGAAGTAGATGAATGTCTTAAACTACATCCTAGGTATAGATGGTATTTACACTGGCCCATGAATGAAATGAAATGATGTACGTATGAATAAATGAAGCAAACTCAGTGTTTTCAAAAGAATTCTCCCTAGTTGAGGTTCCATGGGTTGAGCCCTCATTTTTTGGAAGTCTTGATGTCAAGTCCATGGAATACGAACGAATGATATGGAAAGTACTATGTTGTATATGCAATATGATATGTGTTATGTGCAAGATATTATGTGTTGTGTGCAAAATGATAAATATGATCATGCATCTTACTCTCATGGCATGAATTTTCTAATCCAAATTAGGAAAGTTCCGTCACTTTTCAAATCGAAATTTGAAAAGCTCTCTAACTTTGCTAATCCCAATTTGGAAAGTCCAATGACTTGACTTTCCGTTATCATGTTGTTAGGAAAGAGTTGTTCTTAAACGTTCATTTCCTTGGTATGTGCTTGCATATACCCATACTTAGTACAAGTGTGTACTAATCCCATACAATTCTATAATTTTAGGTGCAGTCACAGGTGAAAGCTAGAGCTACAGGTTGATGCTGAAACTATCCGGACGTGGAGCATTCATCCGTACTTGGTAGGCCCTCATGCTTTTGAGGATGCTTGTCCATTATATTCTAGCTTAGTTATTGGATTGATCTAGTGGAGTATATTCCACTAGAGTTTATTTCCGCTTTTGTTCAAACATTGTATATGTGCCATTTTGGCAAGGAATTCTAGACTCTGGCCATGACACTAGGCATGGAATTCAAGTCTACCCGACTCCGATGGAGGGTGTTCTACTTGACAAGGGCAAAAGTAGGACACATATCATGTAGGCACATAGCTAAGGAATATCAATGTTTTCTTGCTCTTTTTCTTCTTGTCAAGTAAAACTACTACCATTGAATATTCACTATGTACTAGCCTTTGTTCTCATAGACTAATTCAATCACACAAGACATATGACAAGGAAAAACTTCTAGCCCTAATTAACCGTAATATCTCTATCAATGATGGTTCATCTTGGGCTGCAACTCAATGGTTAATTTGATGTCGTTCCAACCAACATATCCCTCATTCTATTATTCACATGAGGAGGTCACTATTACGGATTTGAACTACAAGATTATCATTATCTTCTATACACATTTCAAAGTAATACATACATGAAAAGGGTGATTTAACTTACATAGTGAAGAGATCACATATTCACATATCTTTCATTCATTAAGACTAGGGACTAGGTCTACCAAGTAAAGACCACATATTAATCCTATGGAATATTCATTAACATTCAAATCTCAAGTAGGGACACTAGGTCCATCACGCACGATACCTCATCAAAACATATAGAAAAAATAATCCATCATAAGACTCATATAATCAATTAATAAGAATCAAACTTCAACATCAAGACAAGACACATAATGACAGAGTCATTGTAACGACACACATGTGCACTCTTGAAGTTAGAGCGTCCTTGAGTCTCCACACAACAAATTAGACTTCAAGAAGTCTCATTAAATACACTCGTATAATTTATTGCATAATATTCTAAAATGAGTAAGAATTTAAAACATTCTTCACAAATGAAGAACTTTTTCACTAATCAATACGAAAATGGAAGAGTTTCATTAAAACATTAAACTTTTATAACAACTCATCAAACAGTCTAAACTTCGGAGTAGACAATACATGGGACTAACAGACATAAAAGAATGACTAAGACATAAAGGATCATGTGGATACTGTCCTTGAAAAGATAAGAACTCACCAATAAATCATCTTCAACCTTTAGAAACCTATCCACTCTCCATGGAATATCAAGACATTCAATTCTGTACACTTAAGTTAAAAAAGGAAAATGAACGGTTAGCACATTCCATGCATTAAGTATGGACTCCATCCAAAAACCATGAAAAAAATGACATTTAGTAAACTTTATTTTTTTCATGAATTTTGATTAAAATATCATATTATAAGCATAACAATAACATATAACACCATAGAAACACATAAGAAATCATTTAAGAAATTTATCACATTTTTAATAAACACTTAACAGTAAGCTAATTCACTGTTACAGTGAATTCCTTCACGTTTATAGTGGAGTCCCTTAATTTCACAATGAAGACCTTCTAACATGAAATCTTCTCACTAAAACCTAACCTAACACCTTGTATGGATCATTGTTATCCATTGTTTCATAATGTATAGTATTGTATTGTAACCTATTATACTCTATTGTATGGTAGATACAATGTTTGGCTAGTCTGTATTGTTTGTTGTTGTTTAATAACATTTTAATTGTTTGGTTTTATCGTACCGTACTATATTGAAATTTCTAAATTTACTAAAATATCCTTAATTATTCTAGGGTATGAAGTATGATTAGATTTAAATAATTAAAATAAAGGGTAAAATAGTATTTTTAAATATTATGTAAATATAATTGGTAAAAGAAATAAAGTAACAATGGGAACACACCAAATTGGTTATTCCATAAAATAGGATTTTCATTATTATGTAACAACAACATTTAGCAATAAAATACAATACATTTTAAAGTACAATCAAAACAAACATTGTAGATATAATTACGATACAATACAATACAATACAATACAATGGATAAAAATAATACAAATATAGTGTAAGACTCAATTAAGTAAGACAATGAGAGACCACCTATACATCCTCTCTAGGAATACCTAACAGATCCTTAAGACCACCTATAATGAGCTACACACATACTTTTAATTTACCAAACACATAAGCATGAGATTCTTCTACCAAAGGTGATTCTAAGGTTGTCTTTGACTGAGTTGTGAAGTGACTGCCCAAACAATACCTTATACAGGCACTTAAGATGTCCTTTAGATTTCATAGGATAATATAATTCTTTCTTAAAACTATAGCATTCATATAAGATAATATTCACCTCCCAGAGGTTATAAAAAGACATACTCAAGTAAATCAAGAAGAAGTTTGGACCATGTCTACATAATCAACAATATTTCCTAACTAGAGTAATTCTTAAGACTTATCTATGTAAGATACAAAGTGACCATTCCCATGCCCTCTTCAGACCTAAACCAATTTTTTTTAATTACTCTAGATAAGTACTTATTCATTTAACATGTTTTCTTTACCTAAGTCATTAAGTTCTTTAGTTCATGTAAAACTTATTAATCATATAAAATGACATTCAAGTAATGGTCGTGCATCAACTCTAAGACTAAACATAAGAACATAGTAATAGTCTCACATGATTACCTAACAACATAAATAGAAGAACACATACTTCCACATTATTCTCATGCATATAGATATGATCATACTTCACATAATAAACTACATAAATCATCATAATATATTAAGCAGTGCCGACAAGGACATAATAATCATAATACACAGAGTAACGCCGTCAAGGCCACATCATCACATAGTACCACAATAAAAGTGGACCATACCAATCATCATTGTAATTAAAGATCTACAAAAAATATTAAGAGTGTTAGGGAAACATACCACCCATCCTATATCACAACTTCCTTCTATAGCCAAATGAACCAACACAATACTCAAAGGCCCTTACTCATGGCTTTGAACATCAAATCAACATAATAAGCTTAATATACAATGGATATAAGAATTTACAATAATAAATTGATCCTATTTAGACAGCCTATAAACCGAACAATCATATTCTATACATAAATCGGAAGCCCATAACAATCTACACATGAAATCATTATTAGTTAGCATAATAAATTACCCATATTTTAGTCAAAATTGGAGATTTGAGAAGGTCAAGGGTTCATGGATAATTTCAGTCGAAAACATTAATTATACATCAATAATATCATATCTTACGGTTGAAAAAACATTTCATGCAAGAACCTAAGACTTACAGTAGAAATTGGACTTTTTCATCTTTATAAACTCATTAAAATTCATCCTTAAAATTTACTATAAGGTGATACAAAACCATAGATAAAGAACTCTCATACCTTATTAGAAAAACCCAATGATAATAGAGTAATAAACTCCATTGAAGATCCATCTTCAATATCCATCTTCACCTTGAGCTCTGATGGAGGTTTTTTGAGAATCTTTGAAGGGAATGGGTTTTGATCTAGGTGCTAGGGTCTAATGAAATTTTAATGACTTGTATACTCTTAAAATACCCATAAACACATAGAATAATCGTCTTGTTATTATAAAATACTTGGGGTGAATTTTCCATAAACCCCCAAGTCTTTACTGAAAGGTGGAAGAAATTGCAGCACCATGGATGCCCTAGTCATCGGGCCTTCGTCAAATCCACTGGCCGTCGTTAGGGGCTTCGTTTACCATCGCCTTGTAGTGTTAGTTTCAAGGTGGGGTCCCCTTTCTAGGTCCCCTGCTGAGTCCTAGATAGAGTCATACCTAGAATTTAAACCTATAAGCATGCACTTAAAGGTATTAGTAACATCTCCAAAAAATTTCAACATCAAACAAGTTGTGCAACATGCTAAAACCTATCAAAACTCACAAGAATATCAAATGGCTATCTTTGAACATCAGCAGACGTTCTTCGACGTTTGACCTCCAAATCTTACCAAACTCAACATTATGACTAGAAATTCTATTATAAACCATATAAGTACCTCATAAACTAATTACTCTCATATAAGCACATGAAAACACGTAAGACACTTAGGTGACAAGTTGTCGAACATTATGGTCATCCTTTGACTTTTAACTATAAACATCACAAAAATCAATGGACACTGCTCCATCATTTTAAATCATCTTAGGATTTGAAGACTTCATGTCACATACAATAGGCCATAGTTTCACATAAGTCATTTTTGGAGGTGTTACATTCTCCCCTACTTGGACAATATTCATCCACGAGTTACACTTGCTTCATTGTAGACATTTTGAAAAGATGACTAACTCAAGACTAGAAGAACATAACCATACAACACAATACTCCTATAGGAGAAACATCACTTTCACATAAACAAGAGACTCATAACACAACAGGGAGCATCAAACTAATGTAATACTCACCATGTCATAAAACTCACAATATTTATTTTATTTAGGTGAAAAATAGTTTTCAACACACTATCATGCTCATGTACTACAATTCTAGACACCATTTAACCATTTTAAATGAATGAAAAACTTATTAATTTTCAAAAAAACTTTATAGTGACCATAATTTTTCCTTACAGTGAACATGCTTCACAATCTAACAATTTTTTTATTTTATAAATGCTCAACAAACATATCTCATATAACAATTTATACATGCTCACTATTCACCTTAATGATACAATTAGCAACCCACACTAGATGCATAGGTACCATGAGGAAGATAGCATGCATGAAAACTAATTTTGTCATTCAACGAAAATTCAACCAAAACATGCATATCATACAGAGAATGTTTGAATTAATTTATCACAAAAGACTCCTACATATAAGAAGTTACTACGAACTCTTTGTTTTAGGGTTGTATAAACACATAATGAAAGGTTAAGGGTACCTCACTTCAAAAAACCATACTCCCCAACTTAGGAGAAACCCATTCTAAGGTCAACATCACATCTACTATAAAGAACTCCCTCAAGGAACCATAAACATTACTAATACTTTATCATTAAAGTCTACCACATGAAAATTAAATATTCTGAAAGGTCTCACCATCTATCCATTACATCTCCCTTACTAGGAGAAAGTCACCTTTACTCTTTAAAAAACACATCACCTTCATTTCTATGGTTGGGTCTTAAACAACATCAAACCATCTCAACAACCACTCCTTCGCTTCTCTAATATTGTACCTAACAATTTTTCCACCACAGTACCTTTCAAAAGGTAACTTTAACCAACCTAAGGTCATCAACAACATCTTTCACACCTCATCTAACATTTCACATCTCATCTTTTCTCTCCCTCAACCAAATCTTCATAAAGTCACACTCAAAGGACCAGCACATAAAGGAATAAGGTGAATACACCATATACAAAACTCTTAGGCAAGATATAGATGAAAGAAGAAGTGAAAATATTCCTAAAATCCAATAGACTCCCATTCATACTGTGGACGCTTTACATTATGAACAATACTCTACTATATGTGGTTCATGAAACACCTAAGATACTCCCATACCTGATGCTCTGGTAAAAACTTTGTAATGACACACAAAAACACCCTAGTAGTTAGAGCATCCTTGTGTTGCCACACAACAAATGAGTCTTCAAAGAGTCTCTTCAAAGCAACTCATACAATTCATTGCATATTAACACATTCTAAAATGAGTAAGAATTTCAAAAAATTTTCATACACGAAGAACTCTTTCCATGATCAACACGCAAGCGGATGACTTCCATTGAATCATTAAATCTTTACAACAAGTCATCTAACCATCTAAATGTTTGAGTATATAACCTTTGGGACTAAGCCCTTACAAAAAATAAAATAAAGACTAAGACATACACGAACATGTGGATATTGTCCTCGAATTGATGAGGACTCACAAATACTTCATCTTTAACCCTTAGGAACGTATCCAACCTCCATGTCATATGAGGACATCCAGTTCCCTAAAATTTTGTCTAAAAGGGAAAAGAAGGGGTTATCATATTAGATGCACTAAGTATGGAAATCATGCAAAAATCATCAAAAAGGGACACTTAGTATTTAACATACTTTTCATGAATTTTGATTAAAATACCATAATATAAGCATAAGAATTATTTAACACCTCAGAGAAATCTAAGAAATCATTTATGTAATTTATCACAAATTCAATAAACACTTCATAGTAAGCTAATTAACTATTCCAATGAATTCATTCAACGTTATAGTGAAGTCCCTTAACTTCACAATAAAGATCTTCTAACATTCAATATTCACACTATAAGCTGTCCTAAGACTTAGTTATATAAGACAAACATAGATCGATCATACACCCTTTCTATGAACACTTAAATGATCTTTAAGACCTCCTATAATGAGCTGCACACATGCTTTCAATTCACCAAACACATAGGAATGACATTCTCCTACAAAAGATGATTGTAGGTTCACTTGAGTTAGTTTTGAAAAAACTGCCCCTACTATCCCGTACACAAACACTTAAGAGAGCTTTTAGATTTCCTGGGATATGATTATTCTTACTTAACACCATTGCATTCATAAAATATGACATTCACCTCCCAAAGGTTTTCAAAAGACCTAGTCAAGTAAATCAAAATGATAATGTCCATGATTGACCTTATGAAGAGTACCTAAGTAATCCTTAACACTACCTAAGATTGGATAATGTGTACATAATCAACAAACTTTCCTAACTAGATTGATTCTTAAGACTTATTTAGGTAAGATAGGAAGTGACCATTCCCATGCCCTCTTCACACCTTAACTAAACAACCCGTTATTACTCTAGATAAGTACTTTTTCATTTAACATGCTTTCTTTATTTAATTCATTACATTCCTTCGTTCATTTAAGACTCATTCATCACATCTAATGACAACAAGTAATGTTCTTTGAGAAGACCTACGGACTCTCATTAATATCTTCAAAGCGTATTGTGCAATGTCAAGATAGCCTCCTATTCCACCACCTAAACTTCATAGAACTACTCCAAAACTAGTAGGTATCCCATATGATGATATTTGATAATGATCAACATAGGCCATTGTAGCAAACCATGTCATCCAGAGTTGTAACCTACTCCCATAGAGGGTGTTGTAGTTTCGAATTGTAGAACTTAGACACATCCTATGTAGGCAAATAGATAAGGAATATGAAGGGTTTACTTTGTACTGTAGTTTCATTTTTCACTTGAACTACATCCCAAGACATACTCACTCAGTTCTAGCCTTTCTGTTTATAGAGTAATTTACATTAAAGGTTCATACATAGGGGTTCCATATCAAGTTCTTTACCCAATCACATTCACACTACCAAAAAGGTCCCCTAGGGCTGTCTTACAATGGCGACAAAATAGATCATAATGACTTACCTAAGAATTATATGATGCCCGTCGATCCAATCAAACATCAGTCAATCATTCATTATTAGAAGGATACTATTACGACTTTCCACTCCAAGTTTAATAACTTTACCACTAGGTTTAATGTTTCACATAAAGGACCTTCTTCATATCATGCAAGGTCTCATGTCATTCATACATTCAAGACTAAGAGGATTTATCATCCTAAGTCAATACATCTCATATTCACATTCGTATATGTATCAAGAAAGGGACACAAGTCAACCCAGAAAAAACACAACATACTTCACTTTAGCACATATTACATCTCATTCTAGAAGCACATAGGAATAACAATTATCATCTTTATGTCGTCCTATACACTACTATATCATCATCAATATAACCATAATAGACTCATATGATCATGAAGTAATAATAATGTGTCAACTGTAAGACAACATAAAACGACATAGTCATAGTCCAACATGACCAACTAACAACATCGATAGAATAAAAAGTACTTTCATATTACTCACATGTAGATATATATGATCATAGTTCACATAATCATCTATGTAAATCATCATAATACATAATGTGGTGCCGAAAATACCACATCATTCACATAGCACTACCATGGTAAGTGGACCATACAAATCATCAAAGTAATACAAAAGCTATACATAATATAATGACAGTAAGGGAATCATACCATCCATACCAGCTCACAAATTCCCTTCAATGACAAATAAACCAACACAATATTGTAAGGCCCTTACCCATAGCCATGAACATCAATTCCATTCAATAAGATTAATATACAGTCGATATAAGAATATAAAATACTCAATTTATCCAATTCAGAAAGCCTATAAACCACACAATCATATTTTATACATTAATAAAAAGCCCATATCAATCTACACATGAATTCATTTCTAGTTAGCCATAATAAATTTACCCAAATTTTAGTCAAATTGAGAGATTTTAGAAGTTCAAGGTTTCATGGATAATTTTATCCAAAACATCAATTATACATAAATAATATCATATGTTAATGTTGGAAAACGTTTCGTGCAAGAACCCAAGAATTAGAGTAGAAATAAGACTTTTTCATCTTTTAAAATCTTTGTAAATCATCTTTAAAATTTACTCATAGGTTATAGAAAACCATACAAAAACAAATCCAATACCTTATTAGAAGAACGCAATGATAATTTAAGAAGAAACTTTATTGAAGATCAATCTTCAAGCTCCATCATAACCTTGAGCTCTCATAAAGGTGTTTGGAGTAACTTTGGGATTGGATGGGTTTTGATCAAGGTGCTAGGTTATAAATTCGAGATTAATGACTTATACACACATAAAATACCCATAAACACCTAAATAAACGTCCTCCTATTTTATATGACTTGGGGTGAGTTTCCCAAAACCCCCAAGTCTTAAAAAAAATTAGCAAAAATTGCACCACCATCGATGTCGTAGCATCGACGGTCGATTTGTTAGACCTCGCCGTTTTGATAGGGTCCGTTGGTTGTGTATGCAGATCACTAACCTACATCCTAAATGTCTCCATCGACTCCACCCATCAACGGGCTGTTGACTGATAAACTGCCTGGCAATTGGAACAGTCAATTGCCACTGTCTAGCCATGTTGAGCGCAAGCTGAGGTCCTCTTTCTAGGGAACTTTGTGTGTCCTACATGGAGTCATACTCGAACGTTAAACCTCTGAAAACGCACGTCTAGGTATTAGGAACATCGAAAAACAATTCAAATTGGTTATATGTAAAATGTGTTATATAGAAGAATATACTTGTGCATTTAAAGAATATTATTACAAAGCTTAATACAATTTAGACGAAGCAAAAGAAATAAAAAAACAATATTTTACAAAATTACCAGAACCATTTAGTACGAAAATAATAAAGGATTGGGATAATGAAGGAATGGTAGATACTTTAGGAGCTAGAATAAAATTTCTATCTCAATGGTTTACACAATTATGTGAAAACCAAAAAGAAAAATTAAAACTGGAAAAAGTACTGAATAAAAATTTATCATGTTGTAAAAATAAAATGGCACCACAGTTTGGATGTACAAATAAAAAATAAAAATCCAGAAGATATAAAAATTATAGAAAAAATAAAACTAAGTATAAATATAAACAACCAAGACGAAGATATTATGTAAAAAGCTAAAAAACAACTAAACTCGACGTCAAATGGGTATCTTTTGAACTTTATCGTACATTCTTGGACGTTTGACTTCCAAACCATAAGAAACTCAACATTCTGACTCTAAAAATTATTATCAACCATATAAGGACCTGAAAAACTCATTACTCACATATACGGCACATAGGTGACTAGTCGTCAAACCTCTTGGTCGTCTTTTAACGTTTTACTTCAAACTTCACCAAAATCATTAGACACTGCCTCAACCATCATTTTAAACCATCTTAGCACTTCAAGACTTCATGTTATACACATTATTCTTTAGTTTCACCTAAGTTATTTTTTGAGGTGGCACAATCATATTCTTGTATAATCACATAGCATCAATTAAAATAACACATGCATGTTCTCTACACAAGACTCACACCTATATCACATAATACTTCCATTCAAATGTTCATACAAACCATAAAATCTTTTACATGATCACATTACTTCACATCAACAACTTCGCATTGTACCTTCATATAAGTCCAAACATGGTACTACTACAATCTGCATAATTGTAATGCCAACAAGGTCACTTTCATCACATAATAAAGGCATAAACATTTCAACTATAAGGGACAATACAAATCAATACAATTCTCTACAGATTCTACATAATATAGAGACACTAGATAATTTTACAACAAATCCATCACAATCATCAACAATCCTTAGCAATTTAAACCAATTCAATTCACAAAGGATCTTACCAATAGCCATCAATATAATTCTAAATCAAAAATTCAAAAATATACAATATTCATATAATCAAATGGAGGCAGCTTATCAACCATACCATCATTATCTGTACATAAATCAATAGCCCTATGAAATATACACATTAACTCATTACCATTAAGCCATAATCAATTCATCCACACTTAAGTCAAATCTAGAGTTTTCAGAAGGTCAAGGGTTCATGGATGATATCATTGAAAAAGATAAATTACATATCAATAACATCATATCTTAACATATCAAAACATTTCATGCAAAAATCCACGACTTAGAGTAGAAATAAGTTATTTTTATCAACTTTAAGATCTTTTAAATCATCTTTGAACATTACTTTAAGGTGCTACCAAACATTATATGAAGAAATCTCATACCTTATTAGAATAATACTACGAGAATTGAGGCAGAAAATCCAATGAAGATCCATCACCAAGATCCATCTTCACCTTGATCTCTCATGGAGGTTTTTGGAGAGAAATTGGGAGGGTAAGGGTTTTCATTTAGGTGATAGGGTGTACATGAGTTTAATGACTTCAATAATCATAAAATACCCATATACACCCAAATAAACAGTCCTCCTAATTAATAAGATTTTGTTGAATATCCCAAAATACTCCAATCCAAGACGTGTCAAGACATCATTGAAGGTTCCACCGACGACCACCATCGACGGCTACCCATCAACAACCACCATCAATGGCTACCTATTGATGGTTTTTCGACTATCCTATGCCCTATTGATTGTGTTTGTCATTTGGGTCTGTAACTCCACCAGGTGCTGGCCTTCAGGTTCCATCAATGCCACCCATTGATAGGCAATCATTTGATCGGCTGGCCATTGTTTGGAACTCCAAAGCTGTTTGCCCGTTTAAGTTGGAGTCCTCCTCAGGAGCCCCTTTTGGGTCCTAGATGAAGTTTTACCCGGACATTAAAGCAATAAACATGCACGCAGAAGTCTAAGGTACATTTCCAATCAAATTCAACACAAAAAAAAATATGTAAAATATGGTAAGTCTTGTACAAACACACAAGGACGTCGAAATGCTAACTATCAAATGTCATCAGATGTTGTTGGACGTTTTACCTCAAAACTTTGCTGAAATCAACACACTGTCTCTAAACAATATAATTCATCAATTTTAAGACCTCAAAACCTCATTACACACACATAATCACATGCAAGCATATACGTGACTAGTCGTCAAATGCATTGATTGTCCCTTGACTTTTGACATCAAACTTAATCAGAATGACTTCAAAACTCATAAGCACAATAATTAAGCTAATTATAAGCATTTAGAACAGTAGCGAAGCTGAAATAATCCTAGTTCATTTTAGGGTTGTTACAATTATAATGATGAACCTATCCTAATTCAAGCTCGACAAGTTAAAAAATGTAGGAACAAAAGAATCCGCTTAATAAAGGTAATTTAGGTGAACCATTTTGAAAAAGAAACAACCAGGGCGAGAGAAGGAGACATGAGGACCCAATATTCACACTTTTTTTGGGACTAGTGTAAGGTAAATTTCGAGATTAATAGAGAGAATATAAACACCCTTAATATACTATGAAAACATTGGTATTTTCACATCCAGGGGACACCCCCTATGTGTAACCGGTGTCAGCATCTTCAAGAGGACTAAGACTAGACTCTTAGCTTTTGTCATGACATTTCTTAGGATAATAATTCTAGAAAATTTAAATCTTTTCATATGCATATATATAATGAGGTATACATTGACCTTTAGCTTACACATAATATATATATAGGGAGTTTACTTTGACTCCTCGCATTGGAAGATTATATAGGCTTCTTCTTTTATAGAACATATACAATATACAAAATACAATCTAATAATAAAGTCTCATATAAAACCATCTAAAGCATAATAAAATAATTCTTGTATAGCCCTTACACAAATGTATTATTTCCACTTAGATCTTACAAAAATTTCTTGAACAATAAGAGTGAAAGAAATGTCATTACAGTATAGCAAGTAACATAGGTAGAATAGGAAAAGGAATCAGCCTCTTATCTTGAGGACCTACCCACACTTGGAGAATGATATCCAAGCCTTCTTCAAAGTAGCATCAATACTTCATGAGCCAAAACCTACAATGTTTTGAAAAAGGAAAATAATATGTGTTAATACACGGCTTGTACCAAGTATGGAAACATATGCACACATAAACATAATAATCATGCTAGAACGGTCATTTGTTCAAAACCATGATAAGTTACTTTTTAAGGCCTTATTTAAAACAAAGAGCACATATATTCAAAAAATCAAATGTTCCTTAAGACTAATACTATATACAACACAAGACCCACATCATCAAGTAAAAAGTCAATTAAACATCTGTAATAGCATATTAGAACTCATAGCCAAAGCAAATTCTACATCATGTTATAATAACAAATCATGTACAAGAGTCGATAACATTACAACATATTCAAGACCCTTAATCATAACCCATTACCAAGCTTACTTGTGCAATGATCAACTGAATCCACACAATCCCACTCAACCAAGTAAACCAACCAAAGGAACACAAATAATTGCTAACTTCATATAGCACAGAATCATGAATATTCATCATCATATTTATTAATATTGGCAAACTTCATATTCATACGTGAAACAAACATTATAGAGAATCATCAACATATAAAGTCAACATATGCATATCATTTACATTTTAAGAATATTAAAAGAACCTTCTAGGACATCCCTCAAGGACAGCTAGTGCAATGTATAGGTAGAGTCTTATACCTCTACCTAGACTAAGTCAAACCCCTTAAGTCACCCTAGCTACTGTTAACTTTATTTACATCATTGTTACTTTTGGATCCACTAGCTAATATTTTTATGTAGACAACATAGTACAAGACCTAGGAGAGATTTCTGAGACCCAATTTATGTAATTGACATTGTAATATCTATATCATGAGTACAATAGTGAACATAGCATCATTACATGTGAAGGGACACTCCTTACTACTAATTCACCCGGTGCTAAGCTAGAGGCTTATCTAAAATGTCTTTAAGTCTTCGTTTAACAATCTTAACTTTGTTTAGGTCATAAAAGAATAACCCCTTATGTATTCATTGTGATTATCTCAATAGGAATTTCATGAGAACATCCTTTCAATACAACCCTCATATGTGAGATTAATAGATTATCATCATCATCATGTCATAGTAAGGAACATAAGTAATTCATAACCAATCTTATGTCATTATATATTAATCAAAATCTCAGTATTCACATAATCACGACATTTCAATTACATAATCATACAAACACCAACTTTATCCAAACACAAGGTATGCTTTAATTGAACTTCATCATCAAGTATAACCCCTTTCAATTGGTGTAAAGGTTCAAGATCTACGAGTCTTACCAATTCCCCTTCAAAAGCCATCATACATGGTATTACCATGAACCAACAAATTTCATTCAATAATAGGTATAATAACATAATACAATAGTAATTAACACAACAACTAAGTCAACTCATCCATACTTAAGTCAAATTTAGAGATTTGAGAAAGTCAAGGGTTCATGGATGATTTCATTGAAAAAGATAAATTACACATCAATAACATCATATCTTAACATATCAAAACATTTCATGCAAGAATCCACGACTTAGAGTAGAAATTAGATATTTTTATCAACTTTCAGATCTTTTAAATCATGTTTGAAATTGACTTTAAGGTGCTACCAACCATTAGATGAAGAACACTCATACCTTATTAGAATAATACTACGAGAATTGAGGCAGAAAATCCAATAAAGATCCATCACCAAGATCCACCTTCACCTTGATCTCTCATGGAGGTTTTTTGAGAGAAATTGGGTGGGTAAGGGTTTTCATTTAGGTTATAGGGTTTACATGAGTTTAATGACTTCAATAATCATAAAATACCCATATACACCCAAATAAACAGTACTCCTAATTTATAAGATTTTTTTGAATTCACAAAATACTCCAAACCAAGACGTGTCAAGACATCATTGAAGGTTCCATCGACGACCACCATCGATGGCTACCCATCAACAACCACCATCAATGGCTACCCATCGATGGTTTTTTGACTCTCCTATGCCCTATTGATTGTGTTTGTCATTTGGGTCTTTAAATCCACCAGGTTCTGGCCTTCAGGTTCCATCAATGCCACCCATCGATAGGCAATCATTTGATCGGCTGGCCATTGTTTGGCACTCCCAAGCTGTTTGTCCGTTTAAGTTGGGGTCCTCATCAAGAGCCCCTTTCGGGTCCTTGATGATGTTTTACCCGTTCTTAAAAGCAATAAACATGCACATAGAAGACAAAGGAACATTTCCAATCAAATTCAACAAAAAAAAAAGATGGAAAATATGATAAGTCACATACAAACACACAAGGGCATCGAAATGCTAACTATCAAACGTCATCAGATGTTGTTGGACGTTTTACCTCGAAACTCTGCTAAAATCAACACACTGTCTCTAAACACTATAATTCATCAATTTTAAGACCTCAAAACCTCATTGCACACACATAATCACATGGAAGCACATAGGTGACCAGTCGTCAAATGTATTGGTTATCCCTTGACTTATGACATCAAACTTAATAGGAATGACTTCAAAACTGATAAACACAATAATTAAGCTAATTTAAGCATTTAGAACAGCAGCGAAGCTGAAATAATCCTAGTTCATTTTAGGGTTGTTACAATTATAATGATAAACCTATCCTATATCAAGCTCGACAAGTGAAAAAATGTAGGAACAAAAGAAACCGCTTAATAAAGGTAATTTAGATGAACCATTTTTGAAAAGAAATAACCAAGGCGAGAGAAGGAGACATGCTGACCCAATATTCACACTTTTTTTGGGACTAGTGTAAGGTAATTTTCGAGATGAAAAAAGAGAATTTAAACACCCTTAATATACTATGAAAACATTTGTATTTTCACATCCAGGGGACACCCCCTCGGTGTAACCGGTGTCGGCATCTTCTAGAGCACTAAGACTAGACTCTTTGCATTTGTCATGACATTTCTTAGGGTAAAAATTCAAGAAAATTTAAATCTTTTCATATTCATATATATAATGAGGTATACATTGACCTCTAGCTTACACATAATATATATATATAGGGAGTTTACGTTGACTCCTCGCATTGGAAAAATTTTATAGGCTTCTACTTTTATACCACATATACAATATACAAAATACAATTTAATAGTAAAGTCTCATATAAAACCATCTAAAGCAGAATAGAATAATTCTGGAATAGCCCTTAGACAAATGTATTATTTCCACTTAGAGCTTACAAAAATTTCTTGAACAATAAGAGTGAAACAAATGTCATTACAGTATTGCAAGTAACATAGGTAGAATAGGAAAAACAATCAGCCTCTTATCTTGAGGAACTACCCAAACTTGGAGAAAGATATCAAAGATTTCTTCAAAGTAGCATAAAAACTTCAACTGCCCAAACCTACAATGTTTTGAAAAAGGAAAATAATATGTGTTAATACACGGCTTGTACCAAGTATGGAAACATATGCACACATAAACATAAAAAATATGCTAGAAGGGTCATTTGTTCAAAACCATGATAAGTTACTTTTTAAGGCCTTATTTAAAACAAAGAGCACATATAAGCCTTAAATCAAATATTCCTTAAGACGAAACTATATACAACACAAGACCCACATCACCAAGTAAAAAGTCAATTAAACATCTGTAATAGCATATTATAACTCATAGCCAAAGCAAATCCTACATCATGTTGTAATAACAAATCATGTACAACAAGTGAATCCCCACAATCCCACTCAACCAAGTAAACCAACCAAAGGATCACAAATAATTGCTAACTTCATATAGCATAGAATCATGAATATGAATCATCATATTTATTAATATTGGCAAACATCATAGTCATACGTGAAACAAACATTAAATAGAATCATCAACATGTAAAGTCAACATATGCATATTATTTACATTTTAAGAATATAAAAAGATGCTTTTAGGACATCCCTCAAGGACAACTAGTGCAATGTATAGGTAGAGTCTCATACCTCTACCTAGACTAAGTCAAACCCCTTAAGTCACCCTTGTTACTTTTCACTTTATTCACATCATTTTTATTTTAGGATCCACTAGCTAATATTTTTATGTAGACAGCATAGTACAAGACATATGAGAGATGTGTGAGACCCAATTTATGAAATTGACATTGTAATATCTATATAATGAGTATAATAGTGAACATACCATCACTACATGTGATGGGACACTCCTTACTACTAGTTCACTCGGTGCTAAGATAAAGTCTTATCTGAAATGTCTTTAAGTCTTCCTTTAACAATTATAACTTTGTTTAGGTCATAAAAGAATAACCCCTTATGTATTCATTGTTATTATCTCAATAGGAATTTCATGAGAACATCCTTTCTATACAACCCTCATATGTGAGATTAACAGATTATCATCATCATCATATCATAGTAAGGAACATAAGTAATTCATAACCAATCTTATGTCATTATATATTGATCATAATCTCATGATTCACATAATCACGACATTTCAATTACATAATCATACAAACACCAACTTAATCTAAACACAAAGTATGCTTTAATTGAGCTTCATCATCAAGTATAACACATTTCAATTGAAGTTAAGGTTCAAGATCTACGAGTCTTACCAATTCCCCTTCAAAAGCCATCATACGTGGTATTACCATCAACCAAAAATTTCATCCAATAATAGGTGTAATAACATAATACAATAGTAATTAACACAACAACAAAGTCAATTGCATCAACACTAGTTCATAACCTAGGGTTAGGGAACATTGGCCAATTCGTCAGCTCTTCCACATACTAGGTTTAATATTAAGAACTACCATAATTGAATAATAATACATCCTAACGTAACTATATTAATTAGAAATCAAGAACAATACAATTTGAAATATAAATTTCGGATTACTAAGAAACTTATGTTGAATTCATCTTTTGTAAATCAATTCATATGGAGCCCTTTGTTGAATGGAATCCGGGCCCAAACGTGAAAGGTTACAATACCTTGTTAATCTATGAAGATTGATGGACGAAAGTGGAGTTTTTATTCCTTACACCCCTTAGACCTTGGTATTCATTGGAGTCTTCTTTGAGAGAGAGGGAGAGAGAGAGAGTACAAAGAAGGAAGGGACATTTGAGTTTGGGAATTATGGGTGTTGGGTTTGTTTATTTAGGCTTACATCTTTATTTAGGTCCTTAATTAACATATTTAGACCTGCATTAACCTAACTAAATAATTAAATAAATCCACTTAAAACCAAATAGAAAAACATAGACCATACCTACAAGACCCCAACCTACGGTCCGTAGGTCAATCGACGCCCCTTTACCCCCACCGTCCTGCACAATTTTGTTTCTATCATAGACCTGTTTTTTGGAATTTTTTTCAAAATGTCTAAATGTAGGACTACGGAATGATCAACCACTTGTCATACAAACGACTTTCCATTATTTAGAAACCGTATATGACTACTGTGTTTTGACAATTTTTGGCTATTTCAGAAGGTTCTTCCTCATGTCTTTAGGGTGGTCTTTGACAGTGTGCCTAGACTTTTAGACCCTAAACACATTCTTATACATTATTAACAACTTTCTGAATTTTTTTATCAAATTCCGACTCCTAAAACCCCTAAATAGGCTAAGTCACAATATCACCTCTCTCAATAGTCTACAAACATCATGGACGTTTCTTAGCTTCTTGGGTCTAAAACATCCTTAATTACTTATAAACATTATTTTTGCTCTTTAAAAAGTGTTTTAAACCTTGGATACCAATGTGACGCTCTAAATGGGGTTTTGAACTTTCATAGTGTTACATTATCCCCCACCCCTTAGGAACATTCGTCCCCAAATTATACTAAAATACTTTGTATGGAAAGGATAGACATACTACTAGCAGCCCAACAAAAAACATACATAACCGACATGTATTACAACTCAAAAACGTGCTTCACAACTCCTTTCAACACATAATCATGGAATTTATACATATAAACTTAAAACATCAATTACTACTTATAAGAGCTCAACATCACAACATGAGGAATTTCCTTCTAAAAAACAAGAGGAGCTCAACACAACATGAAGAGCCACGTACAACATGATTAATATTACTTCATGAAGTAAACACCATACCATATACACAAATAAGTGTAAATCAAGGAAAAGAGCATTTTTCATGAAAACTTGATTTAGAAAAAACGTTTACCTTAAATGGGTCTTATCTTTTGCAAAACAAGTCAAATTCAAATTTACTCATTAAATTTATAATAAATAGGAACAACTAACCTTAATTAGCAAAGAGATGAGGATAACGGGACTTCGTGTCTGCCTCGGCCTCCCATGTTGCTCGCTCAACTAGGTTGTTTCTCCATAGAACATCTATGAAAGCCACCACTTTTTTCCTCAACTTCTATATTTGACAATAAGGGATTTCCACGGGAACCTCTTCATTGGAGAGGTTCTCATCCACACCTAGGCCGTCAATAGGAAGAATTGACTCAGGATCACCAATGAGCTTCTTAAGCATGGAGACATGGAACACCGTGTGAAGCAAACCTAGATCATTACGTAATCTTAACTGTAATACAAACCTTCCAAAAATTTGATATTTTTAACAGTGACCCACATAGAAAGGGCAGAACTTTCCTTTCTTGCTAGATCTTATCACCCCGTTCATTTTTGAAATTTTCAAATACACCTTATTACCTTCTTCAAGTACATGTTCTCTTCTCCTATTGTCGTCATAATACTTTTACCGATTATAAGACGCCTTCAACCTATCCTTTATGAAACAAACTTTCTCCAAAGTTTCAAATAATAATTTGGGACCAAGCAGTGAAGATTCACAAACATCAAACCACTCGACCTTAGATCTATATTTTCTACCATATAAAACCACAATAAAAGCCATGTATATAGTAGAATGGTAACTATTGTTATAAGATAACTCAACGAAAGACACATATTCATCCCAACATCCGTTAAAGTTTATACCTCAACCTCTATGCATATCATCAAAGGGTTTGATTAGAACGTTCTGCTTAACAATCCATTTGGGGATTAAAAGTGATGCTCAACTTTGCTCGTGTACCTAACCCATTTTAGAACGGCCTTCAAAATCTAGATCTGATATGATAAAGAATGGAATTCCATTAAGAAAATCAATCAGTCTATGAAAATTGTTGCATAATCCTCCCTATAGTAAGGCAATTTTGTGTATATATCAACTTCCGATTTTGACGGGGATAAAATGTGCCGATTTTGTGTATATATCAACTTCCACCCATGAAGATTCATTTTGCCTTATAGTCCAAGGCAAACCCACTATGAAGTCCATATTAATATCTTCCCACTTCCAAGTTGGAATTTCCGTTTCTTTGAGTAAGCAACCCGACTTTTGGTGCTTGACTTTCACTTTTTGGCAATTTTGACATTTGGAACAAAATTTGTTAAGTCCCTTTATATGGCATCCCACCAAAACACTTCCTGATGGTCATGATAAATATAACGAGAACCATGAGCTTTCTCAAGAATCTAGTTTCTCAAGTCATCAACACTGGACACACACAACCTCTCTTGATACCTCAAAACACCATCCCTCTGAGGAGAATTACTCTTTAAGCTTACCAAAAGTCGATTCCTTCAACTCTTTCAATGATAAATCAAGGTGATTCATACACTTCATCTCACCCGCCAATGACGATAAAGAGTTATGATGGACCATAAAACCACCATTTGGAAAATCTTCCAATCTAACACCCAAATGAACAAACCTATGAAGATCTTTCACTATGTGTTTATTAGCTTCTTAAACATGAGACACACTACACGTGGTCATACTAATTATAGCATACGCAACCAAATTGGCTTTGCTGGGTTGATAAAAAACACTCATGTCGTAATCTTTCAAAAAATCCAAACATCTTCTTTGCCAGAGATTTAACTTCTTTAAACACATATTGAAGACTCTTATGATCTGTATACACATCCACATGAGCACCACGAATAAAATTTCTCCATATTTTCAAGAAAAACACCATGTCCACTAACTCAAGATCATGAGTTGGGTAGTTTTTCTCATGAACCTTGAGTTTCCTAGAGGCACAAGATATGACCTTACCATGTTGCATAAGGGCACAACCCAAACAAATTCGAGATGCCTCATAATATATCACAAAACCCTTATTACCCTCTTGTAAGGTCAACACTAGGGTGGAGGTAAGCCTATCTTTCAACACATGGAAATTTATTTCACAAGACTCCGTCCACTCAAACATCACATTCTTTTGAGTCAAAGTTGCGAAAAGAGATGCAATAGCTGCAAACCCATCAATAAACCTTCTATAGTACCCGTCTAGACCCAAGAAACTTCTTATATCGGTTGGAGCCAAATGTCTAGAACAATTATTAACCGCTTCCTTCTTTCTAAGATCAACCTCTAGTCCATCACTATAGATTATATGACCAAGAAACTCCACAAATCTTAATTAAAATTCAAATTTTCTATACTTGGAAAAAATTTGGTGTTCGTTAAGGACTTTCAATACCACCTTTAATTGGTCTATCTTCTCACCCTCTTTGTTCGAATATATAAAGATATCATCAATAAAAATAATGACTAATGAATCTAGGAAATTTCAAAACAAACTATTCATTAGGTCAATGAATGTTGTCGGAGTATTAGTGAGATAAATAAACATCACTATAAAATCATAGTAACCATACCTAGTTCAAAAATTCATCTTAGGTACATACTCAACTCTTACCCTTAATTGGTGATACCCCGATACCAGGTCAATCATAGAAAAGTATCTTGACCTTTGGATTTTATCCAACAAGTCGTCAATCCAGAGGATACTTTTTTTAATGGTTACTTTAATGAGTTGGAGATAATCAATGCAGATTCTTATTGACCCATCCTTTTTAATCACAAATAATACTGTTGAACCCCATGGAGAAATACTAGGTCTAATGAAGACTTTGTCTAGTACGTCTTTGAGCTGTCGGTCAGAGCCATCCGATTAGGAGGAATTGAATGAGGTTTGTATACGGTAGCATGTCAGTACCATAATCCATTTCGTGTTTAAAAAGAATTCCAGGAAGGTCATTAGGAAAGACCTTCAAAAATTACCTAACTACGGGGACTAACTCAATGGGAGGATTTTCGGACTCTAAATTTTTAATTTTCAAATATGGTATAAACACCCCTAAAAGATATTGTTACAAGCCTTTAGATAAGATATGATACAACCTCTAGGAATAGAATTACCCCCTTTAGACTCTAGAACAGTTTTACTAGGAAAATTGAACTTTATAACTCTTGTGCTATAATCTATGGAAGCAAAAAAATTATTCAACAAATGTATAATTGCCACTTAGGTCTTACATTGATTTCTTGAACAATAAGAGTGAAATGAATATCTTAACACTATAACAAGTAACATTGGTATAATAAGTAAGACATCATCCTTAGATCTAGAGGGCCTACCCACACTTGGAGAAAGATAGACAAACTTTCTTCAAAGTATTCTCAATACTTCAACGGCCCGAATCTGCACTGTTTTGGAAAAGGGAAATATTATTAGTACATCACTTGAACTATGTATAAAAACATATGCACAAATCAACATAGAAATCACGATATATGGGAAGTTCATTCTAAACCATGCTAGGTTACTTTGGAAAATCTTATGCACAACCATGAACACATATATGTGAATATTCACATATTCCTTAAGACAAAACTACATACAACATAAAACCAACATCATCAAGTAATGTCAAGTCGAAATGTCTAATAGCATATTAGAACTCATAGCCAAAGAAACTCCAATATCATGTTATAATAACAAAGCATGTACAAGAGTCCATAGCATAACAACATATTCAAGACCCTTAGTGATAATCCATTACCAAGCATACTAGTGCAATGACCAAGTGAAGCCCCATAATTAGTCAACCAAGTAAACAAACCAAAGATAACAAAAAATGTCTAACTTGATATAACATAGTATCATGAGTATTCATAAACATATTTAGCAATATAGACCAACAACATGTTCATACGTAAAACAAAGATCATATAGAATCATCAACACGTAAAGTGAACATATGCGTATCATTTACATTGTAAGAACATAATAACAAGCTTCAAGGACTTACCTCAAGGACAACTACTGTAATGTATATGTCGAGTCTCATACCCGTACCTAGACTATGTGAAAACGGTTAGTCACCCTAGTTACCGTTCACTTTATTACTTAGTTTTTACTTTTCGGAACACTTGCCTTAAACGACATAGACCACATATGTTAAATGTGTAATCTAGTGTCACCCTTGTTAGCGTTAACTTTATTACTTAATTTTTACTTTTGGGAACACTTGACTTAAACGACATTGACCACATTAGATAAATGTGGAAATCGGTGTCATGAAACACTTCACCAAAAAAAGGTGGACTACTTGCCAAGGAAGTACAAAAACATGAACATAGCATTCTAGGTATATCCAGTAGATAGTTATAATATCCCAAAACCAGAACCTAGAATATATGGATGTTAGAATGCAATCATCGTACTTGACATCTCAGAGGTCATTTACAAGACCTTTCATATTGTTCATCGCATATACAAGTATGAAAAGTAGTGCGGAGTTTTAAATTTTTCACACAATTATCTTAAAAAATCTTTTCATATGAAATAATAGAATTTCTAATTCTGAACATATGTCATCCTTAGAAACAAGCATACTTGGGACATGGCCAATACAATACGAATATAAGAAATACATAGTCTATTACTATCATTGAAATAAAAGACATATATGTATGCCCTCGACACAATTGAGGACATACTTCACTTTTTCCTTGAACGAATCTAGAATCAAGCTTTCCTTATCGATCCTTCTCACTATTAACCTACACCTTTAGAGATAAACAAATGTATGGAGTTAGTACAAACACTTGTACTAAGTATGGCTATATGCATAAAATCATGAAAATGGAGATTTATTAGAAATATGCATCTTTTTATTTAAATATTATAACATTATTATTATAATAACAAAAAGACCTTCGAAACACATAAGATAACATTTAGACCATTTATCACATTTTTAGAGTAACTTTACAGTGAACTAACTTACTGTTAAAGTGAAGTTTCTTTACTAGATATACCATACAATTCCATCACTAAAAGCTATCATAAGATTTATTTATGTAAGACAAAGAGAGACTGCCCATACAACCTTTCTAGGAAAACAAAAATGATCCTAAAGACCACTTATAGTGAGATCCACACACACTTTCAAGACATCACACATATAAATATGAGATTCCTCTACTAAAGGTGCTTCTTAAGTCTCACTTATGTGAGTTGTGAAGCGACCGCCAATACAATCCCTTACAAACACACTCAAGAGATCCTATAGACTACCTAAGATAGAATCATTCTCACTTAATACATCAACACACAGATAATATGACATTCTCTTTCCAAATTCAATCAAAAGACTTATTTAAGAAATAAAGAAGATAACGTCCATGATTGACCTCTTCACGATTACCTAAATAATCCTTAAGACTACCTTAGGCTAAGATAATGTCCACATAATCAACATTTTACCTATCTAGAGTTATTCTTAAGACTTATCTAGGTTAGATACAAAGTGACCATTCTTATGCTTTCTTCACACCTTAACTGGACAACCATTAAGTACTCTACATAAGTACATATACATTTAAAATACTTTTTTAACTTAGTTTATTACATAGATTAGTTCATTTAAGACTCATTCATAACATAAAGACATTCAAGTAATGGTCTCGGACAAGACCTAGAAACTCTAACAAATACCTTCAAAGCCTATTATGCAATTTCTAGATAGCGTACCATACCACCACCTAAACTTCATAAAACTTATTTAATACTACTAGGTATTCCATTAGGCAATAACCTACATATATCATGATAACTAGGCATGGAATCCGTAGTTCTAACAAACTCAGATGAGGATGTTCTACTTTCCAAGGGTAGAACTACGACACATCCCATGTAGGCCCATGGTTAAGGAATATTAAGGTCTTTTATGCAATCTAGTTTTATTATCAAGTAGAGATACATTGTACTCTAGTCTCCTTATAAAGTAGAGCTACTTCAAATAATATAATCACTCGGTACTAGCCTTCTGTCTCATAATGGTATTGATACCATTGGAACAGATGAAAAGTTTCTTATCCAGTTCATAATCTAATCACATTCACCTTACCGAAAAGATCCACTAGGGATACCTTCCAATGGAGACAAAGATATCTCATTATGACTTTCCTAAGGATGATATGATTTTGTTCCGGACAACCAACCATATGTCCATCATCCTTTACATTAAGGATACCATTACGACTCTTTGACTTTAACATTCATAACATATAATTTTCCACGTACATGACCCTCTTAGCATCATTAAAGGTCTCATATATAATTCATTCATTATTGATGAGGTTGAACTAAGAATGCCTAATCAAGAAATCACATATTCACGTATCATTCATACAAGTATCAAGTAAGGGACACAAGTCTACCAAAATAAGGCACAACATTCTTTACTTTATTTCATATATCATATCATTCGTTTAATCAATTAGGAATTAACCTTTTAATATTTATGTCATCCTATACTTACTATATCATCATCAATATAATCATCAGAACTCATTTAGTCAAGTAGGAACAATCATGCATCAACTTTATGACCACATTTAAGCACATAGGTATAGTCTATATGATATCATATCATATATAGAAAGAACACATACTTTCACATTGCTTAACATGTAGATATATATACTCTTAATTAACATAAATAAATGACACAAATCATAATAATACTTCAAGTAGTGCTAACAAAGCCATGATCATCATATTACATAATGTAAAATCGACAAGGCCATTTCAATTACATGTAAAGCACATAACACAAACACCATAAGTGGACCATACAAATCACAACATAATTTAAGTCTAATCAACATAAAATAAATTGAATTAGGGAAGTGTACCACCACTCCATCCTCTACACTTCAATACAATGCTAAACTATTTAATTCAATATTATAAGGCCCTAGCCCACGACCATAACCAATAATTTACCACATAATTAACCAATAATTAAATACATATTCAATGAAGCTAGGAAAATTCAATATAGATTAATTAATCTAAGACAACCTACATGGCAATTCAATCCAAATATTTCATCAATCAATAGCCCATACGAAACTACAGTGGAATTCATAAGCATTATGTCCAAATAACTAAAACCATAAAATAGTCAAAAACTAGGGTTTATCAATCTCATGGGTTCATATGTTAGTTGAATTAAAATTAACTAAGTAACACAATTCAATCAATTTCCAGTCCTTTAGAACATTTAATGCAAGAACCCATACATGGATCATGAAATTTGACAACACATATTTGAAAACATTAAAAAAACTTCTTTGAATGTTGGGCTTATTCAATAATATTGTTTCAAGGATAAAAAATCATACCTTAGTAAATCGAATAGTTCAATTTGATGAAGAATTTTCACTCGATTCTCAAACAAAATCCCTTCCTTGAGTTTTTGCTCCAATGGAGTTCTAGAGAATTTCTAAGGGAATTTGGGTTTTGATTTTGAAGAATTAAATCTTGTAAGTGTTAAAGACTTATATACATGTTTAAAGTACCCAAAATAACCCTAAATAACCGCCCTTTCTGTTATTTTGAAATGGAGTGTTACGCTCAAACTTACTTCTCAAATAAGAAGTAAAGCGGTAGTATCAAGTAAAAAACCCAAATAATGAGGTTGGGATCGTTTCCACAAGAAAAATAGTTCAGACTTAATTTTATTCTATTTTTACTATTATTTAGTAAATTATTTTCCTAGAAAACAAAATACAGTAAATGGGGTTTTTATTTCTAAATTAACTAATGTAATTAAGTAGATTAAAGTAAACAACTAACAGATTCGAATCTTAGAGCTTTATCAATTAATAAAAGTAACTAGGTCTTAATTGTTCCGCACAAGTTCCTAACTTGATAATTCTAACTATAACAATTATTTCCTAGTATCTTGCATGTAAGGTGATATGTTATGTATCTCTAAATCCTTGGACCGGCATGTAGATAATTTCACTGCGAACATTGGTCCGGCTACATGTGTTGCTATACTAACCCTTACCTTTTCCTCATATTAAGCATTGTATTCGATATTTGACTAAGTGGTTACCTCGTACAAATTGACACTACCTTATTGGATAGCATACACTAAATCTATGTTGATAATTCATTTCCTATTATCTACTTCGTTGGTCCAGAAAGTTGCATTAAGGCGAGTTCTAACGTTGGCTATCCATTAAAAAGACCTCTTAATGAAAGATTTATCAATACATGCAAGACACTATTCATGAAATTCTATTTTAGTTAGTTTTTACCTCATTATTCACCAATTGTTACCACAACCCTAGTTAAGGAGTTTAGTTACCTATGGTCATAATCACACTATTCATATATTAAATATAAGAATTCATGCACTTACTTTGATAAGAAAGAATAAAATCTTAAAATTTACTTTATTAATCAACAAAAGAACCAACAATCAATTCCAGAAAAAGTTTAACAATTGCTAAAATTAATCCTTCAATACTTGAACAAGAGAGCTAAAGATTATCTAGAGGTTTAACTATCTAAATGTCTACTATCAAAGACTCCAACCCCAAAAAGGATGTTTTTTGAACTATTTATAATAAAAATGAAACCTAATAAAAGAAGGATTCTAATTACTGAAAATCTATCCAAATGCAGCTGCATCGACGGACCTCGTGACGGACCATCGTGGTCAGGACGGGCCGTCATGGCCTCCGTCGTCACATACTTCAAAAATTCTTTTTCTGCTTTCCTCATTATTCTCAACGACAAGTATGACGGACCATTCAAAGTATGACAGTCCGTCGAGGGTCTCCTTTCCATAATACTTAAACTTCTTGGAATTTAGGTATTGGGACTACTCTCTGATCATTGCGACGAACAAGCAGAATGGACTGTTGTGGCTTTGACAGTCCGTCATGAACTTCCGTATTCCCACACTGGGTAAGACTTCACCATCTTCCTTCAATAACTTCTCTTCAATTCCACCTACGGACCGTCACAAACTCGACGGACCTTCACAGTATCCTTTGGTGGTCTCTTCTGCATCTCTCGCTCAAATAAAGAAAAAGTTACAGAAAAATTAATACAAAAAGGCTTTTGGACACGCACTAATCTTAAGGAAAAAGAATTAAATGTACCATGAAACCACGGTATATCAACACCCTCAACTTAAATTTTTTTTTGTCCTCAAACGATGCAGTCTCACTACAAAATCTTTGTACAATTGTATCCATATTTTAGCTTTGGCAATCATTTGGCTATCAATCCTTATCAGTTTCATCATGTTTATGCATGTTATCACTATTAGGCTTGAATTATGTTGAATCATACCATAACAAAGACTCACCATGCACTGACACCTATCCTCTTCAATTTCTCACGGAGGTGCTAATATTTCCGGTATTACAACTAGTGTCCACAATTCAAAACAACATCCTCATTCTTCACATAATTGATTTCAGTTTGAGTATAAAGATGACTTTTCAACACTCACTCTCAGAACAAATTCGTAACTCATTCATAAATATTGCCATAAGCTTGCCCTTATTTTCACTTCTTTAAGTTCGCCATACAACACTTAGCATCACGATAGGAGTTTCTTATCTTGTAACATAGGCTCAGGGTTTGGTAGGGTATATTTAGGTATATTTTAGTGACTTTTTTCCCTCCTTGACATATTGGCTAAACGTACCACTTTTTATCGTGTTATTTTTCCCAATTTCTCATATTCTTTCACCTTACTATTTTCCATTCTTTCTTTATTTGTGTAAGTGACTCTTTTCTTTTTTGGATTGTACTAATTTTTTATTTCACTTTTATTTCAACTGGTTTGTGAGTCACTTTACTTTTGTTCTTTCTCTCTCTTTGTTTTTTAAACCCCACCGTCAAGAGTATTCATAATAATAGCCACCCGAAACTCATGGCTTTGCCATGAATCAAAGTACACAATACCTTAAGCTGGGTAAGGGCCATGAAATGGTTTTTTACTCCATTAGCAACACTCAATTTATGCGTTTGGCATAAGCTGAGGCAGACATGTCCAAGGAGAGACCAGGGCCAACACATTGTTCCCAGGAAAGATTAGTTAGGGTGAAAAATAATGGTCTATTTTGAGATCCAATCATTTGGATCAATGAGGGACTAATATCATTTGTTTATTTTACTCAGGCTTAAAATGGTCTATATTGAACAAGGTCCTATGATCATTTCCTAATTGTGTATTATAACTTAATTTTAGCCGGACTAACCAGACAAGTTCTAGCTCAGTACAAATAGTGGACTATTCAAATTCTCCTCACACTAACTTGACATCTCATTACTCTACAAGATTATCAGACACCTAGCTTGGGTCTTAGACTTAGTGTCATGCAGTGGTGTATCTCTATGGCATGCTTATAACCACACATTAATCAATTATTGTGCCTAGCCATGCATCATTTTCATTACATCGGGATATCATTTTTTTAGCCATCATGCTTCGGAGTTTTCCTATGTACACAAGATATAGACATGTCTGTTCAATAATAAAAAAATAATCCAGCCCCATAGGGAAAAAGCACACAGGCAAGAAAACCACAAAAGAGGATTGTTAATTCGGCTACTTAAACATCACCCTAGCACTCACTTTACATATACCCCACCCTGAACAAAAAGATATGGAATATTCCCCAAATCATAAAAAATCTGAAATACGAGAGTGGTAGGTGAAGAAAACCAGGGGTGCAAAGCACCGGCGATCAGAAAGTTTGACACCCTCATTAGTGTCCTCATCAGTAGCTAGATGCCCCAGCAGCTCACTCTACATCCCTAATCTGACGTGCCTCCTCATCGGAAATCGAGGCTTTCCTCGCAGCCTCAATCTCACGATGCCCCTTCTTCTTTTCTATAGCCTCATCCTCCTCTCGACCACTATGTGTCTTGACATTCTCTCTAGGTGGAGATGGTGGAATCTCAGAAGTGGAGAATAAAGCCTCCAACACTGTGTCTACAGCAGGCTCTGCAGAAGGGGCCTCAGACTCAGGCACCCTAGCCTCTAGGGTCATATAATTATCAGCTCGCAAACTCTCAACCGCAGCCTGAAGGGTCAACACATCCTCTTTAGGGGTAGGCCGGTCTTGCACCCGCAACTCAAAAGCGTCTAAAGAGCTGATGAACCTCAACGATATTTCACTCTGTGTGTTGGTCCATCTTACGCTTGGTTGGGCCATCTTATGCTCCAAGCGCTCCTCCGCCTCAGCAATAAACCTCTGCATCCAATGTTGGATGTGATGTAGAAGTGTGGCCATTTGAGACTCTAGTTTCGAGACCCTTGCAAGCGGGACAAGAGAGGGTAAGGGGTTGAGCGAGAGGAGCTAGGGGCAGTGCTACTACCCTTGATAGACTCGACCGGACTAGCGTAAGTGGTCACTGAAATAGCTTGTGTAGCCGTTCGAGCATGTGCTACCGTATCAGCCAGATTTTCACCAAGTGAAGGTAACTCTTGACGGGGATCTTTGCGTAGAGCCAACACATTGGCCTCATCCATGATGAGGCAGATATCAACATTGCCCAGCGGAGTCTTGAGCTGATCAATGTGCCAAATAAGAACACTTGCGTTCCTGCATAAGGAGAATATCTACCACGGAAAAGGGTAAGTAGTTGTGAGCTTGAAAGACCTATCGTGCATGACTGCCTGTAGAAACCAAGCAAAGTTCACCTCAAACCCGGATAAGATTGCCTCTATAAGAACTGCGTGATCCCATGTTACTATATTATCAATAGCAGTAGGTGAGAGGCAGTGGCTGACAATAAACAATAAAAATTTAGCAGTGATGGTTAAGTTACCCTTCTTGATGGCTCTCTTCTACTTCATTACTTAATAGTCACCCTATCCATCGATAGATAAGTGCAGGGCCATCCACCTCTTGGTGGTCTCACTCAACTATAGCTCACGCAACAATTGGCCATTTTTAACAATTTGCCATTGAGGTCCTATTTGCATCAATATCCTCGCCATTCACATATCGGCGGATGGCTGGCAGGGAGATGTCGACTTGTATGCTGCGTACTCTGATGTGCCCAAGTGGGGCCTGTTTGGCAGAGGCAGCCCGCCTATCGACTTGTGATCGGAGAGTATCCACATAAGAGGCATAAAACTCTCAGACCAAAAAACAAGATTTCAACTGTAGCCGGTGTCTGGTGAATAGATTATGGATATCATATATGGTGGGGATACTTCCCGTAAGGACCCTCCTCTCCAGTGTAAGGGTACGTGTCATGATGCCTTTATCATTTAGAAACATTGCATCTTAGTCAATTGGTTTTGCCCGTCGACAAATCACTGGTTGGGATGGTCGGCAACCGGGGTGATAGTACCAGTCGGTGAGCCCGGAGTGGAATCTGGACTGTTAGTCTCGTCATACGAGGCAGACTGTGCAATTGTGGCGGGTGTGCAAGGAGTTCTGTGAACACAAAGGCTTCCAACGAACACGAAACTCTAAAAGAACAAGACATTTCTAGTTCATGTGTAGCTGACCCAGAAGGTGTGCCGGTCAGTGTGCGCTCCTCATCAGACTAGGAGGCAATGACTACGGCGGGCGCCACCTTTTGGGGTGTAGATCTTGTTGCACGTGTAGCTCATGCTAGAGTGGAAGTTACTCGGGGTACGTACTCGGGATCATGCTCATCATCAGATCGTATAACCAGTCGGGCAAATGGGGCGACATACATTGAACACCCACATGTGTAAACTCGATCTTGTTTTGGTGCCATTAGAGATAGTACCTGTAAAGAAATATTATTACTAATAGAAGGAGCAAACAAGACAAGCAAAAATGACACAAAATAAATATAAGAGCAAAGATGTAATGACATCTCTGTAGTAACCGCGAAACATGACGGACCAGGTGACGAGTCGTCCATAGTATGATGGATCGTCATGGGGTCCTTCATTTATTAATTCAACTATGTTTATGTAAAGACCCCTGAATGAATGTCTCTGACAATTATGATGGATAAGTGGACGGATCGTCGTGATAATGACGGTCTGTCGTAGATTTCCTTCAAAGGACACTTGGGAAAAACAATAGAGACTCTTAGGAAAAGGGTCTCTTACAACCATGACGATTGTGCAGGAAGTATCGTCGTGTTAATGACGGTCTGTCTTAGATTTCCATCAGAGGACACTTAGAAAAAATTGGAGACCCTTAGAAATAGGGTCTCCCAAAACCAGAACAGTTCTACAGGATGGACCGTCGACGGTATAAAGGTCCGTCGTAGATGTCCATCAGAGGACACTTGGGAAAAAAATGGAGATCCTGAGGACAAGGGTCTCTGACAACCATGACAATTGTGTAGGAAGGACCGTCATGTTAATGATGGTCCGTCTTAGATGTCCATCATAGGGCACTTAGAAAATGTTGGAGACCCATAGGACAAAGGTTTCTGACAACCTCGACAGTTGTGTAGGACGCACCATCGTGGGAAGAACAGTTGTTCGCATGTGTCAGTTGGTGGACACTTAGAGAAAACGAATAGTGGGGTGTAGGAACAGACCATATGAAAGTCTGTCGTGGGTACGACGGTCCGTCATTGGGGTCTTGTTCAGTCATTCAGTGATAGAACTGAGGTTGCCACAATCATCCCCTATGAATGAAATAGAATACTTAGTATTAAGATACATGTTTCTAACCCAAATACCTATCAAACTTTTAATGCTAAAACACTAATTTCTCGAGTTTTAAAAAGGCAATTCGAGGATTCTCAACCTAGGTCAGAAAAAATTTGATCAAAGAGTAAAGAGTACAAAAAAGAAATAGGTTAATACTAATTGAAAAACAAAAATGCAATGTAAATGGGTAGAGATTAGAGACAGATACATTAGAAGAGGAGAGAAACAAGAAAGTGAGCCACTTGGTTACCAAGAGCAGAACCACAGACGGCAGACTCCAACCAGTAGAAAGGAGATTTCCGGAATGGAGGATTTGGGGGAGTGATGAGTTGATACAGAAGAGAGGTAGGAAGTTGGAAGTTTGAAAGAGAGGGAAGTGGGAAAAGACGGATGGAAACTGTTGAAATATAGGGGTGGTTTTTTTTAAATGTTGATAAATTTTAAAATTCCCTAGCCTGGTCAGGTCGGGTATGCTAGTTAATAACACAACGAGTCCCCAATGATGGTCCATTGCAGTTGCGACTGTACCTCTTGGGTTCCGTCGCATGTGCCCTAATTTTGAAAACAAAATGAAAGACTTACCTGGCACGAAGGATTTATGCGATTGTTTGTCGCATGCGTGACGGTCCGTCGCATGCATGACAGTCCGTCGAATGTGTGATGTCCGTCGATTTATCTGTCTGTCACTGCTGTAGAGTGATGTTCTGCATAATTTCCTGCTGATGTGCTACCTTCTAATTCAAAACCCATAGTAGAAAATGCTACCATTACTAGAAAGAAAACTATAAGTATTGGGTTTCCTCCCAACCAAAGCCTGATTTAACGACGGGGAATGACTGACGACACTTGATTACTCAGGCTTCATAAAGATTGTATGCCTCGATCACTTCATTCGCCGATTCGGCATGCAAAAAATAGATTTTTATTCGTTGTCCAGTAACCTTAAACCGCACACCCTCCTTGGTTTCTTACTCAACTGCTCCATGAAGTAATAGTTGGGTAATCAAGTGAGGGACAGTCCATTTGGAATTAGCTTGCGCAGAAAAAAACATAATCTAGAATTGAATAAAAGCACCAAATCCCCAATAAAAAATTTTCATCTTTTAATTTTTAGATCATGGCGCTTCTTCATCAATTCTTTGTACGATATAACAGATACCGATTTGAACTCACCACCCTGCCTCATTGACCTACAAATGTTTAAGGTCAATTCTTCATTGTGCAACCGAAATTTCATCCGCCCGTTTGTAATATCAACTAAGTCTCTACCCGTAGCGAGGAATGGACTCCCATGAATAATAAGCACTTCAAAATTGACTTCACAATCAAGCATAACAAAATATTTCGGAAATATGAACGACACCACTTTTACAATTAAATCGTGGGGTACCGTATGTGCCTTTTTACTATTCGATCGGCCATAATTAGCCGCATCGCAATGGGCTTTGGTTAACAAAATCCCTTCTTCTTGTATATAAACAGGGGCATGAGATTTATGCTTGCCCCTAGATCACATAATATTCTCGCAAAATGTAATGACTCGACTGTACAAGGAATAGTAAACGCACCCGGATCTTCTTTCTTTTGTACTAGAGAACTTGTAGCAATAGCACTACAATGCTGTATTCTATCATCATCCTCAAAAGTGACCGATCTTTTATTTATGACCAGATCTTTCATAAACTTGACATAACTGGGCATTTGTTCTAGAGCTTCTATTAAAAGAACATTGATAGAAAGCTATTTTATTATTCTTATAAAATGCCGATATTTACCATCCTCGGTCTTTTTCATTAATATTTGAGGAAAATTGGGTGGTTGTCTAGGCATGGGAGTTACCTTTTTAGGAACTTCAACATCTTTTCCAGTGTTATGTTCTACTTAACCGCTAACCTCTACCACTTTATCATTATCTTTTATCACCTTTTCCTCATTAGACGGCATAGTGGGTCAATGGTTTGCTTACCACCTCGAGTAGTGATTGCCATACAATGTCTATCATTTTTAGGATTTTGGGACAGTGATGCTAGGAAGAGTGCCCGGTTGATGTGTGTTCACAGTCGCAGATAATTGGGCCATTTTCAACTCAAGATGGTAATCGATATTGCATGTGTATCAACTTTTTGGCCAACACACGCTACATAACTTCTTAACTCTTTAATGTACTCATCACTAGCATTGAACCTCCTCTTCATTTTGTGCAACATATCCTCAACACATCATACTACCTTCATCATCCCTAGGAGTAACTTTACGATTTTTAGGAGGAAAATAGGGCCCATTCCTATCATTTCTGTTACCCTAGTTACCGCTGTTGAAGTTATTGTCGCGGTTGTAATTTTCATATCGGACATAATGACCATCACAGTTATAGTTACCATAGATCCGACCTTGGTTTTATTGACCTTGGCTCCAATTGTCCTGAATTGAGCATTGGGCACTCGGTCGGAAACATCCAGTCTCATCATTTACCGCATAGGAGCCCTCTTCATAATAACAATCATTATTTGGTGGTGGTGGTTTAGACAAGTCGTTTAGTTCATTTATATTTTCTGCATCCCAGTGACATGTTTTAATACCAACCCAAGATCAGTTTTCATTTGATCCATCTCTTCACAAATCTCATTAGTGGCTGGGTTGTGTGTGGATTGCACAGCGAAGGTATTTTTTCCAATATCTAACTTCCTAATACTCAAAGCTTTATTATTCAAGGAGATTTTCTCTAACTTTTGAGAAATCTCGGCATAAGGACACTCCCTATAAGAACCACCCGCTGTAGTATCCAATACCGCTTTATTATTATCATCTTGTCTGTGATTGAAATATTCCTTCAGTGACTCATCATCTATGTGGTGAATTGGGGAAACTTCTCAAAAATGAATTGAATATATTCCAAGAAATGCTAACTAACTCTCCTGGTAGTGCCACAAATTTGTTCACTATGTCTTTGTGAATTAGTTTCTTGGAGACCCAGTAGTAACGTGCTATGAAAACGTCCCTTAATTTGTTCCAAGAGAAATTTGAGTTATAAGGGAGCTTAGTGAACCAAATAAAACCAGCTTCCATCGAAGAGAGAGGACATATTGTTAGACCTATTACATCCAAATCCAAATCAGGCCTCCTTACACAACTTTTACACACTGCCCTTACCTTATCTACATGGGCATGTGGGTCTTAAGAAGGTAAACCTGAAAACAAACCTCTAGAAGTGAGCATTTGCATAAGACTACTAATTACCACAAAGGTGTGGCCTTGTTGAAGAGGGCGTAAGACAAGTGGCCCATCAGAGTCTGCAATATTATCTAAACCTCTGTAGTATTCTTGAAGACGTGGAGCGGAATTTTGTCCCCTTTATTGATTTTTACCAGGATCACCGGGTAATAACTAACCATGAACATCAACTGGAGCTGGGATGTCCTGGTTTGGATCATCGTCGTTAATACCCAAGTTTTGATTCATATTGCGTAGTGTACGCTCTAATTCCTGGTCGTAGGGAAGTGTATTTGGCATTCAAGAAAGTTAGTTCTGCAAGATTAAAAAAACAATAGAAAAGTAAAATCAAGAAAATATTGACTAAACTTTAGTAATAAGTTTAAGGTAATCTAAAATCTACTTTTCAAGGCAGCAGCGCCAATATTTGATACGCTCAAACTTAATTTTCAAATAAGAAGTAAAGCAGTCTTAACAAGTAAAGAAACCAACTAATGAGGTTGGGATCGTTCCCTCGAGGAAAATAGTTCAGACTTAACTTTATTCAATTATTACTATTAATTAGTCAATTATTTTCCCAGAAAACAAAAGATTGTTAAGGGAGGGTTGGTTTATTTCTAAATTAATGAAAGTAATTAACTAGATTAAGGTAAAAAACAAACAGATTCGAATCTTAGAGCTTAAGCAATTAATAAAATTAACTAGGGCTTAAGTGCTCCCCACCGGTTCCTATCTTGATAATTCTAACTATAATAATTCTTTCCTAGTATCTTTCATGTAAAGTGATATGTTATGTATCTCTAATTTTGTCGTCCAGCATCTAGAAAATTTCACATAGCACCATGGTCCGGCTACGTGTGTTGCTATACTAACCCTTACCTTTGCCTCATATTAAGCATTGTATTCGATATTTGACTAAGTTATTACCTCGTACCAATAGACACTAGCCTATTATATAGTATACACTAAATCTCTGTTGATTTTTTTTTTCCTATTATCTACTTCCTTGGTCTGGCAAGTAGCATGAAGGCGAGTTGTAACGTTGCCCATCAGTTAAAAAGACTTCTAAACGTAAAAATTGTCAATACATGCAAGACACTATTCTAGAATTGTTATTTTTGTTAGTTTTTACCTCATTATTCAACCATATTTCCCACAACCCTAGGTATGGAGTTTAGTTACCCATGATCATAATCACACAATTCCTATATATAATATAAGAATTCATGCACTTACTTTAATGAGAAAGAATAAAATCCAGAATTTACTTGATTAATCAGCAAAAGCACAAACAATAATTTCCAGAAAAAGTGTAACGATTGCTGAAATTAATCCTTCAATACTTGAACAAGTGAACTAAAAATTTTCCAAAAGTTTAACTATCGAAAAGTCTACTATAAAAGAGTCCAAACCCCCAAAAAAGGTTTTTCGAACTATTTATACTAAAAACAAAACCTACTAAAGGAAGAATTCTAATTATGTAAAATTTGTCTAAACGCGGCTGGGTCGACGGACCTTATGAGGGACCGTCGTGGTCAAGGTGGGACATCATGGCCTCCGTTATCCCAACATCATAAATTCTTTTGCTTCTCTCTTCATTAACCTCAACTATAGAAAGGACAGTCGTGGCTATGACGGGCAGTCATGAACTTCCGTAATCCACACTGAGTAAGACTTCCCCATTTTCCTTCATTAGCTTCTCTACGATGCCACCTATGGACCGTCACAACCTCGACGGACAGTCACGATTCTGTGGGTGGTCTCATCTCCATTTCTCGCTCAAACACTTCCGCGTTCAACTTTGGACAGATTTCCTACAAATAAAGAAAAACATACAAAAAAATCAATAAAAAAAGTTTTTGTACACACACTAATCTTAAGGAAAAGGCATTAAGAATACTGTGAAACCACGTTATATCATGGGGTGCATTTATCAATTCACCTCTAACTTAACAGTGGCCTGTACAGGAAAACAATCTTCAAAAACACAAGACAATCGACAACTCGTCCTTTGACCAACGGACCGTCAAGTTGGTCTGTGGTTTTGAGCTGAGGCTTCTCTTTGGCTGCATCTCCTCAAACGCCTAAGTTTCAACCGATGCCCCTCACGTATGGGGTATCGGCTGACTCACAGGGCGTCGATTTCCTCCGTAGGTTGGATTGGTTTTGATAGCTTGGGCACTCATGAAGGGCGCTTCCTCAAGGAACTTTGGATGGTCCTTCGGGGATGTTTTCCAACACCTTTGAACCCAAAAACGTTTGTAGAAGAGTTTGAGACCTCTCACATAAATTTCATAAAAAACGAACACGTAAAACTTGATGAAATACACATATAAACAAGGCCATTTCAATGAAAACATTTGGAACGTATGGACAATTCACCTCCAAAATTTATGATACATGACACAATGCCTTTAAACAATATAATAACTCATTTAATGAAATTATAACCTCATGAAACACATGATTAATCATATAACCACAGATGAGACACATAGGTGACTTAATTGTCGAACATCTTGGTCCTCCCTTGATATTTCACTTCCAAATAACCTAGATCACTAGACACTACCTCAATATCATATTATAGACCATTTTAGTACAGTAGAAATTCTTTCCAACCATGTTAGGCTCTAGCTTCACCGAAGTAATTTGCGAGGTGTTATACAAGTATTCCAATGGAGGGAACATAGTTCAAGAACAAGGAGACATGTTTGAGACCCTCCTTATTATATTAGCATTGTAATCTCTATCTCATGGTTACAACAGTGAACCTACCTTCCCTATATGGGAAGGGACACTACTCACGGGTAATTAACTCATTTCTAAGGTAGAGGTCCCTTTTGAAATACCTTTAAGTCATCTTGTTACAATCATTACTTAGTTTAGGTCATAAGAGACTAACCCCTTGTATAATCATAGTCTTTAGCGCAAAAGGAACTGCATGGGAGCTGTCACACCCGAGAGCAGACCCTAGAAGGTAGGGAACTATCTGAGTGTCACGCGGCATACTTGACTTCTCGGAGGTCTTTTAAAATCCCTTTCGTATCGTTCATCGCATATACATATATTAAAAGTAGTGTAAAATTAACAATTTTCACAACATTTGAATAGTCTTTCTTGAATCTGTTTCACATAAAAATAATAGGATATACTAAGTCTCATTTAATCAAATCATAGACTCAAAAAAGACTTAGAACACGTCCCAACTATAAAAGTATAGTACTACTAAGTCTATAACAATACTTCAATACAAGAAATCAATGACTTCTTTGCCCTCGAATCAAATGAGGACACACTTCAATCGTGCTTGAAAGATCCTATAATCCAAGCTTCGCTCCCAAAAGGACCTTCGCCTATGAATCACTTTAGAGATACATAAAAGCACAGAGTTAGTACAAACACATGTACTAAGTATGGTTTAATGCATAAAAATAATGAAAACAGACATATAACGGAAATATGCTCTTTTTGATTTAAACATAGAGTATGAGCATAAGAACAACATTAAACACCATAGAAACACATAATTTAAGTCTTAAACATTTTATCATATTTTAAATAACATAACAGTTATCTATTTCTATTTACAATGACTAATTCCTATTATACAATGATTTTCGTAAACTTCAGAGTGAACCCATTCTACCATTCAATCTTCTCAGTAAAAGTTATCCTAAGACTTACTTAAGTAAGACAAAGAGAGAACTCCCATACAGCACTTCTTAGCACACATAAATTATCCTTGATACATACTATAATAAGATACAGAAATTTACAATACATCAAAGACATAAGCATATGATCCTCCTATCAATGGTGATTATAAGGTTCACTTGAGTGAGTTGTAAAGCGACCGCCCATACAATCCCTTCAAACACTTAGGAAATCCTTTAGAGTACCTAAGATAAGATCAATCTCACTTAAAACAATAACACACAAGTAATATGACCTTGTCCTCACAAAGGTTATCAAAAGACTTATTAAAGTAATTCAAGAAGAGAATGTCCATACGTGACCTCTTAAAGGTTATTAAAATAATCCTTAAGACTGCCTCAGTTTGGATCATGCCTACTTAATAAACCATAATTCCTAACTAGAGTCATTCTTAAGACCTATCTATGTATGATATGAAGTGACCATTCCTATTCCCCCTTTACACCTTGAGTAGACAACCCTTAACTACACTAGATAAGCCTTTTTCATTTAACATGGTTCCTATAATAAGTAATTACTTTCATTAATTAATTTAAAAGACAGTCATCACTTTAGGACATTCAAGTAATAGTCTTGCAGAAGGCCTACAGACTCACTCACTAACATCTTCAAAGCCTATTGTGCAATGTGTAAATAGAATCTCATACCAGCACCTAATCTTTATAGAATTACTCCAACACTAGTATATATCCCATATGAAGAGAATAGACAATAAATGACGTAGACCGTGGTAGCTAATCATGGAATACGGAGTTGCAAGTACTCCGATGTTAGGTGTTCTATTTTCCAATTGTAGAACTTTGACACATTCCATGTAGGCACATGGTTAAGGCATATGTAAAGTTTCTTTTAACTATAGTCTCATTCATAACTACAAGTACTTCCCTTACCATACTTATTTGGTGCTAACCTTGGTTCTCATGGATTAATTTTTATTGAGGACCACATGAAGAAGTTCCATATTAAGTTCATAACCCAATCACATTCACCCTACAATAGAGGTCCCCTAGGGATTTCTTTTCAATGGCCAAGAGCATAGCTTAATAAATTTCCTAAGGATGATTTCATGTCGTTCCATCCAACCAACCATATGTCAAACCTTTCATACGAGAAGGATAGAAATACGACATTCAATTTCAAGGACCATAACCTTAGCAGTAGATTGAAGGTTCCACATAAAGGACCATCTTAGAAAAATTCAAGGGCTCATGTCATTCATACATACAAGACTAAGAATTTTTAACATCCTAAGTCTACACATCTCATATTTACATTTATGAATGTATAAAGTAAAGGACGCAAGTCTACCACACCACACACACACAAGGACTTCACTTTATAACATAAGCACATAACAATAATTATTATCACCTATAAGTTACCCTATACACTACTATAACATCATCAATATAATCATCATAGACTCATATAGTCAAGTAGGAAGAATCATGTATCAACTCTAAGACTACACATATAAGGACATAATCATAATATAACATGATCACCAAATATCTATAGAAGAACACATATTTAATACTTAATCACAAGTAATATAATATGATAATACTTACAAGTATAAATCAACTACAAAAATCATCATAGTATATAAAGTAGTGTCGGCAAGGTCATGATCATCATATAAACAAACCCCGACGAGGCCACATCTTCAAATTATAACACATAGCACTGCCATCATAAGTTAACAAAAAAATCACAACATTATTCAAGAGCTACATTACATAACATATAGAGAATTAGGTCAACGTAACACAAATCGATTCTCGCCACTTCAACCCATTGCTAAATGATCCAATTCAATACCAAAGAGCCTTTACCAATGGTCGTGATCATCAATTAAATAGAAAAATCATAACACTTAATGATTCTAGGTCAATTAAATATATATTTATCCATATAAGACATCCTATACATCAACTTCTCAAAAATCTGACATCATTCAATAGCCCATAGAAAACTACACTAGAATTCATAAGCATTAAGACAATATCAAGTTAACCACTAAGTAGTCAAAAACTAGGGTTCATGAATTTCATTGGTTCACAAGTTACTTGTGTTAAAATCATATAATTAACATTAATAAAATCAATAAATAATGATTTGAAACCTTTAATGAAATAACCCATGGATAGATCACAAAATTGGACAAGTTTATCTTTAGGAAACTTTAGAAATCTTTTTGAATTTTGGGATCCTTGATGAAGAGAATTTCAAGCATCAAAAATCATGCCAGAATGATGATAAACCACAAAATATATAAAGAGTCACCAATCAAATCCTTAAATCGATGCTCTTCCATGAGTTTTGGCTTAATGGAGACGAGAGAATTTCTTAGAGATTTTGAGGTTTTTACTTTAAAGAATGAATTTATCTAGGTAATTAGGACTTATTAACCCTCATAAAATAGTTAAGTAACCATAGGAAACCTCCCAAACTCTTATTTGTACATGCGGTGAATTACCAATTCACCCTTTCACTCTATAGTGAAATTATGCAACTACACAGACTATCCACGGCTGCGCATCGACGGACCATTTTTCCACAACTGGGCTGTGCTTACTGTCACTCATTTAGTTCAGAGACTGGACATTGGGACATTAATATCTCTAGTCTATGTATTGACCAACATCAACCAACGACGGAGTGTTGACCATCATTCTCGCCATTTATTTCCTTAGTCCATTAGGGCTGGCCTAATCGACCTTGTCCTCAAATGATGGGTCCTTCCTCAAGGACCATTGGTTGTTCCATGGGGAAGTTTACCCGGATGTTTCCAACCCAAATATGATCCTATAAAGGTGTAGGACATCCCACATAAATTTCATCCAACACAAACAGATGAAACTCAACAAAATATGTGAAGACACACAAGGTCGTTCCAAGGTAAACCTTTCGAATGTTATGGATGTTCTTGAATGGTATTCCTCTTAACTTCATCAAAATTGACACTCTGAATTTAAACACTATTATAACTCATATAAATCACTTCTAAGCTCATAAAAAACTTATTAACACATAAAACACACATGAAGCACATAGGTGACTAGTCGTCGAACATCTTGGTCGTCCCTTGACGTTTAACTTTCAATGCATCAAATGACTTAGACACTACCTCATTGCCGCATTGTAAACCATTTAAGGGCCTTAGAACCTAATGAAAAATAATTTAGTCTCTAGTTTCAGCTAAGTCATTTTAGAGGTTTCACAAGAATATCCTTTCAATACAACCCTCATATGTAAAATTAACACATTATAATCATCATGTCATAGTATGACATATAGTTAATTCATAGAAAACCTTATATCAATACATCTTAATAATAATTTCATGATTCACATAATGAATAGAATTCAATTGCATCATCATACCAAAACCTACTTCATCTAATCACAAGATATGCTTCAATTAAATTTTATCATCAAGTACAAGCCTTCACAATTGAAATAAAGGTTCAAGATCATAGTGTATTATCAATTCTCCTTCAATATCCATCATCCTATTCCTTCCATAATCCAAAAATTTTTATTCAATAATATATGTAATAACATCATACAATAGTTATTAACACAGGAACTAAGTCAATTGCATCAACACTAATCAATTCAACACTAAATCATAACATAAGGTTAGGGAATTGGAATTAATTCATCATCTCTTCCACATACTAGGTTTAACATCAAGAACTACCATAATTGAACAATAATAAATCATAATATAATCATAATAATAAATAGAAATCAAGAACAATAAAATTTGAAAGATCAATTTCGGATAATAAAGAAACCAATGTTCAATTCATCTTTTGTAAATAAATTTTAAAATAACACTTTGGGGAAAAGAATCGAAAAGGTTAAAGGTTCCATACCTTGTTCATCCTTGAACGTTGATGAAGGAAAATGGATTTCTTTCTTCCCTATATCCATTATACCTTGGTCTTTGATGGAATCTTCTTTGGGGGAGAGAGAGTAGAGCGGATGAAGAGAGATTTGAGTTTGGGAATCGTGGGTGTTGGGTTAGTTTAATTAGGATTAGGTATTATATAGGTTCTTAATTAACCTATGTATACCTACCATAACCCTTAATTAACCAACTAACAAACTAACTAGTTAAATGAACACACTTAAAACAAAACAAAAAAATCATAGACCTAACCTACGAAACTTTGACCTACGGTCCATAGGTCAGTCGACTCCCCTTGCACCCCACCGTCCTTTGTGTGAAAGAGCTGCGTTTTTTTCATTTTGGAGTATGTCTAACTCTTGGACTATAGAGACATCTTCGCCTTGTCATACAACAGTCGTCCATCATTTGGCAACCGCATATGGCTACTATCTATTGACAGCTTTTGGCCATTTTGAAAGGGTCCTCTTCAAGATCCCTTATGGTGGTCCTTGGGGAGTCGTGATTGAAAGTTTTTAAGCTAAACACGTTCCAATATATGTTTACGGTGAACTAAAACATCTTTCACTAGGCTCCGAACGTCATGGACGTTTCATGACGTCATTACTCTAAAACATCCTACATGACTTACAAAAATTATTTTTGGACTTAAAACAGAGTTCAAGCCTTGGATACTCATGCATGTCTCTATATTAGGTTTTGAACTTTCAAAGTGTTACATGTATGCTGATACACCATTTCTTAATTACTAGATATATTTTATTCTCATTTTGGGAAGTTGAAATTTTGTTGTATGTGCAATCTTTCCTAAAATAATTGTGATCATAATTAAGGAAATGTACTAGGTATTTGTTTAATTTTCTAGTTAAAATAATGTGTTAAAAGGGAAGTGAGGATTACAAATATAGGTATAGATGTATTAATTTTGGGAAGACAACCTTTTTTCGAGCAGCCACCTTTTGTAGACAGTTGTGCATGTGATAAATACAACTCTTGAGATAAATATTTTTTAACCTCCTCTAGTAAAATTTGTTTGCCCAGTAGTCTTTGAACCTTGGAGTATTATCTAAACCTTTTTTCTTCAATATAATAAGAGAAAGACTTGGTCCTTTTGGCTTGAATTTGAGACACACCACTCTTTTTGGTAAGTCATCGAATTCTATTATTGAGCGAACTTGTGTTTAGTACTTTTGGAATATCTCGTTTTCTAGAACTCATTTTCTGTTATAAATGTGATTTGTAAAACTAATTTTTGTACCTACAACTCTTATGTTTACGTAAAACTCTAATAAAACTATTATGGATTCGAGATATGGAACTGAATACAAGAAAAGTTATGTGCAGATTTTGTATTTAGAAATCCTGTATGGACAACATTTAGTGTTGTGATGATATCTTTTGTAAGAAACATATTTTGTACAAAACGATACTACCACTTAAACAAGAAATGTAAATAAATACATGCGACATTTAAAAGAGATTAACGATGTGCATATTGAATAGTTTAAAAATTAAAAATGATGTACAATTGCCCATTTTTATATTTATTTGATGTCAATGTGATATTTCATAGAATTCTAACTTGTGGTGTAACAATTCTTCCGACATAATCTAACGAAATAACTTACAAGGTTTTGATGCTTATATTATCGTCACGTTGCAAAAGTGATATAAGAAGAATATTGCAAATTTTTGAGTAACAAAATTAGGTGGTTCATGCTTTACACAACCATTCAAACAAGTAGTAAGTTTACTATATTACAGGATATAAACATAGACACCCTAATAGAACAAACCATATATCCATACTTATATGATAACCCACGGTGACATGATCAGATTACCACTCCAAATGCCATGTTAATATACAAATCATTGATCATATACAAGTCCCATGGTGTATTAAAATATTGATGCCTACATTCAAATGTGATCTTCCTTAAGGTTCTCAAAATATCCATCTCTTATGATGAGCTTCATGCCTCCTCTCAATCATTCAATACAATAGAAATAAATATCGCTAAGCATATAGTTTAGTGGTGTCAAAAGTATACGTTTGGTGCCCCCCAGATTCACCATGTTGTCTTTTCAAGTCATAGGCAGCACGTTGAATTATAAAACTAAATCAAGTAAAAAATATGCAAAGAATATGAAGTTTGTTATTTAGAGATCCAAATATCAAGATCTGTCATAGCACTATTTTCCATTAGTACAAATAACAAGGATCGCACAATATATACATGATGTCGCCACACAAAGCACAAGCAAGTATTAAGATGGGCCAACACCCTTTTTATAGAAGGTTCAAATCTTAGTAATCAAGACAACCAAGAACCACATTTATAATAACTTTCTAATTTATACTTAAAATGGACAACTTCCATTCCTAAGACGGACTAAAAATGTAGAGTCAGGATGGAAAATTATCTTTAAAAAGAGGCATAATAATACTTATAAAGTCACATCTACAATAATGAAAAGGTGACAAGAGTGCCGAGTGGTCAAAGAATTCATACAAGTGGGTGAGTTACACACATGTCCTTAATGTCTTAAAGGTTACCCACACAATAATGCAAAGTGACAAGAGGTAACCAATCGACGAAAATAAACTTTCAGACATACCATCAGGTAAAAAGAGTGCAAGAATAAGTATATACCCAAACCTCAATGCTTTAGCATAGAAACAGTCCAACACCACTTAAAGAGTTGAAACTGTAGACCAACAAACTTATCAAGATCCTTAAATTGTTCACGAGTGTATACAACCTTAAAATAAAATTAAATAACATATTAAATTCTTTGTAGCTCAATAATGTTTATTTAAAACATGATTATCATCAGAAGTAACATAAGACTAAATAATTATTACTATGCTCCCAAAACAGTAATTTTAGTCATCCTTGTACCTCATGTCCCAAAATTCATGAATCACGCCAAAATATATTTTGTACAAAAAGATATCATTTGTAATATTCACAGTTCTCCATATAGGATTTCTATATAAGAAATATGAACAGAACTTGGCCGGTGTTGCATCTATATTTAGAATCCATAAAAGATCAATTATATTTTCATATAAATGTAAGAGTTGTAGGTATAATATTTATATATTGAAATCATATATATTCACATAAATATGACATCTAGAGTGCTAGAAATTCAAAAAGAATTAAACACTAATTAAATCAATAAAAGATTTTGACCACTCACCGAAGAGAAGGGTGTGTCTCGAATTACACCAAAAGGGCAAAATTTTATCTTTTTATTTTTAAGAAAAACATGTCTGATAATGTTTGATGGTTCTTATACTTCATGGGAAACGAAATTTACTAGAGGAGGTGTCAAAATACAGTCTCAAGAGTGATGTTTATCACATGCACAACTGTCTCCGGAGGTGGCTTCCCAAAAAAAGGTTGGCTGCCCAAAATGCATATATATATATATATATATATATATATATATATATACCTATATGTATAACCCTCATATCCCTTTCATTTATACATTATTTTAACTAGGATGTTACGTAAACACCCCAGTACAATTCCTTATTTTACGACCACAATTATGTTAATCAAGAGTGCAAATATACCAAAAATTTCAAGTTCCCAAACTGAGAAGAAGACATATTCTAGTAATTAAGAAAGGGTGTATCAAAATGGCAATGTTACTGTTGTATATAGGAGTGTGACAACACTCTCCCCCTTAATGAAATTTCATCTCAAAATTTACCTTAAACTAGTCCTAGAACAAGTGTGGATATTGGCTCCTCATGTTTTCTTCTCTCCTCCAAGTAGCTTTTTTTCTAGAATGATTACTCCAAAGTACCTTTTATAAGGGTATTCTCTTGTTCCTAAGGTTCTCTACTTCTCGATATTAAATGAGGATTGGTTTTTCATCATAAGTCAAGTAAATATTAACCTTAGTAGATTCAATTGGAAGAACATGTGATGGATAAGAACAATATCTTCTGAGCATAGAAACATGAGATAAATTGTGGATCTTGTCTATCTCTGGTTGCAAAGAAAATTTATATAGAAATGGTCCAACCCTTTCAAGTAGCTCATAAGGTCGAATAAATTAGAGAATAAGTATTCCTTTTTGGCCAAATCTTATAATCTTTTTCCATGGAGACACCTTTAAGAATACTTTATCTCAAACTTAATATTCAATGTCATGGCATCAAAAATTATCATAAAGATTTTTAATAGCCAAAGAAAACTTTAGTGGATGCTTGATATTTTTTACCTTGTCCTCTGTATGTTTTACAATTTCAGGACCAATAAGTTTTATGTAACTATTAAAACCCTCAATATGAATTAGGTTAAATTAGATCCTATCATGAGTATTAAGAGTTTATAAAGTGCTAAAATAATTCATACTACCATTAGAATTTAGTTTGAAGAGTTTTGAAGTCAAACGTCAACGACTATCCAAGACGCTTGGAAAGTATTCCTTGTGTGTACTACTGTGCCTTTGAATGTGTTTACGTGTTTTTTGGTTTCCAAATGATTAAAGAGGGATCTAAAACCTATATGAACATGTTTAGGGTCGAAAAGTCCGGGTATCATTTCCAAAGAACCACCCTAGGGTTTCTTGAGGAAGACCCAAACCTTGGCATGAAACTGCCAAAAACAGTCCAATCAATGAACATCAAACGACGTTCAGTCGTTCAAATGACGCCCCTTCATTTAGGGTAGTGTATCCACACTTGGTTTTTTGATCTTATCAAACAGAAGTTGAGGCTCTACAAAAATTAAAGCCCCAACAGCATGCCCCACTGATTAGACAAAGCCAGTACCTTGCAACCGTCATTTAGGCCTGCATTTTTTTGCAAATATCAGCCAAAGTGAGGGTAATTTGGGAATTTAACCCACTTCCCACTTAATTCCTAGACGTTTATTTTTGTATTTAAAGTTATTTAAAACTATAAAACCTTGACATAGACTTGATTATTCAAAATCAAATCGGAAAATCAAAAAAACATTTCTCCAAAAGCTCAATGGAAGCTTGAAATCAACTTGAAGTTAGGATTGAAGTTCTTCATTGATTTCATCTTCAATTTCGTTCGATTTAGTAAATTATAGTATGGTGATTTCATCCTTTATTTTCTCTCATACTAGGAGTCTATTCCAAAGGTTTTTCAAATGTCTTAAAAAACCTTGAAATCTTATTTTGAATTGTAAGAATGGGTTCTTTCTTGAACTGTTTTAAATCAATTTTTACGATGTAATTTATGTTAATTTTTGTTTTATGATAAAACAAATCTATGAACCATCTATTCTTTGAATTCCTTATTTTAGCTCTAAAGTGGGTGAACTAATCATGGCCTAATCGTATTGATTCATTTGTAGATTATTATGGGCTATTAAATAATATATTTAATATGGTTACTTTATTCATATCTTGAATTTTAATTTTGATATCTATATTAAGTATTTGTGGGATAATTGATATGGATGAATTGTTGGTTTAGTCTTGTGTATATTGTAATTTGTAAGACCTCTTGTTATGTGAATTGGTTGAAAAGTCTATGAAATGGTGATGATGGATATAGGAAGGTAGTGAGTTGACCTAATTCCTCTTTTAAGCATATAACTATTATTGAATTTTATTTTTTGGTATGGTTCACATATGTTTATGGTGTTTAAATGTTATATATCTTATGCACATGGCCTTGTAGGCAATATTATTTTAAATATGGTATGATCATGATATGGTATATGTGTAGGTAAAAAGTGAATGTACTCATGTATTGTATATATGATCCTATATGGCTGCTATAATGATATGATTGAATGTATTTTATCTATATTTGTTGATTATGAGGATTAAGAACCAGGGAGAGACTTTATAGAATGATATTGTGTGTTGATTTGTAGACTTAGTTTCCTCTTCTTGATACATGAAAGCTTATAGATTATGAACTCTTTGATTTTGCAGAATTAGGTGCATTCTCCTTGATGTATGAAAGTTATGTGAATATGATTGCTTGACTTGGTAGGCTTAGGCACCCTTTTTGTGCATGTGAATTAAATATTTAAAGTCTGGGATCAGTATACCTAAAGTAATGCCCTTTTATGAAGGACTTATATGGAACCTTGAATTTGAAAATAAGGTTAAATAATTATCTATCCTTGGAAAGAGTATTATGAGTTGGTAGGACTTAGTGATTGTACCTTCTCTAATACACATAAGGAATTATTTACCCGATGAGAAATAATGCAATGCAACGAGTCGATATGCTTGTTATGTATTTTAAGCTTGATATGACTTAACCATGTGCCATCATAGGATGAGTAATAGTTCTACCTTTTGTAAGTAGAACAATTTCCATGGTGTGGGGTCCTTATGATACCTAAATCCATACATAGCTAGTATAGTGTATGTCGGCTAATGACTATTCAATCATATGGGATGTATATTATAGTTATTCAGTAGGTTCTAAAACCTGTGCATAGTTGAATGGAACACTATCTACACATGGCACGGGTAGGCCTTGAAGATTCTAAGATAAATTCCCTAGGTCTTCAAAGACAACGATGTGAAGTCCTCTAATTGATTAATTGTATTTTAAATGGTTTCTACTGCATAATGTTGACTTAACGATGTATCTTGTATAGAAACGTTATTAGATAAGGTAGCTCTCATCATAACTTAGGTGGGCTTCGAGGTGTGAATGGGCGTCTCCTTATTTCTTACTTAGGTTAGTGTTAGAGCTACCTTAGGCGGAGAGTCTAAATAATAAAAAGGGTTACTTGATGTATATGGAACTAAGTGTTATCTGATAGAAAGAATATTCTTAATTTTGGTAGTCTAAAGGATTACATATGTATGCTTGAATAGGGTGTATGGGCGGTCTGTTCTTGTCCTACTTTACTTTGTCTTAGGATAACCTTCGGAAGGGTGTCTAAATGCTTATGCGCATTCTAAATTATTATGGTCGTATCCTGTGAAATTATAGAATATTTTTTCACATCTAAGGAGGACCCCCTAGAAATAACATGGCTTACTTGACCTCTCAGAGGTCTTATACAAGCCCACTATTATCATTCATTGCATTGACATAGTAAATTTAGCAGAAAATTTAAAAGTTTTCATGGCACAACATATGCTAGAAACTTCACTTCATATACATAAAGAAATATCATATTACATAGTTAGAATCTATGTCTTTAAACATTAGAATGCATTAGGGACATGACCCTTAAAACTGTCACGACCCAAATCGGATCGCGACTGGCACCCACACTTACCCTCCTATGTGAGCGAACCAACCAATCTAAACCTTAACATTTTAATATAATATCAACAGAAAGTAATGCGGAAGACTTAACTCATTAATAAAAACCAATTCAATAACTTCTAAAATCCACCATCTATTATTCCACAAAATCTGGAAGTCATCATCACAAGAACATCTATGATCAAATTACTAAACTAAGAGTATTCTAAGAAGCTAAAATAAGTAAAAGCTAGTCCATGCCAGAAGTTCAAGGCATCAAGACAGGAGGAAGAAAGTCCAGTCCAAGCTAGAAGCGTTAGCTCACCCTGAAGATCCGATGTGACGAAGACTGGCTAGAACTGCAGTTGAGTTGAAGACGACGGCACGTTTGCTGCACTCCACAAATAACAAGAAAAAAACATAAAAGTAGGGGTCAGTACAAAACACGGGTACTGAGTAGATATCATCGGCCAACTCAAAATAGAAAATAGTATATACCAAGTAATATCATAAAATCAACTATAATACTCAACATGTAGCAACAACAAGTACTATATCATTAACAATTACCGTCGAGTTCACACATGAGCAATCAAGCCTCAATACCATACTCATTTGGGAATTAGATTCATTAGATTGAGTATATTAACATCTTTCAAGATTCATTATCTTTATTCCTCTTGTGTCGGTACGCGACACTCCGATCCCCTAATTCAACGTGTCGGTTCGTGACACCCGATCCCCTAAATCTACGTGTCGATTCGTGACACCCGATCCCGTAAATCTACTTGTCGGTTCGTGACACCCGATCCCCTAAATCTACGTGTCGGTTTGTGACACCCGATCCCCTAAATCTACGTGTCGGTTCGTGACACCCGATCCCCTAAATGTACGTGTTGGTTTGTGACACCCGATCCCCTAAATCTCATTCTATCAATTCATCAAGCCTTCTTTTATAGCAAGGCATCATCAATCTCATTACTTTATTTCATCAAGACTTCTTTTATAGCAAGGCATCATCATTAACAAGAGATTGGGTTTTTATCAAGATTTGGGATTCAATAGCTTCATCATGCTTATTTCATCACAATCATATAATCACATTCATGCATGCATACAATTAAGCACATAGAAGGGTTTACAATACTTTCCAATACATATCATTCACTATTAAGAGTTTACTATGAAAGCATAAACCATAACCTACCTCCACCGAAGATTAGTGATCAAGCAAGCAATTCCCCAAGCTTTGTTCTTCGTTTTCTTTCTTCCTCGTTCGATCCTCTCTCTCTCTTTGTTCTTTCTACTTTTCTTATTCAAACCCTCTTTCTTTTACCCTAATTAGTAGATACTTAAGAATAAAAGATGGCAATAATAACCCACTAATTAACTTAAGGTTACCTCTTTTAACCCCCAAGTAATTAGACTTATTAAAATTAACCCACTAACTTTATAATTAAAGTAGGAATAGTCCAAAACGCCCCCTTAAAATATTTACAGAAATCTGACCCAGCCTGGGATTACGCAGCCTATGACGGCCCGTCGCGCCTGCGACAGTCCGTCGTGCTGCTCCGTCACAGACTTCAGAGACTCAATTTCTCTGAAGTATCTGTGACGGTCCGTCACGCCTGTGACCGTCCGTCCTGCCATTCCGTTACGAAGTTCAGAGAGTCGATTTCAATACCCAATTTTCAGAATTCTAAGTATTTTGGAATGAGATACCCTCGACTGTCCGTTGTGCCTACGACGGTCCGTCGTAGGGCCCGTTGTCTTTGCTAGTTTTTCCAGAATCGAAGTCTGCTGCTCAAAATGGCTAAACAGGTCGTTACAATAGATACCAATTTACCTATAGTTCGTCATCGAACGATCATAAGAAAAAAAACAAGGGCGAAAAGAAGCACCTGAGTATGTAAACAGGTGTGGATATCTTTCTTGCATATCAGTCTCTTTTTCCCAAGTGGCTTCTTCGACTGGTTGATTCTTCCAGTGAACTTTGATGGATACAATCTCCCTTGACCTCAACTTGCGAACTTCACTATCTAAAATAGCAACAAGATCCTCCTCATAAGACAAATTCTCGTCAAGAAAAATTGAATCCCAACGGATAATGTAGTTTCCATCCCAATGGTATCTTTTCAACATAGACACATGAAATACCGGATGCACTCCGGACAGCCCTGGAGGCAAGGCTAAATCATAAGCCACCTCCTCTACTCGCTTGAGTACTTCAAATGGACCAATATACCTTGGGCTAAGTTTACCTCGCTTACCAAACCGCATCACCCCTTTGATGGGCGAAACCTTCAGAAAGACTTGTTCACCCTCCATGAACTCCAAGTCTCTAACCTTTCGATCTGCATATTCCTTTTGCCTACTTTGCGCCGCTAACAGCTTTTCTTGAATAGATTTCACTTTCTCTAATGAATCCCTCAAAAGGTCAGTACCCCAGGGTCTAACCTCAAATGCATCAAACCACCCAATGGGAAACCTACATCTTCTCTCATATACTGCCTTAAATGGGGCCATATCAATGCTTGAGTGATAGCTATTGTTGTAGGAGAACTCCGCTAAGGGTAAGAAGTTCTCCCAATGACCACCAAATTCTATCACACATGCGCGAAGCATATCCTCCAACACTTGAATCGTTCGCTCTGACTGACCATCGGTCTGAGGATGGAACGCAGTACTAAGGTCCAACCTAGTACCCAATTCCGCATGCAATGTTTTCCAAAACTTAGAAGTAAACTGCGTACCTCTATCTGATTTAATGGAGAGTGGAACCCCATGCAACCGAACAATTTTTGAGATATAGATTTTGGCTAACTTCTCTGCATTGTAAGTCACCTTGATCGGAATGAAATGAGCAGACTTAGTTAACCTATCAACAATCACCCAAATAGAGTCATACTTACCCATTGTCTTGGGAAGACCAACCACGAAGTCCATTGCAATCCTTTCCCACTTCCATTCAGGAATGGGCATTCTCTGAAGAGTTCCTCCGGGCCTCTGGTGTTCATACTTTACTTGTTGACAGTTTGGACATTTGGCAATAAAATCAACAAGGTCACACTTCATTCTACTCCACCAAAAGTGTTGCTTTAGGTCACGATACATCTTGGTTGCACCAGGATGTATAGAATACCTTGAACTATGAGCCTCTGTTAGAATAGTGTTGATCAAATCGTCAACTCGGGGTACCCATACCCTTCCCTTGATTCTCAAAACACCTTCCTCATCGATTTGTGCTTCCTTAGCCTATCCTCACAATACTTTATCTTGGATTCTGCTTAGTTTCTCATCATCAAACTGTTTTCCCGTAATCTTGTCAAGAAAAGAAGATCTTGCGTCCACACAGGCCAACAATCCTCCCTTCTCATTTACTTCAAATCTCATCAAGTCGTCAGCCAGAGTCTGAACCTCTCTAGCCAATGGACGTCTAGAAACTTGCAAGTGAGCTAGACTTCCCATGCTCCCTGCCTTTCTACTTAAGGCGTCTGCCACAACATTAGCCTTTCCCGGATGATACAAGATAGTGATGTCGTAGTCCTTCAGTAGTTCCATCCATCTCCTCTGCCTTAAATTCAAATCTTTTTGAGTAAAGACATACTGTAGGCTACGATGATCTGTGTATACTCCACACTTAACCCCATAAAGATAGTTCCTCCATTGCTTTAATGCAAACACTACCGCAACCAATTCTAAATCATGAGTCAGATAATTACGTTCATGCACCTTTAATTGCCTCAAAGCATAAGCAATTACATTCTTTTCTTGCATTAGCACCGCACCCAACCCAGAATAGGATGCATCACAATAAACAATGAAGTTCTTACCTTCCACAGGCAAGGTGAGAATTCGTGCAGTAGTCAACAAAGTCTTGAGCTTCTGAAAACTTTCTTCACACTCGTCCGACCATACAAATGGAACATTCTGCTTAGTCAAGTTTGTCAATTGGGAAGCAATGGAAGAGAATCCCTTGACAAATCGACATTAATAGCTAGCTAAACCAACAAAGCTCCTTATTTCTGACACATTAGTGGGTCTCACCCAAATCTTCACTCTCTCAATCTTAGAAGGATCCACCATTACTCCATCCTTCGAAACTACATGCCCCAAGAAGGACACTGCATCTAGCCAAAACTCACACTTAGAGAACTTGGCATAAAGCTTTTTCTCCCTCAACATTTCCAATACAATCTTCAAATGCTTCTCATGTTCCTTCTTACTTTTAGAGTATATTAGTATATCATCAATAAATACGATCACGAAGAGGTCCAAATATGGCTTAAAAATCCCGTTCATCAAGCTCATGAACGCAGTAGGGGCATTCGTAAGACCAAAAGACATCACTACAAATTCGTAATGCCCATACCTCGTTCGAAAAGCAGTCTTTGGCACATCCATTGCCCGTATTTTAAACTGATGATAACCGGATCTCAAGTCAATCTTAGAGAAGACACAAGCACCTTGTAACTGATCGAACAAGTCATCAATACGAGGAAGAGGATACTTGTTCTTAATAGTTACCTTGTTCAACTGCCGGTAGTCTATGCACATTCGAAAACTCCCATCCTTCTTCTTCACAAACAAAACTGGAGCACCCCAAGGAGATGCACTTGGTCTAATGAAGCCTTTGCTCAACAACTCTTGAAGTTGGGCCTTTAACTCTCTTAACTCCGCGGGAGCCATTCTATAAGGGGCTATAGAAATGGGGCAAGTACCCGGTTTAAGATCAATATAGAAGTCAATATCCCTATCCGGTGGCATACCAGGAAGATCTGCAGGGAACACATCCAAAAACTCATGGACTACCAAAACCGACTCAATAGAAGGTACTTGGGTAGTATCATCCCGGAGGTGTGCCGAGAAAGCTAAACAACCCTTACTAACCATTCTCTTAGCATAAAGAAAGGAGACGATACGAACCGTATTGGAAGTGTAGTCACCCTCCCACACTAACGGATCTGTCCCAGGTTTAGCTAACGTCACAATCTAAGCATTACAATCCAAGATCGCAAATTCGGAGAAAGCCAAGTCATACCCAGAATTACATCAAAGTCAACCATTTCTAAGATAACCAAATCTACATAAGTGTTACTCCCCACAAAAGTAACCAAACAAGACCTATACACTTTTTCAACTATCACAGACTCACCCACCGGAGTAGAAACACGAATAGGCATGTCAAGTAATTCACAATGTAAATTAAGACCATTAGCAAATGAGGAAGATACATAAGAAAATGTGGATCCGGGATCAAACAATATAGAAGCCATGCAATAACAAACCAAAAGATTACCTGTGATGACAACATCAGATGCCTCCGCTTCAGACCGCCCAGGGAAAGCGTAACAATGGGCCTTATCGTTTGTCTGTCCGTTGCCCCTACCATGTTGTGATGTAGTGGCTCCAGTTTGCCCATCACCCCGGCCGTTTTGGTGACCACCATTACCTCTACCACCACGTCCTCCAGAATAACGGCCTCTGCCATGACCACCTCTACCTCTAGCCATTGGGGGTCTATAACTCCGTTTTGAACAATTCCTCCTAATATGTCCGGTCTCTCCACATCCATAACACTCTCTAGAGTCATGCATAGGTCTCTCAGAGAAGTGTTGACCGGTCTGAGGTGGACCCCCAACTGCAGTTTGTAGTGAAGATTGAATTGGTCGAACTGAGTAACCTCCGGAACCCTGTCCTCTAGAGTAAGAACCATTAAACTCACCTCCCTTTCAAAACCTTTTTGATGTCGATGCCATGGTGAATTCATCTGGCATCACTCCTTCCACCTGTACAACGAAATCTACCACTTCTTGGAAGGATTTTGCCGTAGCCGCTACCTGTAAGGCTGAAATCCGCAACTCTGACCTCAACCCCTTCACAAAACGACGAATCCGCTTTTGTGGACTGAAGCAAAGTTGGGTGGCATATCTGGATAGTGCACGAAACATAGCCTCATATGCAGTAACCGACATCCTACCTTTCTCCAGACTCAAGAAGTCATCTCTTTTCCTATCCCTCAAAGTCCGGGGAATATACTTCTCCATAAACAAGCTAGAGAATGATGCGCAAGTCATAGGTGGTGCCTCTGTTGGTTGACACTCAACATGTGACCGCCACAACATTTTGGCGTTCCCTTGAAACTGATAGGTAACAAACTCAACACCAAACCATTCTACTATACCCATCTTGTGTAGTAGCTCATGACAGTCAACCAGAAAATCATAGGCATCCTCATATTCGGCACCCTTTAAGACTGGAGGTTTCAATTTCAAGAACATACTGAAAAGTTCCTGTTGATCATTTGTCATTATACGCCCTGTAGTCAGATGAGGAAACGTATCTATTTCCAATGGAACATCCATGCGGGGAGCCGCAGTAGCCGCATGTTGTACCTCCGGACCCTGAGGTGCTTGTGCAGAAAACACTGGAGGTGTTTGACCTTGATCAGATAACCCACTAAGATAAGCAAGAACCTGATTGATCATCTCTGGGGTAGGTTGGGGAGGCAATCCCTCATTCTGTACTTGTTCAGTTTCCCCTTCCTCACCCTCTCTTACTACTTCTTCAGTCGGTGGAGGAGTCACTGCCCTAGTATCAGATGGGCTAGGTGCTCGTCCTCTTCCTCTAGAGGACGTCCTCCCACGACCTCTACCACGGCTTCTTGCCGCTACACTTACTCGAGCTACAGCCCCAGTGGCTGGCTCAGACTCTTCTTGACTTGCCGATGTTGATGTTGGCGCAGTCTTTGCTCTAGTTCTAACCATCTGCGAAATAGAGTGAAGATGGTCAGATACCAATTTGTATCACCTAGATACCAATTGGATCCAAGTAATAGCACGAAAGAAAGAATGAAAGAATGGAATTTTCCTAAAGTCTTATAGCTTCTTAATGAAAAGTAAAGGCGTCCCCCTACCGTTCCTTAAGACTCTACTAGACTCGTTCTTCTGTGATGAGACCAACGAACCTAATGCTCTGATACCAAGTTTGTCACGACCCAAATCGGATCACGACTGTCACCCACACTTACCCTCCTATGTGAGCGAACCAACCAATCTAAACCTTAACATTTCAATATAATATCAACAGAAAGTAATGCGGAAGACTTAACTCATTAATAAAAACCAATTAAATAACTTCTAAAATCCAACATCTATTATTCCCCAAAATCTGGAAGTCATCACCACAAGAACATCTATGATCAAATTACTAAACTAAGAGTATTCTAAGAAGCTAAAATAAGTAAAAGCTAGTCCATGCCGGAAGTTCAAGGCATCTAGACAGGAGGAAGAAAGTCCAGTCCAAGCTAGAAGCGTTAGCTCACCCTGAAGATCCGATGTGATGAAGACTGGCTAGAACTGCGGTTGAGTTGAAGACGACGGCACGTTTGCTGCACTCCACAAATAACAAGAAGAAAACATAAAACTAGGGGTCAGTACAAAACACGGGTACTGAGTAGATATCATCGGCCAACTCAAAATAGAAAACAGTATATACTAAGTAATATCATAAAATCAACTATAATACTCAACATGTAGCAACAACAAGTACTATATCATTAACAATTACCGTCGAGTTCACACATGAGGACTCAAGCCTCAATACCATACTCATTTAGGAATTAGATTCATTAGATTGAGTATATTAACATCTTTCAAGATTCATTATCTTTATTCCTCTTGTGTCGGTACGTGACACTCCGATCCCCTAATTCTATGTGTCGGTTCGTGACACCCGATCCCCTAAATCTACGTGTCGGTTCGTGACACCCGATCCTGTAAATCTACATGTCGATTCGTGACACCCGATCCCCTAAATCTACGTGTCGGTTCCTGACACTCGATCCCGTAAATCTACGTGTCGGTTCGTGACACCCGATCCCCTAAATCTCATTCTATCAATTCATCAAGCCTTCTTTTATACCAAGGCATCATCAATCTCATTACTATAGTTCATCAAGCCTTCTTTTATACCAAGGCATCATCATTAACAAGAGATTGGGTTTTTATCAAGATTTGGGATTCAATAGCTTCATCATTCTTATTTCATCACAATCATATAATCACATTCATGCATGCATGCAATTAAGCACATAGAAGGGTTTACAATACTTCCCAATACATATCATTCACTATTAAGAGTTTACTATGAAAGCATAAAACTATAACCTACCTCCACCGAAGATTAGTGATCAAGCAAGCAATTTCCCCAAGCTTTGTTCTTCGTTTTCTTTCTTCCTCGTTCGATCCTCTCTCTCTCTTTGTTCTTTCTACTTTTCTTATTCAAACCCTCTTTCTTTTACCCTAATTAGTATATACTTAAGAATAAAAGATGGCAATAATAACCCACTAATTAACTTAAGGTTACCTCTTTTAACCCCCAAGTAATTAGACTTATTAAAATTAACCCACTAACATTATAATTAAAGTAGAAATAGTCCAAAACGCACCCTTAAAATAATTACCGAAATCCGACCCAGCCTGGGATTACGCAGCCTGTGACGGCCCGTCCCGCCTGCGACGGTCCGTCCTGCTGCTCTGTCACAGACTTCAGAGACTCAATTTCTCTGAAGAGTCTGTGACGGTCCGTCACGCCTGTGACAGTCCGTCCTGCAATTCCGTTACGAAGTTCAGAGAGTCGATTTCAGTACCCAATTTTCAGAATTCTAAGTATTTTGGAACGAGATACCCTCGACGGTCCGTCGTGCCTACGACGATCCTTCGTGCCTACGACGGTCCATCGTGGGGCCCATTGTCTTTGTCAGTTTTTCCAGAATCGAAGTCTGCTGCTCAAAACGACTAAACAGGTCGTTACAAAAACATAAGACATAATAATACAACACTTAAGAACTTCACAGTAAGACATGAGTAGGGAATTATTGAAACTGAAGGACCCCTTTCCTTGATCTTGAGAATCATATATCAAGCTCCTCAATCATAGACATCATTTAAGCATCCATAACCTACACGTATTGTAAAAATTAGAGAAGAATGGTATAAGTACCAAAATGCACTAAATATGACAACCATGCAAAAACATGCATTTAAAAAGACATTTTCCTGAAAATCATACTTCATGCATTTTTGAGTAAATCTCCTTAAAACCTTTACACAAATACATTAAATCATCACATAATTAATATAGACATATTCAAAGGCCAAACATCACATATAGAATTTAAGTTATTTTTTAGTCACATTAGAGTAAGCTCTTTTTATGTTACAATGATCATTCTTTCCTACCATTCATTAATTTCCCAATCAACCCTCTAGTGATACATGGTTGAAATGCATCACATTAAGGACATAAATAAACATAAATATAACCTACATAAGACAACACATATCATCATATAAGCATAATACATTAGCAAATTTAAGTTAAAACCTTAGGTATTACTTTAAGCTACTCTAATTTGTACATGTTTTAACCTCTCTTCATATAGATCATTATAATACCTTGTTCATGACCCCAATCTTTGTCTTATAGTTCAATAAACATATATAGCACCACAATCCCATATATTCTTAGTAAAACCATCATGAGACCACAAACCTTAACATTCAATTCATAGCTCAACTACAAAGTGAAGATAACACCATTCATGTTAATACAAGACGTTCATCATATAGTAATTTAGACAAATATAGTTCATATAAGGATAAGATCACATCTTATAGATTCAGACCATACACATCTTCATAAAGAGTATACAAATACTACAAAGTCATGCATATCGACATAAGCATTAGCATACACATTAAGTCACCTTCCTAGGACCTCCTAAGGATCTACTTGTGCAATGTCTAGATGGGTTCATTGTTTCCACCTATGCTAAGTAACCTCCCTTAAGTCCTCATTGTTAGGATCCTATTCATTTAGTTCCATTTTCCATTTTACTTTCGTGAAACTATAGCCTTAACCGACAATACGACCATGGGTGCTAAACGTGGAATTTGTTGTCATAGAGCCTTATACCAATGGAAGGTGTTCTTACCAAGAAAAGGTAGAACCTTAACATATGCTAGCATACTGAGTGAATTTAGTTCTAGATGCTATATGGCTAGCAAAGTTATGGATCTTGGGGGTACATGTGAAAACCCTCTTTATGCGAAGATGGGGTATTATGGTTATTCACTTACGGAAATATCACTCTAACACTGTTTCGGGTCATGAAGCTATCCACCCCATGAAGGTTATGGTGACATACCTTCCCATATTCGAAAGGAAAACACACTCATATTCAACTTCACTTGGTACTAAGCTAAGTTCCCTTTATTGAAAAGCAATTATTACATTAAATTTTAGAAAATATAAGCTTAGGAGAGTAATCCCCTCATATGCTTAGCTCATAGGTAATTAATGAAAGTTTATCAACCTAAATCATCTGAAAAGATTCTTTCACTTGGACATAACATAGGTATTAGCTCTATCTAGTTTAGGATACACTTGAGCAAACCTTTTCAAGGCTCTTCTAATGACTAGATAATCATTCATGTGTGTTTGTATACATATATGTGAGAAAAACATTCACATAAATCATTAAGTCAAACATGTTCATACATCCATATTCATACATATAGAAACAAAAACTAGAACTATCGTATCAAGGTACACATGTGCAATGCATTGGCAAATTCCCATACCCTTGCCCATACTAGTACACCTATAAAGTCATCGTAGCTTAGGAAACACATATCATACTTTAATAAACGTCATCTTAACATGCATTGTAGTAGACACTAGTGCATATGAGAACTGCCTTTCATTTACACGCCATGACCTATACTACTTGTAACGTCCATCTGAAGTGATTATGTGTTTACATTGGTCTACATGGTTACATAATGGATATCAACAACACATTGAGTCATCTACCCTCTATGACCATAATTCTATTTCAAGCATAGAGCTCACACACACAATAGCATAAGTGACAAGCCAACTTCATATTACACTTAAGACTCCTAACTTATGCTATTCATGCATTCACATAGGGGTTCGTAGTTAAGGCATTATTATCCATTTTAACTCATCCATATCATCACCTATACTTAACCCTAATATAGATATGCACATACTTATACAATAGCCATACAACATAAATCACAAATACAATACGAAAGTAGGCATAAGCTTGACATAGTGTAATCATCATAACCACATATTCATATTTTAATCAATTAGCCTTCAAGGACATTATGAACACATATGTAGGTTGAAAATATATTAAACAACTCCACCATAAGTGGACCATACCACACAATGCTATACATGGCTTCATAAACTACATTAATATAGAAAAGAAGAGGGATGAGCAATCTTATAAATTCATCAATCTTTGATCATAATTGATCAATACACCTGTATAATCATTTATACATTATAGAGCAGTACCTATAAGTGCTTAAATCATAACCGAAACTATGTACAGCTTGTCACAAGAGCATGTTGCAACTAGTGCACTATATCACATATAAGGTAGAAAGTAGAGAGTTAAAGACAATGAAGTAACTTCCCTACTTTTACTCCTCAATCATCATGTATCAATAATATACATTTAGGGCAGTAGACAATTAGATATAATCAAATATAAATCAAGCTTCACCTACCTAGAATTAATATCACATAATGTTCACTACAACATTCAAATTGTAGACTAGAATAACCTAGCTAAATTCATGCTTAGACTCCTTTTCTTTGATCATAAATAATTCATACCTATAAATCATTTAAAACATCATTATAATGCAGGATTTAAGTGCAAAATAATCTACACGAAATCCTACTACTATTTGCCATAACCTTTATATCATAATGAACTATTTTAGACATCAGTGAAAAATCAAAGAATCATAGGGTATTCGACATTGATCCACATGAATCACGTATTTACAATTCATGAATTTTATCCAAGAGAGGTTATAAACACAACCAACCTTACATTATCGAGTTCCACATTAAATCATTAAGAGCCCAATGTTACAATGAATCATGGAAAACTAAGATAAACATGTTCAAATCTTTATACATTGATCCACAAGGATTATTCATCATCAAAAAAATACCAATTAACGTAAACAACAGCAGAAATAACCACTTCAATGTAATATAATCATAATTCAATCGATAACAAGTCAAGATCACAAAGCCCATGGAAGGACTAAATGGATTTTGTGAGGGAACTTTGGCTAATCATGCAACTTGATTAAAATAACGTTCAAACAAATACATTAAAATCAATTCATCATCATTTCACCATTTAGAATTTTTTTAGAAAGAACCCATGGATAGATTGAAGAAGAACAACTTTGATCATATATTCTCTTTGAAAACATTGAGATTAACTCCCTAGAATGAAGGATAACAAGATATGAAGTATCACCATACATTAATATAAATAAAAACCTCTAAAACATGGTGAAGAACCCATGAGAATAAAAGCTTCAAAAAATTCTTGAGCTTCAACAACAATGGAGGTTTCTAGAGAGAATATTTTTTTAGGGGAGGTTATATTTAACTGAATGGATTGGTAATTTGTTGGTAACGTTATTAATTACTTATGTATATCGAAAAATAGGTAAATAAGTTAACTAGATTTAGGTTATGATGTAGGGTGAATTTCCCATTCACCCCTTAAAAAAAGAGTCGTAATGCAACAGTTACAGGCCACAATCGACGGATCACCATCGACTGTCCATTAGTCAATCTACTGGCCGTCTGTGGCTTCCCCAGTATAAGTTTCCAATGACGATAACTCACCAAAGGGCCGTTGGTACACCAACTGGCTATCATTTCGTCCGTCGATTGACACTGCCAAGGCAACGTCTAGAGCAGCCTTAGGTCCTTCTTGTGGGACTTTTTGCGGGGCCCTTTAGAAGTTGTACCCGGAAGTTTCCTACTTAAATAATATAATTAATAATTTGTAACAAACCCACATATGTTTTGCCAAAAACATAAATAGGTAACACGTCCAAGCATGCTAGGCCCCATTAAGACACACTTGGGTGTCTTACGGGCTAACTTTGGAATGTCTTGAACGTTCTTGGACGTTCGACGTCCAAACATCACGAAAATCCATATAAAACCATTAAAATAATTATAAATCACTTAAAGGATTCATAAGATAATGACACACAATGTATAAACACACATAGACATGTGTGGCACATCGGTGAGTAGTCATGGAATGTCTTGGTCGTCCCTAGACATTTGACTTCCAAATAACCTTAAACATTACACACATCCTATACACCATTTTATAATTAATTTTAGGACCTTATAAACTTAATACTAACATGTTATTATCTATGCACCCTAACTCATTTTTGGGTCTTACATATATCTTTTATGTGATATTCACTTGAACATGTTCCTTATACCCTTTTTATGAGATTTATATTAAAGAGCATGAAAAACATATCTTAAAGTAAATGTGCATTTTACAATGGTTTTATTTCATGTTCACCATGCTTAGTGCATTCAGTGTTCTAACTCCATATGTTTCTCTATTTCTACAAGTGTAGGTAGAAATTGCGGATTCCTTTCAAAGTGAAGCTTGGGAAATAACATTCTCTCAAAAATCTTCGTATGTCCTTATATGTTCGATGACATGGTTTATGTTTCAGTTTTACTTTTATAAAAGACTTTATAATAGACCATAGTTTTCTCTCAAATGTAAAGGGTTGTGACCCTATAATATTAGTGTGTCTAAGATGACTTATGAAGAGACATAGTTCTTTCTTATATTTTATAAAGAGTTTGACTATTGTTGTGATAAGTTTTAATCTTACAAGTTCATTAATGTACACGCTGACTAAACATTCAACCGTAGTACAATCTGACAATCCTAATCACTATGATGGGAGAACTCTTTGTTAGCATGTTCACTATAACCCATATTCCATCGTTATTCTTCAAAGTACGAGGAAGTCCAGGAAAAAAGTACATAGTCATTCTATCCCATTTCCATTCTAGCATGAACAAGGGTTGTAGTAAACCAAGTGGGACCTGATGTTTATCCTTTACTTGTTGACAAACCAAACATTAACATATAAAGTCCGCAATGGATGTCTTCATACCATTCCACCAATAATGTTCTTTGATGGTCTGGTACATCTTTGTACCCCCATGATGTATTGTGCATTGCAAATAGTGCAGTAAGTGCTTCAGTTAGTATTTCTGCCTCACTCAGTCATCATAAGGGATGCATAACCTGTTTTTATAAAATAATACATCATCCTCTGTTAATGTAAAATCAAGTTTTCCCCATTTTTTGTTTCGCTGTTCAATTTTATATGTTTCTCATCTAACTGTTGACTTTTTCATCTTTTCAAGTAATATTGCCTTTACTTGAAAATTATCAATAACTTTAACATAAGAAGAAAGGGAAAAGGACTCAAAGAAATTGTTGCAAAGGATTTTCGACTTGAGGAATCTAAAACAACATTGGCTTTACTTGGATAATAATAAACTGTGTAATGATATTCCTTGATGAGTTCAAGTTATCAATATTGTAGAATATTTAGCTTTTTTTTACTACCAAAGTATATTAAGATCTTGTGGTAAGTAAATATATGACATTTCTTTCCAAATAAATAATGTCGCTATATTATTATAGCAAACACAATAGGGACAAGTTCCAAATCATGAGAAGGATAATTAAATCCATGGTGTTTTTATTTTTGAGAGTCATAACAAATAACCTTCGCATCTTGCCAGAAAAAAAATCCTTTAGCATTTTGAGATGTGTCTATGTATACTACATAATCTTTCCCTTCAATTGGTAGAGTAAGAATAGTTGCTTGAGTTTACAAGGATTGTAATTATTCAATTCTCTCCTGACATTTGTCAATCCAAATAAATTTTACTTCCTTTTATAAAATCTTAGTCGATGAGGAGGCAAAAATAGAAAAGCCTTTTACCAATACTCTACAGTACCCTGTTAACCAGAAGAAACTTCGTACCTCCATTGGACTTTTGGTAGCTCTCCATAAGGTGGCTGCCCAAAAAACTATTCACTGCTCAAAATGCATACATATATACCTATATGTATAACCCTGACGTCCCTTTAAGTTTATATATAATTTTGACTAGAATATTAGGTAAATACCCAGTATATTTAATTAAATCACGATCACAATTATATAAAGAAAGATTGTTAATATCACAACATTTCATGTTCCCAAATTCAGAATAAAATATATTCTAGTAATTAAGGAGTGATGCATATACATGCCAATGTTGGTTTAGTATTTGAGGAGTGTTACAACCTTGTAGGAACGAATGAATGATTTTTTTGTGGAAAGAAGGGTCATACGATGAATGATTGCCCAACACTCTTGATAAAAGGGAGAGAGTGAATACAATATTTTCTTAATTTCTTGCATCATGGTGCTCTAAAGTAGAACCAGTTCTATACCCTTCAAGCTAACAAGGACAAAAGAGCCAATCAAGATAAAGGTAGAGATATGTTATAGTTCCTTTTAGTTGTGAATATTGTAATGAGGTTCTTAGGTGGTTGTCATGTTATCCTTAATTGGTTTTTGTCCTAAGTGAAGTATTTTATGTTGAATTGTAGGTTGTGGTATGTTTTTATATCTTTTTTCACTTTCTTGTATTCTTATTCAAGCTTGTTGCTGGGAGTTCCTTGTAGTTTCTATGATGTTATGGAGTAATGTGTGAAAATGTGTTTCCATGTTCTCCTCATGTTATGTGTGTTTTAATCTAAATTTAAGCTTATGTGATAAAATCAATTTTCATTATGGTGTTCCTCATGTTGATGTTAATCAATGATAAGTTGCCTAAATAATTAATGAATTGACTTGTTGAGCATGTATAAATGTGTCATTGGAATGTGTTGCATAATACCTCATAATGTTGTAATGAGCATGATGTGAGTAGGAGAAGGTAATACCTCTAACGGAAAAAAAATGTTGATAATTTGGTGCATAATAAGATGCAGAATTAGTTACTACTTTCTTGTAATGCATTGATCATATTGATGTGGAGTGCCTGTTCCATCTATGTTCATGCATTTATATTGGTATTTTATGCAAGATGGGCTTCTAGTATTGAGGTTGTACCCTATATAATACATAAAATGTCATTCCAGGACGGATTATTCCAAGTGGGTGATAATGTAACGACTCGAAAAATGATAGGATACAATTTCTCCTAATTGGAAGGGTTAGTGTAACCTTAATTTGAAGGCAAGGCTCTTTTATAAATAAGTTGAGATACTAATAAGACTAGGCTGCAAGAAAGGGCATACGCTAACAAAATAAAGTGGAAGAATCCTTGTCCTTTGATGTTCCTTTTTGCGATTGGACTACTAAATTGTCCAAGTGGCTTGGGGATTTACCAAAGTGCACTTGGGGTTTCCTAGTAGGCTTCTCCATTGCTCTAGATACTGCAAAAGGGTGATCGAATTCGTAGCTCGCCAAAAAGGTTGGTGAATATCCCATTGGCTCCTCCATATCCTAATGAGCTGCCCATTTGCGGAGCACACTTGAAAATTGGGCGAGCCAAAGTCCACTTGGTGAGTCACCTAGTGTCCTCGGCGAGCCATGAGGGTCAATGATCTAGGTAAGTAGGGTGAGGCCTAGAATTTTAAGTTGAAACAATATGGTTCCTTAGATATTTTCCAAAGTGGAATCTTTATTATTTTATTCCTCTCATAGTATGAATATAACCTTTTAAGAGGTTGAAATTCCTTTAATTAAGTCACTTTTTAAGAACACCCAAAGCAAATGGGAAAAGAGTTTTTCCAATCAATATTTTTCATCTCTAAAAGTTCCCATTGTACAAGAAGTAGAAGGTAGCCAATGAAGATAAGATTTTTGTTCCTCAAAATTTCGTGGGAAATGTATAGCAAAGTATGGTAGTCTTGATTCTTTTCTTACTTTTCATCTAACGAGCCGATTCCAAACGTAATTTCAACTAATTAAAAAAAACCTAGGGTTTTACTCAATCTAATGGGTCCCATCAAACATTTTCAAATGGTTATTAATTTCATATCAAGATTTTTTTAGCTTTAGTTGATTTTAAGATGAAAAATACTCTATGAACCCATGACTTCCCTCATTTCATAAATTGTGCCGTTACAAAGTGGGTATAATAAATATGAAAGCATGTGAATAGAAACCAAATTTATTTGGGTTATTTAATTTTATCATTACTTATGTCTTACTTATATTAAATTTATGAATATTTGGTGACTTGTGTTCATGTCCTTGAAAGGGGAAGTTAAAACCAAATTACATGTTGAAGTACAATTCTGCTTAAGCAATTGATAAACTTGAAAGGTGGAGGTGTTTAATTACTATATATGATTATTATGTGATAGTATGTGTGTGTGATCTAAGTGATGTTCTAATGGTCCTATTTAGAATGTTGTTATGTGGTGATTTAATGTGTATTAACAATTAACCATTATGAATGGTGATAATATATATGGAAGGCTATTCTCACATATACACAATATAATTAAAGAATGAATGAAGTTTTTAATGTAATGTTAATGATAATGGGTTGATTAAAAGGCTATTCTCAATTGTACTCTAATAATGACAAGGAATTATCGTGAAAGGACTTTCTCACAATAAGAGGTTCTTAGGTGAAAGGTTATTCTCATCTTTGAAACTACGAGCTTTCCAATGAGTGAATGAAATTTGTATTTTGGATGGAACCACATATGATATTTGTGGCTTAGTATCCAGTAGAGATCTCTTATCACATAACGAAGTTATGAATGAATTTAATGTATGCTTTTGAGGAATAATTCTAAGCATCAAGTGAATATGGCTTGAGATGGGTGCTCATCTAGGAATTGAGGCGAGATATCTAATATCAGCTTAGTGAGATTCATGCTCATCCGTGAGTTGTAGCTGAGTATCTAATAACTATATCCCTCTCCCTAAAACCATCTACCCACATAGGTCTAGTAACTGGATCCCCTTAACGTTAAAACAATGGTCCTACCTATGGAAAGTAGGGATCCCTTATGCGGTGACAATGACTAAGTGATTCCATAAATTGCTCACATGGTCTATGTCGTATAAGTCTTACCGCCACAAAGAATCCAAATGAACTATGTCTTCTTAAAGATGCATTACATAGTTTAGGTGGTTTGATAGGATGCCATATATGCATTTTGCAATAGTAATTTAGAGGGACATGGAGGGTTCCTTTTATTATGTATATTGTAATGAATGGGAATCTATGTGATGTTAATGATAATGTTGATCAATTGTATAATGAATAGAGGCGTTGCTAATGTAATGAAGCTAATGAATAATGTTTACTTGTGTGTTTAAATGAGATGATGCGTTTTATACTTGAATCATATTATGAGTTACTTCCTTTTTATGCCTTATTATATATGAATGTGCCTTGCCTATGGTAACCTCAAAGTATTACTTGGTGTGAGTAGTAGTATGGGATGCTACTTGCAGATTGCACAACTATGTCTTTAGGTTGTCTTAGGAGAGGGTCCTCCTGTGATTATATGGCTTCTGAAGTTTTTATATTCTCATGTATGTGAATTGTGTAAAGATCTTATGGTTATATGGTAAGTTTGCTTTTAATGAACTATTCACGACCCGGATTCTTGAATCCGAATCGCAACCGTCGTCGTTGACCTCTCAGAGGTCGCAGACAAGCCTCTTCTTGCGTGCATCAGATTCATACGGTTAATTTTATCGGAAAATCTAAACTTCTTGTTTATATTTTAAGCATACGTAGACTCATATTGTAAACATACAAATGTGTATTTGTAGGGAAGTTCATTGCTCATATATCAACCATCTAGTTATAGAAAAATACAACTTGAAAGAAAAAGAATCTTATGTGATAAGTAATACTTGCAAAAATGGCATCATTACCAGCTTTTGAATAAAATATGAAAGAAACAATAGTGGAACATATTTCACTATTTTAAACCTACTACTAAGAAGAAATGTAATGGCAAGCATCCCCTAATGCATGAGGACCTACCTAGGCCGGATGAAATCTCTAAGTATGAACAACTGCAATGATACCTTCGACGTCCACCTGAACCTACACCTAAAATATTAATATAGTATGGAATTAGAAGACTCTTGTACTAAGTATGGGTACATGCAACAACACATAACACTAATCCATTAACAAGAATGGCTTTTGCTAATCAACATGCTTTCTTAGAAGGTCAAGTCTCTTGACTTGCCAAATTCGTAATAGGAAGGTCATGCTATGATTATGTCACACATAATACATACATAGGTTCACATAACATACATTTCATGTTTCATATATCATACATTTCATATCCACGAGACCTTGGAATCACTGATGTTTCATTAAGAAATCTCGAGTGAGGTCCAAACATATGGGACCTCAACCCGAGGGCATCCTTTAAAAAACACAATGTCTGCTTCATTCGTTCAATCATACTTCACATACTTTATTTCATTCATTCATAGACTTATTTAAACACCATCTATACCTAGGCTTAAGTATAAGACTCTCATCAGTATCATGAACTGCAATAATCAAAAATGACCTAATGTTAATACTTGAATCTCGTTTTACCTACTGATGGTCTTGAACAAACACCATTGGTATCGTTCATTTTATTATCTTTCATACTTTGAGGAACTTTAACCTTAACCTACATATAATGTGAGAATCATGAAATATGGTTTCTCCCCCACACCGAAAATAGGTGGAGTCACTAGCCAAAGTGAAACAAAAAACATGCTAGCTTTAGGGGTTCGAACCAAGCTAGTTCCCTATGTTTGCGACATATTTCAAAGACTAGGAGATTTAGGGAGATCCATACCCACCTTGGTGTAAAGTCTCAACTCATGAGATTTATTTGAACCTCCGCCCTTCCCGAAAGAAGGCATAACCACTCATAGCTTAGATTAGAGTTTCTATTTACATTAAACTCATACATCATCGAACCTTGATTTTTAGCATGAGGTAGTCATATCTTATTAGAGGATTTATCATCTATTCTTTACGTATTAATTGTTAATTTTCTTTATACTTAAATATAGAATGTGATTGAGACTTGTCTATTAATATTCAACACTATCATAGGTAAGTACTTGTAGTGACCTTTAATTAGACTTGGTTGAAATTTGTCTCACTATTTATGATAGCCTGTTATCATGTTGTCACGATTTTCATTAGCGTCATAGTTTAACATAATTCCTTACCTTATTACGTTAATGTTATGGTAGTACCCCTTTCGGGTTACATTATAAATAGGGATTACATTCGTGATTTAAGTGTTCTTAGATTCTCTTTTGATTCAAGACTAGGCATTTTGATCACTTATTACCTTGCCTCTCATACTTGTGGCTTAGGTTCACTAACCTTGCAACGTACGGTGGACCTAAGCTTCTACACACACCATCCAAGAGGCTTTACTCATAGTTTGATAAGTGTTGCATGATCGTCTAAGAGCATATTGTGCAATAATTATACATCTTGTACTTTCAGACAAAGAACCCGAGTTCGATCCCTAGTGGCTGCATTTTCTTTTATTATATGTAAGACTTATGTGCCTCACAATTTCGATCAGGGGGATCCGTGTTGGAATCCCTTGGGAAACATATATTTTTGATTATATATGAGACATATGCATCTCACACGTTTGTCCTTGATGCCTTTTTTGATTGTCATCTGACACACAGCATTATTTCCTTCTAATTCACTCAAGACCTCATTATTTAGTGTTAGAACCTTGAGGTCTCAGGTTCGACTCCTAGGTGTAAAATTTTCTTTATTGGAATTTATCTGAATCTTCTTTAATTAGAATTAGGTCTTTAAGTTAATTTACTTAAATTTTAGTGTACACAATTTTGTTTAGATTTTTATATCAACTTTAATCAATACTTTAGCCTAAACTTATGTCCCTATACCCGTACCATTTCATGTGCATCGATGTACATGGCCGAGAGTCATAGACTAATTTTAATACGATTATTAGTATTTCATTTTAGTTAATCACTTTCACTTACTTTTCATGAACATGAAGGTTTCATCATCATATGTTAATAAAACGACAATCACATAGAACATAATTCACCATGTTCTTGTAAACAACCCGTAATATGGATCTCATTGTAATAGCATTATCGTGTACATAAAACATACATACAATCAGACACATATAAGATGATCGTACGAATTGTAGAAACATCACGTTGCACACAATCACAAACGTTCCAAAGATTGTCTACCAGGAAACATACAAATGTATGCATCAACTTTTCAGAGGATCAAATGACAGGGGCATGCAACGGAGGCAACCTTATTTTTCGATTGGAATACGAACTGAACCTTATGGAAATCACAGAAAGGGGACCAAGAGAGAACAAAACCTATACCTTTTTCAACTTTGACAACCAGCCACAACTACACGTCCTAACCCACGCACAACCATCTCTTACGAGCCTTGATTCCTGTTCACAAGTAAAGTTCATTACGTGATTTCTTAAAGCATATAGGCGTATAACTTTTCTCTTTCTGTTTGATGGATAAAGTTGAGAACTCTGTAGAACCGTAGGTTTATTTTTTCTGTTCTTTAATTACAATGTAAAGCTGAAAAATATTTATGAAAAGATAATTAGTTAAGAGTGCACATTGAGTATACTCATAGTGGGAGTCGTGCGCCTCTTTCCTTGGGAGTTTATTGTTGAATTATTCAACACTATTTAACAGATAAAATTAGAATACGATATACATATTAAGTTACTATGATTCCCCTCGTGATTTTTGTCTAATATAAAATCATTTAAATCGCCCCTTTAGTGGCCCCAACTCGGCTCGAACCCGAGTGTGGAGATCTTGTAAAACTCGGGTTTGACCATCAAACCTTGAACCATTTTTACTAATTAAAAACCTTACTTAATTAATTATATATCATCCTAGGGTAATTACTATACTACCCCTAGCCCCAAAATTACCTTTTTACCCTAAAACCATTAAAACCTAGGACTAACCGTCTAAGTTTGGTTAATACTCACTTTACCTATAAAAGTTTACTTAATATTTCATCATCATAAATCTCTTTTGGGAAGTATCTAAACAATAATAACAACTATACGAAACCAAAACTCCAAGACTACCAATTTATGCTCATTTAACCCATTTGTTTAGTAAAAAATTGATGGAAAGCTTTAACATGAATTCATTGAAGTTTGAACGTTAAAATAATCAATTAACATTATAAATATCATAAATATTTCATTAAAAATGTTTTCATGCAAGACCTATGTTAAGAGTTGAAGATAGTAGAAACTAGGGTCGAAAACTCATTTTGAAAATTCACTAGAACGGAATCCTTGAATAAAAGAGAGTTCAAAGATTGGGTGAAATACCTCACATTGAATAAAAACCAATGATTTTTGATGAATAAATGATCATGAACATCCCTCCTAGAACCTATTAACTTCTAACTTCCATGTTGACTTGAGAGAGTATCCTAAGAGTGAGGGGTTTTGGGTTTTAGGAAGAGGGGTCTAAAATGAGGTATTAGGGTTTAGAAAACTTTAATGTACATAATAAACCCTAAAAATAACTTCCTATGGTCATAAAATACTTGGGTTGAATTACCAAACACTCCAAGCGAAGGCAATCCATTCTACAGCTTTTGGGCAATCTCATAACGGACCAAGAAATGGACCATTTGTCAAAAGACGGACCATTGGTGGGGTCTCATTGGTTGAGATTAGATCCAAATATATCCTTCACAATCCCAACTTGTATTTCCAATCGATGCCCTAGGTTGACTGACCATTGGTGGACCAACGTATTGTCCTTAGGGTTGTCTATTGGTTATTATTTTTTGGCATCTTCATCAAAGTCCTAGGCACTTAATCTAGGGACCCTTGTGGGTCCTAGGTGCGTCATGCTCAGATGTTAAACCGATAAAATAAGTCCTTTAGATAGTAGTAACATCCCATATAAATATCAAGCAAAACGAACACGTAAAACTAACTCAAACCCATCAAGACAAACAAGTGCTATCTAATGCACACCTTGCGAACGTCATGGACGTTCTTGAATGGTTGAACTCTAAACTTCACACAATGACTAAAAACACTAAAGTAAATCATTTTAAATCAAAATTAACTAAACAAATAATCATGATGATCTTGTTCATCGTAATTCGTATTGGGGCGTTACACCTTCTTTAATGTTATGATACATCTTTGTAGAGCTTGGATTAATCGAATAATGGGAACCATGATATTCCTCGTAATCTGTTTCCTCAAGTCATTAACATTGAGAATGACCAATATTCCTTTATTCCTCATGTCCCATCCCCCCTAAGAAGAATGACTCATTAAGATTAGCAAGAACCGATTCCTTCAACTCCATCTATGATTGATCAAGGTGTTGCTTCGACTTCACCTCAACCACCAACACGCTTCGAAGTTATGATGGACTATAAAACCACCATTTCGAGAATATTCAAATGTAACACTTAAAGGAGCCAGCTTATGAAAATCTTTAACCAAGTATTCCTTGGATTCATCAACATGAGACATACTACCCATGGTAATAAGACTTAGAGTATCCTCAACAACATTGACCTTGTTGGGGGTGATAGATAACAATCATTTCTTTATCTTTCAAAAACTCCAACCACCTTCTTTGTCAGAGATTCAACTCCTTTTGGGTAAACACATATGGAGGAGCCTTATAGACGGTATACACATCAACATGAACACCATAAAGATAATGTCTCCATATTTTCAACTCAAACACCATAAGTTGTCTAGAAAAATAACATACTACATTCCAATGTTGCATAAGGACACACACAAAGCCCACTCGGGATGCATCACAATATACAATGAAGCCCTGTGTACCCTCTGGTAGAGTCAAAACAATAGTAGAAGTAAGACTATCTTTCAAGATTTTGAAGCTTCTTTCACAAACCTCTAACAACTCAAATTTCACACTCTTTTAGGACAAGGTATTCAAGGGAAAGAAATGAATGCAAAACAATCTAAAAACCTCCTATAATACCCCACTAGACCCAAGAAACTTGTAATGTCGGTTGGACTCAATGGCCTACTCCTATTCTTGCCAACCTCCGTTTTCGTTTGATCAACATCAACTCCCTCACTATAGATGATATCACCATGAAATTCCACTGACCTCAAACAAAACTCATCTTTTCTACGCTTGTAAAATAGTTGGTTTCACTTGAGAACTTGTAACACTACTCTCAAAAAGTCCATATGTTCACCTTAATTTTTCGAATATACCAAGATGTCATCAATGAAGTCAATGACAAATGAATGTAGGTAACTTTGACTCTCCCGATTCAGGAGATCCATAAATGCCACTAGGATATTACTGATAACAAAGGGCATTACTATAAACTCATAGTGACCATATCTAGTTTGAAAATACCATTTTCGGTATGTCCTAAACTCTCATCCTAAGTTGGTGATACCCCGATCTCAAGTCAATCTTATAAAAGTAGCTTTCCCCTTGAAGTTGATCAAACAAGTTGTCAATTCGAGGGAGAGGACACTTGTTCTTAAGAGTGACTTTATTCAGTTGGCGATATTCAATGCACATCCTAAGGGAACCATCATTTTTGTTCACAAACAATACCGGAGCACCACGTATAAAAATAACATGTCTTATGAAGCCTTTGTCTAGTAAGTCATTGAGTTAAGCTTTCAACTCTTTTGATTCGATCAGAGTCATCTAATAAGGAGGTATTGAAATGGGTTTGCTACCGGATAGCAAGTCGATACTAAAATCAATTTCCTGCTCAGGAGCGATTTCGGGAAGGCCATTGGGGAAAACTCCAGAAATTTCCTTACTACGGGGACTAACTCAATGGGAGGATCTTTGGAGACTAAATCTTTGAATCTTATAATGTGGTATAAACACCCTTTGGATATTATCTTACACGCCTTTAGACAAGAAAATAATACGACATTTACGGATAGAATTTCCTCCCTTCAACTCTAAAATGATTCATTAGGAAAACACAACTTGAAAATTCTTTTTCTAAAATCAATGGAAGCAAAATAATCATGCAGCCAATCCATCCCCATAATGACATCAAAATCAACCATATCAAGTTCTACTTATTCAACATGAATTACTCTATTGGGAAATTATATAAGTCAATTTCTTTATACCCTCTTTGCAACAACCGAATCACATACCGGTGTTGTTACCATACATGGTTATTTTAGAATATCGAGAAAAATATAAAACTTTGTAGATAACAATGGAGTAAAAAAGATAATGTATCACCTAGATACAAGGTAAGCATAAAAATCAATTGACAAAACTTGTAACATAGCAGTCACCGCATCTGGAGAACTCTCTTGTTTTCCCCTTGAGCGAAGTGCATAAAAGTTATTCTTGCTAGAGTATCAACATTAGAACCACTTGATTTTTTTTTCCCACTACTCTTGTCTTGCCCTTTTATATTAGGGAAATCCTTAACCCTGTGACCACTTTTGCCACACCCAAAACAATTGTCCATCCCGACTAGGGATTCCGAAAAATACTTCTAACCACACTTTGCAGAAGTTGGTTTCTAGATTTGTCAACCAATTGTTTCTTCCATTATGAGACTTATAGTTAGACAACCTATCATCACGAGCCTTGGGAAATATTGGTGTAAGTTTATTGGAGAACCTCTTCTAGAACCTAGGCTTGTCTTGAATATGCAGCGTCCCCTTTGAAGTACCGCCATTATAAGACTTGACCCTCTTGGACACTAATTATTCCTTCTTAACGTATTATCTTCTAATTGTTGAGCATGAACTAGGAGACGAGATATATTCATATTATCATGTAGCATATTCAAACAACATTCTTCCACTATTTAATCATACAATCTCGTAAGAAAAAGAATCATCTCTTCTCTTGGGTTAGCAACCAAGGATGGAGAATACTTTTACAACATAGTAGACTTTTAGAATTAGCCATGTACACTCATACCTACTTGATGAAGGTTGATGAATTCTTCCACCTTATCTTATTTCAAATCTCTAGAAAAGGACCGATCAAGGAAAGCTCTCTTGAAGATCTCCCAAGTCACTGGACTACCTCTTAGCACCCTATTATCTCTCCTGTGTGTGTACACCAAGCTTGCGCCACATCTTATAGTTTACAGTTTGCCAACTCGTCCTTCTCTTGCAGTGTCAGACCCATAGTAAAAAGGATCTTATATACATCATCTAGGATATCTTAATGGTCTTCATTTGCTTTTGAATCGAAGAACATGGGATGATTTATCTTAGTAAAGTGTCTTAAACGACATGTCATAGTGCTAATATAATTAGGAACATGGGGTCCAACCTCCATATTTAACTTGGGCTGTCATAACTTGGACTGGAAAAGTGACGGCATTATATTTAGAGGTCATGGCATTGGACAAATTGAGAAAAGTTGTTCTTATCTCTCCATCGGTCATTAGTGGAGGAACAATCGAAACATGATCACCCATAGAAACTTCTTCAAGTTGAGGGACATGATTGTCTTAAGGAGGAGCTTGGTTGTAACGAGCCCCTGCATTAGTAATCACTTCCTAGGCCCTTTGTCACGATGTTCTTCGAGTATTCATACCTATAACCACAATAAATGGTTTAGGTGAAAGAACATCAATAAAGACTCTAGAGGCACGAAATATGAGTACTACAAGATGAGAGTTTCATAAGCATCACATACTTTCTAATTTATATGTGTGGCGTGCTTCACACATATGAATAAAAGTATACATAGACGTTGATTAGTGAGAGATCTATCCTAAGTATATCCAACATCTTGCTCTAATAGCAAGTTTGTCACATACGGGGATAACTCCCTAGAAGTAACCAGTGTCATCGTCCTAAGAGAGGATTAAGTCTAACACCTTAGCTTTCGTCATACCATTTCATAGATTCACCTGCGGAAAATTCAAACTTCTAATCTACTTCTACATTGATGTTTACATAGATCATTTGCTTCCGCGTAATATATATATCTATATATATATATATATATATATGTATATATATATATATGTATGAATATATATATGGTGTTTAGATAGACTCCTCACATAAGAAGCAATGCATAGGCTTCTAGTTTTATTTTACATGTAAAATATAGCAATATAATCTCGTAGGAAGTCTAGGATAAGTCTCATATAAAACCATCTAGAATGAGTAAAACATTAAGCATAAACCTTACTATATTACAATAAAATCCACATATAGGAATATACAACCATAGTCTTCAAATGAAACATAATGAACTAAATTCTCTTTAAGACTAAAGCAACATCCAATAGGTAGATAGAGTCATCGTCCTCAGAAAGTGAGAACGTAACAAAATTAGAGAATAGTATTCCAAGACTTCTTCAATATCCCTCCAAAATCTCAATGGTCAAAACGTACATTTTTCAGTAAATTTATAAACATGAGTTAGTACACCACTCGTACTAAGCATAGGTATAATGCACATAAAACATTTGGATGCATGTATGAGAAAGGGACATTTTGTGTAGAAGATACCATGTCATTTGAAAGTCTTTAATGCATATTCAATAGTCCGTATAAGATAATAATCATATATACATTGAGACAATAACATCTTCAACACCAGACAAGCATCATCATGCATAATCAAGTCAAAATATGTATAGCATATTAGAGCAATAATAAAAAAACTCCAACATCATGTTATACCAAAAAAAAACGTGTATACGATGTTCAATATTACAACATATACAAGACCCTTACTCATAACCCCGCATCAAATCTTCAAGTTCAATGACCAAGTAAAGTCCCATAACTTACTCAACCAACTAAACCAAATAAAGGATCATAAGAACTACCTAACATCAAATAATATAGCATCAGGAGTACTCATCATCATATTTAACAACATAGACCAATAGCATGTTCATACATGAAACCATCTTTCTAAAGTATTATAAAAATCTAAAGTTAACATATGAATATGTTCACTATATAATAGCATAAAAACATAATAACATCCTTCTAAGACTTCCCACAAGGCTAACTAGTGCAATATATAGGTAGAGTCACATAGCCCTACCTTCACTAAATCAAACCTCTTGAGTAATCTTAGTTTAGAAACATATTACCTTAACCGACATAGACAAAATGAGATAATGTGGAATTCAGTTTCATAAAACCTTTCACCGAAAGAAGGTGGACTACTTGACAAGGTATTACCAAGACATGAACATAGCATTGAGGTGTATCCACTAGGTAGTATTCCTATGAGGGAAACATAGTTCACAAACTAGGAGATATTATTTGGGACCCTCTTTATGCCTTTGGCATTAAAGTCTCCAACCTCATGAGAATAGTGGTGATCCTACCTTCCCTGCTTGAGAAGGGATACTCCTAACTAATAGTTCACTCGGTGGTAAGATAATTTCCTTTTGAAATGTCTTACATTAAGAAGCATAACATTGTTTAGGTCATATAAGAATAGTTCCTTTTAGTCATTGTCATTATCTCAATAGGAATTGCATGAGAACACCTTCAATTACAACCCTCAAATACTAGATTAGCACATTAACATCATTATATTATAATAAGGCACATAGGTACTTCATAACCTACCATATATCATTGCATCTTAAGCATAATCTCACTATCACATAAACAAGACATTTAAATTGCATCATCGTACCACACCTACTTAATCAAATCACGAGATATAATTCAATTGAACTTCATCACCAAGTACAAGACACCATTTTTGAAGTAAAGGTTTAGGATAACAAACACTTACCCAATCTCCTTCAGTAGCCATCATCATGGCCTTACCATAGACCAACCAATTTAATCCCACAATAGGTGTAGTAACACCATTCAACATTAATTCATACATAAGTTGGTCAACTTCATCATCACTACCCAATTAACTTTAATTCATAACCTAGGGTTAGGGGGGAAAGGGATCATCATGAATTCTTAAACAAATAGATCCAATCAAAACATTGCATTACCCTAGGCAGTCGATGAACGAGGTAGAAAAGATACAAAAAGTCTAACAATCAATATATTCATCAACCCACATATATTTATAAACAAGATCAAAGAGATTAGGCAATTGGGGAAAGAGACATGATCTGCACGATTTTCTAACAATTAACATATCAGAACAATCTACAATTAACTAGCCCTAGGTAATCATAATTAGTCATAATCAATCATTAATTGTATGTTTAGAAGAAAACAATTGGAATTGGGTGATTTTGAAATAAAATTTCAAAGGATCTCTTGGGAAAAGGAAACTCATGAGTGAAAATATCATACCTTAATTAAGTTAAATCCACCAAATTGTAGTGAAATCCTAGAGAAATCGGTCTTTTTCTTCAAAATTTGATGTTTCCTTAATAAAGGATTTTGGGAGAGAGAAGGTAGAGAGAGATGAGAGATTTGGGGTATTGTTTAGGGAATTTGATATAGTTAGTGAAAAATAACATAAAACTCACCCTTATTAAATATATAGTTACCCCTAAATTGCCTAATATACTCGTCACTTAATTTTGTCTTTTTGTGAAGTCAAATTTACTTAATATGACGCAGATGAATCTGGGAAGTGTTTGCGCCTCGAGAGAGCAATTTCACATTTATTTTCAAAAATCCAAGTTGAGCCAGTGGACCTCGTGGCCTATGCTTAATGTCTTACTGTGAATTAAAATATTGTGGAATCAAAAACTTTTTCAAATTCATATATTCAAAGACATCATTCAAAAACACAAAGGATATGTATGTCTCATATGTCCATCTTAAAATTATCTTGAAAACTAAAGTAGGTACACCCCTTTACAATCGTAAAAAAAAAATGTGTATTACATGAAAGAGAATAATCTTCTAAAGTAACTCTCATCAATCTATGAGGACTTACCACTTAGCCTTAGAAGGATCTTGATCCAAGAACTTGAACAAGAGAAATGTTATCACTTGCCGGAACCTACACTTGCAGTAATACATGGTGACAATATGGGTTAGCACAATTAAGTACTAAGTATCATGGCGATGCAAAAACATGCTAAAAATGGACATTTTATTTGAAAGTCATGATATATGCCATTTTGATAAAAACCTTCATGTACTTGAGAATAAGAGGAATAATAACACATAACCAACAAACAAGACATTAAAATACAATAGAAACAAAACTAATTACCTTCACATAAGCCTTCACCTCAAATAAACCATAAGCTATACTTTGTGTAGTATATGAATAGTGTCTTATACATCTATTCCAACCAAGTAGCACCTTATGTTCTGTTACAACCAGAAAATGACTATGCTAAGTAAAGCCTAAACATACATAGAATGCCTAGTTTATGCCTGGTTCACATAGCTTGATGCGTGTGGAACCACACCCCTTGACCTATTCACCAGCAAAGAAAAACCAACTTGGTGAGTTGGTTGATTTGGGAAGGGTTGGTTCCATCAATGTTAGGTCCTACCACACCAAAAAAATACACAATTTAGGAGGACCACCAATTTCTCATACTTTAAGAGACTTAAACAACAAGAGGATACAAAATTAATCTACTACTCATTATACAAATAAGACTCATATTCTAAATATAAATTTTTAGAAAAATCATTCTTTACACGTTATCATGATCATATGGATCAATTCTATACACATTATAACCATTTTAAACAAAAGAATAATTTAATAATTTTTCCAAAAATCTTTACAGTCAACTGCCAACAATTAATTTTTAAAAAATGCAACTCTTCATAAAGTTATGATGATAGTATGACAATATGAGAGACAAAATCATGTCAAATCAATTTACAACATAACCATAACTTCATAAAATTCACAATGCAAAGAATCAATGAAATTCAATTACAAATAGCCTCCTAAACATAATGCAACATACAACATGCTTCTATGACTTTATATCTCTCAAACTTGAATAGAATAAAAGAGATAACAAATCAAAACTACACTTTTCACCATACTCCCCCACTTAGAAGGAAATTATAACAACTAAATAAAGATAATTAAAACTTAATATCATTATATCCATCATCAAGCTCTAATCCCTTAGACCAAGTGCATAGAAACAATTATTTCTTGGAACATTATCTCCCGGAGCACTAGGAGAATCTTACTTAGTATCTTTTCCTCTACACACAATAGAAGGACAATCCCTCACCTTATATCCATACTTTCCACAACCTAAGCAATTATCGCTACCAACTAGACATTTCCCATAGTGCTTCTTCCCAAAAGTAACACAAATTATCTTAACTCCTTGAGAAACCCTACAATTCTCAAGTTTTATCTTAGGATGCCTAGCTCAATCTTTAATTGGAGCCTTCTTCTTGAACCTACATTGGTTTTTCTCACTTGATCCAATCCTCTTCCGATTTTTAGAAATCCTTCAAGTCTTGGACTCCTTCAAGGATTAATCATACACCATAAGCCTAGACAAGTTCATGTCATTCTGGAGCATGGCCGTACGACGCTCTTCTTTCACAACGTTTTCAACATCGGTCAGAAACCTACTACTCTTATCCTTGGGTTAGACACCAATGATGGAGCATACCTAGACAACATGGTTAACTTCAAGAAATACTCTTCTACACTCATATTTCCTTGCTTGAGATAAATAAACTCCTCCATATTCACCTCCCTCTTCTCATGAGAAAGTACTTCTCACCTCCTTAGCTCTTACCACTCTATGTGACCCGACTTAACCGGCCTATAATCCATCCATTGAGTGTACCACACTTGAGCAACATCCCTCACTTAGTATAAAACTAACTCCGCTATCTCCCTACAAGTCCACCCCATGGCACTCAACACCTTATAAATACAATAAAGAAACTCTTGGGGATCCTCTCCCACGTTAGAGCCTAGAAAGATAGGAGGATTCATCCGTAAAAAACCTCTCAATTAAGAGGTCATAGTACTCTCCCAAGCATTAACCTTTGGCACAATGACTCTAGTCACATGAGTAGTCATGGATCAGGATAGAGCAAGTAAGGCATCCCTAATCTCTCCATTAATAAGGTTCGAGGGAACAACCGGAACATTATTACCTTTACCCGATAGGAACATGATCCCCTTGAGGAAGTTGAGTACCTTTTGGAACTTGTGCATGTTGGAGAAATTTTTCCACTTGGGGAGAAATTTCCTCATTCACAATCTTTTCTTCAGTCCTCTTAGCAGTTATCCTTGTAGTTGTAATACTCCAAAAGTCTAAAACCTAATCTATAGTCTAAAATGATGTCTAAGAGTTGCAACATTTTTTTTGAATCACTTATATTGTACATAAGTAATTTATGAAGTTTTAGAATCAAAATGTCAAGGAACATCGATGATGTCTAGAACTAATTAAAGAGGTGCTAGTGTACCTTAGTATATTTGACTAAGTTTTAAGAATTGAAAAATGATAAAGTTTTGTTGTGAGGTGTCTGACATGTATTATAGTTATTTTCTAGTCATAACTTATGGGTACGACTCCCTAAGGACCACAAAGAGACCTTGAGGAGGACCCTCACAATTTGGCAAAATAGCTTTCATGAGGCAGTGTCCACCAACGGACTACAAGCGAAGAGGCATGGTTCATCTACGAGGTGTCGATGAAGACTTAGAAAAATTCATGAAGGGGTTGGTTTGGAAAATATCTAACAAAAATGACCGAAATGCAACACGGAGGCTACAAATCCTGTCGGCTGACCTACGGTCCGTCACTCGGGGTCTCATAGGCCAGGCCCCTGTATTGATGCCTTGTTTTAATTAATTCATTTAATTAGTTAAAGGTTAGGGTATTATTTAGGGAATAGGTTTGATTAATTACGTTATTTAAGTCCCTATATAAACTACCCTAAGCCTCAAACCTCAATTAACTCTCATATTTTCCTAAATCCAATTGCTCTTCCTTCTCTCTTCTTTCTCTTTTCCAAAAGAAACTCCATAAAATAAAAGTAAAGGGGGGTTCTAGGACTGAAAAGGATCAATTTCTATCCATCAAACATCATCAATTAGTCAGGTATGTTGTTCCTTTATCCTCTGGGATTTCTTTTCGCTAAGGGTTCCTCCTAATTGATTTCAGAAGTGTGAAATTCAAGTGGGTTCCTTCCAATACAAAATTTATCTTCTGAATTGATTTATTCATGATTAATATGGGTTATTATGAGTAGATTAACGTGTATTATGATTACAATAACCTACTTCTTGATGAATTGACATAGTTTGTTGAAGATGGCCTTTTCCCCTTAACCATAATTTATGATCTTGAATCGAATTGTATCGTATTGATGCAATTATCATGGTTAATATCTTAAGTACTATTCTATGTTGTTATTATGTCAATTAAGCGTATATTGTGATTGATTTTAATTCAAGTATTCTAGTTCTTGATTAGTTCACCTAGGATGTGAAGTAGATTATGAATATGACCAAGTCTCTAATTCTAGGCTATGAACTAGTGATGAATTATTGTGTAGTGATTCAATTGAAATCATCATTATGATGGGTACTATTGTTTCATGATATTACACAATTTTTGGGCTTAATTATATGATTTAAGGTAAGACCTTGATAAGGTCATTGTGAAGGATATTTGGTAAGTCTTGTGATCTCAATCCTTTACTTCAATTATGATTATTTGTGATTGTGTGATGAAGTTGTAATGAAGTATACCTTATGTTGAGATTGAAAAGGTTGGTATGATTTTAAATTATAATGTATTCAACTATGGATCGTGATTTGTTGGCTAAGATGTAAATATTATAAGGATGAGATAACTTTAAAATGTGAGTTATTATGACATGACTATGTAAATGTGCTAACCTCACATGCATAAAGTGTAATGCAAGGAAAATACTCATGCAATTTTTATTGATCTATGATGATAATTATATAAGGAATAGATCCTCTTACCTACATTGGGATATGATGATCAATAAAGGTATTAAAAACATTTCCAAATGGACTCTAGCTTAGATGTGAGTGAACTAGTGTGAGGAGTGTCCCTCCAACATAAAGAAGGTAGTATCACCAATGTACTCATGAGGTTGGAGACTAATTCAAGTAGAATAAATAGGGTCCCAACTACTTCTCCTAGTTAACTAGCTAGTGGATCCACATAGATGCTTTGTTCTTGTTTTGGTACTACTTTGGCAAGAAGTCAGCCTTTTGTTCTGCACAGGGTTTCATGACACCGAATTTGATATTTGCTCATGTGGTCTATGTGTGTTAAGGAAAAATGTTCCCAAAAGGTAGAATGAAGTAGTGAAGTGAACTCTAACTAGGATGACAAAAGGAATTTAACTTAGTGTTTTAGGGTTATGTGACTCTACCTATACATTGCACTAGTTTACCTTGAGGGAAGTCTTAGAAGTATGTTATTATATATGTATATTCTTATAGATGTAAATGACATTTATATGATGATCTTACCTGTTAATGACATTATATAATGTTAATTTCACATATGATCATGTGTTTGGTATCTATTGCTAAAGTATGATGCTATGTACTCTTGATAATATGCTCTGTGAAGTTGAAAATTATTTATGGTTCTTTTTGGGGTTACTTGATTGAGTAAGGTTATGTGCCTTTCTTTGTCATTGTACTACTGGACTTAATGTGCGTCCATGAGTAATGGTCTTTATTTGGTTATGATGTTATAAACTCTTATTCATGCTTGTTGATGTTATGACTTGATGATAGAGTTTTCTTGATTATGTTCTCAATTATGTTTATATGCATGTTTACTTGAGTAGACTTAGTATTGTTGGTCATGTAATGTACGTGGTCCTTATTTAATGAATATGTCTTATTGACTTGTATTAGTTCTTGAATATGCACAAGGTTTTTCAAAGGAAGTTGAATGCTTTAATGAAATGTCCCTTTTTAGCATGATTTTATGTTGTGTGCACATGGTTTCATACTTGGTACAAATTGTGTACTAACCCCAGTTTCCTTATCATTTTAGATTCCGGTCACTGAAAGGCTTGTGACGACTTTTGAAAGAAGACTTTGATTCTCATTCTCCAAGTTGGGTAGGTTCTCACTACTTCAAGGGCAATGACATTTTCTAGCATTCGGTATTGATTAATCATAAAGACACTATTTTCATTTCATTGATTAATCATAAAGATACTATTTTCATTTCCTTTCATTTACTAAAGATTGTATAGCCTATATGTGGCTTTTATTGTATTGATTTGTGGGCTATGCCCAGTTGGTTTACTCTTGTTTAGATCGTTATGAGATTCAACATCCGTTTTAAGACTATGTTATATTATATATATATATATATATAAGATAACATAGGTAGAGTCCCATAACCCTACATGGGCTAAGTTAAACCTCTCAAGTCACCTTAGTTTTTCTTCATTTAATCATTTTTAACTTAGGGTACATTTTCTTTAACCGACATAGACCACAAGATCTAAGTGTGGAATCTGTTGTTATAAAACCTTACACCAATTAAAGGTGGTCTACCGGCCAAAGTAAAACAAAACATAAACGTATCTTTCTAGGTGGATCAACTTGCTAGTCTTCCTGTGGGGGAAACATAGTTCAAGAACTAAAAGATAGGTATAATCCCTTTACATACCATTTTACAATTGGGCCCTCCTCTCATGGGAATCCTTTAGAAGAGTATCTCTATTTAGGGAGGCAACGACGCGTTTAGAACTATAGGGTAAATATTCCTCTATGGGAAGTCATCACCTCCCATTGTCAAGTTCACTCAGTGCAAAGATAAAGCCCGTTTATTAAATGTCTTTAAGCCTTTAATTCTCAAACATAGCTTAATTTAGGTCATAGGGTCTAACCATTGGATAACATCATCATAATCATAACTCAATAAGAATTGCATGAGTAAAATTCCTTTCATTACAATTCATATAAGTGAGATTAACACATCAATATTTCATATCCTAAGAAACACATTAAAAGTCATCACCATCCTTATAACACATATAACTTAATCAAACTCACAACATAGTAAAGACATTTCAATTCAACATCATACCACCCTATCAATCCTAATACAAGTCTTACTCCAATATAAAATCATGACCTAATCACAAATAACCACAATTTGAAGTAAAGGATAGAGATCATAAGAATTACCATGTCTCCTTGGTAGTTCATCATCAAGTTTATACCATAAACCCTCAATTGAACTCAATTTTGGGTATACAACATCATAATTCAATAATCCACATGATAACAAAGCTAAGTGAATCATTAGATCACAATTCAGTACTATATCATAGCTTAAGATAAGGTACTTAGGTCAATTCACTTCCTAACCTAGAACACCTTCTCAAGACCTATCATTAAAGATTACAATTCACTCTAATTTATTTATGACTACTGTAACATCATCAATTAATTGCAATTCATCCAATAACAATATCATTGAAATAATTTCAACTTAATTCATGTCAATATCAAACCTAGGGTTAAGGGTTAATGATCATCATCTACAAACTAAACAAAACTATAAATATATACCATAATTGAGTGACAATACATGTTAATGTATTCATATTATCTAATAGAAAACAAAAACAAACCAATTCATAGCCTAATTTTCGAGATTGAGAAATACCCACATGAAAACCCAACTTTTTAAAATATTTTGAAGGAACCATTCGAGTAAAGAGGTCTTAAAGGTGAATTAGATCCAATACCTCAAAGTTTGATGAAGATTTGATAGATAATTCGTCTCTTTACAGTCCCGAAATTCCTCCCCTAGCTAGTTTTAAATCTTGTGTTCCAAATACAGAGAGAAAGAAGAGACAAGGAAGAGAGTTTGTTTTTTAGAGTTATGTTTAGTCTAATGAGAGTTGGGGTCTTTATATTGGGGATTAATTATCTTAATTAGAATACCTTAATTCCCTAATTAAACACCTAAAACCTTAACTAATTAGATGAAACTAAGTTAAAATGTGAGGGAAATTCGACCCTCACAGACAGAACCATGTCGATGCCCTGTGGCTTAATGGACGGACCAGCCCCCTTTCCGGGCTGCACGTCCGTCGATGAGTTCAGAGACTACATAATTGGTGTTCTTCAACAGAACATCCAATGTTGGTCGTCAAATTACAATGATTCCCCATCAATCCACACACGAATCGCCAACTATGTCTCGTGGTTACACACTGCATAGGCAGAGCTGACACCAACGTGCAAAGGTCATCCTCAAGGTCCCTTGGTTAGTCCTTGGGGATTCGTAACCGGACGTTTCAACCATGAATTGACTTAAACACCTATTAACTAGCCTTCCACAAATTTTCATGGATATTTGACTCTTAAAAGCTCATCAAATTGGCTTCGGCATGCTAGTACCTCCTAGAACTAGTTTTGTGACATCATGGACGTTTTTGTTGCTAAACCTCCTTAATGACATATATTCATTAAGATAGGGATTAGAACATTGTTTAGACCAAATTTCACCTATTTTAGTCTTTAAGATTCCTCTTGGATTTTCAAAGTGTCACATTAAAACACCCACCCTTAGGAACGTTCGTCCCCGAAAGACACATAAAATCTTAAGAACAAAAAAATAGACTCAAGACTATCATCCCAACCAAGAACAATGCATAATAACATCAATCATACCACTTACACAAGGAAATTCAAAACTTTAGTAACAACACATAAGGCTGAACATTACATTATGAGGAATATCCTTCTCACAACAACAACATGACCTCAACATACTTTACATGAGTCAATTATGTCAAAGTTCAACTTATCAATAGACTACATATCATTTCATAAAGACTCATCAAAAATCAAAATAACTTAAATTTTAGTCATTATTTTAATTATTAGTAGGAACTACTAACCTTAGTAATCAAATAGATAAGGTTAATGGGACTTCATGTCGGCTTTGGCCTCCTATGTTGCACTCTCAATAAGTTGATTCTTCGATAACACCTTTATGGAAACCACCTATTTATTTCTTAACTCATTGACTTACCTATCAAGAATTTGAACCGGAACATCTTCATAAGAGAGGTTAGTTGTCACATCCGAGGAGCTCCCCCTAGAATTAATATTGTGTACTTTACCTCTCGAAGGTCTTATTCAAGCCCATAGTTATCATTCATCGAATTGACATAGTATATTTAGCGGAAAATTTACAACTTTTGATAGTACATCATATTCCAGAAACTTAACTTCATATAAATATAACTTATAAATCATAATACATTTTTAGACTCTAAGTATCTTTGTCATTTTAGACTCAAAAACATTAGACTACATTAGGTACAAGACCCTTAAAACATAAAACATAAAATATAACTAGATAATACTTCATAATCTTTAAATTAAGACATGAGTAGGGATCCTTGGAACTTAAAGACCTCTTTCCTTGAACTTGGAAATCTTATATCAAGCTCCTCAATCATAAACATCCTTTAAGCATCCAGAACCTAGACATTGTGTAAAAAGTAGAGAATAATGGGATTAGTACAAGAATGCGCTATGTATAACAACCATGCAATAACATGCACTTAAAAGGGCATTTTCTTGAAATCATACTTCATGCCTTTTTGAGTAAATCTTTTTAATCTTTAAAAAATAGCATTTTTACCATTCATATACTTCGTATAAACATATTCAAACGCCAAACAACACATGAGATCACAAGAATTTATGACATTTTTGAAGCCACTTTACAATAAGCTATTCCTACTTAACAGTGAATATTTCATACTTTTATTCATTAACTTCCCAAATAACCCTCTAGTGATACATGGTGCAATGCATAACCTTATGGCCACAAGGGAACATACATATAATCTACCTAAGACAACAAATATCATCATATAAGCATAATATACCAAATATACATTTAAGTCAAGACTACATTTGCTTTACAGTAAGCTACTTCAAGTTGTAGTTATTTTTAGTTCTTTTCACATCAATCATTATAAGACTTTGTTCATAACCCCTAATCGTTGTCTACTAGTTAAATGAACCTATGGATCCCCACAACCCCATACTTTATTAGTAAACCCTTCATGAGACAACAAACCTTAACATTCAATTCATACCCCAACATCATTATTACTCATTTTAAATCTTCATAAGATCATGACATACAATATATAAATACTTATAGACATATAGGTGACTAGTCCTCGAATGTTTTGGTCCCTTTGTCGTTCGACTTCCAAATCAGCTCAAACTTTACACACGGCCCCTAAACCATATTATAAGACATTTTAGGACCTTATAACATTATGACAAACATGTTAGGTTCTAGAAACCCAATCTATTTTTGGGGTCTTACAATATTCCCCACATGGAAACATTCATCCTCGAATGACACTTAAAAATTTTTTATCGCTACGAGGACTTCAATTCATTATAGAGATATTCATACAAATCATAAATTCATCAAAAAAATTTAGCACTCAATGAACACAAGCAATCAAAACCATTACTCATTCACTCTTCTATGCATCAAACACAAAGTCTCTTATCATGTTCATAGGTGGAGCATCCTTCTCTGAATCATAACATGGTTATTACACTTCAATATATTTAGAACTCATCTTGCAACTATTCTTTAATTTACACTTAGGCTTATTTCAACAACACTCAAGAATAAATGAGGCACTCATACTTCATTGCACATAGACTTGAGTTAGTTGAAACACAAAGATCTTTATTAGTTAGGCACAGTGCCATGAATGTCATACTCAACCATACCATGTTTAGTAATGTCCTTGGAGGAATGTCCTTATCCTAAACACACTTACATGTATCAAGAGTTCACACCTAAACAAAATACAAGGTCAATTGCCTCTTAAAATGATAAATATTCAACTTTTAAACAAGGGCATGCTTATGTTTCCTACATTGTGAAGTCTAAATGGTAGATCACACCAAATACATCACAACAAATAGGGAATCATCTCACGGAATTTAAATTTATAACATGGTACTGACCTTCAAAATAACTATCATTTAAGAACAATAACACAAATCATAGGCACACACATGATCATTTAGCTAAACATACTTACATTTTTAAAGAGTGAACCTACATTTATGCATTCTAAATCATAAAAGTCACATAATTTTAAAGAGACTCAACATATTTTATTTTAAAGAGACTCAACATTCATTGCAAGGCTAAATATTACACCTCACAAATGACTATTACCATGTTTATTATTTTATTTCATGAAGTCAAATGCAATAGAAGCATATCAAGATGCAAATCAACATGAGAAACATGGATTTTATAAAAAAAATTCTTTCCTGCTCCTTTGAATCTTCACAATATCTTTAAGGTAATGTCAATCAATACACACAGTAAACATATAAAGTTCATGCAATTCATACTTTATATGAAAATCTTATACATGAACAAGCTTAATAAAAATTCATTAGATTGAAGTTCAAGTAAGAATAGAAGGGCAAGGTAAAAAATATCTACAACCTTGCCATTCCGTCACCATCCCCCACATAGGGTAAACCCAATTACGAGCAACTTAACCTAACCTCAAGATTATCTTAACTAAATAACATTCATTTTCATCACATAAAAGTTTTTAAAACTTTAGAAGGATTTATAGTAAGTTAACATAGGAACACAAAGGTATTCTAAACCTTATCACCTAGTCCATTTATCCGCAACTATCAGGATAGGCCATATCCTTCAACAACATAAGGTCTGTATACAATACCATAAACACCAAAGTCATAGACAATTAGGGAAGACAATAGAGGACACTTAGCCTTAACAACTCTTTCTTTTCTTTCAACATTAATGTAAGGTAACTTCTAGGTCATTCAAACCCATATCATTACCCTACATAGATAATATTACTACCCTCAATTCTAAGGAAACATCAATTCCACAACATCAAGGGGCTCACAACACAATAACAAATTAGAAAAAATTCTATGACTCATCATTCCTTAAGACTCTCATTCTTCATTCCAAATATCAATTCTCCTTTTTTATATTCATTATCATTCTCATATGCATCAATTCGATACATTTCAACAATATCTAATTAAAGAATAATTTAGTTGGTTTCCAAAAAATAGTACAGTAAGCTGCCTAGCATTACAGTGAGCATGCTTCAACATTCAAAAAATGCAATATTTTGGCAATTGATGTGGAAATTGTAACAATATAAGATACCAAAGTTTACCAATACAAGCATGCTATCATCTCATCTAGGATCAATATCTATATAAAAAACTCCAATCCATACTAACCTACTTATCATAGACCACGTAGATAAAAAGGAAAATATTGAGCACCTTTAAGTACATAATCTTAGGGTACCATGCTTCCATAGGTAGTCACTAAGCATTTCAAGTTCAAATCGTATAATAAGGCTACCATCATGCAAAACCATATAGTAAGACATTATTTCGAAAGAACTCGTGTCCACCATAATAACTTCTAATATGATTTAACCATATCATGACATACATTTCTCAATATAACATGCTATGTCACATAAATTTCACATATATCCATAATTGACATCATATCATGAAAACATACCGAAATTCACCATTACATATACTCATTCAAACCGTAAAACTAAGATAAGCATTTAAATTCACCTTTTCTCCCTCAAGCATAGAGAACAATCTCATCCAAGCAATCACATCAAAATGACCACTGGACAAAAAATATAAAAGAGAGATCTTATAGATTTAATTTCTATGGCACGATATGAGAACGATGAAAAAGGAAAAATCTATCGTCCTCTAGACTCTCATACCATTTGATGAGTCGCGAATCACCACTAATGATACAAGACTCTACTAGACGTGGCAATATGAGACTTCTTGGACCCCAAACCACTTTTAAAACCTCATGCTCTTATACCACATTTGTCACATCCGGGGAGCACCCCCTAGAAGTAACATGGCGTACTTGACCTCTAGGAGGTCTTACATAAGCCCATTGTTATCTTTCATCATAGTGACATAGTATATTTAGTGGAAAATTTAAAAATTTTCATAGCACATCATATGCTACAAACTTAAAATTCATATAAATTTAAAGTATAAGTCATAATTCATATTTAGACCCTAAGTCTCTTTGACATCTTAGAGTCAACAACATTATAATTCATCAGGGACACCACCCGTAAAGCTTAAAACATAACTATATAACATTTAACAAACTTTAAATTAAGACATGAGTAGGTAATCCTTGGAACATAAGGACCCATTTCATTGATCTTGGGAATCACATACCAAGCCTCAATCATAGACATCCTTTAAGTATCCATAAACTACACTTTGTGTAAAAGGTAGAGAAGAATTGGGTTAGTACAAGAAAGCACTAATTATGGAAACGATGCAAAAACATGCATTTAAAAGGGAAATATTCTTGAAATCATACTTTATGACTTTTTGAGTAAATCTTTATATAACCTTTAAAAAATATCATTCATATACGTCATATAAAAATATTCAAAGGCCAAACATCACATAAGATCACATACAGAATTTTTGACATTTTTGAAGCTACATTACAATAGGTTATTCCTACTTAACAGTGAACATTTCTTAATTTTATTCGTTAACCTCCCAAGTAACCCTCTAGTGATACTTGATGCAATTGAGCACCTTAAGGCAACAAGGAAACATAGATACAAACTACCTAAGCCAACATATATCATCATATAAGCATAATATACCAAATACACATTTAAGTCAATACTACATTTTCTTTACAGTAAGCTACTTCAAGTTGTACTTATTTTTTCTTCTTTTCATATCCAGTATTATAAGACCTTGTTCATGAGCCCAATCTTCTCTACTAGTGCAATCAACATATGGAGCCACATAACCTCATACATTCTTAGTAAACCCTTCATGAGACCACAAACCTTAACATTCAATTCATACCTCAACAAGTAATCTATCTCATTATGTAGGAGGGTCCTGCTAATCTTATCTAATTATAAAGGAGAGTCTTGTTAAGATAAATTCTGTTATTTAGGAGGGTCCTTGTAATAAAAATATGTAGGTGGGTCCTTCAAATTTAATCTCATTATGTATGAGGGCTGTTATAATTTAAATTCTGTTACGTAGAAGGGTCCTACTAATGTAGATCACATTAGGAGGAGAGTCTTGCTAATTCCCTTATGTAGGAGGGTCCTGCTTACTATATCCCATTATGTAGGAGGGTCATCTAAACCTAAAATTCATTATGTAGGAGAGTTTTGCAAATCTCATTATCTAGGTGGTTCTTGTTATATTAATTTTCATTCTCTAGGAGGGTCCTTTTATATCAAATCAATTACATAGAAATATCTCACTTAACAGAATTATCAAATACAATCACCATAGAATTTTTTCTATAGTTTGCACTAGCAAAATAATGTTTCCGTTGTTAGTAGGAAAAATAAATACATGTACCAAAGAAAAAAAATGTATGACAAAATGCAATTAAACAGTTTGTTCTCTAAAAATGAAAGATAATCGGGTGTTTGATCACAATGGTTAAAATGCAATTAGAGTGCTTTTAATGATAGTTATTTAGTTTTAACAAATAAAAATTTCCCCAATTTTTAAATTGAAGAACTTTGAATTTCTTTTTACTTTATTATTTTTCAATATTTTTTTTTAAAAAACATCAATGTTTGATCATTGAAGGATATGAAATTTTATTTTGTGAGACTGATCCCTATTATAAGACTGCCCACATATCTTATATAACAAGAATCATATCAAATGTAGTTCATATGAAAAAAAAAAATTTTTTAAATTTTTCTTAAAAATCTTTTGGAAAAGGAATCAGTTCATATTTTACAGTGTCTTACTTTGGTTGGTACTAACATTTAGTATAATGCATATGTTTCACCTTTGAATACTTTCTGACAAATTGAGGCCAACTTTTGAGTGATTCCTATAATTTCAAATGGTATGTCAAACATACTTAAGTGTTTAAAAGTTAAGGTCGTCTTACCTAATTTAAGGGATAATATTATTCATATCATCATGTTTCAAGTTCTCTTAAAACAAATAAAGTCCTCTCTCACACACTATAAAAAAGTTTAGATTATAGGACATTTTTGAAAGTGACTCATACAAAGAAAGATGATCAATGCATGAGATTGATATGCCACATGCTTGCCCTCATTTATGTATCCACTAATATGACAACACAAAAAATTACATCAAATAGGACATGTCTTGGATTTGTAATGTAGTCTTAGGGAAATCTTCGATATTCATTTGGGATAAAGTGACTATTTCTTCTTAAATTTGTATAATGATCTCATTTTTTTCATTTTAGCATTTGAAATTCATTTTTGTTGAAAGTTCCCTCAATTTGTTTTTTCATTTTCTCTCCTTTTTGTTAAAGATTTTTTCATTTTTGTCGTAACTTTTCTTTGACATTATTTTCTTGAACTTTCATATATTTTGCCTTTTCACTTTGTCACTTAATTGAGATATTTCGCGTTGTGTAGTTAATTTCTAGTGAGATCGGGGAGGTGAGATAAAAAAATATTGAATTTATGCATTAAAAATATATATGATAAAATAGAACTATTCAAATAAAAAAGTTCCAGACCCAAAATAGGAATTTACGGGTAATGTCTCATCCGATAGGCTTGAAAGACACAACCGGATCAAAGAAAACCTATAATTCTTTCCTAAATTAAATGTTGCTAAAATTTTTGCTCAAACTAACATTCAAGACAAGTTCTATATCAACAAAGTCATTCCGTTTAATTTTATTTTGAAAAATCATAACACAATGTACATGAAACATGAGCTCAAATTAATTTTAGTCTTTGAGGAATATAGTTTCTCAAGTGTTGCATAAATATATTAAGAGATACCAAAAAAGTTCTGTTGGTCACAACAATGTTGATTTGTATTTCTATATAGTTTAACATTTTATTATTTCTTTTTATGCTCATTTCTATGTTGATTTAAACGAAGTCAATATTTTTTTTTATATATTTAACCCCCTTCGCCTTCTATTTTTTTTTGCGTCAGTAGTTATGATAAGGACTTTTTAGATTTTTTCCTTTGTTGGACCAAACCTCAAAATAAGGTTGCCTATGTATCTTGTTGACAGAATCAGGTCAAAGGTAGTTGCAGGATAAATAAGATGTAAAGGATTTGTTTTGTTTTATCCTTTGAGAATAACAAATTCTATTTTTTAAAAAAAGTAAAAAAAAATTGTTTTTTAATATTTTTTTAAAAAATAAGGAATAATTTTTTTTATATGGATCCCCGAATCATATGATGTTGCCTATGTATCTCATCGAGGTTAGACTCAAGTGTATTGAATAGTAAAAAAAACATTTAAGATATTAAAACTTTCGTTTTATTTTGACAAATGCAATTTTCAAGGTATTATGAAAGTAAAAATAATTTTAATTTTAATTTTAGAAAGATTATTTAAAAAACCTAAATAAAAATATTGTTAATTTTTTTATTAAGTAATTTAAAAAAATTATTTTATTTTTAGAGATGTATAATAGTTTCAATAAGAAAAATATTTTCGTGTTTTCTCCTTTTTATTTTTTTAATAAGATCAACAGATAGATACTATATCATTTTTCTTTCATTGCATCAAAGATACTAAGATTTATCAACATATAGAGACTTTCTATGATTTTTCATGTAGCACATAAAATGAACTAAGCGGTCAAGTAAGAGAGGGATATTGGTCCAGAATGGACCCAAATCCTGTTTTGAGGATGACTAAGTCATATGAAAACGATGCAAATAATCGTAGTTTGTTAAGAATAACCATGCCTATAAACTAGTTTTTCTAGGTACAAACCTAAATAAGATAGTTATGTTTACTTTCTTACCCAAGTGGACCACTCGAGCTAGGGAGGGACAACTTATAGGTAGCAGCGCTATCTGACTTTATTGATGATTTAACTCCAACTAACATATGTGACTAAATTTTCTTCACTGGGTGTCAAAACACTCCAACTTTATCTCAAGGGGAATTAATATTTTTAAATGCATTTCTCTAAATGTGTGTTAACTGTGTTCAAAGACTTATAAGGTTTGCGTGAAATGATAGTTTTATAAAATTCAACAATATCAAAGTATTAAATCTGCAATAACTAGGCCTTCATACATAATATATCAAATAATAATAATAATAATAATAATATCAATTAAAAGTCAATATAATAAAGTTTGAATTCTGGTTATTCCTTAGTGGAGTCGCCAAAAGTGTCACACCCCTTTTTTTTGCGGCGGAGAAATGATTTTTCAAATTTATGTGATGTCATTGAATTATGGATTATCTTTTTCTGATCGCCTCTTAGATTTTATTTATGATGTTGCAAGTCACCTCTTATTAATTCCCAACCAATGGGAAATGACTCTTTATTTGGTCAGCGAACTAGAATTCGGATAAGGTATTGGATTGACCAATGGGAAGATTTAGGCACTATCGAATTCCATGGTTCTAGCTCAGTCTCTTTTATTAAGTTATACTTTTATTATTTTTCTATTTAGGATACAATAATTAAGGCCACTATTTGGTTATTTTTTTATTGTTGAACTTTTATTTGGTATTAACCTAGATGTGTAACAACATTCTTGGTCTTGACATTTAGAGGCATACCTGTCTATTCCTCTTGAGTACCTCAAACCTAATAATTTTTATTGACACATATTTATTCAAATTAACGAAATGTTAATTGTTACAATAATTCGCTAAAGGTGAGAACCACATTCTTGAGTTTCTTTTACTGTCTCAAAAAAAATGTGTAACCACATTCTTAATTGAAACAAATTTTTTAACACGTCAAACTCATCTATTCATTAAAAATAAATATTTTCCTATATACATAAAACCAAATAAACTTAAATATATCTAAATGTTGAGGACAATATATATTTATTCTAGCATAATTTTTACATCTTTTTTTTATATTTTAATATTTATATTTTTAATACTCTTAAAACTAAATTCAACATTATGTATACGCTTTCTAATCATACAAAGCAATAAAAATTGTTAATATAAATTTCAATCTTATTGGAAAAAATAAAAAACAATAATTATTTTCACCAAATAAAACTATTATTATTTCAAAAGAGATATAACACTTAACACATTCATTATTTCAATAAAATTATGAATAAAACAATTGTGTAAGAAAACATATCATAATAATTACATCAAAATACATAAATAACTTCAAGAGATAAGGTAAAGTTGTACCTCAAATGAATAAAAAATAACCGCAAAATTTTGACCAAATTTCGATTAAAACATACAATTTTTTTTTTTTTTGTGTTGATGTGTTGTATTTTTCTTGGTATTGCTGATTGTTTATGTGTATTTTTTGGAATGTGTAAGTATGTGTTGTTTGATGTAAGAAAAATGGATTTTTTGTGTTTATTTATTTATTTCTTTTTTCTTTTTCCTTTCTGCATGAATGTTTGTTTGTCCAGCCGATTTTTTCCTTTTGTTGTGAATAATTTTTTATTTTTGTTTCTATCTTCTATTCGTATATTTTTTATTGCTTTCGTAATAAGAAGATGAGAAGGTTATAGTGGGGTAGTATGTGTTGTGGCGTCTGTATTTCGTGTGTAATGTGATGGGGAAGTGTGTTAATAAAATATAAAAGTCCCACATCAATGATTAATGAGATGGGTTAACTCCTTATAATGCTTAAGCAATCCTCCTCTTTTGAGGTAGTTTTTGAGGTGTGCGTTAGGCCTAAAACCGAATTTAAGATGGTATCAGAGCAGGGTCCATCTCGCCCGATGTTGTTGTTCCTAAAATCAAAATTTCCCACGCCCCAGATGCTACACACTGGTGTGAGGTAGGTTTTAATGAATGACAAAATTTTTACATCGGTGGTTAATGTGATGGGTGGAATCCTTATAATGCTTGGGCAATCCTCCTCCTGTGAGCTAGATTCTGGGGTGTAAATTAGACCTAAGACTTAATTTAATAAATTTAGGGTTAAGGTGAAGGAAGGGTGAGGATAGTGGTAGGTTATATTTTTAATAATATAATATAAAAATTATGTAGTGGGGGTTATGATTTTACCAGACGCGAGAACGTGCTCTCGAATCGAATTCTGTCTTTTAGCTCTAGCTATTCAACTTGAGTTTGATATTTAATGCAAAATCATGTATTGAAAATGTGTGCATGGCTGGTTGTCTAGTTTTAGCAAAGAGATTGATGCATTTATTCCCTTTTTTTCATTATATCTTAAACTAAAATTGTCCTCATCTAAGATATCAATTTTTATCGGGTTAGAAGTAATGATTCATAATTTGTTGGATGACAATACATAAATTCAGGAAGTAGTCCGCATCATCCATAAAAGTTTGAGTTGTTAACTAGTGAAGCTATTTGTGGTCTTTAAAATATAACTTAGGGTATAAATTATCATAATTCAATTGAAATCTTGACTCTTTTCATTTTTTAAGATAGTTAGACAAATAAAAATGTGTAATTTGTTATTTTTTCTTGACAGAACGCATTATGAGTAAACAACAATACATATCACATTGACTTTATTAAAAGTTTATATAATAAAATTTAGTATATATAGTTGGGAATTAAATTTCTCACATATAACATATACCGTAACGTTAAGTTCAGTTCTCTAACATTATATGTTTATTAGGAAAAATGGAATATGATTTGTCAACGAAAATAATTACATAAAATTTTAAATCTTATGCACAAATCTCGTAAAGCCATCTTCACCAACACTATATATTTCACTGCTCAAATAGTTGAGATAGAACACATTCTTTTCGACAAACAACTTGAGAAATCCTTTTCTATTGAATTAACTCATGTTTATCCACCAGCACGAAGGTACGACAAAGATGAATGTTGGTGATTCTTTTTCTTGATCAAACATCCAAGAACAACCAAGACGTTTGAAAACTAGCACAGTTGAACTTGTGTATAGTAGGGTTTTGTAGTTGAGTTTCAGGGAATTATATGAGAGTTGAATTGAAATTCGATAATTCCTACACGTAGAGTCACATGTAAAAGATCAAAAGGTCCTTGTACGACTCCCCATGACCGTCCTGAGGGTCCCCAAGGAGGATAATGACAGACCTTATATCTCCATTCGTCAAGGGTTGAAGATGTACAAAATCTTGTTCCATATTGGCATCTTCTTTAAGTGGAGGAACTTGATCACCATGGGGAGGAGCTCCCGCATTGAAAATTTCATCTTCAAGTCTTCGTGCCATGTTCCTTCTTGTGTTCATTCATACAATAAGCACAAAAATAAGAGTAGATGCAAAAGCACATCATAAGTATACTCTAATGGTACAATACAAGATTTCCAAGAAAATGAGAATTCCTAGGCATCATGTAGATTCCTATCCACAAGTGTGGTGCGCTTCACAATTATGAACATGAACTTACATAGACGTGTTTGAGAGAGACACCGACTCTAACATAATTCAACCTCATGCTCTAGTACCAAGTTTTTCGCATATGTGTTTACCTAAAGAAAGAAGAGAAAGATAGGAGAAGAGAACTTCGTATTTTGGTAACTCTTCAGGAGTTATCTATAACCTTTAATGCTATTAATAGATTGTACAACAATAGTCCCTCGGACATAAAAAGTAATAACGAAAATAGCTAACCCAATAGCAGATTCTGCAGCTGCCACCGTTGGAACCAATGAAGCAAATTATTGACCCATCATATCATTTGAAGAAGCACAAAATACCAAAAAGTTCGAATTCACAGCTAATAACATTGATTCAATTGGCATTGACATAATAGGAATACTTCATCAATTAAGGAGTTTCGCTCCATTGATCGATCAAAAATTCACTTCTTTAGGAAGGAGCTGAGAGGGTTCGGACCGGGGTGATTTAGCGAGTAGATGGACCGGCATTCAAGAAATCAATCATTCTTTCTTTCGGAGACTTCGAGACAGTAGAATTCTGACCTTCCCAATTTCATCCATCCGGCTTAGCGCCTCATTAGCGTGCTCATCTACGAGCTATGCTGGTTCTGTAGAGTAATGGCCCGCAAGAAAGGAGAGAGAGGCGGGCATGGCGATAGACCCCATCACGACTATTCCATTCCTTCTGTACTAGAGTTCGGTTTGGTTAGATGAATGATTGAGAAAGAGGGGCCCAAATTTGGTCTTAAACTTTAGTAATTTAGTTGAATTGCCACTAAATGGACCGCTAAAAATAAATAGGTAAGATGGATAAAAATTTATTTATAAGCTTCTTAATTTCATTCAAAATGAAATAATCAACTCAATTATAAACTAATTGATTCGAACACAAAACAATTAGCAATGTATTTAAACAAAATGAAATCTTTAGTTTTAATATGATTTTTACAAATTCATCAAATACACTAGTTATATATATAATTAAGTAAAACGTATATATCATTTAAAATATTATAAAAGTGACGAGGTTGATTTAAAACAATCTTAAAATATTTTGAACTTTATAAAATCTAATTTATTTCAATTCGTTTAAAATTACGAAGCTTATCAATTAATTCATATCAGGGAAGGTCAAAAATGGGTGTCAACAATATTGGTGAAACTTCCTTTTCCAAGTTACATCATGCTCATTTAAACCTCATATAGAAGATCATGCAATTTGTCATTAAAGCATAATAATGAAACATATACAATAAAGCACATTTAAGAAATTTTCTCATCAATGTTCACTATGCAACTTCTCAATAACACATTAGGCATGCCCAACAAGACAATATCATATAAAAATTTAAACATGCTATCTATTTTACCTCATGAGGAAAATAGACACCTACGCCAAATGCACATGAACATTAGTAGATACAATGCATGAAAAATCATTTTCCTATTTAACAAGTATTCAGTAAAATATGCATATCATAAGGAGAACATTAGGAATCTCATTATTAACAAAAGACACCAACATCAACCAATATATTAGGAACTCTTAGTTTTAGCCTTGAATAAACAAATAAGAAAAAGATAGGAATATCTCACTCGCAACAACCTTATATTATTCACCATACTCCCCCATATAGGATAAACCCATCTAAGGTCAACATAAACATACTATATGGATCTCCCTCAAGAAACCTTCAACCTTACCAACACCATTCTCTCCTTAACTCTTCAATACACTAGACTTCTTGAAACCCTATCATAAAGCCTATCTCATGAGCACCTAATACTCTTAAAAGTCATTTCATCTAGACACCACATTCTTTACTAGGAAAAAGTACAACTAACTCTTTAAAACATCACCTCCTTCCTTGTTGTGGTAGGATAAAAAAACTTCAAACCATCTAAACTATCACTCCTCCACATTTCTAACATCACATTTCATCATTTCATTCAACCCACTTAAAAACTCATCATTTTAAAGTCGGGTTCAACCAACCATACTCACCTTCAAAAGGTAATCCATCAAACCAAAGGTCATTAACACAACCTTCCATATCCTATCTAACAAGTCACACTTAACTTTTTTCTCTCTCTCAACCCAAACTTTTCAAAGACCACAATCTACAGACCATCATAAAAGGAACAAAGGAATGGCATCATATAACAAAGATCTTATGAACGATTAGAAGAATGGAGAAGTGAAGCTTTTGTAGCACCCAATATCCTCATAGTAAAATTCGGTGCGCTACACATTATGAACAAAACTCTACTAGACGTCGTTTTTGAGACAATCTAAAACACTCACAAACCTTATACTCTAATACGAAGTTTGTAATTTAGAGGGTATACCGTAGATGTTAGAGTACTCTCAAGTCTCCACAAGGGATATGAGACCCCGAGAAGTCTCACACAAGACCATCGTAATTCATTGCAAAATATAGTCCAAAATAAGTAAGAATATAAAATTGTCTTCTCACGCAAAGAATACGTTCATTGATATGCAAGTAAAACACTTTTAAGAACATCTAACCTTTACGATGTCTCATTTAACCATCTAATAATTTTATTATACAATATTTGTACTAAGACTATTCAAGACTTATAATAAAGACTAACGATATAAAAAGAACCTATAGGTGTTTTCCTCGAAATTTATAAGGACTCACCAATTATTCTTCTTCAATCCTTAGAAACCTACCCATAATCAATGTCATATAAAGAATTACGATTCCCTACATATCACTCAGATAGGGAAATGAAGGGGTTAGCACATTGAATAGACTAAGTATGGAATCCATGCAAAAAACATTAAAAAAGGGCCTTTCGTATACAGAACATTCTTTCATGAAATTTTGATTGAAAAAAATTATAATAATTTTTTAAGAGACATAGTACAATTCAATAATTGCATATATAACATATTCAAGTAACACCAATCACATAACCTTCTTCACTTAGATCCCCTACTACAGGTTATTGGAAGACCCACATAAGACTCACCTAAGTAAAACATGAAGAGACCACCCATACATCCTCTTCAAGCCTACTCTAAGAACTCCTCAAAGCTACCCTATATAAGACCCTTTATATTCAACGTCCATCAAAAAGAGAACCATATTCATTTAAAACAGTTTTGAGAGACAATCATACATTAAGATGAATTTCACATATTGGTCTTGGAAGACCTAGGGAACCCTAATCCTAGCATTTTTAAAATTTTCTTGTGCCATGTATAGATAGCATCCTTTTCAACTACCTACACATTGTAGAACTTATCTACTTCTAGAATGTATCTCATATGATAAGGATTGTCATTAAGTGACATAGATATTACAAGCTAGGCATGGAACACGGAGTCTACCCTACTCCGAGGGAGGGTGTTCTATTAGCCAAGGGTAGATTTAGGACATATACTTTGTAGGCACATGTTTTAGGAATATCAAGTATATTTGTACTCTAGTCTCAACATAAATAGATTGACTCCCCAAGTATATGAAATTGTGCATAGCCTTGTTTCTCATAGAGTAAGTTAAATCATGAAAAGGCAATACTTATTAGTCTTATCAAATATCACTGTTTGAAAATTTACATGCAAGAATCCATGACGTAGAAATGTTCTCTAAGGTTATAGATATCCTCGGATAAAGACTTCCAATACCTTATAAGAATAAAAATCCAAGATAATTGAAGAATAAAATCATTGGAATCCATATCCCAAGCTTCATCTTGAGCTCAAACTTTCATGGAGTTTTAGAGATATTTTGAGAGATAATAACTTTTGAAAGATTTGAAATTATAGATTTCTAATTGATGGTTTGGGGTTTTTAATAGGTTAATGATGGTATAATTGTGACACCTCTAAAATAACTTAGGTGAAGCTATATCCTAACATGTTTGTCATGAGTTTTTAAATTATTAAAATTTTTTATAATGTGGTAATGTGGCATTGTATAATGATTTAGGTGAATTAAAAGTCAAACATCAAGGGAAAACCATGACGTTCGACGACAAGTCACCTATATGCCTTATGTGTTTTTATGTTCTTAATTGTGTGTAATAAGATTAAGAAATAGTTTTGGAGTTCAAACATCCATGAAAATCTAGGACGTTTGAAAGGTTTGCCATGAAACGACCTTGTGTGTCTTAGAATGTTTCGTTGAGTTTTATGTGTCCGTTTTGGATAAAATTGAAATGAGAGGTCCTAAACTCATATACAAAAATATTTGAGTAGGAAAATTATGGGAAGAAGTCCCCAAGGACCAACCAAGGTTCGTTGAGGAAGGACCCTTCACAAGAGTCTAAGGCTGCTTACACTAACCACAAATGATTGAGGCAATCGACGACCAATATGCTGGTCAACTCCCCGTCGATGGTGGCGTGGTACATTATTTTCCTACGAAGATTTATATACCAAACTCCATCCTATTAACCAAATGACATATAACCTAGACGGTCCGTCGTCTAGCAAAAGCCCCATCGATGGGAAGTTGTGGGTTGGGTATGCAACGTGCGCAACTTACTGTTAAATGTAAGGGTGAATTGATAAATTCAAACCACATCCAAATAAATGTTTTGTAGGTTTAATAATGGTATTATAGGTATTTTAATTATGTTTATAAGTCCTAACTACCTAGATGAATTAATTATTCTAAAATAAAAACCCAAAACCTCTTAAAAGCTCTCCAGAACTCCATTGAATGTTGAAGGGAGATTGAAGCTTCAAGGTTGATTTTTCCACCAATTTCTCTCAATTTTAGTGAATAAAAATCAGTTAAGGTATTGTTTTTCATCCTTGAAACTTCTATAATCAAGGATTCAATCTTCAAAGTGATTTTCAAAAAGTTTCTCAAAAGATAGATTCAATGGAGGGGTGGAAGCGTAAAGAGAGTATAAAGAGAGAGTAAGAGATGTAAGGATGAAGGTGTGAATGTGTGTTTTATTTATGAAGGCAAATGCCTCTTATATAGATATACATAATGACCTTTCGTCTTTGTTAAAAGACAATTGGCCCTTACTATTTACACAGTAACTTGACTCTTACTATTTACACAGTTACTTGACTCTTACTATTTATGATAAAGACATACTAACACTATTGACTTTACGACTTTTTACAAGAAAACAAAATAAACTTTGGCCAAATGGCCGACAATGACTATGACCTAATTTGTACATATATCTTTATGTCTCTTTCTTCTTTCTTCTTTCCAATATCTTGTTCTTCACATCTTTTATTCTAATTGGACGTCTGGCACATAATTGTCTTCTCCTTCACATTTTGAACATATATGGTCAGGATATTTTTGTCCTATTAATTTACAATATCTTGTCATCAAATTGGCTGAAATAAAATTCTTTCGTATAGCTCTTGTTGTAGGTATTTGTTCTGGCTTTAGCAAGCTCAATATCCATTGTCTTAGGTCTTCCATATCTGCTGTCCTAATTTCTCTGCAATTTGAGTAGATGATCGTCTGGTCTCTGTTGTAATATGTCCAAATTGCATTTTCGTTTAAGTAATTATTTGTCATCTCACTTAGTATGGTAGCTATTCCAATAGTTCTTTTATTTGCATAAAATTCTGGAATATCCACTTTTTGTATTTCTTCTAGGATATCTATTTTTTCTGGAATTATCATGTCTCTTGTAAGTCCAATCTTTATATCTTGTATTGTAGGTTTAACTTCGTCATATAGTATCTCTGCTGTAGCTGCGTAAAACTTTATATAAAAAAGAGTTCCTTTAGTTACTCTTTTATATTGTAAAAAAGCTTTATATAATTCCGGTATCTTTGATATCTCGTCTCCTGTTATTGTATATACAGTACTTAATAATCCGTAGTTGTAGCAGGTTGCTACTAAATTTAGGTTGGTTCCTGGTTGTGCAATTAGCTTATTGTATCCTTGTAAATATTGGGTTATATAGTCTTCAGTTGGGTTCTTTGTTTCTTTGGCTCTGGGGTTTAGGTTTAGAAATGTTTGTACTTTGTATATATTTTCTATATACATTCTGGTAATGTGGTTATATGTTTGTTTATCTGAATTTAGGCTGGCTTTATAGGTATTTACTTGTGGTGGTATGAATATATCTTTCTGGATACTTGGAGGAGTATATGGTTTTGAGAATAACTTATTCAAGTTTGTATTTGTGTATTTTATTTTAGTCTCCTCCTTTTTTGTAGGTTGTCCTGCTGTAGATGTGCTGGCTGTAGCTGTATTTAAACAAACATTGTTATGGGTTTTAAGGAGTTTCCCATCGTCTCCTTGTAGTTCTGGAATTTTTGTGTCTTCCGATCGACATAGCTCCGCATATTTATAGTCATGCTGCTGACTTTTAGTTTTCAGATTTTGTAATTCTTTACTCATACTATCTACTTTTGTAGAAAGTGTAGTAATAGCTTGAGTATTTCTTCTGTTGTATCTGGTTCAGTTTGTGTTCCTTTTTCTTGATAGGTAATCTGGTGCATTTTTATATCCAAAGGGTAAAACATTCCATTCATAGAATCCTTGTGGTACTGTGAATGCTGTTAATTGTTTGGATTCTTCTTCTAGTTTTAGGTGGTAAAATCCTGATTTACAGTCAAATTTGCTAAAATAATTATATCCTTGTATTTGTCTTTTTTTAAGTATTTTATTAGGTATTGGATAGTTATATGTTTTAGTTTTAGCATTTAAATTTCTGTAATCTATGACCATTCTACTTTTACCTCTTTTTTGTTCACTATGTTTTATAACTATAAATGCTGGACTTGTGTGTTTACTATTACTCTTTTGTATGTAATTATTTTCTAATAATTCATCTATATGTATTTTAAATTCTTTTAAATCATCAAAGTTATATTTTAATGGTTTCTGTGTTATTATGCTATTTTCATTTATTAATTCAATTTTTACTTTTGTTTTATGTTTTTCCCATCCTTGTAATGAATCTTCACTATATAATTGTTCTAGTTGTTCATTAATTATTTTAACTTTGTCTATTGTAAATATAATAATATCTAATTGTGATATTTGTTTTTCATTTATATTTCCATTTCTTGGTTTATCTTTTCACTTCCTTTTATCCATTCCATAGGTTTTCGTTGTTTATTATTTACTCTTTTTGCTCCTATCTTATTTCCGCATGGTGTAGTAAGCCACCAATGGGTTTTTGTTATTATGTGTGGATAAAATCTATCTAGAAATGGCATTCCTAATAACATATCTTTTGTAGTGAATTCAAAATTGTACATTTCTTCTATTGTTAGTATTTTATCCCATATTTGTATTTTTATATTTTTTGCTTTGTATTTAATCATACTTCCTTCATTGTTAAATCCTGTTACTACCATAGGTGTTTTTAATTTTTCCCATTTATCTTCTGGTAAGCAATTATATTTACATATATTCGCTTCTGCTCCTGTATCTATCATAGGGTATAATATCTGTTGTGATATCCTTCTACTATAATTTTTGCAAGTATAAATATTTTCATTAATCATTTTGTCCTTTTTATAATTATTTTCTTATTTTGGCAAGTTATTGTTAATTGTTCATTTTCTATATTGTATGGTTTGACTTTTTCTAACCATTTTATTCCTAATGTAATATTATGGTTTCCTTGGTATATTTTGAATTGTATTACTAAGGGTATTCCTCCTATAATTATTTCTTTTTCTGTTTGTTTCTTCATTTGTATTTACTATCTCACTAGGTAGTCCAGGGCATGTATATCCTGTTTTTATAATTTCTTCTTCTAATACTAACTCTCTTGTTATATAATTCTCTTCTTGTCCTGTATTTATTAATATTTTATATTTTCTTTGGTCTATTATTCCTGTTATGTAATAATGATATGGTGTTATTTCTTCTTTATCTAATAAGCTTTGGGGAATTTCATATTTTCTTTTAGATGTACTCATCCTAGATGAGGTAGCTCTTGTCAATGTATTTGGTACGCTTGAAGTGCTTAATCTTTCTTTTACTATCTCTAAATCTTCTTCTATATCAATTTCTTTATAGCTATAGTCATTATTGTCTATTACACTAATTATTTTTTCAATAGGATTTTCTATTTTTATTTTGTTAATTTTATGTCTTGCTGTTATTTTATGCTTTGTTGTTAATATATATAGATTTTTACATCTTGCTGTAAATAATTTGCTTCCTGGTGCTAGTTCTATTCCAGATATTTTCCAATATAGAACTAATGATCTATCTATATTTTTATCTGTTAATGATACTGTATAATTAGCACTTATTGTAAATTTAAATTTTTGATATATCAAGTTTCCTTTTACTGCACTTATTACGCTTTTTTCTATAGGGTGTACAATTCTATCATCTGCTAAGTATATTTCTATGGGTGTATCTATTCCTTCTCTAAAGCAGGCTTTTATTAATATTTCTGTTCCTCCTAAATGTAGGTATTTTATTGGTGTTTTAGCTTTTATATCTTGTATTTCTTTGTTTATCATTCTTTTATTTATTATAGGTATATATGCTTTTCCTTTTGTGTATTTACAATCTATGATATGTTCTTTTTGACTAACTACATAATATTCTTCTTTTTGTCTTTTAAACCAATTTCTTAAAATAGGTATTTCTAGTACTTTTTCAACACTTAAATCTAATTCTTTTCCTTTTATTTGTTCAAATATCGTATTATCAAATATAATTTTCTGTTTTGATGATTCTTCATCTTGATATTCTTCCTTGGATATTATTTTTATTTCATTTTCAGACATTATATTTCTTCATCTGTTTCATTATTATCTCTATTAATATTTTCTTCTTCATTCTCAGTTTCTACATCTGATACTTCATATATACTATCATTTTCACTTAATTCATAATCTATGTATTCTATTTGCATATATTTTTCATTATCTATAATTAATTCTGCAATTTGTTTTCTTTTTGGATTTTTTGGTAATTTACAATCTTTAGCTATGTGTCCTATCTTTCCACAATTATAACAAGTACATTCGGATATTTTTCTTTTCGGTCTGTATGGTCTTTTTATTTTATGGTTTTTTACAAATATCTTTGTCTTGGTTGTTTATATTTATATATAGTTTTGTTTTTTCTATAATTTTTATATCTTTTAGATTTTTGTTTTTTAGTTGTGCATCCAAATTGTGGTGCCATTTTATTTTTGCAACATGATAAATTTTTATTTAATACTTTTTCCATTTTTAATCTTTCTTTTTGGTTTTCACATAGTTGTATGAACCATTGATTTAAAAATTTTATTCTAGATCCTAAAGTATCTACCATTCCTTCATTATTCCAATCTTTTATTACGTTTGTACTAAATAATTCTTGTAATTTTGTATAATATTGTTTTCTTATTTCTTTTGCTTCGTCAAAATTGTATTTAGCTTTGTAATAATATTCTTTAAATGCGCAAGTATATTCTTCTAAGTAACACATTTTACATATAGCTAATTTTGTCATAAGTTGTCTATTTATTATTTTTTCTCTATTTTGTTCTCTTATATCTGTAGTCATACCTCCAAATTCATTTCTTATCGCTGATTCATATTTATCTAGTATATCTATATTTGTTGCTGATGCGGATCCATCCATTTTCTTATCATTCCTAAGTACTTCTAAACTTTCCGAGGGTAGATTTTCTATCCATAATTTTGTTGTTCCTACTAATGTTCTTTCTATGTATCTTGGTGTTTTTGCTGTTTCTATTTTGTTATCTATTAACTGTTTAGACATATTTCCTATCCATAATAATATTGCTTTATTTATATCTGCGACACAATCTAAATCTAAGAAATTATATTGTTCATTTGCTGGTTTAGGTGTCCAATTTTTATTTAATCTACTGTTCCATATTGCATTATTTCTGTCTGATTGTTGATAGCTTTCTGTATAATAGGTTGGTGGTGTCCTCCTAGGACTAACTCTAGGACTATTTCTGGGACTATTATCTGGGGTTTTAACTCTTGACGTACAAGGCCTATTCATATCTCCTGTATTTATTTCTAATTTTTTTTGTTTATTTATTTGTTCTAGAATTTCTGTATATGTTTCACTTATATCGCTTATTTCGGATTGTTGGTCATTTTCATTTCCATCTATTTCATTTACTTCAATATCTTCATTTAGATCTTCATTTAGTTTTTGTTCCATTTGTTTTATTTCATTTGTTAATTCTAGCTCTTTATCTTTTTTTTTTGTTTTTGTTTATTTTCATATAATAATTTTAACCTAGCTAATTCTTTTTCTAATTCACTTATTCTTGTATTTTTTATTTCTTCTAAATTTGTACTTCTTGTTTTGCTTGTGTTTTTATTTTTTCAATTTCTCTTGATTTATCTATTTCTTCATTTTCTTTTGTTATTCTTACCATAGCTGTTAAACTATCTTCTAATTTTGCTGTTTCTTTTTCTAGCATTAAGTATAAGTTATTTCCTATTTTCTTGTATCTTCTTCCTAAATTTGAAAATATTATTTTTATTATCATTCCATCTTGATTTTCATATGTTTTTTCATCTACTGCAAACTCTTCTTTGTTCATTATGATCTATGTATTATATTATGTTGTAATTCATATTCAAGACAATCTAATTCTAATTCTGACATTAATATATCTTTTCTTTGTGCTAATATTGATTTATTACATACTCCTGCTAATATATTTTCTTCTAATCTTCTTGTTTTATGTTGTAACTTTTGTTCTTTTTCAGTTATTTGTTTCATTATTTCTTCTATTAATTGTTGTTTATAGATACTGTTTTTTCAAATAGCAGACATATTTATATTCTGTTTTTGAAATTATGTTTATTAATTGATCTTTTTTATCATTATCTGTTTTGGCTAGTTGTGATAATTGGTATTCTATATATAAGGATTTTAATTTTTTCCATATTTTTCTCACCTTTTTATCTATCTTAGTTCTTTTTATTTTAGTATTTTTATTTTTATTTATCATAACCTTTTATATAATTTTTTAAAAAGCTTACTTAATTTTTCTGGATATTTAATCTTTTTTAACCTGTAATTTCTACCATATTTTCTTAACCAATGTTCAGTCATATTTAGTCTCCAATATTTAAATCATCATATAAATCATATATGTCATAATGAAGTACATCCTGTATACTTTGTATAGTTAACTCAGTCCAACCTTGGGTTGTTATTTCTATTATTTCATATGTTAATAATTTATTATAAATTTCTCTTTTTATATCAGTATTCAAATTTTTTAGTACAAAAAGTAGTAATATCTTATAATCAACATCATCATCTAATAGGTATGTTTCCATTTTTATTATTTTCATTTTTCACTAAAATTTTATTCCTTTCAACCTCTTAATAAATTATACTTGCTTATTATGCAAAAATAATGGTTTAATAATCATCTCGTCTGGTCACTACTACAGCTTTCTTCTTTGATTAGTTACCCTAACAGCGCCTCAACTTTGTTTACTCCCCTAAACGGCCTTCTCTGCCTACCGGTTTCAACCTTAGGATGCCATAGTATGGGCATACTTATTCAAAGAGTATTTCTGTAGCAAACTTTCTAAAGATGGCTATTATAACATTATTCAAACATGATAAACAATTATAATTGACAAGAGATTTTCAGGAATAAATTAATTTAGCTACTCCTGAATATAAAATGGTATACCTGTTTTTGTATGTGTTCTGACATAGTTGATTTGTTTTCCATAGTTATTTAACTAACTAGCTCTGATACCAATGGAGGGGTGGAAGCGTAAAGAGAGTATAAAGAGAGAGTAAGAGATGTAAGGATGAAGGTGTGAAGGTGTGTTTTATTTATGAAGGCAAATGCCTCTTATATAGATATACATAATGACCTTTCGTCTTTGTTAAAAGACAATTGGCCCTTACTATTTACACAGTAACTTGACTCTTACTATTTATACAGTTACTTGACTCTTACTATTTATGATAAAGACATACTAACACTATTGACTTTACGACTTTTTACAAGAAAACAAAATAAACTTTGGCCAAATGGCCGACAATGACTATGACCTAATTTGTACATATATCTTTATGTCTCTTTCTTCTTTCTTTCTTTCCAATATCTTGTTCTTCACATCTTTTATTCTAATTGGACGTCTGGCACATAATTGTCTTCTCCTTCACATTTTGAACATATATGGTCAGGATATTTTTGTCCTATTAATTTACAATATCTTGTCATCAAATTGGCTGAAATAAAATTCTTTCGTATAGCTCTTGTTGTAGGTATTTGTTCTGGCTTTAGCAAGCTCAATATCCATTGTCTTAGGTCTTCCATATCTGTTGTCCTAATTTCTCTGCAATTTGAGTAGATGATCGTCTGGTCTCTGTTGTAATATGTCCAAATTGCATTTTCGTTTTAGTAATTATTTGTCATCTCACTTAGTATGGTAGCTATTCCAATAGTTCTTTTATTTGCATAAAATTCTGGAATATCCACTTTTTGTATTTTTTCTTGGATATCTATTTTTTCTGGAATTATCATGTCTCTTGTAAGTCCAATCTTTATAGCTTGTATTGTAGGTTTAACTTCGTCATATAGTATCTCTGCTGTAGCTGCGTAAAACTTTATATAAAAAAGAGTTCCTTTAGTTACTCTTTTATATTGTAAAAAGGCTTTATATAATTCCGGTATCTTTGATATCTCGTCTCCTGTTATTGTATATACAGTACTTAATAATCCGTAGTTGTAGCAGGTTGCTACTAAATTTGGGTTGGTTCCTGGTTGTGCAATTAGCTTATTGTATCCTTGTAAATATTGAGTTATATAGTCTTCAGTTGGGTTCTTTGTTTCTTTGGCTCTGGGGTTTAGGTTTAGAAATGTTTGCACTTTGTATATATTTTCTATATACATTCTGGTAATGTCGTTATATGTTTGTTTATCTGAATTTAGGCTGGCTTTATAGGTATTTACTTGTGGTGGTATGAATATATCTTTCTGGATACTTGGAGGAGTATATGGTTTTGAGAATAACTTATTCAAGTTTGTATTTGTGTATTTTATTTTAGTCTCCTCCTTTTTTGTAGGTTGTCCTGCTGTAGATGTGCTGGCTGTAACTGTATTTAAACAAACATTGTTATGGGTTTTAAGGAGTTTCCCATCGTCTCCTTGTAGTTCTGGAATTTTTGTGTCTTCCGATCGACATAGCTCCGCATATTTATAGTCATGCTGCTGACTTTTAGTTTTCAGATTTTGTAATTCTTTACTCATACTATCTACTTTTGTAGAAAGTGTAGTAATAGCTTTGAGTATTTCTTCTGTTGTATCTGGTTCAGTTTGTGTTCCTTTTTCTTGATAGGTAATCTGCAACAAGATTCTTGTCAGTCTTAATTATTTCAATTGTAAATGTAAAATTTAATATATTCAATACTAATCTCCTTATTTCTTTTGTCGTAACTGAATCATCTAACTTTTTTGTTATCCACCATTTTACTTGTGTGTTATCTGTTCTTACAATAAATTTATTGTAAACAATATATGGTTCAAATGTTAATAAACATTTATATAATGCGAATAATTCTTTTCTATTTATTTCCCATTTTATTTGTGCTTCTGTGTAAGATCCTGAATAATATCTACAATGGTGTTCTATTTTTTCTTTTTCATATTTGTATTTTAAAACTCCTCCGTAACTATGATCACTCGAATCTGTTTCAACAATGTAAGTGAATGTTCTATTTTCATCAGGAAAATATAGTTTTGGTAATTTTTTACATAGATTCTTAATCCTTTTTATATGTTCTTTATCTTTATTATCAAAATAATATTCTACATCTTTTTTAAGTTTTTTATGTAATGGTTTTAGATGTTCTGCTAATTTTGGTATATATTCTCTTACCTGATTTACTATTCCTAGAAAGGATTGTAATTTCTTTTTTGTATCTATATTTTCATCAATAGTAATTATTTTTTGTACTATATGGGTTTGCATCTTTATTCCATTTTTATCTATTTGTATTCCTAGAAATTCTATTTGTGATTTCATAATTTCTGCTTTTCTTTTACTCAAACTTATACCTGTATTTTTTACTATATGTATAAATTTTTCCAATAATCTTATATGTTCATCTTGTGTTCTAGAATATAACAATATGTCATTTATATATACGATAAAATTTTCTAGCTGGTTAAAACAGTTATCCATAAAATGTTGGAATCTACCTGGTGCATTTTTATATCCAAAGGGTAAAACATTCCATTCATAGAATCCTTGTGGTACTGTGAATGCTGTTAATTGTTTGGATTCTTCTTCTAGTTTTAGGTGGTAAAATCCTGATTTACAGTCAAATTTGCTAAAGTAATTATATCCTTGTATTTGTCTTATTTTATGTATTTTATTAGGTATTGGGTAGTTATATGTTTTAGTTTTAGCATTTAAATTTCTGTAATCTATGACCATTCTACTTTTACCTCTTTTCTGTTCACTATGTTTTATAACTATAAATGCTGGACTTGTGTGTTTACTATTACTCTTTTGTATGTAATTATTTTTTAATAATTCATCTATATGTATTTTAAATTCTTTTAAATCATCAAAATTATATTTTAATGGTTTCTGTGTTATTATGCTATTTTCATCTATTAATTCAATTTTTACTTTTGTCTTATGTTTTTCCCATCCTTGTAATGGATCTTCACTGTATAATTGTTCTAGTTGTTCATTAATTATTTTAACTTTGTCTATTGTAAATATAATAATTTCTAATTGTGATATTTGTTTTTCATTTATATTTTCCATTTCTTGGTTTATCTTTTCATTTCCTTTTATCCATTCCATAGGTTTTCGTTGTTTATTATTTACTCTTTTTGCTCCTATCTTATTTCCGCATGGTGTAGTAAGCCACCAATGGGTTTTTGTTATTATGTGTGGATAAAATCTATCTAGAAATGGCATTCCTAATAACATATCTTTTGTAGTGAATTCAAAATTGTACATTTCTTCTATTGTTAGTATTTTATCCCATATTTGTATTTTTATATTTTTTGCTTTGTATTTAATCATACTTCCTTCATTGTTAAATCCTGTTACTACCATAGGTGTTTTTAATTTTTCCCATTTATCTTCTGGTAAGCAATTATATTTACATATATTCGCTTCTGCTCCTGTATCTATCATAGGGGTATAATATCTGTTGTGATATCCTTCTACTATAATTTTTGCAAGTATAAATATTTTCATTAATCATTTTGTCCTTTTTATAATTATTTTCTTATTTTGGCAAGTTATTGTTAATTGTTCATTTTCTATATTGTATGGTTTGACTTTTTCTAACCATTTTATTCCTAATGTAATATTATGGTTTCCTTGGTATATTTTGAATTGTATTACTAAGGGTATTCCTCCTATAATTATTTCTTTTTCTGTTGTTTCTTCATTTGTGTTTACTATCTCACTAGGTAGTCCAGGGCATGTATATCCTGTTTTTTAATTTCTTCTTCTAATACTAACTCTCTTGTTATATAATTCTCTTCTTGTCCTGTATTTATTAATATTTTATATTTTCTTTGGTCTATTATTCCTGTTATGTAATAATGATATGGTGTTATTTCTTCTTTATCTAATAAGCTTTGGGGAATTTCATATTTTCTTTTAGATGTACTCATCCTAGATGAGGTAGCTCTTGTCAATGTATTTGGTACGCTTGAAGTGCTTAATCTTTCTTTTACTATCTCTAAATCTTCTTCTATATCATTTTCTTTATAGCTATAGTCATTATTGTCTATTACAGTAATTATTTTTTCAAAAGGATTTTCTATTTTTATTTTGTTAATTTTATTTCTTGCTGTTATTTTATGCTTTGTTGTTAATATATATAGATTTTTACATCTTGCTGTAAATAATTTGCTTCCTGGTGCTAGTTCTATTCCAGATATTTTCCAATATAGAACTAATGATCTATCTATATTTTTATCTGTTAATGATACTGTATAATTAGCACTTATTGTAAATTTAAATTTTTGATATATCAAGTTTCCTTTTACTGCACTTATTACGCTTTTTTCTATAGGGTGTACAATTCTATCATCTGCTAAGTATATTCTATGGGTGTATCTATTCCTTCTCTAAAGCAGGCTTTTATTAATATTTCTGTTCCTCCTAAATGTAGGTATTTTATTGGTGTTTTAGCTTTTATATCTTGTATTTCTTTGTTTATCATTCTTTTATTTATTATAGGTATATATGCTTTTCCTTTTGTGTATTTACAATCTATGATATGTTCTTTTTGACTAACTACATAATATTCTTCTTTTGTCTTTTAAACCAATTTCTTAAAATAGGTATTTCTAGTACTTTTTCAACACTTAAATCTAATTCTTTTCCTTTATTTGTTCAAATATCGTATTATCAAATATAATTTTCTGTTTTGATGATTCTTCATCTTGATATTCTTCCTTGGATATTATTTTTATTTCATTTTCAGACATTATATTTCTTCATCTGTTTCATTATTATCTCTATTAATATTTTCTTCTTCATTCTCAGTTTCTACATCTGATACTTCATATATACTATCATTTTCACTTAATTCATAATCTATGTATTCTATTTGCATATATTTTTCATTATCTATAATTAATTCTGCAATTTGTTTTCTTTTTGGATTTTTTGGTAATTTACAATCTTTAGCTATGTGTCCTATCTTTCCACAATTATAACAAGTACATTCGGATATTTTTCTTTTCGGTCTGTATGGTCTTTTTATTTTATGGTTTTTTACAAAATATCTTTGTCTTGGTTGTTTATATTTATATATAGTTTTGTTTTTTCTATAATTTTTATATCTTTTAGATTTTTGTTTTTTAGTTGTGCATCCAAATTGTGGTGCCATTTTATTTTTGCAACATGATAAATTTTTATTTAATACTTTTTCCATTTTTAATCTTTCTTTTTGGTTTTCACATAGTTGTATGAACCATTGATTTAAGAATTTTATTCTAGATCCTAAAGTATCTACCATTCCTTCATTATTCCAATCTTTTATTACGTTTGTACTAAATGGTTCTTGTAATTTTGTATAATATTATTTTCTTATTTCTTTTGCTTCGTCAAAATTGTATTTAGCTTTGTAATAATATTCTTTAAATGCGCAAGTATATTCTTCTAAGTAACACATTTTACATATAGCTAATTTTGTCATAAGTTGTCTATTATTATTTTTTCTCTATTTTGTTCTCTTATATCTGTAGTCATACCTCCAAATTCATTTCTTATCGCTGATTCATATTTATCTAGTATATCTATATTTGTTGCTGATGCGGATCCATCCATTTTCTTATCATTCCTAAGTACTTCTAAACTTTCCGAGGGTAGATTTTCTATCCATAATTTTGTTGTTCCTACTAATGTTCTTTCTATGTATCTTGGTGTTTTTGCTGTTTCTATTTTGTTATCTATTAACTGTTTAGACATATTTCCTATCCATAATAATATTGCTTTATTTATATCTGCGACACAATCTAAATCTAAGAAATTATATTGTTCATTTGCTGGTTTAGGTGTCCAATTTTTATTTAGTCTACTGTTCCATATTGCATTATTTCTGTCTGATTGTTGATAGCTTTCTGTATAATGGGGTAAGCCTTGTGATCTCAAACCTTTACTTCAATTATGATTACTTGTGTTTAGTGAAGAAGTTATATTGAAGTATACCTTATGATGAGATTGATTAGGGTTTCTATGATTATTAATTGAAATGTCTTGATTTATGGGTTGCGAGTTGTTTTCTATGATGTAATGATATAAGTTTGTTGATGAATTTCCGATGTGCCTTATTATGAAATGGTGATGTAAATGTACTAACCTTGCGTGTGTGAATTGTATTCAAAGGACATACTCATCTAGTTCCTAATGATATATAACTATGACTTTATGAGGGGTGTATCCCTATGCTCTAAACAAAGTTATGATTATTAATGAAAGACTTTTCAAAAAGGGACTCTAGCTTATAATTATCGTGTGAACTACAAGTGAGGAGTGTACCTTCCCACATAGAAAAGGTACTTTAACTAATGTACTCATGATATTGCAAGACTATAATGCATGAATCATAAAGAGGGTCACAAATACATCTTCTAATTCTTGAACTATGTTGCCCCCATTGGAATACGAGCTAGTGGATCTACATAGATGCTATGTTAATATTTTTGTGATATCGTAGCGAGTAGTTCACCTTCTTTTGGTGTAGGGTTCCAACAAACCAAACTCCAAATTATCTCATGTGGTCTATGCCGGTTAAGGAAAGATGTTCCTAAATATAAAATGAATTAATAAATTGAACTCTAACTAGGATGACCTAAGTGGTTTTGCTTTTTCCAAGTACGGTATGTGACTCTATCTATACATTGCACTATTTATCTTTGAGAGAAGTCTTAGAAGAATGTTCTTGTGTTCTGATATGCGTATAAATGTAAATAATATGTATATTTTGAGCTTACATGTTAATTACACTCTGTGATATTGGTTTCAATTATGAACATGTGGTTGGTGTCTATAGCTAAAGTATGATGATGTCTACTCTAAATTTTATAGTATGTAATGTTGGACACTTCTTATAGTTCATGTTGGGTTTACTTTGTTGAGTGAGGTTATGGGGCCTTACTTAGTCATTGAACTATCCAACATAGTGGGGGTGTATAAGTGACGTTCTTGGTTAGGATATGATTTATGAACTCTTATACATCCTTGTTGATATTATAACTTGATGATAAAGTTGTCTTGATTATGTGTTCAATAATGGTTATATGTATGTTGACTTGACTAGACTTGACATTGCTGGTCTTCACTTGGGTAATATTTGCTAGTTTACTTGCATTGGTTCTTGAATGTGCATAATGTATTTCCAAAGTGACTTCCTAGGCGTTGGAATTAATATCCCTATTTGGCATGATTTATATGTTTTATGTGAATGTGATCCTATAGTTAGGACAAGTGATGTGGAACCCTATTTATCCCTTTTCCCTAAAATTTTAGGTCCGGTCATCGAATGGTTTGTGACCGATTCTAAGGAAGGCTTCGATAATTTCTCCAAGTGTTGGTATGTACTCATGTTCTTAAAACTAATGCCTAGTTATTAATCTAATAATGGTTCTTTGTTATAGTCTAAAGATGATCATTTCATTCGTATTATTTCAAGATATTATAGTAAACTCTAAGTGCCTTTTCTACATGTCAATATGGGCTTTCCCATATTGGTTTGAGTCTGTTTAAATGGATTATATGATCATCCCTTTTAGGACCATGTTATATATGTTTTAAGTATGTGGTATAAAAATAGTAGACTATGTAATCTTCTTATATGAACAGTCTATGTATACTCGCAATGAATATACTATGAGTAAGTGAGAGGTGTAAGTAAACCACATGAATTATGTGTAGATGAAAAGTTTTGATTTTTCCGCATTTTTTAATTGATGAATGTAATGATGAATGCTAGGAGGATAGTCTTAGTCCTCACCGAGGATGACGACACCTGTTACGTTTAAGGAGTACTTCTCGGACGTGACACACACTGTGTTGAACCTTTCAAGTAACTATATTTTACATCTCACATGATTGGAATAAGAGTTTAACCAACATAGACTATGAGATCTAAATCATGGAATCTGTTTTTATGAAGACCTACACTGTAAAAAGGTGGTCTACTTGCTTAAGGTAAGTGCAATAACCTAGAGTAGGTGGTTAAACTATATCGACCTAGTGGGCACATAGTTTGTGAGATAGGAAGATGTTCATTGGAAGTCTTGCCTAACATTGGGAGAGTATCCATTTAACGATATGTACTCGGTGCTTAGACTACACTCTCATAGATTATTTCATTCAGATTACATTAGTGTACTAAGGACCAATGCCTTTTTCCTATTGACCCTAGTTACATCATTACACATGGAAAGAATGCTATAAGCCTATCGACCATAGTACATTCGAGGATAGCTCTAGATTCCTCATAAAGAGAATGCCATAAGCCTTTAAATTTATGATTCCTCTTTACATTCCTATACTCATGAACTAAATGTTGTATTCCAATTGATTAATGGTATATTGACTAATTAAGAAAGGAATCCCATTATCCAAACGATTTAATAGTTGTAATTACATTGGATCATTTTTGAAAATAATTCCGTAAACCTATCGATTCATATTGCTCATGTCAAGACACATTTATGATACGAGAAAATGATTACTTATCCATCCAATTCAAGGTTCACCATTCACATACAAGAAACACTTCACATATCTTCATACTCACTCAATAGTGTCAATGGTGTATATATAATCAACAATAACAAAATTACATTCTATTAATGATCATCACTATATCATTCAAATCACATACATATCCTTCTAATAATAGTCATACATAGTAATTTAACACCTCCACCTTTCAAGTGGATTAATAACAAATTTCCTATTGACCCAAGTTACATCATTACACATGGAAAGAATGCTATAATCCTATCGACCCTAGTACATTCAAGGATAGCTGTAGATTCCTCATTATGAGAATGCCATAAGCCTTTCAATTTATGATTCCTCTTTACATTCCTATACTCATGAATGAAATGGTGTATTTGAATTGATTAATTGTATATTGACTCATTAAGAAAGGAATCCCATTATCCAAATGATTTAAGAGTTTTAATTACATTTGATCATTTTCGAAAATAATTCCTTAAACCTATCGATTCATATTCCTCATGTCAAGACACATTTATGATGCGAGAAAATGATTACTTATCCATCCAATTCAAGGTTCAACATTCACATACAAGAAACACTTCAGATATCTTCATCATCATTCAATAGTGTCAATGGAGAATATACAATCAACAATAACAAAATTACATTCTATTCATGATCATCAATCTATCATTCAAATCACATACATATCTTTCTAATAATATTCATACATAGTAATTTAACACCTCCACCTTTCAAGTGGATTAATAACAAAATTCCTATTGACCCTAGTTACATCATTACACATGGAAATAATGCTATAAGCCTATCGACCCTAGTACTTTCGAGGATAGCTCTATATTCCTCATAAAGAAAATGCCATAATCCATTCAATTTATGATTCCTCTTTACATTCCTATACTCATGAACGAAATGGTATATTCCAATTGATTAATGGTATATTGACTCATTAAGAAAGGATTCCCATTATCCAAACGATTTAAGAGTTCTAATTACATTGAATCATTTTTGAAAATAATTCCTTAAACCTATAGATTCATATTACTCATGTCAAGTCACATTTATGATACGAGAAAATGATTACTTATCCATCCAATTCAAGGTTCAACATCACATACAAGAAAAACTTCACATATCTTCATCATCATTCAATAGTGTCAATAGAGAGTATACAATCAACAATAACAAAATAACATTCTATTCATGATCATCACTCTATCATTCAAATCACATACATATCCTTCTAATAATATTTATACGTAGTACTTGAACACCTCCACCTTTCAAGTGGATTAATAGCTCAAGCATAATTCTACTTCAACATGTAATTACGTCATAACTTTCCCTTCAAACTCCATGATCTCTAATCATCAACTCACCAACAATTTAACATAATTAAGGCATAGATAATTATAAAATTCAATCAAAAAAAGCAATTTATATAGTTTGCCATTCATAAGTTTTCATAATCATACAACTCAATTCATAAAGGCACAATTTAGAAATTGAGAGAATTCAAGGGTTTATCGAGTATTTTCATTATAAATCATCAATTAAACACTAATACAATCATAACTTTTCATTATAAAATAGTTGAAAACATTTGATGAAAGAATCCATGAGATTGAATAAAACCATAGATTTTCATAACATCAAATCACTAGGTAATTTGCTCCTTGTATGTAATATTAGACACAGATCAATAATATCATACTTCATGGAAAAATAACAGTAAATTCCCTTGAAGTGTTCACGTCTAATTGAGATTTCTAGAGATAGAACTTTTGGGAGTGGTGGGTTTATAATTTGAGTAATTTAAAATAATGACTTTGAGAAGATGTTTCAATAATTTTAAAACTCTTAATACATTATAGTAAACCAATAATAACCGTCAATACACTTAACAAAGAAAATTCTTATTTTACAAATCCACCCTTCACTAGGGCGAAACAAACAAATAACACAGGTACAAACTATGCCCCTTCACCTATTGACGTAGGTGGTGTGACGATCCATTCTGTCACCTCGTGGTTTGTGAATGCAGCTAGTTTGGGAGGCCCTTAACCTATGGAGGCCATCCAGGGGGCATGGATGGACTTACCCGGCGTGGTCCCCTTCTGTAGGTCACCAAATCTTTGGTAACATTCTACATTTGGGACAACAATTTGGTTAGGCTAATGGTCCTTCTTAAGGACCCCTACGGTTGTTATTGAAGATTCATACCTTTAAGTTTAAACCCTAAAGCCCTCAACCAAATTTGGGATAACATTAAAACACCTCAAACCTGAAACCAAACTCAAAGAATCACTAGTTAGTCTCACTAATTCATTTTACGGGTCGTTACATTATCCCTCACTTAGGAACATTCATCCTCGAATGACACATTAAAAACATTTGGGTTAATAAATTAGGACTATCAGATTATCATGCATGTAATATCATAAACAACATAAAACTAGGAGGAAACGTAAATTCCACATTAATAAGCTCAATGCAATACAAGAAAGTACGAACTATGTCTACAAACTCATTATGCTCCAAAACATCACATCTTATCATTTTATTTGAGGAACTTACTTCTCCATCTCAAATCATGATCATCATAACATCATTTAGTGCATTTAAGAAATTTTCACATACAACCAAATATAGACATGTTCAACAATTCATTTGATGAAACATATACCCAATTCAAACAAAATGCATATCAACAAGAGTAACATAAATCATTGAAAAACTCATTTTCTCGTATAAAAATTATTTCAACTAGAACATACATTACACAAAACGACCATATAAACTCATACTCACAAATGACTCTACAATATGGAATGAGATACACGAAACTCTTGCTCTCAAGCTCGAATAAGAATAGAAGGAAAGAGATAATGATACCAAAAGTCTAAAAACACTTACTATTAAACATACCATCCCCAACTTAGAAGAAAAACCAACCAAGGCTATCATGAAAATAACAAAAAAACCTCAATACATCATTCAGAACTAAAAGGATCTATAACATACCGGTGCCTTCATTTGGATTAAATCATTTTATCCTTGTTACCTTGACGCACATAAAGATGATTCTTCTTTAGAGAATTAGGATCCGAGCAGACATAACATGATTGTTTGGCCTCCCTTACTCTAGCTGTCAGAGTAGGACCATTTCTCACTTGGTGATTATTCTTTCCACAACCATAGCACCCACTAGTACCGGCTTGGCTCTTTTCATGATGCTTCTTCCCAAAATTGGTCCATAGATGTTTAGAAAATAGAGGTCCACCTCCTTTCTTCTCGTTAACCTTAGGATCACTAAAAGAATCTTTGTTTCAAGATCACTTTTTGAACCTAGTAGTTCCTTGCTCATCATACCCACACCTTTTCAACTTCCTACCCTTCCTCTTAAGTTTTTAATTCCCAATAGATGAAGCATACACGACCTAATCTTCATTGTTCATGGTCAGGGTATACAACAGAACTTAATTTCATTGAGGAACTTGGTCACCTTAACGACATTGAGGATCTTTGGAAGGAACTCCCTTATTTTGAATCTGCTCTTGAACTCTTCGTATGGCAGTCCTTCTCCTATTCATATCTTATAAACACAAGAGAAGGATTACAGAAAAGACACTTATAGAGCTAAACTCTAATGAATGACTTCAAGAATAATGAAAGAGGTGTAACTTCCTAACTTCCTATAGCCTCTCTCTCATATGTGTGTTGTGACTCACGCAAATGATAATGAGTATAATAGATGTGGCTTTTGACACATCACCCTAAAAATAATTCCTAAAACCATATACTCTCATAAGATATTTTTCATGACCCAACACCCCGGAAGCGACACGATGTACTCGACCATATAAGGGTCATAACAAGACTCATAGAGTTCTTAACATAAGAGACTTAAAAATAATACAAATTTTAAAAACATTTTTTATAAATCAAACAATAAAAAATACTCATTTACAAGAAATAGAAACTGTATCGTCTCACATGGACATCTAAGAACAATACTTGAAAAAAAAGAGTCACGACGCCTTACCATTGAAGTATTATAAATAGAGTAATACATAAAACAAATGAAACGTAATAGTTCTTATCCTCGAATCTATGAGCTCATAGCAAGTCTTGGGAGATCTTAATCAAAGCATCATCTAGAGATAAGCAACTCAATTGGAGGAACCTACACTTGTAGTAAACATAGAAGAACAACAGTGAGTACAATTAATTAATAAGTATGATGACTATGCTTAAAACGAACATTTTATTTGAAACTCATTCTACATGCAATTGAGGTAAAAAATCATGACCATTGGTAAAAGAGGCATAATTTACGTTACAACCGACATTTAAGTCATACTTTCCATTTGAACCAAATAAACATAAAAAAAAGGTTACCTTCACAATAGCCTTCACCTCAAGTAACACTCAAGATATACATTGTGCAATGTATCGATAGCGTCCCATAGCACCACCCACTAAGGTACAACCTTAAGGACAACGAGAGTGAACTTACCATTCATCATGTGAGCCTTTAAACAATAAGGCATATAAGAGACATAAAATTAAATAAGTCATATCATCATATTAAGACCAATATCTAAGATATCTCGAAGTCCTAACTGTGCAATGTGAAAGTATCATTCCATACTATTACTCACACTAAGTACATCTTTGAAGTCAACATATAAAAAGGCACAATAATGTACGACAAATCATCACAATGAAGTAAATCATTATGCAATCGAAGTCTATCATGAATCTTTACATTTAAGCATATAAGTAAACCTTCTTCATAAACTTCTTATAGGACACATTCATACGTTAGTCCTTAAAACATAGAGAAGTCAGTATAACCTTTTAAAAGGGTACTAATGCAATGTACGAATAGCAACCCATACAACTACCAACACTTTGTAGAATCTATCAAGTATTTATAGTGCATATTTTACATGATGAGAATTAGTGTTTAACCGATATAGACAATAGGAGCTAAATCATTGAATATGGTTTAATAAAGCTCCACACCATAAAGTGGAAGTCTACTTGTCTAAGGTAAGAACAATAACCTAGATTAGATGGATAAAATAGCTAGTCATATGTGGGCATGTAGTTTATAGAATAGGAAGATGTTCATTGGAACTCTTACCTATCATTAAGAGAGTTTCCATCTAACCATATCCACTCGGTGCTTAGATACATTCGTAGAAAATTTTTTCATTCACTTACATTAATGTACTAGGAAGGAATGCCTTTGGCCTATAGACCCATGTTGCATTATGAAACATGGAAGGAATGCTATAATTCTATCAATCCATGGTACAAACAAGATGAGCTCTAGAGTCCTCATTAATGTAATTCCATAAGCTTATCGATTTATGGTTTTTCTTTAAATTCTTATGCTAATGGAAGGAATGACATATGCCTATTTATTCATGGTGTATTGACTCATTAGTAAAGGAATTCCATTATCCTATCGATTCTATAACATTCATTACACTAGATCATTTATGAAAAGAATTTCATAAGCCCATCTATTCATATTCATCAAGTCAAGACACACAGATTTTACAAGAAAGTGATGTCTAAGCCTACCAATTAAATGTTCAACATTCACATAGAAGATACGCTTCACATTTTTTCATCATCACTCATGAGTATCAATTGAGAATATTCTATCAACAATAACACAATTAATTTCTATACTTGATCATTATTCTATCATTAAAGTCACATACATATCTTTATCGTAATAATCATACATAGTAATTAAGCACCTCCACCATTCATGTTGATCAATAGTTCTATTACAATTCTAGTTCAATATGTAATCAGGTCATAACATCACCTTCTATGGACAAGATCACAAATACTCAAATCACCAACAATTTACCCTAATTAAGCCATCAGTAATTATACAATTCAATAACCCAAATAAATTTAGATATATTCTATTCAAGTTTCCATAATCATCAAACAAAATAAATAAAGGCACAATTTAGGAATTGACAGAATTCATGGGTTCATAGAATATTTTCATCATAAATTATTAATCAAACAATAATACAATCATAATTTTTCAGTATAAACCATTTGAAAACTTTTGATTAATAAACCCATGGGAATGAGTAAAACCCTAGATTTTAATAACATGAAGTAACTGTGGAGTTTGTTCCTTCAATGGAAAGTTAGACAAGAATCAAGAATATATTCTTCTAATATAGAAATACCACGAAATTAGCTTAAAACCTTGAACATTTGACATTGATAGCTTGAAGTCTTCAACTACAATGGAAGTTTTTTAAATTTGAATGATTTGGAATAATGACTTTTGAAAGGTGTTTTAATACTTATAAAACTGTTAAAATATGTTAATAAAAAAATCGAGCCATCCATAATCTTAACTAATCAAAGGGTTCATTTACCAATCAACCCTTCACTAGGCTAAAGCAAACCGGTAGCATAGTTGCAACGACGCTCCTCATCTGTCATCTTCTCGTTTGAGACTGCAGCTTGGTTGAAGGGCACTTGGCGTACAGAGGTCATCCACGGGGCGTGGTCCTCTTCCGTAGGTCACCAAACTTTTGGCAACATTCTTCATTTGGGGCAACCTTGTAGTTCGACTAAGGGTCCTCCTAAAGGACCCATAGGGTGGTATTTGTAGAGTCGTACCTTGACCATTAACCCCTAAAACCCTCAACCAAAGATCAATACAAGATTAAAAAACCTCAAATTAACACTCAAATAAAAAACTCACTAGTTAGGATCTAGTTTCACTTATTGATTTTATCAGTCGTTATTACAAAAGTACCCGTTATTATGCAAAAACATGGGAAACAACCCAAGTTAATATGTTGGAATACAACACCCGATCCACAATCACAATCGTAATGCATATCATCACAATCACACAACAAAATTGATTCACAAAATATAGTTCTTTGTTCTTACTCAATACATTTAGGGTGATCAAAAAGCACTTTTCACATACATGGACATATTATACTTAAGCATGAACAATCCCTCAAAAAACAATCATCGAATCAAAACAATCCCTTAAACTACTTATTGGTTAATAAGGTTTAATAATCAATTGAGCCATACTTAGCCCTAGTTCATCATCTAACACTTGTCCCTAGGATTAAGTAATGTTTTAGTAAGTGGACGAAGGCCTACACATAAATCCTACAATTGATTGACATATATTACACAGTGAGCATAAATTTATAAATTAAAAAATTCATAAAACATAGTCAACTTGCAGGCCAAGCAGCTGCGCATAATTTTTGGTCTTTGATTTTTGTTTTCGAGATTTGTGAAGATGTTCTTAACAAAAAATGCGCCCATCAATATATTTACTCTAGAAATATATCTCTCCACCTTTTCAATCATTGAAAAGCTTTTTGGAGATATCTAGGGTGTTTTTACGACTAATTTAGGCATTTTATTAAAGAGAAGGAAATAGGATTCCATCTTATTTACATTCTGCCTTGCCTATTCTGTACAAACGACAATTCCCCTATTGTGAAGCTACCTTTCTAGAAACATCTGCCTTGCCTTAGTGGGACACTGGCCTAAGAAATTTCTAATTATTGTTTTTCCTAAACAGTGATTGTTTGGGTCATTATAATGGATACAAATTTAACCCGTGTTCATCCCCGAATGACTAGTGCACGGATAATCACACAACCTTTTTTGGAGTACTTCCAAATAGACAAAAAAGGGGCCATCATAGAACCATGAAGGATGGTGACTTTAGAAATATTTGATACAAGATAGGTACTATGCCTAAAGATTAGAAGAATATTGAGACAACACACGAAGAAAAGAAAGTGTTTGAACTACATAGTCTGGCCCGTAAGGGAGGTGGCCATCCTGATGAGGGTGTGAGACTGATGAGATGTCTCCCATAGTGAAGGGAGATCAAAAATAATAAATGGGGAGTAGCTTCCGAATTCTCTGTTTTACAAACTTACAATCACCCAAAAATTCCCTCGGCTTGATAATTTTGAACGTCATTTCTAAGGAAATTCTTGCATTCGTTAAACTTTTTACTTCATTACTTGATTAAAAAAATTTCATGCTTCTATTTAATTGATTAGAAGCAGTTTTGGGGGGGGGGGGTAGTCTGTTTGAAATGAAATAGTTTGCTTTATTTGATAGAAAAATATAGTATGACCACTTCCCTTCCATCCCAAATGTCTCCACAATATTCTAGGCATAATGTTTTTGTAAAAGACGATTAATTGGTAGGAAATGGGTGGGGGAAGTTTAATGATTTCTTAATGTAAAACCTGGATTTGAGCATTGTTTAAGAGTTATTTTTTAAAATAGTTACACACATAAGTTCTAGGGTAGTTTATATACTTTTGATCTACTGAAACACTATTAATGGGGATTATTGGACGAATAGGAACCACAATTGTGCCTGGTGCTCGTCCTAAATAAAGGCCGCTATGTCAACCTTCATCTCATTGTGGTGGACATCATAATCCCACCAAGGCATGAATTTGGCTGTTGTGGCGCGATATGTTTGATCAAAGGCATGAAACCTTAACTCATACATTTGTATCTCATTTTAGAATTAAAGTGTCTATTCCCATTATTTTCTAACGTACATTTATCCTATTGTAGGCTCTAAATGATAGGTCTAAATGAAGAAAACTTATTTTTGGTTCGGCTACTCGATGCCACGAGTCGGGAAAGGAACCACGATAATAGAAAGATAGGGTTATGGTGCGAGGAAGGGTTTTTCTTACGTAAGCTTGAAGAGAAGGAAAATTTATTTTATGAGCTCTTAATAAAGTTCGGATGGTTCCCTTAATAGAGTTCGGATGGCTCCAATGACTAAGGCTACCCTGATGCACGTTCCACTTAGGTGAAGAAGATCGACGCTATCATGCCTACTTTGTGATAGGACGAACCTAACCCTGTCATCTGTATCAAGGGAGTTTAAATTAATCTTAATGTTACCACAATTAATGAGGCTCTAAAGAGGTAAGATATCTAAAATGTTGAGTACGAGGCCAAACTGAGGAAGAAGGATCTGGAATGGCTGAGAGACACCCTGGTGGAGCCTCACATTTGGATTAGGTCTATTCGGCTACAATATAAGGCATTACTAACATAAATTGGTTACTTGATGGTAACATGTTGCTGAACTTGGTTAGTAGGAAGATCCTCTCTTCGAGCCACCATATTGAAGTGAGCTTTCCCCGGGATCTGGTGGTTGCGTGCACCATAGATTATATTGAGCTAATTATGGGGGAACCTATCATTTTGGATTGTATGATGTTCAGTCGAGGTAATAACTAGACGTTTCTCTTACAAAGACATGTTATTGTGTAGTGCAAGCGGGCGGAAGAGTCACTCTTTGACGTCGATGAATATACTTCATATGGATCCCCCCGTCACCCTTTTTGGTCAGGTCATATTCTATGTCAAGGGTATATAAAAGGAGAATAGTCAGACCTTGCAACCTTAAGAGGGATATTGATTCGTAGTGAGAGTTACTGTGACAGTTACATTTATAGGACCATTTGTAGTGGTCAAAGTCGAAATAGTAGTGAAAACGAGGGTTCCAGTATTCATAGAATGAGGCCTAACTCTAAGGTACATGCGTCGAGGAGGATCTAGCGGTCGTTTATAAGAGGCTCGGGAGTGACTTTTCTTACTTTACTAAGGCACAACCAATAAATTCCCTAGAAATTGAGATCATCCGTCATTAGAGTAGGAATGTTCAGGAGAAGGATCTACTGATAGTACGGATATGGAAGACGGTGAGGACAACATTCCCTTATGTTGTCCCAGTTTAGGATCTACCTCGGGTCGAGTAAACAGACTTTAAGAACTTTACCATTATGGATGAGGAAGCTATCGGCTTGTACCGCTTGAGGATCTAGACTCAGATATTGACACAACCCAGTTTGAGGGTTCTTGATTTGATTTTTCACTTGTCTTGGGCTTGTAATTTGAAAAGTCACATTCTCCTTGTCTTCTACATGGACCTTTTTGTAAGTATGTGGGTGCAGGCTATTTCTATTATATACGGTCTTAAATTAATTGCTAAGGTTTATGTCTTACTGTTCTATTGCTGAGCACTTATTGAATTGCAGGTTGTTCAGATACAATGTGATTATATATATATATATATATACCCAACTAAAACTGGAGGAGACATGTTGAAGTTCTCTCGCCCTATCGCGCTTTGGCGGGAGGAATTCAACACTAGCGGCCTTGACTTAGCGGGAAAATCCCTCCCTCTCCCTAGAGGCCTTTAGGGAAACAAAGCCCTTACCAATGATTTTTCTAGGGTTCTTTACTTTCTGAAAGTTCCCTTAGTTCTCCCCGACTACAAGTAGGAATTTAGGATAATCCATTAGATAGGATAATTGTTGCATACCCCAAAAAAACCCAACAATACGCGTCTCAAAATCTCTTTGTATCACATCAAGATTATAACGCGCTCATTCCTAGGATACACCAAGATATACATATGGTTATTGTTTGATCTCCAAGCACGTCCGGATTTTTTCGTACGAATCACTCGTAGATTATCCAGACAATCATACCAACTTTGTTATCACTCTGCCCCTTAACGATTCTTACGATACTCAAGTTGTTATACTTGAATTATATTAAACAATTCATTCAACATATTACACATGTAAAATAAATACAATGAACATTGTGCACCCAATCATGCCACACATATAAACCATAATCCTTTTTCACATTATCAGCAAATTCAAAAACCCTTAGAGGACCTTCTCAATCACAGTTATTTCAAACGACAAGCAACACACGTTCACTGTCACAAACTACACTACAACTTTACCTTATAAGTTAGTTCGACCCATGGATGATCATTTTTGTTCATCAATTCAATTAGGACACCCCTTGGCACAACTACAAATTGGAACCTTCTCTATTCCAATTAACTTTGCTTCTGTCCGTTCCGTCATCACCATAACGTCTAGTCTACTTCATTTTGATATCAATTCGAACCGGGAGATACCAATTGAACATAAATCATACAACAAACGTCACTTGCATGACATGAGAATGATGAGGAAACTTCCTAGAATGTATAAGAGCTTCCCGAGGATTAAGTGATGACGTCTATACAACAATCCATAGGAGTCTATCCCAAATTTAGCTATTTTATTGGGTGACAGGTAATCTAGACTCTGATACAAATTCATCACGACCCGATCCACCGAGTCTTGCGATGACCTCATACTACCACCTATGTAAGAGAGCCCTCACCTCACAACAATTTATAACATGCGTAAATTTAAATGAATAGAAATAATATATGTGAACTGAAATTAATGAATAAAGACCTTTAACATAAATGGATTAAGACTTTCAAAGTAATAAAAAACCCAAAGGATCCAGACTAGACAGGGAGAGAGCTACTAAATGTACAAACTGGAGATAATAAATAAAACACAGCTCCCAGCACCCTGAATGAAAACTAGAAGATGTTGGAGAATTCTTCATCTTTACCTAAGGGGACATCACCAACCTGCATCAACACTATGTTTAAAATATATAGAAAGAGTAGTATCAGTCCAAACCACACATACCAGTACGCATCATCTGTAAACCTATTCGCATCATATAATGTAATAAAACAAGTAGTAAAAGCATGCATTAAACCCCTTGCTTCTCCACCTTTCAAGGGAACCTACTTACTAGAATCTCTATCATAGCGTTACCATTGTAGCACATAGAATAGTCCCCAAAAACAACTACAAGACTTCAAACAATCAGATCAAGTAACACCCCTATTTCCTTTTCATTGACTAGTTATGAACACATAGTACATAACTCCATGCTTCCTAACTCTTAACCACAATCCTTTTCTGTGAAGTGAAATCCCACTAAGCACTTACAACACATACATTATATGCACTCTTTGAAATTAAAATACATGACACCCAAACTCAAACATTAAAAATTCTACAAACGTCGACTCCCCACCTTTGTCTCATCTCACGGTTGGTTGTGCCCTTTCCGGTTCACGTTTCATTAAGATACCTATAAAGTATTCTTAACATTGAAGAACAATAAGACATAAGACCTCATTACCAGCAAACAACTTTGATAAATACAAAATATATCATTATTATGAACCACGTTCAATTTCACATTCTCTTGATATGCAATTGCATCACATTAGTTGTCCTCTCATAGAGCCCAAACCCAAAATGCTATCATACAAAAATGTGGTACCAGATAAAAAAATTATGATGGAACGTGAAAACTCATCCCATAATTATGCCACAATGTTGCAACCGATCGAAGTTATTGTGTCAAAATGCAACCCCCGATGTTACAATGACAGTAACAATGTATATCCTCATAAACATAAAACAAGAATAATTCACATCATATATTTATTCATTCATACTTAATACATTAAGTGATCTACAATCATTGTTTAACTGCATACACATATTGTACTAAAGCAGAAGTAAACCCTCAACACACAACATCGAATCACAACCATTCCTTACACTACTCATCCGCGAAAAACGTGGTATCATTAATACAACAATACTTAGACCTATTTTATAATGTCAAAGGCTTCTTCTTAGGAATAAATAATGTTTCGTCAGTGAACGAAGGACTATGCATAAATTCTACCATTGATTTATGCATATTAGCCAGTAAACACATTTATATATACTCAATTCATAAAACCTAGACTAGGTTGGCACGAACTAGTTGCACACAGATTTGGCCTTTCATCTTGTTTCTAGGATTCATGAAGGTGGTATTGATTGAAAATTCACAATCTATCGACATCTTTCCACTAGAAATCTCTCTCTCCGCTTTTCCCGATGTTTGAACATATTTCTGGGGGTTTCTTGGGTGTTTTACGACTAATTTAGGTATTGTAGAAAGAAAAGGGAAATAAGATACTGTGTTACTTACCTTTTACCTTGCCTATCCTGCCCTTCTGACAATTTCCCCACTATGGTGCTGCCGCCCTAGAGGCATCTGGGCTGCCATGGCGGGATAGTTATTAGTGGCCTAGTGAATTACTAATTTTTTGCTTTTCCCTATTATCCAAGATCAGTTCACTACATTATAATGGTTAATTTTTATTATTTATTTCATTGACAATTTTTATGAGATATATATTTTCATTAATAAAAATATATATTTATTTTTAGGTGGGTATTTGTATTTATATTAAAGTATGATATATGTCACAAATGTATTATGTAAACAAGATATTCTAACACCAAAATATATTATTTTTAAATGTTACGAGTTCTTTTAAAACAATAATTAGTAACAAATGTGAAAATATGTGAATATATATAAATCATCTAAAATTAATGATTTACCTAAAAAATAATTTATAATCAGTAATACGGAATACACATTTACCTTTTATCGCTATAGTAAACTAAAATCTAATACTTAAAAAAAAAGTATTAAGATTAATAAAAATACCAATTTATATATGTAACTATAAAATATATTATAAATTCAGTCATTCCAGATTTATTGTTTCATTATAACATTACAAATGCTCTTAGTTATTATTAATTAATGTAAACGTTATTCATACTTTTTTACATTCTTAAGTATAATATTATGAATTATAAATTTATTACATTACTTATTTATATTCTTTCATCTTTATTTATATTAAGTTTTGACCAATTATTTTACATAATATTATACCTACCTTATATATGTGATAGCATTGTGTTGTTATTTTTCATTAGAAGAATAGTACTTGGTTGAATAAACTAAAAATCGTTAAAAAGTATATCAACTACAACTTGTTGGATGTAAGATGAACATGCGATTGTATATATGATTTCATAGATAAAATATATTCTTTAATTTTAATTTTTAGTTTTTCCCTTGATAAAAAAAAAAGAACTTTCTAACTTAACTATGGATAATTATATAACTATCTTTGATTTAACTACACAATCAATCAAAATTAAAATATGAGAACCAACAACAAGACTAACATATATTATTTAATAATTATAAAAATAAAAATTTATATAAAAAAATAGTTCTAATATATATAAAAATTTTAACGTGGAATACACGTGTAAAACAATTGTTGTTTGATGTAATGAAAAATACACAACAAATATCATCTATTAGGTAATATTAGAGAGATAATATTAAATACATGATTGAATATCACCGAATTAAATACATGATTGAATATCAACATTCACTTACAAGACAATATCCAAATAATCCACAAGATATGACCATAATCATTTAGAACCCATTTGAGCATTTTGATCCCTTATCCAAGGTTATCTAAGTCCCACCTACGTAAGATATGAAGCGGTTGCCCATACAATCCCTACACACAAACCTAGGAGATCCTGAAGACTACCCAAAGTAAGGATATTTTCTTTCCATAGCATAAAATTTAGTTCCATATTCATCGAGTACGCTTTAAATCTTTTGCACTCTCTACCTAAATTTACTCTAAGACCCACCTAAGTAAGACATGAAGTGACGCACATACACCCTTTTCAAGCACACCTAAGTGTTCCTCAAAGCAACCCTATAAAAGAACCTTTATATTCAACAAACTATCATTAAGTGAACAATATTCAATTGAACCATTTAAGAGACAACTAACAACTAGGGGACTTCACATAATTGTCTTGGAAGACCTAGGGAACTCACTTTAGCATATTCACAATTCTACTCGTGCCATGTGTAGATAGCATCCCATTCCACTACCCATATATTGTAGAATCAATGCTAGAGTGCACATACCACATGATTAGAATATTTATTAACCAATATCGACAACAATAGCTATGTATGGAATCCGATTTCATAAGACCCCACATCGTGGAAGGTGTTCTACTTGCCAAAGGTATAACTATGACACATCTCATGTAGGCACATGGTTGAGAGATATGAAAAGTCGTTTTGTAGAATAGTCTCAACTCAAGTAGAGCTACAACCACAAGCATATCAACTCGGCTCTTTGCCTTTGTTTTCATAGAGTACGTTTATTTTAATCAGTGCATAAGAGATGGCGCCATCATTCGGCCTACCGACCCATAATACCATTAAGAAGAAGGGATCCACAAGGATATACCTATCAAGGTTCATTAGGAGAATTCTGTTGACTCCACTTTAAAGGGTGCCATAGGCCTACGATCAAAACTCATCATTAACCTTCTTTTCATATTCAAGGTTGCGCATTAGTTATTCTTAGAAGGGTACCACATTAGGTCTACTAATCCTAGACATTAGTTGATTATTTCTATCATTCATACATGACAAGGGTAGCTAAGCCTACCAAGTAAAGAGATCACATTCATATAACTTTCATGTATCAAGAAGAGGGAATTAAGTCTACCAAATAAAGACACAACCTTCATCATATCACTTATTCAATATCATTCAAGTACAAGTAGGGACATCTATGTCTACCAACACAAGATACAACATCATTCTATATGGACTCTCTTAGTCCTTTATAATCATATATCATCAATTAGAGAAGAATCATAAAATTATAGAACCCATATAACAAAATATAGACATCACATGACTACATTCACCATATACATTCACATTATATAAGATCACCACATATATCACTTCATCCTTCATTTTATGCATTCATATAAGTCACACCTCTTTATACAAGATAACATTATTTAATATAACAAAATTCATATTACACCTTTACAAATAACATGACATGATCCTAATATAATTTATATCATAATGCCGACAAGGACAAGATCACACATATACAACACATAAGCACCACCATCATAAGTGGATCATACGACATAATAGAAATTCTATATCAAGTCTACATTAATGAAGGGAATTAGGTTAGTCTACACACTTCACAAAACTAATATCACCATTCCTTAACATCTCTAAAAACCTTCACAATATTATAGCATAATTAACCATAAAAATCAACCTTAAAACGTGAACTAAATTCAATTCTATCATCGTTAGATCTGAAGCAATAGATCCATTTCATAAGCCAAATTTTGAGATTTGTGAAGATTAAGTGTTCATGGAGATTTTCATTGAAAAACATCAATTTAACATAAACAATATTATATAATGATTTGAAAACGTTTCATGCAAGAACCCTTGAGCTAGAGTGAAAATTGGACTTTTCATAAACTTTGAAATTGGCTTTTATTTATAGATAATATTATATAAAGAACTCTCATACCTTATTATAGAAAATCCCAAGAGAACTGATGAAGGAAGCCAAAGATATACGTAACCTTAGATGCATGTTGACTTCCAGCATCCATCGTGTTTTTGGAGAGAACTTTAGGATAGAAGGGTTTTCATTTTTGTGTTAAAGTTAAAAAGAGGTATTAATAACTTTAATATTATGAAAATACCTAAATACACCTAAAATATCTATCCATGCATTTAAAAATACTTGGGGTAAATTTATCATTTCACCCCTAGCTTGGCCGAGCCAAATGAGTGGTCACCGATGGATCGACGCCCCTTCAATAGGGTTCGTAGTTTGGATCATAGTCTCAACAACATGAAGGCCTTGCATTCATGGTCAATGCCCAAGACTGACAAGTAATTTATGCAAACATGTGCCATCTTTTGGGGACGTCACTTTGCTGCCATGCCGCTTCGTGGTAAGAAGATGGGGTCCTACGCAAGGTCCCCTCTTGGGTCCTTGAGGGAGTCGTACCTGGACGTTACACCCCGAACGATGATTATCTAGGTCTTAGAGTCCTCACTACTTATTTAGACCTCTGTAATAACCTGTTTGGTCGTTTTGAGCAGTAGAGTTTATTCTGGTAATAACTCTCTGGATCGACGGATCCCACGACGGACCGTCATGGGCACGACGGACCGTCGAGGGGGTCTCATTCCAAAACAATTAGATTCTAGAAATTTGGGTACTGAGAACAACTCTCTGAACTTCGCAACGACATGGCAGGACGGACCGTCATAGGCACGACGGACCGTCATAGGCACGATGGACCGTCACAGAGTCTTAAATAAAATCAACTCTCTGAACTTTGTGACGAAAGCAGCAGGAGGGACCGTCGCAGGCACGACGGGCTGTCACAAGCTGCGTAACCCTGACTAGGTTGGATTTCTGTTAAATGTTTTAAGGGGCGTTTTGGACTATTCCTACTTATAATTATAAAGTTTGTGGTTTAATGTTAATAATTCAATTACTTGGGGGTAAAAGGAGATAACCTTGAATTAATTAATGGGTTACTTTGGTCACCTTTTATACTTAATTATATGGTAATTAGGGTAAAAGAAAAAGAGTTTGAATAAGGAAAAATCAGGAAAAGAGAAAGAGAGGGAGAACGATCGAGAGAAGAGAGAAACGAAGAGGAAAGCAAAGGTTTTGGGGGATAGCTTGCTTGATCGCGAATTCTTCGGTGGAGGTAGGTTATGGTTTTTATGCTATTTCATAGTAAACTCTTAATAGTGAATGATATGTATTGGGTAATTTTTTAAAGTCTTCTATATGCTTAATTGTGTGCTTGCATGATGTGGTTATGTATATGTGATAAAATAAACATGATGAGGCTGTTGAATCTTAAACCTTAAAACCTCTTTGTTAATGATGATGCCTTGGTATAAAAGAAGTCTTGATGAACTAAAGGAATGAGGTTAGGGGATTGGGTGTCACGAACCGACACATAGTATTAATGGATGGGGTGTCACGAACTGACACGTAGTATTAGGGGATCGGGTGTCACGAACCGACATGTAGTATTAATGGATCGGGTGTCACGAACCGACACGTAGTATTAAGGGATCGGAGTGTCACGTTCCGACACCAGGATAGTAAAAAGAATGAATCTTGAATGATGTTAATGTAGTCAATTTAATGAACCTATTTCCCAAATGAGTATGGTATGGAGGCTTGTGTCCTCATGGGTGTACTTGGTGTTATTATCAATGATTCTTGTACTTGTTGATGCATCCTGTTGAGTATTGTAGTTGATTTTATGATATTATCTGATAAATATTGCTTTCTATTTTGAGTTGACCGATGATATCTACCCAGTACTCGTGTTTTGTACTGACCCCTACATGAATGTTTTCCTTTGTTAATTGTGGAGTGCAGCAAACGTACCGTTGTCTACAACTCAACTGCAACTCTAGCCAGTCTTCATCACGTCAGATTTCAAGGTGAGCTATTGTTTCTAGCTTGGACTGGATCTTCTTCTTCACGTCTTGATGCCTTGAAGTTCTGGCATGGACTATCTGTGTAGTTATTTTAGCTTCTTAGATACTCTTAGACTTAGTAATTTTATAATAGATGTTCTTGTGATGACGACTTCCATATTTTGGGGATAGTAATTGATAAATTTTAGAAGTTATTTATTGGTTATATTAATGAGTTTTATGTATTCCGCATTATATTCTGTTTATTATGGTTGAAATGTTGGGGTTTAGATTGGTTGGTTCTCTCACATAGTAAGATAAGTGTGGGTGCCACTCACGGCTCTTTTTGGGTCGTGACAAACTTGGTATCGGAGCATTAGGTTCGTTGGTCTCATCACACAAGAACGAGTCTAGTAGAGTCTTGAGGAACGGTAGGGGGCGCCTTTACTTTTCTTTGAGAGGCTACAGGACTTTAGGAAAATTCCATTCTTTCTTTATTTCGTGCTATTACTTGGATCCAATTGGTATCGGGGTGATACGAATTGGTATCTGACCATCTTCACTATATTTTACAGATGGTTAGAACTAGAGCAACAACTGCGCCAACACCAACACTGGCAAGACAGGATGCGTCTGAGCCAGCCACTGGGGTTGTAGCTCAAACAGGAGCAGTGGCAAGAGGCCGTGGAAGAGGTCGCGGGAGGACGTCCTCTAGAGGAAGAGGACAAGCACCTGGCCCATCTAGTATTGGGGCGGTGACTCCTCCACTGACTGAGGAAGTATTAAGAGAGGGTGAGGAAGGGGAAAATGAACAAGTGCAGAATGAGGAATTACCACCCCAACCTACCCCAGAGATGATTAATCTGGTTCTTGCTTATCTTAGCGGGGTATCAGACCAAGGCCAAACACCTCCAATATTTTCTGCACCAGCACCTCAGGTTCTGGGAGTACAACATGCAGCTGCTGTGGCTCCCTGCATGGATGCCTCATTGGAAATAGGCACGTTTCCTCGGTTGACTACAGGGCCTATAATGACAAGTGACGAGCACGAACTTTTCAGTAGGTTCTTGAAGTTGAAACCTCCAGTTTTCAAGGGTGCTGAATCTGAGGATGCCTATGACATTCTGGTATATTGTCATGAGTTGCTACATAAGATGGGCATAGTGGAATGATTTAGCGTTGAGTTTGTGACCAATCAGTTTCAGGGGAACGCCAAAATGTTGTGGCAATCGTATGTTGAGATTCAACCAGCACAGGCACCACCTATGACTTGGGCATCATTCTCTAGCTTATTTATGGAGAAGTATATACCCCGGACTTTGAGGGATAAGAAGAGAGATGAGTTCCTGAGCCTAGAGCAAGGCAGGATGTCGGTTACTGCTTATGAGGATAAGTTTCGTGCATTATCCAGGTATGCCACCCAGCTTTGCTTCAGTCCACAAGAGCGGATTCGCCGTTTTGTGAAGGGGTTGAGGGCATATTTGCAGATTTCAACCTTACAGGTAGCTGCTACAGCAAAATTCTTTCAGGAGGTGGTAGACTTTGTGATAGAGGTGGAGGGAGTGAAGCCATATGACTTCACCAAGGCATCAGCAACTAAGAAGTTTTGTAAGGGAGGTGAATTTGGTGGGTCTTACTCTAGAGGGCAGAGTTCAGGAGGTTATCCAGCCCGACCTATTCAGTCTTCACTACAGACTGTAGCTGGGGGTCTACCGCAGACCGGTCAACATTTCTTTGATTTTGGAGGTTATCCCTATACTCCGTCGTTCTCACAGAGACCTATGCTTGATTCCAGAGAGTGTTATGGATGTGGAGAGACTGGACATATTAAGAGGTATTGTCCAAAATAGAGTTACAGACCCCCAATAGTCAGAGGTAGAGGTGGTCATGGAAGAGGCCACTATTCTGGAGGACGTGGTGGCCGAGGTAATGGTGGTCACCAAAACGGCCGGGGTGACGGGCAAACTGGAACTTCAGCAGCGTAACATGGTAGGGGCAACGGGCAGATCGGTGATAGGGCCCATTGTTATGCCTTTCCTGGATGATCTGAAGCGGAGACATCTGATGCTGTCATCACAAGTAATCTTTTGGTTTGTGATTGCATGGCTTCTGTATTATTTGATCCTAGATCCACATTTTCATATGTATCTTCCTCATTTGCTACTGGTCTTAACTTATATTGTGAATTGCTTGATATGACTATTCGTGTTTCTACCTGGTGGGTGAGTCTGTGATAGTTGAAAAGGTGTATAGGTCTTGTCTTGTGACTTTTATGGGGAGCAATACTCATGTAGACTTGGTTATCTTAAAAATGGTTGATTTCGATGTAATTCTGGGTATGACTTGGCTTTCTCCAAACATTGCAATCTTAGATTGTAATGCAAAAACTGTGACATTGGCCAAGTCTGGGACAGATCCGTTAGTGTGGGATGGTGACTACACTTCCACTCTATTTCGCATTATCTCCTTCCTTCGTGCTAAGAGAATGGTTAGTAAGGGTTGTTTAGCTTTCTTGGCAAACCTCAAGGATGATACTACCCAAGTTCCTTCAATTGAGTCAGTTTCGATAGTCTGTGAGTTTCTGGATGTGTTTCCTGCAGACCTTCCTTGTATGCCACCGGATAGGGATATTGATTTCTGTATTGATCTGGAGCCAAGTACTCGCCCCATTTCCATACCCCCTTAATGGATTGCTCCCGCTGAGTTAAGAGAGTTAAAGGCCCAACTTTAAGAGTTGTTAGGAAAAGGCTTTATTAGACCAAGTGCATCCCCTTGGGGTGCTCCTGTTTTGTTTGTGAAAAAGAAGGATGGATGTTTTTTGATGTCCATGGACTACAGACAATTGAATAAGGTAACTTTTAAGAACAAGTATCTTTTTCCTCGCATTGATGATTTGTTCGATCAGCTACAAGGTGCTTGTACCTTCTCAAAAATCAATTTGAGATCTGAGTATCGTTAATTGAAAATACGGGCAACAGATGTGCCCAAGACTGCCTTTCGGACCCGGTATGGGCATTATGAGTTCTTAGTAATGTCTTTTGGGCTTACGAATGCCCCTGCTGCTTTCATGAGTTTGATGAACGGGATTTTTAAGCCATATCTGGATCTCTTTGTCATCGTATTCATTGACAATATACTTGTATACTCAAGGAGCAAGAAAGAACATGAGGAACACTTGAGAATTGTATTGGAAATGTTGAGTGAGAAAAAGCTTTATGCCAAATTCTCCAAGTGTGAATTTTTGCTAGATTTAGTGTCCTTCTTGGGGCATGTGGTATCTAAGGATGGAGTGATGATGGATCTTTCTAAGATTGAAGCAGTGAAGAGTTGGGCAAGACCTACTAATGTTACAGAGGTAAGGTTCTTTGTCGGTTTAGCTAGCTACTACCGTCGATTTGTCAAGGTATTTTCTTCTATTGCTTCCCAATTGACAACCTTGACTAAGCAGAGTGTTCCATTTGTATGGTCGGACGTGTGTAAAGAAAGCTTTCAGAAGCTCAAAACCTTGTTGACTACTGCACCAATTCTTACCCTACCAGTGGAAGGTAAGAATTTCATTGTTTATTGTGATGCATCCTATTCTGGTTTGGGTGCAGTGCTAATGCAAGAGAAGAATGTAATTTCTTATGCTTCGAGGCAATTAAAGGTGCATGAACGTAATTATCCAACCCACGATTTGGAGTTGTCTGCGGTAGTGTTTGCATTAAAGCAATGGAGGAACTATCTATATGGAGTTAAGTGTGAAGTCTATACAGATCATCGCAGTTTACACTATGTCTTTACTCAGAAGGATTTGAATTTGAGACTGAGGAGGTGGATGGAACTACTGAAGGACTATGATATCACTATCTTGTATCATCCGGTAAAAGCTAATGTTGTGGCAGATGCTTTAAGTAGAAAAGCAGGGTGCATCAGAAGTCTAGCTCACTTGCAGGTTTCTAGACGCCCATTGGCTAGAGAGGTTCAAACTCTGGCTAATAACTTTATGAGGCTAGAAGTAAATGAGAAGGGAGGATTTTTGGCCTGTGTGGAGGCAAGATCTTCCTTTCTTGACAAGATTAAGGGAAAGCAGTTTATTAATGAGAAACTGAGCCGGATTCGAGATAAGGTATTACGAGGAGAGGCTAAAGAAGCAAAAATCGATGAGGAAGGCGTTTTGAGAATTAAGGGAAGGGTATGTGTACCCCGCGTCAATGACTTGATTCACACTATTCTTAGAGAGGCTCATAGTACAAGGTATTCTATACATCCTTGTGCAACAAAGATGTATCGCGACCTAACGCATCATTTTTGGTGGAGTAGAATGAAGCGTGACATTGTTGATTTCGTGGCTCAATGCCCGAATTATCAGCAGGTAAAGTGTGAACACCAGAGGCCTGGAGTGACACTTCAGAGAATGCCCATTCCTGAATGGATGTGGGAGAGAATTGCAATTGACTTCGTGGTTGGTCTTCAAAAGACAATGGGTTAGTATGACTCTATTTGGGTAATTGTTGACAGATTAACTAAGCCTGCTCATTTCATTCCGGTCAAGGTGGCTTATAATGAAGAGAAGTTAGCCAAAATTACATCTCAGAAATTGTTCGATTGCATGGAGTTCCACTCTCCATCACATCAGATAGAGGTACGCTGTTTACTTCTATGTTTTGGAAAACATTGAATGCTGAATTAGGTACTAGATTGGATCTTAGTACTGCATTTCACCCTCAGACCGCTGGTAAGTCTGAGCGAACGATTCAGGTTTTGGAGGATATGCTTCGTGCATGTGTGATAGAGTTTGGTGGTCATTGAGATAACTTCTTATCCTTATCAGAGTTCTCATACAACAATAGCTATCACTCAAGCATTGATATGGCCCCATTTGAGGCACTGTATGGGAGAAGATGTAGGTCTCCCATTGGGTGGTTTGATGCATTTGAGGTTAGACCTTGGGGTACTGACCTTCTGAGGGAATCATTAGATAAAGTGAAATGCATTCAAGAAAAGCTTTTAGCGGCTCAAAGTAGACAGAAGGAATATACAGACCGAAAGGTTAGAGACATGGAGTTTATGGAGGGCGAGCATGTTTTATTGAAGGTTTCACTTATGAAAGGGGTGATGCGGTTTGGTAAGCGAGGTAAGCTTAGTCCGAGGTATATTGGTCCATTTGAAGTTCTGAAGCGCGTGGGGGAGGTAGCTTATGAATTAGCCTTATCTCCAGGACTTTCAGGAGTACATCCGATATTTCATGTGTATATGTTGAAAAGATACCATGGGGATGGAAATTACATCATTCGTTGGGATTCAGTTCTTCTTGATGAGAATTTGTCTAATGAGGAGGAGCCTGTTGCTATTTTAGATAGAGAGGTCTGCAAGTTGAGGTTAAGGGAGATTGCATCCATCAAGGTTCAGTGGAAAAATTGTCCAGTCGAAGAGTCCACTTGGGAGAAGGAGGCTGATATGCAAGAAATATACCAACACCTGTTTTCAGATCCAGGCACTCCTTTTTGCACTTGTTTTTCTTCTTGTAATCGTTCGGGGACGAACGATGGGTAAATTGGTATCTATTGTAAAGACCCGTTTGGTCATTTTCAGCAGTAGAGTTTATTCTTGTAATATCTGTCTGGATCGATGGATCCCACGACGTACCGTCATGGGTACGATGGACCGTCGAGGGGGTCTCGTTCCAAAACACTTAGATTTTGGAAATTTGGATACTGAGAACAACTCTCTGATCTTCGTAATGACATGGCAGGACGGACCGTCATAGGCACGACGGACCATCACAGAGACATAAATAAAATCAACTCTCAGAACTTTGTGACGGAAGCAGCAGGACGGACCGTCGCAGGTACGATGGGCCGTCACAGGCTGCGTAACCCTGACTGGGTCGGAATTCTGTTAAATGTTTTAAGGGGCGTTTTAGACTAGTCCTGCTTATAATTGTAAAGTTAGTGGTTTAATGTTAATAATTCAATTACTTGGGGTTAAAGGAGATAACCTTGAATTAATTAGTGGGTTACTTTGGTCACCTTCTATACTTAATTATATGGTAATTAGGGTAAAAGAAAAAGAGTTTGAATAAGGAAAAATCAGGAAAAGAGAAACAGAGGGAGAACGATCGAGAGAAGAGAGAAACGAAGAGGAAAGCAAAGGTTTTGGGGGATAGCTTGCTTGATCGCGAATTCTTCGGTGGAGGTAGGTTATGGTTTTTATGCTATTTCATAGTAAACTCTTAATAGCGAATGATATGTATTGGGTATTTTTTTAAAGTCTTCTATATGCTTAATTTGGTGCTTGCATGATGTGATTATGTAATTGTGATAAAATAAGCATGATGAGGCTGTTGAATCTTAAACCTTAAAACCTCTTTGTTAATGATGATGCCTTGGTATAATAGAAGGCTTGATGAACTAAAGGAATGAGGTTAGGGGATCGGGTGTCACGAACCGACACGTAGTATTAATGGATCGGGTGTTACGAACCGACACGTAGTATTAGGGGATCGGGTGTCACGAACCGACAAGTAGTATTAATGGATCGGGTGTCACGAACCGACACGTAGTATTAGGGGATCCGAGTGTCACGTTCCGACACCAGGATAGTAAAAAGAATGAATCTTGAATGATGTTAATGTACTCAATTTAATTAACCTATTTCCCAAATGAGTATGGTATGGAGGCTTGTGTCCTCATGGGTGTACTTGGTGTTATTATCAATGATTCTTGTACTTGTTGATGCTACCTGTTGAGTATTGTAGTTGATTTTATGATATTATCTCATAAATATTGCTTTCTATTTTGAGTTGACCAATGATATCTAGTCAGTAATCGTGTTTTGTACTGACCCCTACTTGTATGTTTTGCTTTGTTAATTGTGGAGTGCAGCAAACGTACTGTCGTCTTCAACTCAACCGCAACACTTGCCAGTCTTCATCACGTCAGATTTCAGGGTGAGCTATTGTTTCTAGCTTTGACTGGATCTTCTTCTTCACGTCTTGATGCTTTGAAGTTCTGGCATGGACTATCTGTTTAGTTATTTTAGCTTCTTAGATACTCTTAGACTTAGTAATTTGAGAATAGATGTTCTTGTGATGATGACTTCCAGATTTTGGGGATTGTAATTGATAAATTTTAGAAGTTATTTATTGGTTATATTACTGAGTTTTAAGTCTTCCGCATTATATTTTGTTTATTATGGTTGAAATGTTGGGGTTTAGATTGGTTGGTTCGCTCACATAGTAGGATAAGTGTGGCTGCCACTCACTGCTCGTTTTGCGTCGTGACAACCTCAAATCACTCACTTAAGTTACATCAAAACACATAGGTGCACACAAGCACATAGACGATTAGTCTTTGAACATATTTGTCATTCCATGATGTTTGAGTTCAAACTCAACCGAACTAACCTATAAACTCATATACACATTAAATAATCAAGTTAGAAGCCCTTAAAACACATATAGCTCTATTCATCGTAGTTCATTTTTAGGGTTGTTATAGAATAGGTAGTGTAAGTTCCCCTTAATTATTTCACTAGCAAGGTTACATATGTGTATGAGTCATTTTAGTGGACTTAAGACACATTCTTACTATTAGGATGGGGATCAAATTTTTAAATGTACCCGAACAATTTTTTTTTACCTTTACAATATTTTAATTAACAATCACTAATATAAGTTTAAACGACTTATAAATTTCTCCATAAAAATTTCATGCGCCAAGGTAATTTATTTGGATACCATTATTTAATTTATATCCTTTTTCAATTATCATTATTTTTTTGTATAAATATCCACCTTGAAGAAACATTAAATGTGCAGTATTTGGATTTAGTTTAACAAGTCTTACTTCAAATACAAAGATATGACTAAAATTTAGACAAAATAGTAGTAGTTTCTCACACAAAAATGCATAAACTTAAACTATATGAATCTTCAAACATTTTATCTAAAAAAATAATCAAACTTCAAATAGGTAACTGAAATAAGTAAACACACAATTTTTTCAGACACTGTGATTCTGGTTTAAATGCTGATAAATTGTCCCAAAACTAGAAATTTTTATTCTTCACATGAATTTTTTCTTACGAAAAAAGATATACGACAGCTAAGATTAATATTTCATTGATCCTTGATTTCCTCTATTAATAGATAATTACAAGTTCAACTTTTTGTATCAATCACTATCCTTCCCATTTTTCTTCAACTTCTTCTATTCATCCTTCAATAACTCAAGAATGTCGCATGTAAGGATCATATTATATAGTTTTGATGATTTCGATGTATAATAGGTTTTCTATGGTAAAAGGGAAACAACAGGTGTTACGTTAGTTCATATAGAGAGACTCAAAAGTTGATAATAGCAATAATAATAATCTTACAACAACAACTAAGGACAATTACTTTCCTTATCAAATTGCGTGCTCAAATTTTTGACAAAATGGAAGAATTACCAATGGTCGTAAAAAAAGCTGAATTTATAGATACATTTTCTCCCTCATGTTTTCCTTTTCCTCATTTCACGGTAGCAGCAGTGTAATTTAACGAGTGAGGCAGGATGTATGTATACCTCATATACCTTTATAATATATAGTGTGTATGAAGATAGACCCCGGAGGGTTTTCAAAATTTAATACCTATATAAATTCCCATTTTTGAAAGATCGACCTAGTCACCTATAAATTACTTGTGAAAAATGAAAAAAAATAATTTACAAGCATTTGAAAATACAAGTGAATGGAGACCAAAAATAAAAATTAAAGGAAATAGAATGAAGGGAGGCATCGATAATTCGAATGTCCACATGCAACTGTAGAAAAGTAAATAATTACTTAATTAAAAGAACAATCATAGTAGAGGAGGGATTGGGTCTATAGTTGGAGTGACTGACTAAACCTGGATTTCCAAAAGAGGAGAAGTTGTACTAATACATATTCCTAAACAAAGAAATTATATAAATACTGGGAAATTTTTCCTTAAATGTTGTGACATAGAGAAATTGTGATATAGTAAAATTACCTTCATATTTATAGATTCTTAAGGGGTGCGTCAAGTCAATAGTGGACAACTATTATTGGACAGAGGGAATAGTCATTATTAGATAACATTATTGTTGTCAATAATCCTTTTCATTTATTAATGATTCCATCTTTCTCATTTCATGAATAATATTTGTCTTACCTACAATCTTTTCCCCAAGACACTCACCTTACACGCTTACAATAGTATAAAGTTAACATGACAAGATCTATGACAACTTAAAATACTACTAAAATCAAATAATAAATTGACAGAATAAATAAATAAATATCGTCTAGTCATTTTTTTACATTAACCTGTTTTTATAAATTCAAAATTATTAAAATTATTTTTTAATATAATATAAATCCATTTGAAAGAATATCGGTAACATTTATGGAATGAATCATAACAACGTATAAAAATGAATAAGTAAATTTTTGTGAAAAGGCATATTGATAGTACCTAGAAAGCCTAGAAATCTCATATTTGTGCTCTATGACAGTAATAATAGTGCTTAAGAAATAATAGAATTGAATAGCGTTGAATAAAAGGTGTGAACCGATAGAAGACAAAAAATCCAAACATACCTTCTACTATTTTAAAAGGAAAACAAAACATACAGTAAACACAAAAAGTTAACTTGGTTCCAACATTTTTCCGAAGATTATAGCAGTAATTTATCATGAAACTCGTTAAAACAAGAGAGCCCTAAAATTGATTTTGAAGTATAAGAGCTACAATTTATACACAAACGGGGTTGCTTACCCGTTCGTTCTCATTCTATATTTTTCTTCTTTCACACATTCTCTTCATTAAGGAATTACTAGCGATAATTAAGAAATTGTGAGAGCAGTATTTTTTTTAAATTGCACGTTTGCCGAAGAAATTTACAGCAGTAGGTTTGAAAGGGTTTTACATTGGTGGGTTTCAAAGGTGATGAAATATTGGAGGTAATAAAAAGGAAACGTCATTGTTTTGTTGAGATTTACTAGTCAGTGTTTCGTTTAATCGAAAATCATCAAATTGTTACTGATAAGCATATATTCACTTTGCACCATTAATTTTTTAGTCAAATAAGTCGTAAAACATTTTTATGAAGAACGTTTATACTAATTTAAAAAACACACTAAAAACGTATTATTTTAATGAATTTATATTAATAATATGTTATTTTGATAAACAAAAATTCAGCATAAATATTGAAAAAATATTACCCAAGATTGCAAAATTATTAGCTAATCAATGAAATTTATTTTCCTCATCTAAGAATAACATTTTTTCTTCATAGTTGATACGTTTTTTAAAAAAAATTCATAACTTGTTTGAAAATTCTCAGAAAACGTAGAGCTAGTCCATCAAGTCGATAATTTTCATCACCTTAGTTTTTTTTTGTTTTATACGTTATAACATAAAACAAATAAATATTTTGGAGAACAATTATTCAATATTAAATTTTAAAACATGAATGTAATTTTTATATATGTTAAAGCAAGCAATTGTTTTTTGTATCGTGGAAAAGTGAACACATAAGAAATAAAAATAGGCCTAATTCCAATTATGGTAAGAAACTTTTAGCACCAACATAAGTAAAGTCCTAAGTATTTATTAATCATATGTTGGAAACGCGAATGCATATTATTGAAAAAATTGCACGTACCCATATCACATGATTATGATTAAATTTCAAATAACTATTAATTTTACTTAGCAGAAACATTGGTGTGTGACCCGATCAATGATGAAGTAATTCCAATTAAAACAGAACGAAATTTAGTCAACTGATTTAAGAAGAAGAAAGTTGAGGCACTAGTAGAGAAGACCCAAAATGTACGAAGAGAAGATTAAGATGAAGAGAGTGGGAAGAAAGGCAACAATGTAAGCAAAGACGAGAGGAGAAGTAGAAGAAGAAGAAGAAGAAGAGGATGAATACGACGGCTGGAGGCATGGTAAAAACCTTTTATTTACCTTATTGGCTCGATAGTGGCTTAAATTTCCTACCAAAATTGGTTAAAATATGTTTTTTTAGTCAATATAACTTTTTACCCCTCATTGAATTCCAACAGAAGTTGGTTAAATTATGTTTTGTGAGTTTACCCTTAATTTAATTTAGTGGACCAACCAAGTGGCCTTCACGAAGACCCTAGCATGTAGGAGGCCACACTGTCTGGGCAGTGTGAACTGAGGAAACCTAAACGATGGGGGCATGTGTTGATCGACGGGGCGTAGATGTCAACCTTCGACAAATACTTAGCCAATTCATCCAATTCCTTACCTGCATAGTCTCTGAACACATCAACGGATGTACAGCATAGAGGAGGGTTGGTCCGTCGACTGACCCAAATCCGTCAATCGTGGTGTCGTCTATTACACTTCCAAAGTCATGCACATTTAAAGTTAGGCTCATCTAATTAATTAATGGGTTAGGTGGTTAGTTAGGGTTTTAATGGTGTCTAATTAAATTAATCAACCCCCATATAAATACCTCAACCCTCATTAGCGTAAACACAACTCACACAATAAACTCTCTTCTTTCTCTCTTTATTCGAAGACACCATTGAAGAAAAGATAGGGGTGGTTTTGGGTGCTTTAAAAGGACGATTTCATAATAAAATCTTCATCAAACGTTGAGGTATGTGATCCATTTCACCTTGAGACTTATATCCTCAAAGGGCTCCTTCAAACTATTTCTAAAAATTGGGTCTACGAATTTAATAGTACGAACTGAGTTGTTTATGGTTTATTTAGGATATAATGAATAGATTAACATGTATTTTAACTTGATTATGATAATTTCTGATTGTTTGATATAAATAGAAGAACATTATCCTTAACCCTTAGCCCTAGGTTTGATCTTGATGTTAATTAAGTTGTGATTGATTTAATTGAATTTATTATTGGTTAAATCACTATTAGATGATGTATGTTACACTAGTAATAAACGAATTAGGATGAATTGTAATCCTTATTACTAGTTCTTGAGTAGTGATCTCGGTTATGGGAATTTACCTAAGTATCGTATCTTAAGCTTTGATTAAGTATTGAATTATGGTGTAGTGACTCTTCTAGACTTGTTATCTTGTTGGTCATTGAATTTTCATTATTTTGTGATCTAATTGTTTTGATTATTTTAATTCTTGAGGAGTGAAAGTATGATTATATGAGTGTGCCTTTAAATTGTAAGAATTTTCCCTAATATGATGCATGTTTATGAAAGCTAATGTTATGCTTGAAACGGAAACAATCTGAAATGAATTTTATTGTTGTAATGTGTATGGTGTGACTTACCAACTTTACTTCACTAGGAAGAGATCTTCAGATTTCTTTGGGTAAAAGTTAAGAACTTCTCATTTAAAATTAATTGTCCTTTGTGACTTGGTTGGGTGTGAAGTCATAAAACTTGTAAGTTTATTGAGGAGAATGAGATTTCTCCCAAAAAATAACTAAGCATGGTATGTTTGAGTATTTCCCTCATTGAATTATGCCTAATTGATAAAAATCCATTGTTGACCTACTTGACTTAAGTTTATGTTCATTGAGGTATGAGTTCTAAATTTATTTTGAGTAATGTAGAATGGACCTATAAGTGATGATTCATGGTAAGATATTAATGGAATTAAGTGCAAAGACAATGTTATGATTAGGATAAGGATGTTCCTATAATGAACATGACAAGAACCAATGTGTTTGATTCATTAATAAGTAAGTGAATAAAGGTTTTGCTTGCTTGTGTTGCATTGAGTGTAAAATTGTTTGAAGTTGGTGTTCCTTGTAAGTTTGGTTGATTGACTTATATGTTATGATGTGCTGAATGTTTTGAATTTCCCTATCGTTCATTGAAGTCCTTGACGTGTTTGAAAAGTTCCAACTGTCATTCGAGGATGAATGTTCCCAAGTGGGGAAATTGTAAGAACCCGCAAACTGAATTAAGGTTGTGATAGCCTCACATGTGCCTACAAAGATTAAAAATATGTTATGTAAGTGTTTTATAGTATGCATACTTTATTTGAAGTGATTTGGAGTTCAAACGCCTAAGACATTTGAATATTGGTCTTTAGACGTGCTACAGTGTCCTTGTAGGTTTGACTTTTTTTTATGTATTGTTTGATGTCTAAAAACTGTAGGTATTACCCTAGCATCTTAATAGACATATTTCCGGTAAAAAATCTCGGATACGACTCCCCGAGGAAAACTCTAAGGGCCCTTGAGAAGGACCTAAACGTCCTACAAGGAAGCTGCCTAAGGCAGCGTGCAGAACCAATATTTAGAGACCCCGATGCGTCGTGCGCCTGGACTGAGTGTGACTATGAATCACGTTACCTACACAAGGTTCACTGTCTAAAATTATGTTATTCAAATTGAGAGGCTGCCTTCATGACGCGTAAACACTTCCTAGATTCGATTGCGTACTTTTTCGTCAAGTTTGACATGTCTATAAGTCCCAATAAGTATGGGGTTTTCTTGGGTAAATTGGGGAGACTATTATCATCTTTTTAATTACTTATTTAACCCCTTTCCCAAGTTAAAGCCCCAACACCTATTAAGAAAATTAAAATCCCAAATTTCTCATATGTTCAAAATTCTATCAAACCTCCATTGGAGGGAAAACTCAACGTTCAAGCTATGGGCTGGATTTTCATGGTTTCTTCTCAAATTATTCATTGTATTATCATATACTAAGGTATTATTATCCTTTATACTTAGTCAATTTTCCATCTAAGGAGTTCCTTCAAATGTTTTCAAAGAGAAATTATAATCAAACTTCCTATCTTTCAATCTAGGCATAGGTTCTATCAAAAACCTTTTCAAATGGATAGTTAGGATTAATTGGTGAATATATACTGATTTTGATGTTTAATTCAATCAAATTCAATGATTGACCCATGTTCTCTAGAATTCTCAAATTAGTCTATGTTCTGGGCATTGTGATATTGATTATGTGTTAATTGTATTATGATTCTAGTATGTTGAAATAGGTATTGCTACAGTTTATACATAACTTTATGGTGAATTAGTTATTATTTTTCCATGTGGATATATGTTTGAAGATTTTTAAGATTGACCTATGTTCTTCTATCCTCTATACATTTATAATGCAATGTGGACATTGTGATCTAAATTCTAGGATTGATTAAGCATGATATCCTTTATGTTCAGATACATTTAGCTACTGCCCTATACTTTACATATTGATGAATTATGAGTATTTATCAATAATGATCAAAGGTTGATGAATTGTTAAGGTTGCTCTATTTCTCTACTTTTCTATAGAATTGCTAGATTATTGGACTTGTATGGCATTGTGTTGTATGGTCAATGTATATGTGTTGTGATCAAGCCTTTAAGGCAATTGGATTTTGAATGAGTATTGACTATGATCACCCAATGTGAAGCATATGCCTAGTATTCCATTATAACTATGATATAGGTTATCTTACTAATGTTATTAGCATGTGAATTACTATGTTAGGGTTAGGTATAGGTACTTCCTTTGATGATGTGATATTGATAAAATACCATCACTTGTATACCCTCATATGAATATGTGATTAGATAATATTGTAGTCTTGAATGTAATGTGATGTCATTCTTGTCTTCAATCCTACTATGTGTTGTACGGTCTATGCTTGAATGTGCATTGTGGTCTTAAGAGGTTGGCTGCCTCAATATGTGGTTGATTTTAATTATGTGATCATTTGACAAATGTACACACAATTACACCTCATGCATTCTTACAAGTAGTACAGTTCATAGTGGCTAATGAATGGGTATTCTCATATCCACTTGTGTGTACTACTATGCATATAAAGTATCTGTCCATGAAGTATGTTACGTATATCTTAACTAGGATGAATTTATCAGTGTTCTAGTATAGATAAGGGTATGGGACCTTGTTTATGGATAGCACATGTGTGCCTTGATAGGATAGTTCCTAGGTTTGTTATCTATGTACATAATTATGAGCGCATGATCAAGCTATAATATCTTATATAATATTGTGACGACCCTCAAAATGAACTAATGTTCTCAGAGCCTCACATGTGTCAAAAAGAAAAATAACATGTTAATAAAGTGTTTTACAACTTGGATACTTGATTTGAAGAGGTTTGGAGGTAACACGTCCATGAAAATCCAAGACATTCAAAAATTTGTCTTTGGACTTGCTAGTGTGTCTTAGTATGTTTTCCTTGTTTTGAGGTGTTGTTTGAAGTACAAAAACAGCATATGTGACCCTAGAATCTTAATATAAATGTTAAGGGTAAAAAATTCTGGGTACGACTCCTCGACGACAACCCTAAGGGCCCCAAGGATGACCCAAATGTCAGACAAAGAGGCTACCCAAGGAAGCAAGAAGACTAATATTTTGACCTGCATGTGCGATGCGTTTCTTGAACCCACCTCACTGCCTCAATAAATAAATGGGGGTGTTTTGGTAACATAAGGGGACGTTTATTATTTGTTCTTAGAACGTTTTTAAAGCCTTTCCCAAAAAAAACCACAACACCCATTATGAACTAAAAATCCCTAAAACTCTCTTTTATTTTTTTAAAAAAACAAAAGATTCTATTGAAGACTAAGCTCATGAAAAGGTTATGGGGGTGGATTCTTGGGGATTTGTTCTTAAATTTTCATGGACTTTTAATGTATAAGGTATGGTGATCCATCATCCCTGCATAAACATTCATCTATGGAGTCCTTTAAAAAGATTTCAAAACATGATTCTAAGTCAAAAATCCTATATTTCAATCTAGCCATGGTTCATTCTTAAATTAATTTAAAAAGCATTCTAATAATGAATATATGTTTAAATACTGATTTTTTTGATGAATTTATATCCAATTTTATGAAGAATCCATGATCTCCTTACCTTCACAAATTATGTTATGATATGGGTCTTGTAATCTTTACTAAATTGTGATTAAACGGTTATTAGATTGTAGTATATTGATTAATACTAGTCTTATCTATATCAATTGATTATGAATTGGTGGGAATTGATCAAGATGATTATTGTTTTGGAGATTTGGTAAGTTGACCTATTTCCTCTAACTAGCTTAGAATGTATATTGACTTGTATTGATGGGTATGGTCCACTAATTGAGGCGGTGTTTATGTTCGCCTAAATTTTATGTGTTACAATCATGTCCTTTAAGGCATTAGATGCAAGATGAATTGATATGATGATTTCGTGATTAGGAAATTGATGGATTTAGGCTTGATTCGAATATTACGTTTCAATTTATGTTATGTGAAATATATGAGTAGTCCTCCAAATGAGTTTCATGACTTAGGTGTGGTGATAATGTTAGGGTTAGGTCTGGTCTATATTGTTAATGATGACGACTAATTTATTATCATGACCCCTACCTATATATACCTATATGAATGTGATCAAAATATTCTAGGGATCTTCTATCTTAAAGTTAAATATGTTAATGTCTCCTGTGACGTAATGTGAGTGTGTGTAGTTTATAGTCCTTAATATTCCATTTGTGTGCATAACTTGAGACTTGAGGAAAGATTGTACATGTGTTGTGATTGTAATCTTCAATCTTAATGTTGAATATGTTAGTTGCTTCCTCAATGTTATGTGATAGCATATGTGTAAGTAGGGTAGATTTGTTATAACAAACAAAAGGGTAGTTCTCCCATGCATCATTTACTTTTTCTATGAATGTAAGTATATGATTAATGAAGTTATGAGTATGTGTTACTAGAGGTGTTAATGTGGAGGTATAGCTCAAATTATATGCACACATACATGATATATGATTGTATAAACTTATGAAAGGACATTCTAACATGAATCAGGGTCTATGATGAAAGGACATGCTCATCTTAGAATCCTTTTACAATATGTTGTATGAAGGAGAAAGCTCTTCAATCCTTCATTATTACTGAATGCATTAAAGGCATAAATATAATAAAAATTGAGTTAGACCCTAGCACCGAGTGAACATGACAAATGAGAGTGGGAGCTTCGCTTTAGTAAGTCTGGCTTTCCACAAAGTGAATCTTCACATTAGCAAGAACGGGTTCCTAACCTAGAAGTTTTCTCATGAGATAGGAACCTCCAGGTTAGAAAGTCCAGGTTTCTAGAAGAAATATCCATTTGGCATAACTACGTGCCACCGTAGGTTATAATTTTTAATTTCAACCTAAATATCTATGTACGATTAGTTGCACCTTAGGCAAGTGTTAGCCCTCTCTTTTTGGTGTAGGAGTAGAACATCGGAATCCATGTAACTCACATGGTCTATGTAGGTTATGGAAAAATCTCCCAAAGTAAGAAATGAACTAAGGTAAGATTATGGACTCTAATCATAACTACTTGAGAGGATTACTTAGTATAGATATGAATATGGCCCGTATCCATGCATTGCACAAGAGAACTTTGATAAATGATAAGATTAGCACAAGCATAGAAGTAAGACTTATATGATGTTAGGTGTGAATTTCATGAATTTATTGTTAAATGACTTTACAAGCGAGGAAGGTACTTGGTGATCAAGTAGAGAACCACAGTAGCAGACTCTGACTAGTAGAGAGTGGATTCTAGAAATTTGGGGACTTTTGAAAATGAACGGTTTAAAGAAAGAGAGGTATGAAATTTGAAGTTGAAAATGGAGGGAAATGGGAGGAAGAGGGAAGGAAATGGGTGAAATGAAGGGGTTGTGGTTTTTAATAGTTAATAATTTATTTAAAACCCCCAGCAGGGTCGGGTCAGGTATGCTACATTTATGACACGACGAATCCCTGACGATGGTCTATCGCAGTTGTGATGGTCACTCATTGGTTCCGTCTCGTGTGTCGTAGTTATAAAAATAAAAAAAAGACGTACCTGGCTGGAAGGAAACATTTGATGGTCCGTTGCATGCGTGACGATCCGTCGATGTATCCTTCAGTGACTGCTGCAGAATGATTTTGTTCAGAATTTTCTGGTGATGCGTGTGCAAATTTAAAACCCATTAGAAGAAAAATTTACCATTACAACATAGAAAAACTATAAGTATTGGGCTGCCTCCCAAAAAGCGCTTGATTTAACGTCACGGAACGACTGAGGACGTTTGACTACACAGCCTTCCTCAAGATTGTATGCCTCGATACCTCTATTTGCCGATTCCGTAAGCCCATAATAGGGTTTTATTCATTCTCCATTCACCTTAAACCGCACTCACTCCTTGGTTTCTAACTCAACTGCTCCATAAGGGAATAATTGGGTAATCAAGTAAGGGCCAGTCCATTTGGACTTGAGGTTGCCCGGAATCCAACGCAGCCTAGAACTGTCTAAAATAATCAAATCCCCAACCATATACTCTTGTTTTTCGCTTTTTAGGTCATTATCCTTCTTCATCTTTTCTTTGTACGATATAGCATATACCGATTGGAGCTCATCACTCTGCCTCATGGACCTACAAATGGTTAAGGTCGCTTCTTCATTGTTCAATCGAAATTTTATATACCCCTTTTTCATATAAACTAAGTCTCTACCCATAGCAAGGAATGGCCTCCCAAGAATAATAGGCACTTCAAAATCAACTTCACAATCAAGAATAACAAAATCTATCAGAAATATGAAAGACTCCACTTTTACTAGCACATCGTGGGGTATACCTATAGGCCTTTTCACCATTCGATCGGCCAAAAGTAGCCGCATCGCAGTGGGATTTAGGTCACCCAACACCAAATTCTTATAATTCAAGAGGGGCTTGATATTTTTGCTTGCCATCACATAATGCTTTCACAAAATGTAATGAACTGACTATACAAGGAATAGTGAACGCACCACGATCTTCTTTCTTTTGTACGAGAGATCTTGTAGCAATAGCACTACAATGTTGCATTCTATCATCATCCTCTAAAGTGACCAATCTTTTTTTTGTAACCAGATCTTTCATAAATTTCGCATAACCGGGCATTTGTTCGAGAGCTTATACAAAAGGGACATTGATAGAAAGTTTATTAAACATTGTTATAAAATGCTGATATTTATCATCCTCGGTCTTTTTCACTAATCTATGAGGAAAGGGGGGTCTAGGCATGGGAATTACATTTATATGGACTTCTACATCTATTCTAGTGCTATCTTTTGCTTCATCCCCACTACCATCTGCCACCATATCATTATCCTTTCTCATTGTTTCCTCATTAGACTGTATAGGCGGGTCAATGGTTTCCTTACCACCCCGAGTAGTGATTGCCATACATTGTGCATCATTTTAAATTTTTTTGAAAGTGTTGCTAGGAAGAGTGACCGGTTGCCGTGTGATCATAGTCGCAGATAATTGTGCCATTTGAAACTCGATCTACTTAATCGATATGGCATATGTATCGACTTTCCGCACAATACCCGCTAAATCACTCCTTAACTCTAAAATGTGCTCATCATTAGCATCGAACCTCCTCATCATTTTGTGCAACATATCCTCAACTCGCGCCATACTATCTCCACCTATCATTTTTGTTACCATAATTACCCCTGTTAAAGTTGTTGTCGCGGTTTTAGTTTCCATCTCGGACATAATGACCCTCATGGTTATAGTTACCATAGATCGGATTTTGGTTCCCTTAACCTTGGCGCCAATTATCCTTATTTGAGTCTTGGGCACTCGGTCAGAAACCCCCCCGTCTGATCATTTACTGCAAAGGAATCCTCCGTATAACAGCATTCATCATTTGGTGGAGGTAGTTTAGACAAATAGTTAACTGCATTTATATCTTCTAAACATCTAGTGATATGTTTTAATACCAACCCAAGTTAAGTTTTCATCTGAGCCATCTCTTCACGAATTTCATATGTGGCTGTGTTGTGAGTGGATTGCAATGCGAAGGTATTGTTCCCAGTATCTGACTTCCTAGCACTCCAAGCTTTATTGTTCCAGGAGAATTTCTCTAACTTTTCAGCAATCTCAGCATAAGGGTACTCCCCATAAGAACCACCCGCTATAATATCCAACATCTCTTTATTATTATCATTTTATCCCCGATAGAAGTATTTCTTCAGTGGCTCATCATCTATACGGTGATTGGGGACGCTTCTCAAAACGAGGTAAATCTATCCCAAGAACTACAAACTGACTCTCTTGGTAGTGCCCTAATGTTGTTTACTCTGTATTTGTGGTTTAGTTTCTTTGAGACCGGGTAGTAGCATGCTAAGAAAACGTCCCTTAGTTGGTTCCAAGTGAAAATTGATTTGTAAGGGAGGTCAGTGAACCAAATAGCATCCTCTCTCGTTAGTGAGAGAGGAAACACTTCAGACCTATTATATCCAAGTCCAAGTCAGGCCTCGCTTAATAGCTTTTACACACTACCCTTACCTTAGATATATGGGAATGTGGATCCTCATAAGGTAATCCTGAAAAAAAACCTCCGGCAGTGAGCATTTAGATCAAACTACTAGTCACCACAAAGGTGTGTCCTGGTGGTAGAGGGGGAAAGAAATGTGGCACATCAGAGTCTACAATATTATCATAGCCTCTGTTGTATTCTTGGGTCCGTGGGGCGGGATTTCATCCCCTCTGTTGGTTCCCACCCAGAGCATCGTGTAAAAACTGACCATGAACACCAACAAAAGCTGGGAAATTCTTGTTTGGATCATCAACATTAATTCCCAAGTTTCGATTCATGTTGCATAGTGTACGCTCTAATTCGTGATCCTAGGGAAACAAGGGTTCTCTTCCTCTCTGTGTATTTGGCATACAAGGAATGTGGTTCTGTAAGAAGAAAAAAACAATAAAACAGAGTAAAATAAAGAAAATGTTGACTAAACTATAGTAATAAGTTTAAGATAATCTAAAAGCTACCTTCCCCGGCAGCGGCTCCAAAATTTGATAAGCTCAAACTTACTTCTCAAATAAGAAGTAAAGAGGTCGTATCAAGTAAAGATCCTAACTAATGAGGTTGGGTTGATTCCCACGAGGAAAATAGTTTCAGACTTAACTTCAATCTATTATTACTACTATTTAGTCAATTATTTCTTTGCAAAGCAAAGACAATAAAAGGGAGGTTTTTGCTGTACCTAAATTAAAGGAGACAACAAACAGCTTCAAATGATAGAGTTTAATCTATTCATAAAAGTAACTAGGATTTACATGTTCCCCACCGGTTTCTAACTTGATAGTTTTATCTATAACAATTCTTTCGTAGTATCTTGCATGCAAATTGATAAGTTATGTATTTCTAAATCCTTGGTCTGGAATCTAGAAAATCTGACTCTGCACCTGGGTCTGGCTACGTGTGTTGCTATACTAACCCTTACATTGACCTCATATTTAGCATCGTATTCGATATTTGACTAAGTTATTACCACGTACCTATTAATACTAGCCTATTAGATAGTATACAATAAATCTATGTTGATAATTCTTTTCCTATTATCTACCTCCTTTGTCCGGCAAGTAGCATTAAGGCGAGTTCTAACGTTGGCTATCCGTTAAAAAGACTTCTAAGCGAAAAAATTATCAATACATGTCTAGAATTGTTATTTTTGTTAGGTTTTACCTCATTATTTACGTATGGTTCCCACAACCTTGTTATGTAGTTAAGTTACCCATAGTAATAATCACAATATTCAAATATGTAATATAAGAATTTATGCACTTACTTCAATGAGAAAAAAAAAGTTAACTTGATTAATAAACAAAAATCACCAACAATCAATTACTGAAATTAATTGTAGACTAAAGATTCTCCAAAAGTGTAGTAATAATCACAAAGTCTAATCCACAAATAAGCTCAAATAACGAAGAGTATAACCCCAAAAATGAGTTTTTTGATACTATTTATAAAAAATAAAAACCTAACTAAATAAGGACTTTATTTGCTGGAAATATGTCAACACACTGTTGGGTCGATGGACCTCACGACAGAACTTCATGGTCACGATGAGCCGTCACAGACTCTGTCGTCCCATACTTATGCGATTTCTTCTGATGCTCTCTTCATTACCGTCGACGACGGGTATGATGGATCATCACAGGCACAATGGTCAGTTGGGGGTCTCCATTCCATAACACTTGAACTCTTTGAATTTGGGTAATGGGACTACTTCTCTGATCTTCATGACGAAGTAGCAGGACGGACCGTCATGGATACAACGGTCCCTTACGCACTCCGTAACCCCACACATGGTCAGACTTCCCCATCTACCTTCAACAACTGCACTACGATGCCACCAACAGACCGTCATGGGCACGACGGACCGTTACAAGCTCCGTAGGTGGTTCTTTTTTGCATTTCTTTGCTCAAAAACTTCTGCGTTCATCTTTGGACTGATTTATAGCAAATAAGGAGAAACCTACATAAAAATTAATACAAAAAGGCTTTTTGACACACTACACTTAAGGAAAAAGCATTAAAAATATCGTGATACTACGGTATATCAATGGGTGCATTTCATCAACATTTACTTAGGCTCATTTGAGCTTGCTCTCATCTTGTTCATTAGGATCTTATCATGTTGTCACCACATTCATTAACTTTAGCACATTTTCTCTTCATAGTTAGTCACACCTTATTACGTTAATTTTTATTTCATCATATGCCAATGAACTTGGCCATTTAGTTTTTTTCACACTGTTACTTAACCCTTCTAGGGTTTCATCACTTCACTATTTATATCATCATTTCATTACATACATCTTAGGTCACTTACTTGTATGTGTACCTAGACTTATGGGTCCATAACATACAAGCCATCAGGCTTCATTGATAGTTTGTTTAAGTATTTCATATCTTCCTAACATTATGTGATACAAGATTTGTGCATATTGTATGTATGCCAAGATCTCGGTTTCAATATATAGAGTCAGACATATTTTTGAACATTAATTCATGTACGACTTATCTATCCATACGAAATTTGGGAAAGGGAACCCAATTTCGAATTCCTTGGACAACACTTATTTTTTCATTTATTTTGTTTTTTTGTTCACACAGCTTCGGGACCCGAGATCGAGCCCCAACACCTGCATTTTTTATTTCTTTCTCATTCGCTTTCCTTTTTCCTTGACTTTTTTCGAGATGACCTTGAGGGTGTGGGATCAAATCCCCACAACCTCACTTTATTTTTCATTTAAATTTCCTTAGTTTGACCGAGAGGTTATGGGTTCGAATCCCACTCCTCTCATTTCTTATTTTCATAATTCCATTTTCCAGCCAAGATCACGCTTTGAATCCCTCTCACCACATTATTTTTAACTCACTTATTTTCATGGTTTTAAATATGGTGATGCCATGGGTTCAATCCTCCATGACCTAACTTGTTTTAATTCATTTTTCACAACATTTTGTACTACTTCAATGTGACCGAAATTCATCAACGTGTAGCTGGAAATTTTGTAGTTTTTAAGCATCATTTTCATCACATTACACGTTAGTTTTTTGGGAAATTTGATAGTTCATTTCGAAAGTTCTAGGTGGATTTTCATGGATTTGTTTAGCCAAGAGTTTCTCACTGAATTTAGCCACTTTACACTTCATATGAACATCATGATTTACCTAAGTTTGTGCAAGTAATAATATAACCATAACATTACAATTTAGTGAGTTAAAACCGAGAGAACATAGTCATGATTCACATTGCACACACGTACACATAGTTTCGGCTCACATAGGTTGTCATTCGTACGATTTAAAACACACATTCATGAACATATTCATCATGAAAAAACAACACACTCCTAATATCTACTAGAAAACATACCCAACACATGAATCATTGAGACCTATTGATAGGGACATGCAACGGGGAACAACCCCAGTTTTCAGATTTGAATTTAGTGAACTTTAAGGGGTCTCTTGGGAAAGGGACCAAGAGAGAAGAGAACCCATACCTTTTTGACGATCAAACCTTGACATGCTGCACAAAGTTTTTCCTTTAAATTCACGTCCATCACCAAAAACCTCAACCCCAATTGAACGAACAACCCTCTAGTTGCCTAACGTGTTTGATTAGTTGTTTGTTTTTATCTTTCGTTGTGAGTTCGTCAAGTGTAAAGAATTTTGGTAAATTTTTATGTTCTTGAAGTTATTTTGGCAGAGGTAACGGGAATGAGAGAAGAGATAATGATCGTGAAGTGAGATAGACGTGAGAGAGTTAAATGTGAAAGTAGTTTAGGCTTACGTAAGGACTTGGTAAAACTGGATTCTCCGATATTTAAAAACAAACAACTCTCTCTTTGCCTAACGTGTTTGATTAGTTGTTTGTTTTTATCTTTCGTTGTGAGTTCTTCAAGTGTGAAGAGTTTTGGTCAATCTTTCTGTTCTTGAGGTTATTTTCACAGAGAGAAAGTGAATGAGAGAAGAGAGAATGATCGTGGAGTATGATAGACGTGAGAGAGTGAAAAATGAAAGTAGTTTAGGCTTAGGTAAGGACTTCAAACTACGACTCCCCTTAACTTTCCAAAAAATTAAGATTTTTGCTTTTTTTTTAAATCCGGTAATAATTGTTAATTAATTAAATTAATTTACTAATTTAATTAAAACATTTCAAATCATTGCTTTAACTTAGGTTCGAAACAGGGTGGAGCAAGACATCACTCAAAGAATAATTTTCGGCCCTCTCTCCCGAAAATTCCCCTCCACCTAATCAACTTATTACATAATTCAATATTTAGGGTAATTATGATACTACCTTTATCCTAGAAAAATACCATTTAACGCCAAAACCCTCCAAACTTAAGATTTTCCCTCTTTAATTTCGGTAATGACTCATTCCGATAAATCTTCATATTCGGGTGCTCTACATGGATGGACCCAACCTTTCGTATAAAAACTAAGTCCCCAAGTTAGTATGCTTGGATATCACAAGGGTTCAGAGGTCTGGTTTTACGCGTATCAACCCGTGTGAACCCAATCTAATCGTAAGCATTCTAGACACATTAAGAATTACATAGCATATCCATTATTGGGGTTGTTAAATTATCCCCCCCCCCCCTTAGGAACATTCATCCTATAATGACACTACTAACAATCTAGCGTAACGCTAGTCTGATCATAATATAGTTACTATACAGAATGAAGCAAATGAAACAAATAATGGAGAGATACGAAAACTTTGACTTAAGGGTAGGAAGTCTAACCTGAAGATCTTAAAAGATGAGGTTAGCGGGATCTCAAATAGGCCTCGGCCTCCCATGTAGCACCCTAAACTAGATGATTTCTCCAAAATAACTTTAATGTGGCAACCTCCTTGTTCCTTAGCCGCTTAATCTGTCTGTTTAAAATCTCAACAGGTACCTCCTCATAGGATAAATCTTCATCGACCCGTATATCTTCAACAAGTAGAATCATGCTGGATAACCTAAGCACTTCCTTTACATAGAGACGTGAAAGACTGGATGAAAAGAAGCTAGCTCTGAAGGAAATGCCAACTCATAGGTCATCTCTCCCACACGCTGTAGGATCTTATATGGCCCAACATACCTCTGACTCAACTTCCCTTTTCTACCAATACTCATCACCCCCTTCATAGGTGATATCTTCAAATAGGCCTGGTGACCCACACCAAAGGCTAAGGGTCGTTATCTATTATTTGCATAAGACTTCTACCCACTATAAGCAGTAGCCGACCTGTCCCTAATCACCCTAACCTTCTCTAAGGCCTCATGAATGATCTCTTGACCCATAACGGATGACTCTCAAAACTCAAACACCCCACTATAGACCTACACCTCATACTATATAGTTGCTCTAATGGTTCCATCCCAGTGCTAGAGTGATAGTTGTTATTATACGAGAACTCTATCGAAGGCAGGTGGTCGTCCCAACTAACTCTGAAGTAGATCACACATGCCCTCAACATGTCCTCTAATATCTGAATGGTGCGCACTGCCTACCTATCAATTTGAGAATGAAAGGCAGTACTAAGCTTCACCTGCATTCCTAAGCTCTTCTATAAGGATCTCCAGAAATGTTAAGTGAACTGAGATCATCTATTTGAAATAATTGACAAAGAAATTCCATGCCATCTCACAATCTCATCAATGTAGAGTTTCACATAATCTTAGGCTTTGTAAGTAGACTTTACAGGTATAAAGTGGGTAGACTTAGTCATCCTGTCCAGAATAACCCAGATGGAGTCATGGTGTCTACTACTCTTTGTAACAACAACCAGAAAGTCCATATTAATTTCCTCCCATGTCCATTTATGAAACTCAATAATCTGAGTAAGACCACAAGGCTTAAAATGTTCTGCCTTAACCTCTTAAAAATTAGGACAGTTTGCCACACATTCTGCAATGTCCTTCTTCATTCCATCCACCTATAGATCTGCTTAATATCGTAATACATTTTAGTGGGACCTGGATTTTTGGAGGATCTGGAACCATGGGCCTATGCAATGATCCGAGCACGCAAATCATCAATATCTGGTACATATAGCATGTCCTGGTACATAAGTATCCCGTCATCTTCCACAGCAAAAGACATTCACCTTGACCAACATTAAGTCCTTCAGCTCCATTATCACATGATCAAGATGCTGACCCTCCTTGACCTCAAATACTCAGAATGATTCAAAACTAGAATGAACCGAAACACCCCCACTAGTACAGTAAACTAACGGCATACCAAGTCTTGCAAATCTGCGTATATCTTTCACAAACACCTTCTTATCATCCTCAACATGGGTTGTACTTCTCATCCTCATCCTACTCAAAATAGTAGCTACAATGTTAGCCTTACCTAGATTGTAGTTGACATTTATTACATAGTCCTTCAACATCTCCAACAACCTGCGCTGACGTAGAATCAATTCCCTCTGTATGAACACGTACTAGAGACTTTTGTGGTCTTTGAAAACATTCACATGCACTCCATAGAAGTAGTGCCTCAACAGTTTTAGTTCAAACACCATAGCTTCAAACTCCACGTCATTAGTGGGATGATACTTTTCTTTAACCTTGAGTTGTCTGGATGCATAAGCTATGACCTTACAACCCTGCATAAGAAAAAAATCAAAACCAACCCTAGATGCATCACAATACACAGTGTAATTCTCACCACACTTACACAAAGTAAACACAGGGGCTGAAGTGAGACTTTCCTTGAGCTCCTTGAAATACTTTTTACACAGTATGTGGCATTCAAACTTGGCCTTGTTCTAAGTAAAAGTTGTAAGTGAGGCAGCAGTGGAAGAAAAACCCTCCACTAAACTGTGATAGTAAACAGCCAATCCCTAAAATCTATGGATATCAGTCGGAGTAAGAGGTTTTGTCCAATTCTTTACAGCCTCACTCTTCCTGAAATCTACCTCCACACCTTTGTCGGACACAACATGACCCAGAAAGTCAAAGATCTAAGCAAGAATTTACAATTGTTGAATATGGCATTTAGTTGATATTGTCTAAGTACCTGCAATTCAAATGTTGTTCATTCTCTTCCTTGGTCTTAGAGTAGATGAGAATGTCATGAATGAATACTATGACGAAAGAGTCCAGGTATTCACGAAAGACCCTATTCATGAGATCCATAAATACAGTAGGGGCATTTTCTAGACCAAATGGCATTTGAAGGAACTGATTGTGACCATAACGGGTAGGTAAGGCTATATTTTTGATATCTCTATCCCTAACCCTAAGCTGATGGTACACTGCACGAAGATCAATCTTTGAGAATAAACTAGACCATTTAAGTTTATCAAACAAGTCATCTCTTCGGGGAAGTGGATACTTATTCTTGATAGTGACTTTATTGAGATGCCGATAATCGATACACATTATAAGGGTTCCATCTTTACTTTTAACAAATAACATTGGAGTGCCCAAGGGGAAAAGCTCAACCGAATGAAACACTTATCAGTGATATCTTTGAACTGCAGCCTCAACACTTAGAGTTTTGCTAGAGCCAATCTGTAAGGAGGAATTGTAATTGGTTTCATATCGTGTTCAAAGTCGATACAAAAATTAATCTCTAGAGGGGGAGGAAATCCAGACAAATCATCAGAAAATACATCTTTGAACTCATTCACTATAGGAAATGACTATACGAAAGTAATATCATGATCGAAATCATTAACACTCACAAGAAGACATAATAACCCTTTGGACATCATTTTGTTGACCTCAATGTTAGAAATCAAGGGATTAGGACGACTCAAGTTGTACCCCTTCCAGACTAGCTCTTCTTCATTAGGGAAACAAAATCTTACAAACCTTTTACGACAATGCATACAAGCATAACAACTATGAAGCCAGTCCATACCAAGAATAATATCAAATTCACGCATGAGTAACTAAACCAAGTAAGCACACATAGCTCTCATTCTTTCCTAAAGGCGTACTAACCACTACAGGATCATGAATAACTTCAGCCAATATCTCAAAAGTGAGAGAAAGCAAAGGAGTTACAAAGGAAAGGGTATATCATGGATCAAATAAATCATAAATAGAAATTGATAATACTTGTAGCATACTTGTGATCAAGTAAATCATAAATAGAAATTGATAATACTTGTAGCACATTTGTGACCGCATCTGCAGAGTTCTCCTGCTACTCCCTGCACTTGACGACATAGAACCTATTCCTCTTAGGAGTCTCGACTGCTGCTGCACCCTGTGGATCAGGCTTAGGCTGAGCATTACCTCTAGCCTGACCCCTGTTCTATAGGCACTCCTTAACCATGTGCCCATTCTTACCGCAACCGAAACAAGCCTTAGTGCCTTGTCTACACTCTCCATTATGAGCACGGCCTCGTTTAGCACAATTCTTTCGGAGATGCGGCATGTCATCTCCATTTCATTTCTTAGTCTCGGGTCTGGCTCCTCTAGCTGTTGTACTCCTCTGAAAGTTAGAGTTTCCTAAACTCTGTTGCCCCTTTTTGAATCTGGGCTGCTCACGTATGCATAAGTTTTTCTTGTTGCCCCCTATTGCTATGACCATTATGATCATGAGGCTTACGCTTCATAGTATCACGAATGCCCCTCTTCTTCAGGCTATCCTCTACCTGCTGGACATGTGTCATAAGCCTAGAGAGGACCATGTTATCATGGAGCATCGTAGACTAACACTCCTCCTCTAAATCATCATTGATTCCTGTGAGGAACCTGCTTATCTCATCCCTGATGTTCGATACAAGGGAAGTAGCATACCTGAAAAGTTTAACGAACTTTAAGGAATACTTCTTGACTCTCATGGATCCCTGCTTAAGGTTAATAAACTACTCAACCTTGGCCTTCCTCACCTCTTTGGGAAAGAATCACTCCAGAAAGGCGGTCTTAAACATCTAACAAGTAACCAGAACTCCGCTCTAAAGGCGACTATCTTTCCACATCTTGCACAAAGTCTGTGAAAAATATTTGAGATAATAGGAAGCCAACTCTGCTTTTTCAGTATCTATGGCTGCCACCAAAATCGTATGCACAACAAACTATTGAGGATCCTCCGATGTCTTAGACCCTGTGAAAATAGGAGGATTCATCCTCGTAAAGTCTCTCAGCCTGTAAGCCATATTACGAACTGGTTGGTTCTCCTTTTAACATTCTGTTGGTTGACCTGGTCAGACATGGCCTGGGCCTGCATAGTGATGGCCTATGCCATCTATGCCAAAGATGCCCGCACCTCCGCATTAGTCAACCCAACTTGGTTAACCGGCATTGCCAATCCTCACACTCGAGCCTAGGGTGGAACCTGATTGTCCCCAACAGCTGCTCCTCATCTCCTCTGACCAATGGTTCTCCTAGTATTCAATCTCTTAAAATAACAAGGATTTATGTTAGACACACTTATAACATCAAGAAACCAAACATTAGGTAAAGGCACGAAGGGATCAGAAAAAGGGAAATTTTCCTACTTATCATGCAGTCTTAAATTCAATATATTGGTATACTTCACAACCATGACTTAGAAAATACTCAATGTGTTTGACGTGAATTTATTATTTTTGGAATTTAACCTAGTGCTCTAAGACCAACTTTTTCACAACTGGAATCTACACCGCAGACGAGATTAGTATCGTTGTCCTCTTAGAGGTTGCAGACAAGCATTCGTACGTCATCCTTACTTAATCTATTTTAATTTTAGCGGAAAATTTGAAACTTTTTGTTTCTTAACATACATGTATACATACTACTTAACATTTTATGAGTTCACAGATAAACTATCTAATAGAGAGATAATGAAATGTAAGAATCATTTCATAATTTCATTAAACATTTTTTTACCAAAAAGGCACTGATATGAAGTCAAAAAAATTTAAATAAACACTAGCGGAGCATGATCCACTAGATATATCCTACATAAAAGCTAGATAATTGTAGAATTGTATGTGATTTATACAATCCGGATAAAAGCTCCACGTCCAGATATCTACAACATTAACCTATAAGTTTAGCGTCCACTTGTGCCTGCACCTAAAATTGTAGAATTGTATGTGATTTGTACATATTTGTATTAAGTATGGGTATAAGCATGCATACACCAAGGACATGCATGAGTAAGAACAACTCTTTTCTAACAACATGATTATGGAAAGTCAAGTCAGTGGACTTGCCAAATTGGGATTAGGAAAATTAGTGAGATTTCCAAATTTTGATTCGAAACGTCATGCCATGAGAGTAACATGCATTATTATACATAATATATTGTGCACATCACATAACATCTTACACAATAGATAACATATTGCATATAACACATAACATCTTTCATATCATTCATTCATATGCCATGATACCGTGGATTTATGGTCTTGACATTATGATTTCCCAAAATGAGGGCTCAACATATGGGACCTCAACTAGGGAGCCTTCTTTATTCACAACAGAGTATGATTTATTCATTCATACGTACTTCAATTCATTTCTTTCATAGGCTAGTGTAAACACCAGCTATACTTAGGATGTAGTTAAAGACTTTCATCGGGTTCGCTGTGCAATAATCAAGAATGACCTAGTGTCATTACTCAAGTATAGCTCACCTTTTGATCATCCTATCCTAACACCTTCGGTATAATTCATTTCATTATGTGCATCATTTGAGGCTGGTTTCATTGATTCATTGGAAACTTTAACTTTAACTGACATAGATCATGTGAGCATTATGAAATCCAGTGTGTACCCCTCACCGAAAAGAGGTGGAATCATCGGCCAAAGTGACCCAAATCATGCTAGCGTACATTGGAATTGAACCCCGCTAAATCCCTATATTGTCACATATATTCAAAGACTAGGAGATATAAGGAGAACTATACCCGCCATGCTATACAGTCTCATCTCATGAGAGTCAGGTGTACCTCCGCCCTTCCCGAAATAAGGCATCATTGCTCATAGCTAGTCTATCGGGGCTCAGTACAACGTTCCATTACAATCAACTCATATGTCATGGATGTTGGCATCTAGTTTGAGGACATCATAGCTCAATAGATGATTTCTCATATCATCATTAGTATTAAGTATATATTATTATCAATACTTTAATTAGAGTGTTCATAGTGATTGCTCTTTTCATTTGCTTTAGGCTCTTATAGGTTAGTACATTTTGATAACACTTAATTAGGCTAATTTGATATTTCTCTCATCTTTTACATTAGCCTCCTATCATATTGTCACCACATTCATTAACTTTATCACATTTCCTCTTCATAGTTACTCACCCCTTATTAAGTGAATGTTGGTTTCATCATATGCCAATGTAATTGACCATTTAGTGTGTTTCACACTCTTACTTAACTCTTCTAGGTTTCATTATTTCATCGTTCATTTCATCATTTCATTACAAACATCATAGGTTCACTTACTTCTATCAGTATGCTAGACTTATGGGTCGATATATACAAGCCATGAGGCTCCATTCGTAGTTTGTTTAAGTAATTCATATCTTCCTAAGATTATGTTATTCAAGACTTATGCATCTTGTGGGACTGCAAAGTTCTCGGTTTAGATCTATGTAGGAAGCTTTATTCTTGAACATTTATTCACATATGACTTATGTATCAATAAAGAATTTGGTCAAGGGAACCCAATTTAGAATCCCATGGAAAACACTATATTTTCATTTACTTTATTTTTGGTTAACACGACTTTGGGACCCGAGATCTAGCCCAAACGCGTTTATTTCTTTCTTTCTTTTTCATTCTCTTGTCTTGGGACCGAGAGATTGTGGGATCAAACCCCCACAACCTCATTTATTTCATTTTCCTTTTTCCCTGACTTTATTCGAGTTTGGGGGGATTGAACACACGAGCTGGGTGATTCGATCCCACAACCTCACTGCCACTTGTCTCTATTAAAAAAAATAAAGATGGAGGGGTTGTGGGGGTTCGAACCCACCACCTCACAACTTCCTCCTGACTAAAATTAAAATAAAAATAAGGGGGGTTGTGGGGGTTCAAACACACAACCCTCCTATTGTAGCAAATTTAATTTTAAAAATCAAAGAGGTTGTTGGGGCTCGAACCCCCAACCCTTCGGTTAACTAATTGTAAAAATAAAATAGAATACTTATCCCTTCATGTTAATACTTAGATTAAAATTAGAATTCTAACTAAAATAGAAAATTAATTATTTCATGTAAATATTGAGTTTTAATTTAGAATTCTAATACAAATAGAAAATTAATTCTTTCATGGAAATATTGAGATTTAATTTAGAATTCTAATTAAAATAAAAATTTAATTCTTTTATGTAAATATTGAGATTTAATTTAGAATTCTATTTAAAATAGAAAATTTATTTCATTCATGTAAATGTTGAGATTTAATTTAGAGTTCTAATTAAAATAGAAAATTTATTAGTTCAGAAAATTTTGAGATTTAATTTAGAGTTCTAACATTATGAATATTAAAAATAAATTCAAAGAAAAATATAAATGATATCCAGTTGAATCAAGATCTGGGTTCCCATGCCCAAACCTCCGTATTGATACATAAGTCTGATGTGAGTAAAATATTGATGAATAATGCCATTTACTTAGTTCAAAAATCAAGATCTTGACATATATACAAGATACATAAGTCTTGTAATACATAATCTTAGGAAAGTAAGAATCACTTAGCGAACTAAGAATGAAGGCTCATGGTTTATACGTATAAAGACATACGTTTAACATACGTTCAAAAAATAGTGAACCTAAGATATACGTAATGAAATGATGAATCTTAGGAGGGTTAAGTACGAATGTAAGATACACTACATGGTCAAGTGCATTTGCATATGTTGAGATCAACTATGAAATGAAGAAATGAACATTCACGGAATAAGAGGTGAGTAACTATGAAAAACAAAGGTGCTAATAATGAAGAATGTGGTGAAAATCATGATGTGAGGCTAATGTATATGATGAAAGCAATCTCAAATGAGCCTAAGTAAATGTTACCAATATGTACTAATCAATGAAAGTGTAAGATAATAAAGAGACTAGTCTCTATGAACACCCTAATGAAAATATTGAGTTTAAAACACTTAATACTAATGATGAGATGAGAAATTATCTATTGAGCTATGATTTCCTCATACTAGAAGCCAACTTCCATGATGTATTAGTTTAATGTAATGGAACTTTATACTGAGCGCCGATAGGCTAGCTTTGGCGGTGATGCCTTATTTTGGGAAGGGTGAAGGTTCACGTAACTCTCATGAGTTGAGACTCTCTTGGTTTCCAGGTATGGGTCTCCATACATCTCCTAGTCTTTGAACCTTAACTACCAATATAGGGATCTGGCGGGATTAAATTCCCATATATGCTAGCATGTTAATGAGTCACTTTGGCCGGTGATTCCACCTCTTTTTGTGTGGGGGAGACAATGGAATTTCATGATGCTCACATGATCCACGTCTGTTAAAGTTAAAGTTCCCAATGAATGAATGAGGACAACATCAAATAAATCATATAATGAAATGAATGATATTGAAGGTGTTAGGATAGGATAATCAAGAGGTGAGCTAGATTCAGATAATAACATTAAGTTATTCCTTATTATTACCCAGCAAACCCGATGAATGTCTTAAACAACATCCTAGGTATAGCTGTTGTTCACACTGGCCTATGAATGAACTGAAACGAGGTACGTATGAATGAATAAAGTAGACTTTGTGTTTGCTAAAGAAGGCTCCCTAGTTGAGGTCCCATATGTTGAGCCCTCATTTTGGAAAGTCTTATGGTCAAGTCCATGATAATAACGTCTCATGGCATATGAATAAATAATATAAAAGAAACTAAGTGTTATATATTATTTGTTATATGTAGATATGACGTGTTGTGTGCCATACGATAATTATATTGATGCATGCACTCTCATGGCATAACTTTCCCAATATCAATTTGGCAAGTCCACTTGCTTGACTTCCAATAATCATGTCGTTAGGAAAGAAGTATTCTTTCTCATGAATGTCCCTAGTGTGTGTTTGCATATACCAATACATAGTACAAGTGTGTACTAATTCCATGCAAACATCTACTTTTTGGTGCAGGCATAGGTGGACGATGGAGAAACATGTTTGTTGTTATAGCTATCTAGCCGTAAGCATTAATCTGGAGTTTTGTAGATCCTCATGCTTTCGAGGATGCTAATGTATTACATTCTAGCATAGTTTTAGAGTTGAGCTTGTGGAGCATGTTCCACTAGAATTTCTTTCACGTTTTGGTTCAGACTTTGTGTTGGTGCTATTTTGATCAATACACAATTAATACTTAATGATTAATTCTTTCAGCTGCTTATCTATTAAATGTTAGATGGTTGATGATGAACGATTACGAAATATTAAGAATGTTTAGCAATAATGTTTATTGAATCAGAAATTTCAAATTTTCCACTAAAATTAACCTATGTAAAGTAAGAATGACATATGTAGGATTGTCTGCAACCTCTAAGAGGTCAACGACGTTGGTCTCGTCCGGGGTCTCAATTCTGGTTGTGACAAAGTAGATCTACTAGAGTTAGAAATTGTAGACTTCGATGTCATTCTAGGCATGGATTGGTTACACTAATGTTATGCCTTAGTCGATTGTAGAAGTAGGATTGTTCATTTTTAGTTTCCAGAAGAACCAATCTTCGAATTGAAGTGTAGTAGCCTAGCGCCTATGGGTCGATTTATTTCTTACCTTAAGGCCACAAAAATGATATCTAAGGGTTACCTCTATCATCTAGTTCGGGGTCGGATTCTATCCTTCAAACCTCATCTTTTGAGTTAGTTCCACTAGTCTGTGAATTTCCAGAAGTATTTCAGAATGATCTTCCCGGCTAAAAGGGAAATCGACTTTGGAATTGATCTCTTTCCAGATACCTAGACTATTTCTATTCCTCCTTGCAGAATGGATCCAGCAGAGATTGAGGAATTGAAAGAGCAGTTGATAGACCTTCTAGATAAGGGTTTCCTTAGACCTAGTATTTCACCTTTGGGTGCACTAGTATTGTTTGTAAAAAACAAAGATGGTTCTCTCAGAATGTGTATTGACTATAGAAAGTTTAACAAGGGCACAATAAATAATAAGTATCCCATCAACATGATTGATGACTTGTTTAACTAACTTCAGGGTTCTAGTCATTTCTCAAAGATAGACCTCAGATCGGGTTATCATCACCTCAGAGTCAGAGATAGTAACATTCCGAAAACAGCCTTCAGAACTCGGTATGGTCATTATGAATTTGTAGTCATGTCGTTTGGACTAACCAATGCTCCTGCAACTTTCATGGATTTGATGAAAAGAGTGTTCAAACAATACTTAGACTTGTTCGTTATCATCTTCATTAATGATATCCTCATTTAATCTAGAGGTGACAAAGAACATGCATGTTATTTGAGAGTTGTTCTGCAGACTATCAAAGGTTGCCAATTATTCGCTAATTTTAGTAAATGTGGGTTTTGGTTTCAATTTGTTGCTTTCCTTGGTCACATTGTATCTAGCGAATGGATCCGCGTAGATTCACAAAAGATAAAAGCATTGAAAGAATTGCCCAGACCTACCTCTTCTACAGATATCAGAAGTTTCTTAGGTCTAGCATGTTATTATTGAAGGATCGTGGAAGGATTTTCATTCAGAGACTCACCATTTACGAGGTTGACTTAGAAGATTGTCAACTTCCAATGGTCAGATGATTGTGAGAAAAGCCTTACAGAATAGAAAACTAGATTCACTACAACTCATGTCTTTACTCGACAAGAGAGTTCAGATGGTTATGTGATCTATTGTGATGCATCCAGATTTTGCCTTGGTTGTGTGTTGATGCAAATAGATAAGGTTATATCTTATGCCTCTAGAAAGATTAAGGTGTATGAGAAGAACTATCCAACTCAAGACCTTGAGCTTGAAGCAGTGTTATTTATACTAAAGATATGGAGACACTTCTTGTATGGTGTTCATGTATATGTGTTCACTAATCATAAGAAACTTACATATGTGTTCACCTAGAAAGAGTTGAATTTTAGCCAGAAGAGATGGTTTGAGTTCCTTAGGAATATCATATGAGTGTGCATTATGATCGTTGAAAGGAGAATGTAGTAGCCGATGCTCTTAGTAGATTATCTATGTGTAGTGTAGCCCATGTCGAGGAAAATATAAAGGAGCTAGTGAAGGATGTTTGCAGGCTTGCTCACTTGGGAGTTCACCTTATGAGCATATCAGAGCACTAGGTTAAATTCCGAGAATAATGAGTTCACCTCAACCACATTTAGTAGTTTCTAAGTCATTGTAATTAAGTGCACCACTATCCTGGATTAGAGACTACATGATGCGTAGGAAAAATTTCTCTTGTTCTGATCTTATCATGATTTTCCTAATGTCTGAATTGTTGGTGTTATGAACGTGTATCACATTAATCCTTCTTGTCTTTCGAGAATGAAAACTTTGAAAAAAAAGGGTCTAAGGATGGGAGGTGCAGCAGCCAGAGGTAATAAGAATCCACCCTAGGCTCCAGTTGAAGTAGTGGTCATGCCAGTAAACCTAGAATAGTTGACTGATGCTGAGGTGAGGGAATCTCTAGCCCAGATGGCATAGGCCATCACTATAAAGGATCAAGGTATGATTGTTCAAGTCAACCAGCAGGATGTAAAAAGGGAGAACCCACTGATTCTCAGCATGGCTGACAGACTACAAGATTTCACGAGGATGAATCCTCTTATACTCATACTCTAAGACTTCATAGGATCCTCAGGAGTTTATAGACGAGGTTCATAACATCTTGGTAGCCATTGGGGCCACTGATATTGAGACGGCTGAGATGACTTCCTACCAGCTCGAGGATGTTGCACAGACTTGGTGCAAGATGTGGCAAGATAGTTATGTGCTAGGTGGAGTTCCAGTCATATGGGAGCTGTTCAAGATAACATTTCTGGAGAGATTCTTCCCTAAAGATATGAGGGAGTCGAAGGTTGAGGAGTACATCAACCTTAAAAAAGGATCTATGATGGTTAGGGAGTATTCCTTGATGTTTGTGAAACTATCAAGGTATGGCACTTCTCTTGTGTCTTAAAGCAGAGAGGAGATGAGTAGAATCTTGACAGGAACTGATGAGGATCTCAAAGAGGAGTGTAGGGCAGCTATGCTACATGACATCACGGACCTTTCCAGGCTTATGGTCCATGTCCAGCAAGTGGAGGAAAGAAGAAAGAGAAAACACACCAGGGTAGGGTACAAGTCAACTCAAGTTGAGGAGAATTTTTCAACAAAACCAAGGGGAGTCAAGTTAATCCAAGGATCACTATAATAGGAATTTTGAGTCAAGAGTTAAGAGAAACAATGAAGTAGATGCAGTTTAGGAGAGACCACCTTGCAGGAAGTGTGGTAATCTACCTGGAGGAGAGTGTATGAGGGTCACTAATGCTTGTTATAGTCACATGGTGAAGGATTGTCAAATTAGGAGAATTCAAGAATAAGGGGAGGATAGAGTTCAGTTTAATTGTCCAAGTGAAGAGGCTCAAAGGAGGCAACAATTTTTCACACTCATGTCTAGGGGTGAGTGGAGAGGCTCCACAACCTCACTTTATTTTTCTTTTAAATTTCCTTAGTTTGACCGAGAGGTGGTGGGTTCAATTCTCACTCATCTCATTTCTTATTTTCATAATTCAATTTTCAAGCCAATATCACTATTCGAATCCCCCTAACCACATTATTTTGAACTCACTTATTTTATTGGTTTTTAACATGGTGAGGTCAGGATTTTAATCCTCCATGACCTCACTTTTTTTAATACATTATAACAACATTTTGAACTAATTCAATGTGACCGAAATTCATCTACTTGTTCCTGGAAATTTTGTAGTTTTTAAGCATCTTTTTCATAACATTACACGTTAGTTCTTAGGGAAATTTCATAGTTCATTGAAAAAGTTTTAGGTATATTTTCATGGATTCGTTTAGCCAAGAGTTTCTCACTTAATTCAGCAACATTACACTTCATATAAACATCATGATTTACATTAGTTTTAGCACATAAGTATACAACCATAACATTACATTTTAGATTCTTAAACCCGAGAGCACATAGTCACGATTCACATTGCACACACGTACACATAATTCCGGATCACATAAGTTTTCATTCATACAATTTCAAACACACATTCATAAAGATATTCATCACGAAAATACAACACACTCGTAATATCTAATAGCAAACAAAACCAACCTCCGAATAATTGTAGCTAGTGACACGGACAAGTAGTGGGGAACGACCACAGTTTTTAGATATGAATATACTGAACTGTAACAGGTCTTTTGGGAAAGGGTCAAAGATAGAAGAGAACCCATACCTTTTTGGTGTTTAAACATTGACTTGCTACACTAAGCTTCTCTTCAAAATTCACGTCCAACACCGAAAACCTCAAACCCAATCAACGGACAACTCTCTTTTTGCCTAACTTGTTTGATTAGTTGTTTGTTTTTATCTTTCCTTGTAAGTTCTTAATGTACGGAGAATTTTTGTCATTTTTTAATTTCTTGAAGTTATTTTCGTCGAGAGAACGAGAATGAGAGAAGAGACAATGATCGTGAAATGATATAGACGTGAGAGAGTGAAACGTGAAAGTAGTTAAGTCTTAAGTAGGGACTTGGTCAAACTAGGACTCTCCTTAACTTTAATAAAATCAGATACTTACTTTTTATTAAATCTGAAAAAAATTATTAATTAGTCAAATTAATTTACTAATTTATTTAAAAATATTTAAATGATTTCATCCACCTAGGTTCGAACCCGGGTGGAGCAAGACCTCACTCAAACGCCACTTTTTTGGCCCTCTCTCCCCAAAATCCCCCTCCCCCTTATTAGTTAAATAATTAATTAATTAATTACATATTTAGGGTAGTTAGGATAGTACCCTCAGCCTGGAAAAATACCATTTTTCCCCTAGACCCTACAAACATAAGATTTCCCCTTTTAAAGTTTGGTAATTACTCATCCGGGTAAATCCTTATATTTTGGAGCCTTACATGGATGGACTTAAACTTTTCTAGATCAAATAACTCCATAAGTTAGTTGGCTTGGTTGTCGCAAGGGTTCAGAGGTCTGGTTCTACGCGCATCAATCAGTGTGAACCCTGCCTAATTATAGGTAATCTAGACACATTAAGCATTACCTAGCATATCAATTTTTTAGGATTATTACAATAATTGTATGAGTATTCCATGTTTTATTATGTTTCTTTGATTTCATGATAGTAATAAGTTAGTGTTCCTTCTATGGTTGGTGCATTAAATAAGTTCTTATACCATGTTGAGTTTTGTAAGCTGTTATACGGGTCGTTGAGTCTTTAAAAATGTTTATAATGTTTCAAGTACCATTCTAGGATGAATGTTTTCCAAGTGGGGGATAATTTGGCAACCCTAAAAATGAACTTAGGTAGCTATAGCCTCACCTGTGGCAATAAGGGCCACTAACATGTTAATAAATGTTTTAAATCTTGCATAAAGTTGGTGTTTAGACGTGCTAGTGTGTCTTGGTATATCTTCATTATTTTTATGTGTTTTTTGAAGTCCAAAAACATTATTGGTGATCCTAGCATCTTAATATACATGTTAAGGGTAAAAACATCAGGGTACGACTCTTCGGGGACTACCCTAAGGGCCCAAGGAGGACCCAAACGTTTGACAAGAAGTATGACCAAACAGCGAGCAGACCAGGATTCGGACCTTCCTGTGCGACGCACACCTAGAACTAATCTTACAGACACAAAAATTATTTAGGGAAAAATTCAAAACTACACATCGACGTGCAAGAACTTCCCAGATCCGGTTGCATTATTTTTCAGTCAATTTTTAAATACCTAAACGTACCAATGAGTATTTGTTTTTTTTGTATCCTAGGGGGACATTTAACTGTTTTTAGTATATTATTAAACCCTTTCCCAAGCCAAAATCCAATGCCCTTTAGGAAATCTAAATACCTGAAATTCTCTTTTCTATCAAAAAAATCCCAAATCCTCCATTGAAGACCAAGCTCAAGAGCAAGCTATGGAGATGGATAATTTGTGGCATTCTTATTAGATTTTCATGGGCTTTTTATGTTTATGGTATTTTTATCCTTCATCCCTAGAGAACAATTCATCTAGGGAGTTCTTTAAAATGTTTTGAAAACATAATTCTAAGTAAAAAATCCTATCTGTCAATCTAATGATGAGTTCATTCTCAAATTGATTTAAAAGAATTCTAATTATTAATATTTGTTTATATACTTAATTTTAGATGAATTTGTATACAATTTGATGAAGAATCACTGATCTACTTACTCTCTTAAATTATGTTATGTTATGGGTCTTGTGATAATGACTATATTGTGTCTCAATTGTTATTAGATTGTAGTATATTGATTAATCCGAGTGTAATCTCTATCAATTGATTATTAATTGTTGGGAATTGATAAAGATGATTATTATCTTGGAAATTTGATAAGTTGACCTATTTCCTCTAATTAGCTTAGATTGTAAGTTGAATTGTGTTGATTGGTGTTGTTCACTTATGGTGGAGGTGTTTATATTCTTGTACATGGTTATGTGTTATTATATTAGCCTTTAAGGAATTAAATGCATGATTAATTTAAAGGATGAATCCATTTTTAGGAAATTGAAGAATTTAGCCTTGATTCTAATATAATGTTTTAATTCATGTTATGTGAAGTATATGAATAGTCCCCTAATTGAGTGTGATGGCCTAGGTGTGGGGATGATATGTAAGTGTTAGGTGTGGTGTATATGGCTAACGATGAGGAATACCAATGTAGCATGAACCCTACCTATATGAACCTATATGAACGTGTGATAAAAATATGCTAGGAATCTTCTATCTTAATCTTGAATATTTTAGTGTTCCTTATGATGTAATGTGAATTTATGTAGTCTATAATCCTTAATACTCCATTTTTGTGTATGACTTAGAGACTTGAGGAAAGATTGTATATGTGTTGTGATCATTAGAAGGTGACTTGCTCAATGAAATGTGATATAAATTATGTGATCATGTGGACTATTGTACACAAGGTCACTTCTGGCATATCTATGATTAGATTAGATTTTTTATGACTATTGAAAGGATAGTTCTCCTATGTATCATTATCTAATTATATTCGTGTAAGTATATGATAAATGAGGTTATGAGCAAGTGTGAGTAGAGGGGTTTATGTTAAGGTAGATCTCACATTCTAAGCGCAAACACATGGTGTATAAATGCATGAGCATGTGAAAGGAAATTCTCGCATGAATTAGGGACTATGATGAAAGGACATGCTCATCATAGATGCCTTTGAGCTATATGTTTAATGAAGGAGCAAGATCCTAAAGCCTTCTTTATGAGTTAATGCATTAAAATTTTAAATATATTAAAAATTAAGTTAGAGACTAGCACCGAGTGAACATGACAAATGAGAGTGGGAGCTTCACGTTAGTTTGTCCGGCTTACCACAAATAGAACCTTCACGTTAGTAAGTCTGGGTTCCAAACCTAGATGTTGTTTCATGAGATTGATACCTCCGCGCTAGAAAGTCAAGGATTGTAGAAGCAATCTCCATGTTCCATAACAACCTTCCCCCATAGGTTATAACATGTGGTTTCCACCTTAATAGCTATGTATCAATTGGGTACACCTTAAGAATGTTTTATACCTCTCTTTTCAGTGTGGGAGTTGAACATTGGATTCTAATAGCTGTCATAGTCTATGTCAATTGTGGCTAAATCTTCCAAAGTAAGAAATGAACTAAGATAGTATTATGGACTTTAATTACAAATTTTAAAGAAGATTACTTAGTATAGGAAGGATTATGTCCCCTACCCATGCATTGCACAAGTGAACTTCAAGAAAGGATAAGATTAGAACGTGTATATAAGTAAGAATTATGTGATCTTATGCTTGAATTATATGAATGCATTGTTAAGTTACTTTTCAATGATTAGGACACGAATTATGTGTATGTGTGTGAATTACACTTATGGATTCTAAATGGGTTTACTTAGTATATATGAGGGTATGGGACTCCATTTGTACATTGCACAAGTATGCTTGTGAAGGGTTATGAGGGTGGTTTACTTATTGTATGAACTCACCGAGTGATGACAAATGGTGTAGTAAAGGAAAGAGTCCTTATATTACGTTATGAAGTATATGACTTATATCCAGTTGTGAATAAAAGTGTTATTACTTGTCAATTATGTTAGTTCTAGTCTAAGGTGACATCTTAGGTACACTTTTTGAAGTAGCATTATGGGACGGTACCTACACATTGCACTAGTGTGACTTGGGAGTTGTCTTAGGTGATAGTCCCTGTGTGAAGTTTATGTCTATGAGATGTTTATGTCATGAATATATGTGTTTTTTTTATGAATCATATTATGAAATACTATTGTATGCTAACATCAAGGAGATACATTGTAGTAGGTATACTTGACAATTACTTAAGGAAATGAGTAAATAAAAGAGAGATAGTGTAATGTCGGTGTTGAATATGCCTCAAAGTGTGATAAATGGCTTTATGTGCTATTATAAGTAGTATCCATGTATATATGATGTATGTTAACTATAATGAGTTTATATGTGCCTAAGTTCATGAAGATTACTAAAAAGGCATGTCGCATGATTTCAAATGGCATGTCCTCTTTATATGCATGTTATTGTATGGTAGTCATAGTTAATGAATTATTTTACTAATGTTATTCTTCTTTATCTTTTTTACACAAAGTGTATGGGTTAATTTCTAGCGAATGTATCTTTAGTGAAGAGCTTTTATAGATCACCCAAGTTCAAGAAAAGGAGCTCTTATGATTGAGAGGTTGCCAATGTTACCACATTATTTACGATGATGTAATAGATTAGACTTATATTTTATGTTATTAAGGGTCGTGTCCCTATTCTATTTTATTGAGTTGTGTGTTAAGTTGACAAAGAGACTTAGATTCTACTTATGTATCATGAAGTTTGTAATGTTCTAGCATATAATGTGCGATGAAATTCTACAGATGTCTAACGGCTTATCTATGACCTCCGAGATGTCGACGAAGCTTTCTGGCGATCTAAGAGTACTTTAACTTCTAAGTGGTACTTTGTGTCGTTTGAAACATAGTATGACAGTATATAGTATTTTGTTTCATCCTTACGTTTTAAAGTCTCGTATTGCCACATCTAGTAGAGTCTCGATCCTCGATAGTAAATCACGCCACATCTATGAGTGAGAGGCTATAGTAGGATATATTTTCCCTTCGTTACTATACTCATATCGTTCCATAAAACATAACTCTATGGGATCTCTCTCTTGTGTTTTCTTCTCAGATAGTCTTTTAGTCGTCATTGCTTGGATTAGGATGATGTCTTAAAGCTTTAGGGATAAAAGGTGTATTTGATGGTCTTTTTTGTTTATGGCTTGATGAGTATGTGTGTCGTATATGTTGATGGGATGAAATTTATGGCTCAAAGTGGTTTTGCACAAATGCGATGTTATACCAAAAGTTATGATATGATATGTCTATTATTTGTTCGTAGTTGTTATGGCGTAATGGAGTTCGCCTTCAAATGATGGATTGCCTTATGGTTATGTAGGAGGGTAGCATCATGTTATGATATAAGCTTTGAATGTCTTGGGGAATGTGGTATATAGTGAGAAAGAAAAATGTTGCCTTTATATATTTTAAATGCTTCATAGTTATCCTTGTGAGAATTTGAATCTTTTGTATATGCTTGCACCTAATGAGGGGAAATAGTGTGTTGAGCCTTGTATGTTTATTGGGAAGTTCTATAGTTAATGTTAGAAGCCTTATCACAAGTTAATGATTCTTTCTATAAACCTATTCTAAAAGTGGTAAAATGGGGAAAAAGAGTTTTATTCCACAAGGGAAGTATAATTACCCTAAGGTGACTAAGGGGGATGTATGATATGTACCCCTTAACTCTTTAAGAGAAGGAGATAATTGGGTTGACCTAATTTGAAGTGTTTAGATATCTTTTAAGATTGAATTTGAATATAGTTAACAGTGGAAGTGTTTAAATTGTACCTAGTAATGGTTGGTTGAAAAGATCAACCAAAAATTGATGACCTTTGTAGGTTGGTCTTCACTTGCCTCGACCTTTTTTTTAAGGGCATGATATGATTGTCTCACCCCAAGTGGGGGATAATGTTCATAGATGGTATGATTTGGAGTCCCCTTGATGTCCCTATTATTAGTTCCTTTGAGGTTTTCTAGTTTGAAAATCACTTTGAATTGATGGCAAGAAGGGTGTTCATAAGTTTACATTCCGATAGATGGATGATGTGCTAAGTTAATAAGGTTGGTAAGCTAGAGTTCCGCTAGAATTGACATGAGTTGCTCTTAAATGGGTTTATCATAACTGGGGGAGGATAAATAGAGTAGTAAGGTTGTAAATATTTTTAAATTTTCCTTCTACTCTTAATAAACTTGAAACAAAAGAGTTCTTAAGTAGCTATTTCATGATTAGAGTCTTGCATAAAAGGATAATTTGCATTTTCTGTATTTGTTATGCACATTATGAAAGACCATTATTGCGTGAAAAAGGAAATTTTGATAAATTTGCATGTTGCTCATTATTTTGTGCATCCTCATGTGATAAATGTGCAATTTGGGTTCATGAGATACCTTAATGAGCATGTTTGATGCCACTCATACTGTGTGGTCATTTTACCACAGTATAGAAAATGATGTCTCCTTTTAAATATGATGAGATGAGTGTCTTTGTGTTTTTTGAGATTTGGAGAGTGTTACTATAGGCTCACTTTTGAGGAGTGATGGTTTGTCTAGACTTTTTGTTTTGATGTGCCTATAAAGTGTGTTAATTTCCCTAGATTATGAATGATTATGAAATCTAGTGATTAGCTACAAATAGAATGATGTAACTTAATTCTTAATATTATGATGTTGTTGTTGTGACCTTCCATGTTGATTTCATAAGGAAGGAAGTATAAGCATAATATGGTTGGAAGTGAAGAAACCCTCTTTGATATGAATTAACCTCGATGCATTACTTTTGTATGATCTCTATAAGTCCATGTGTATATGTTGTGACTAGGAGAAGGTATTTCTTCCCTGAACAAAGCTAAGCATGGTAATGACATATAATACCTAGATGATATTATGTCTAGACTATAAGATTGTAGTTGATCTGCATTATTCATGATTCTTGTGTAACTAAATGATTTTTTCAAATCTCTAAATGATTTGAAGTGTGAAATATGCCTAAGTGTGCAATTGAAATCCATAGGATGTTAAATATATTTTTTTTAAAATGATGTAAATTCCGAAAGTTGGAAAAGGTAGTTCCTCCAATTGGCGAGAAGTATGAAGAAGTGAGTATGCATGGAAATAATCGTACGAGCAGTCCATGTTCGATTATGTTTCATTGGTGTCATGATAGAATGAAGTTTGTGTTACTTGTATGGTTGATGTATTAACTAATGTGTTTTACCCTGTTGAGTGTTGTGAGATGCTACATGGGTCTTTGAGTCCTTGAACGTGTTTATAATGTTTCAAGTGTCATTCGAGGATGAATGTTTCTCAAAGTGGGGATATTGTGACGACCCTCAAAATGAACTAAGGTGGATAGAGCCTCACATTTGTCAAATGGGGTTAATAACATATTAATAAAGTGTTTCACAACTTGCATACTTAATTTAAAGAGGATTGGAGGTCAAATGTCCTAGATAGTCCAAGACATTCGAAAGTTGGTCTTTGGACGTGCTCATGTTTCTTGGTATATTTGCCTTTTTTATATGTTTTGTTTTAACTCCAAAAACATTAGAGGTGACCCTATCATATTAATAGACATGTTAAGCATTAAAATGTGTGGATTTTAATCTCGTGGACCATCTTAAGGGACTCAAGGATGACGCAAGTGTAGGACAAGGAGGCTGCCCAAGGTAGCGAGCTGACCAATGTTTGGACCTGCCTGTACGGCATTAGCCTAGCACGCACCTCACTGCGTCAATAATTATTTTGGGCAAAATTAACACTCTTCCCCACGAGACACAACCTCTTCCACGATCCGGTTACCTTGTTTTTAGTTAAATTTTGACATGTCTAAGAGTGCCAATGAGTATGGGAGTGCTTTGGTATCCTAGGGGACGTTTATTAACTGTTTTTAGGATCTTTTAAACCCTTTCTCAAGACAAAACCCCAACACTCATTAAGTAATTAAAATCCCCAAAACTTTATTCTCTTTCAAAAAAACTCCAAAGCCTCCATTGAAGACTAACCTCAAGAACAAGCTATAGAGATGCATTCTTGGAGCTTTTTTCTTAGATTTTCATGGGCTTTTTAATGTATAAGGTATATTGATCCTTTATCCCTAGATAACCATTCATCTATTGAGTCCTTTCAAAGGATTTCAAAACATGATTCTATGTAAAAAATCCTATCTTTCAATATAGCCATGTGTCTGTTCTAAAATTGATTTCAAAAGGATCTTATTGATGAATATATGTTTAGATACTTATTTTATAGTGAATTTACATCCAGATTTATAAAAAACCCATGATCCCCTTACACTTATGGTTGCTGTATTTATATTCTTGTACATGTTTATGTAATATAATCATAACTTTTAAGGCATTAGATTCAAGATGAATTTATATGATGACTTCATGCTTAAAAAGCTGAAGGATTTAACCTTGATTCTAATATAAGGGAAGTAGCGAATCAAAAATAACAACATAAGAAAACAAAAGTTCATACCTTAACCACTTATGCTCATTTAATCCATTTCTTAAGCTAAAAGTTTGGAATATGCATACATGATTTCATTACGTTTTTAAAATTAAATTCATCAATTCATAAAATAATAAACATAGTTAAATCATTAGAACACTTTCACAAGAAGACCCATGTTTAAAATCAAAGATAGAAGGAAAATGAGTTTGAAACCCTTTTTTGAAATCTTTTTGAAATGACTCCTTGAAAAGAAGAGGGTTCAAGGATGGATACCATACCTAGAATAGAAGTAAGCCAGTAATGTTTGATAAATAACACGTCCAAATCATCCCTTCTTTCCCTCCTTGAGTTTTACCTCCAATGGTGACTTTGAGAGAATTTTCTTTTGAGAGGGAGTTTGAAGATTTAATGTGACTGGTATTTTCTATGTATAGGACTTAAAATAACTTAATATAACTTAAAAAGACAATAAATATTGACCTAGGTTTATAAAATACTTGGGGTGAATTTACATAAAACATCCCAAGTTGGCAGCAAGCTTCAACAGCTTTTTGAAGGAGCCAATCGACGACCCAAGGTACATGGCGTTGATGGATAAATGACCCATCTTGCAGAACGTCGATGGCTTCAGAGGCTGCATACAGGGGGTATTGACTTCCCACTATGTATGGGAGTACGCTCCGCAGTTGACGGGGCGTCGATGGGCCTACGCCTAGTAGATTGCCTCGTCGAATGAGCAGTGTTCTTGGCAGTTTTGTCCAAGTCTTGAGCCCTTCATCTAGGGAACCTTTTTGGTCCTAGGTGGGGTCATTCCCAGTATTTATACCCATAAACTATATATTCTAGGTCTTAGGAACACCTCACATCAATTTCAACAAAAATGAACACGTAAAACTCACTCAAACACATCAAGACTCAAGAACATTTTCTAAGCCATAACTTCTGAACGTCATGGACATTATTAGATGTTTGACCTCCAATCATTACCAAACTTAAAAAAATGCCTATTAACTAACGTTACTCATTTTAAAACAAAATTTACTCAAGAAACACTAACGAGACTCTAGTTCACCTTAGTTCATTTTGGGATGTTACAGTCTTAAGATGTTTTATGAATTGGAATCCAAGTATGTATTGTATGCTAAGGTCTCTTATGATTTTATTGGTATTATGTACTTATATGTTTTCTTCCAATAATTATTCGATGTATTTTATGCATTAGGTTGAGTTATGTGTGAAACATATATTATCATCTCATAATGAGTTAAGCCCTCTACATATATATATATATATATATATATATATATATACATATAACCTGTGGCCTTAAGGTGTTGCATTGCACAGAGTATCTTTAGAGGGTTACTTGGGAATTTCACGAGTATAAGAAAAGAACTTTATTGTAAATAAATAAATTAATTGTAAATAGTTGTGCTTAATATTCCTTAAATGCAATATATGGTTTTATGTAATGGTTTTACCATTGAACATTCCTATACGAAGTATGTGGATTTTATGATGCTTAAAGGATATCTTTATAGTGAAGGGCTTGATATGTGTTTCCCAAGATCAAAGAAAAAAATCCTTAAGATTCAATAATGTCTCATGTCAAGTTTATTCTAAATTCATGTATAGTTTAGTTATGTATTATGTTATAAGGGTAATGTCACTAATGTACTCCAATGATGTTGAGTCTGAGATGGCAAAGAGACTTAGAGTCTAACTATGTATTTATGATATTTTATAAATAAGGGATGTGATGTTTTTAGAATATCATGTACTATGAAAGTTCTATTTTTTTTGCTAAATTTACCTACAATAATGCAATGAATGATCACTATGGGCTTGTATAAGACCTCCAAGAGGTCAAGCATGCCATGTTACCTCTAAGGGGTTCTCCCCGGTTGTGATTTTTACATACAATACCAAATGAGCGAATGACTATGAATATACAAGGGTTTAGACCTATATGATGTATACTAAGTTATGATATTTAAAGGATGAATTAAAGTTATTTCAAAAAGTTACTCTAGCTTAGCACTGGGTGAACTTTAAGTGAGGAGTTTCTCTTCCCATGTGGGGAAGGTAGGTTCACTATATACCCATTAGATAGATATTACAATGCAAATGACATAAATAGGGTCTCTACTATGTATCCTTGATCGATAAATATGTTACCTCAATAGGAATACTAGCTAGTGGATCCACCTAGAGGCTATGTTCATATTTTTGTTCTACCTTTGCAAGTAGATGACCTTCTTTTGGAGTAGGGTTTCATGACACTAGATTGAACATTTAGCTCATGTGTTCTTTGTTTATTAAGGCAAGTGTTCCTGAAAGTAAAATGAATCATTAAATTTAAAAGCAGATAGACATTGATTAAGATTACTTGAGCGGTAGGTAAGGGTGTGGGACTCTACGTTGACGTTGCACAAGTTAATCCTTAACGGAGTCCTTGTAAGACTCACAAAATGTGTTAGGGTGTATAGAGCCTAACTTGCTCCTAATAAGCTTGTTAAAATTTTATTAATTTTCATAAAAGTTAGCCCTTGAGATGCGCATCTGTATCTTTGTGTGTCTTCACATATTTTATATGTTTGTTTTGGTTGAAACCGATGTGGAGGGTATGTTAATGAATGTATCTACATTGGAAATGTTTAGGCACGACTCCCCAAGGTCCCCGCAAAAGACCCTCAAGGAGGACCCAAAGAGAGCCTAGACACGTCCTTAGAAGTGTCAACCTAGTCCTTCAAACGATGGTCAGTAGGCTGAGCTACGCCCCATCGATGGGTAGGCGGCGTCAAACAATTAGCTTGGTGAAGGCTTAAGCCATTGGAAAATCCTCAGGCCCAAACGACGGACAAAGAACGGTCTGTCATTAGACTAACTAGGCGTCGACGGTTGTCTATCGTTTGAAACTTTAATCTGCAGCCTACGCAGACTATTTCATTATGGGGTGAATTCGGAATTCACCCCACGTCCTAACATAATCCTCGGCAGTTTATTTGGTCATTTATTGTTATATTAAGTTAGTTTGTATGATCAAAATCCTATAGCGAATTCAGTCTTCAAATATTACACTGCCTTACATAACTAAACTCTCTTTAGAATCCTCCATTGGAGCTAGAGCTTAAGATCAACCATGCTGATGGATTCTCAAGTCTTCTTCATTAAGATTTCGTGGTTTCTTCATCTAATAAGGTATGGTGATCCTTCATCTCTAGATAACTATTGATCGAGAGAGTTCCTTTTCAGTGTTTTCAAAGAGAATTCATGGTTATTCTTCCAATCTTCCAATCTAGCCATGGGTTCTTGCCCAAAAATGTTTCAAGATCTTTCTCATGATTAATTGAAAATAATATAATGATTTTAAATTGAATTTGAATCCAATTGCAAGATGAACCAATGTTCCCTCCAATTCTCAAATTGTCCTATGTTATGGGCATTGTGATCAATATTATTTTTTGATTGGATTACGATTCTAGAATTTTTAATTTCTTATATCTAATGCTTATTACGCATATTGATTGTGAATTGTTGATGAGTGATCTATGTGTATAGAGGTTTGAATGTTTCAATAAAATTATCCTATAATTCTCCTATCAACTATATATTGCTATTATAATTTAAGTATGATCTTGTTTTATGGAAAATTGAAGTAGGATTTCGTTAGTTTATTATATCCTTAGCTACTTATTTATATTGATATTATTGATGAATTGTGTGTATTGATCATTTATGAACAATGCAATGGGAAATCGGTAAGTGGTCTATGTTTTTCTACTCAATAATGAATTGGTGATGGAGTGATTTCGTCATTTTTAATTTGCATTTAGCAAATTATCCACACTTTAATTTTTGATGAAATATTAATATGAATCAATAATGATAAATGTTTGATTAATTGGTAAGATCTACGCTTTTCCTCTATATTTATATGTAATGGATAGTTTAATTAGACATTTTATGGAATTGTGTAGTATGGTCCATTTGGAAGGCAACTTGATGTTGCATGAGTGTGTGTTTATGATGATCACACTATGTGAAGTATATGCCTTTTTTATGTTCAAGTTGTAATCTAGGTTGTATTGCTAATCTAATTTGTATATGAATGACTATGTTAGGGTTGATTTAGGTGCTTCCATTGATGATGTATGAATGGTTACTGACCCCTTACCTATATACCCCCTATATGAATGTTTGATTAGCTATGGTTAGGAGTCTTGAATGCAAGTGTTGTAGTAATCTTGTGTCCTATTCTATTATGTATTGTGTGGCCTATGCTTGAATATGTATTGTGGTCATAAGAGGGTGGGCTGCCTCAATGGGTTTTTGATATTCATTTTGTGATGAACAATATACACATACTCCCACTTCAAATATGTTTATGAGTAATATAGGTTCATGGTGTCTAATGAAAGAGTATTCTCATATGCTCATGTGTTTACTACTATACTTGTAAAGATAATATCTATGAAGTATGTTATGCATCCCTTAACTAGGATGACACTCTAGGTGTACTAGTATGGATTAGTCTATCGGACCTTGTCCATTCATTGCACATGTGTGCGTTCGTAGGATAGTTCCAAGGTTTGTGATGTATATACACGAACATAAATGCATGAGTGTGTTAAGAATATGTGTAGTGTCTAAATGTGTTAAAGTGAAAGGATTGCTAGTGTAGTTACATATATTATTTTATATATGAATAAATTAAAGTATGAATATGTTTTGTCTAAAGGTGTTAGGTGAAAGGTATCCTCACATTTATGTACACACACACATGTATGATGATATTGTCAATAAAGGGGACTTGAAAGGTGTTGTCAAGTGTACGTTAAACTTTATAGTTCTTTACATTTTCTATATCCATGTTAAAGGACTTCTCAGTTGATTTAGGTGGATGAACTCTTATCTATGACCTATGAGCTACGCATAATGAGAGTTAACTCTCCTAACCCTACTTTTTATAAATTAAGCATAATAATTGCTTTTATATAAAGGGAACTTAGCTTAGCACCAAGTGAACAGGAATATGAGTGGTGTCCCTTCCCAAGGTAGGAAGGTAGGTTGACCATAATCCTCGCGAGATTGATAACTACAATGTCTTAATAGGCATAAAGAGGGTTTCCATAACTATATAACTATAATGCCTCATTTTGAATAAATAGGGTTTCCATATATTCCTCCATATTCAATAAACTATCCCTTCCACATAGGATCTAGCAAGTTATATCACTTAGTATGCTAGCATGTGTAAATGTTCTACTTGGTTTAAGTAGAGCACCTTCGCTTGGTGTAAGGCTTTGAAACACCAGATTCCATGTCAGCACATATGGTCTTAGTGTCAGTTAAGGATATAGTTCCCCAAAGTATAATGGACAATGGAAGTAAAGCAAGGACCCTGACTATAGTAACTTAAGGGTAGTTACTTTGTATAGGTGAGGGTATGAGAATTTACCTATTCATTGAACAAGTAGCTCTTTAAGGGATTTCTAGCGAGGTTTTCTAATGTATGTGATTATGTTTATGCTCTTATGCATGACATTGTAGTGTTCGCTACTTTTTGTGCTGAAATTCATGGTATAATTCTATATATGAGATCCTTTCTCTTATGCACATATTGTTATTATGTTAGGATGAACTATTTGAATGAAGGCCTTCTGACGGTGTGAATGTAAAGTTTTCTTTTACTTTACTTGCGTTGAGTGAATGAAATGATTACTTATGTGAAGGGTTATCTCTGGTAGTTTAGGTAATTAATGTATGTGTGAGATTATGGAGCTTCACATGTACAATGCACTAGTAGACTTAGATTACGTTTGTGAGTAAGGTCTTATAATGGTCTATCTGAATTGAAGTGAGAAAGTGTACAAATTGAATATGGTTTACTGTAATGGCATTAGGTGTTCTTTACTTGAATGTGTTTTGTGATATGATAATTCTATGAAGGTAAGTGTTAAGCTATGAAGGTGGTATGTATGAGTACCTCGTGGAGTTAATGTTATGTATTGCAACAACTATCACTAGAGGGTTACTTGGGATGCTAAGAAGTTAAAAGAAGGAAAGCTTACTGTAAAATAAACTTACTGTAACTAAAATTGTGCTTAGTGTAAAGTGGTGACTTATATTCCTTATATGTAATATTTGGTTTTATGTGATGTTATGACTATTCACTACAATAAAAATTATCATTAGCAGCAATTGATTTTCAATTGCCGCTAAATATGTATTTTTAGCAGTAGTTGACACTCTTTGTATATGTCCGTAAAGCCATTAGTGACATTGGTACTAATGGCACTTAACTAGTGTCGAAAAAGACTCTATCACTCATTATTAATGTTAATATTAAAGGCCGCTAAATGTTCTTTTTGTTGTAGTGATTGATTGTTCCTAAAATAAGTATGCAAATTACATATTGATTATTGTATCCAGTTTTATGAAGTTTTCACAAAATGGCATAATGCATGGTTTCGAATAAAATATCCCTTATAAATGCATGGTTGACATACATAGTGCATTCTTGTACTAACACCATTCTTATCTATCTTTTTACCGGAAGTTCAGGTTATGGATGCTTAAAGGATGTCTATAAGTTGAAGATCTTATTATGTGAATCCCAAGCTCAAGGAAATAAATCATTATCTTCAAGGATTTCGTAAGTAATATCTTACTTTAAAGTGTTGTAATAGTATACTTATGATATATGTTATAAGGGTCGTGTCCCTAATGTACTATAATAATGTTGAGTCTAAAATCGTAGAGAGTCTTAGATTCAAACTATGCAAATATGATATTTTATAAATAATGGAAGTGATTTTTCTAAAATATGATGTGCTATGTAAACTTTTAAATTTTCCGCTAAATTGACCTATGACAATGTGCGATGAATGATAACTATGGGCTTCTATAAGACCATAGAGAGGTCAAGTATACTATGTTACTTTTAGGGGCTTCTCCCCAGTCGTGACAGTCCTAGGAGGCGGTCTTATGAATAATTCCATTATGAGGGGTATGATGCTTACTTTACATGATGTTGCTTTTCTATGATCTTGTATTTATTGATAAACATGATGTTGGTTCAAAATTTCTATATGTATTGATGACTATCAAGGGTAATATGTATTATATGAATCAAAGCATTACTTATGACCTCCTATATTGTTTATTTGGTTCTGTGTATTTATAAGTCTTCACATTAACATTCCACTTATAGGCTTCGGATGGGAGTTTTGGTAAGGGTTGTGTATATTGTGTTAATATGAACTATTGAACTTGTTATATTGATATGGTTCTGATGTTGAGGTTGTCTTTAATATGAACATGACTCATGTTATTGGGATCCTTATGTTATATATACCCTCTGGCATGTGCATTAAAGTCTTTTTAATAACTAAGCATGTTTTCTAAAGTAATAGTCCCTTTTCATGCATTTTTCAAAGTTTTATGTTCATTGTTTCCATACTAAGTGCATGTGGTGTACTAACCCATATTTCTATGTTTTCTATGAATATGTAGGTTCCAGCTGCTGAAAGTTATAGGCTCATTCTAAAGAAAACGTGGACACTTCCCTCAAAGTTGTTCGTAGGTACTCATGTTCGAGGAATATACCCTTTTCTATTCTATCGATGTTGTTGCTTATGTCTAGAGACGTTGTTCTTTAATTTATCATTTGATACATTGTTGTAAGCTTATAAGTCATATTGAAGTTGTATTGTCTAAGTCTAAGTATTGTACTCTTTTTAGATTGTTTTATGTGAGATGATCTTATTAGACACTCATATGTATATTGGTTTAGGTTGTTTAAAAGAGAAGCCCAAGTAACCTCCCTATATGAGGAGTCTATGTAAACTCCACATAAGGTGTACGTAAGAGGTCTATGTAAACTTCACTATTTATATGCAAAAGTTCTATGTTTTCCATGTCTTAGCCTATTAAATATGATGACGAATGGATAGGGTTAGTCTATGTACTCTTCAAGGATGACGATTTTGGTTACGTCTAGGGGGTGCTCCCTTGATGTGACACTGAGTCACCGACTAGAGTAGAGACTAAGAAAGGTTATGAGAGAGTTTCGGGACTAATATCAAACATGACTACCATAAAGACAGTTACAGAGGTCAGAGTAGTTCTTGGATCACTCCATTGAGTGTACCATATGTGAGTCACATCTTTAAGCTTGTACGATGCCAAATCAACCCTACATTTACCAGTCACTTGCATCACTCCAAAGATTTTATTAACCTCATCATTTATGTTTTGTGGGTCCTCACAAACTTATGACCTTAAAACTGAGGTAGATTTAACTTAACAAACTCTCAAAACTCTAGCTTCCACTGACCCATCATTTAAATTAGTAGGAACTAGAACCTTCTGATTGTTCTAGTTTTTCATACTATGAGCCAAGTGCATAATTGGCCTTCTGAAACTATGCATTTATAACATTTAGAATTAGACTAGAGGAACTGCCACTATGTGCATTAGCATTCCATGCGTAATCTCTACGAGGAGGCATGATCTTTAGAGCATAATGATGGATTAGAAAGAAGATCATACAAACACATCATAAGAATATCAAGAAAGTGAAGTTTCCCTAAGACACTTCATAGCATCCCTCAAATAAGATGTGGTGCACTTCTCAACCATGAACATGACTCTGTTTTCTGCGGCTTTTAAGACATCCTAGGACTCTTAAATCTAGGGCTCTAATATTATGTTTTGCTATCCTTGTGCAACCCCTGAGATGTACCTAGTAACACAAGTTATCCCAAACTAACCCTCATGGAATGATCATTAGCATACAACATATAATAAACTGATGCGGAAGCTAAGTCATATTTAAAATGAAAATATGGGGAATACCCATATAATATAACTGAGATATTTGAGTATGATGAGTTTAATACAAAGATCATGTTAACTCAATTATTAAGCTGAAACTAATCGTCTAAAATAGCCTTTAATAGACTAGCAATGTTGCGATAAACCCCAGTTATGTCTAGCAAAATCTATAGCTAAAAGAATAAAATAGTAGAAATAACTCATGAAAATTTTCCATGGAGAATGAGGACTTACAACTTATTCTATTGACATGGAGATCGGGAATCAATCTAAGTGTCATCTGGATGCTAAGAACCTCAATCAACATCACAAGAAGGTGTAGCGCATGTATGCGTCAGTAATTGAAAGGATTTGAGCATGTAGGATAGAGTATCGTTGAAATAAGACATAACTTAATATGAACAAAAGTAAGTTTAATATTTGAAACATGATATAATGAATTTTTTGCTAACCGGAAGCAATGAAAAAATTTATAACATGCTAAGAGTAAATACGAAATGAATGGTAAATATGGTAAACACAATAGAGACTAACGGAATTGTGGGAGATACTAATAACCAATAATTACAACACATTAGCTAAATGTGGAGTCTAATGTTATGCCCCATTGGGAGGAAACAATATACACTGCCAAAGATATAAAGGTATGCTGGCGTGGTCACTAAACTGATGCCCACAGAGGGTACTTACAACCTACTTCGCTAGTAGTTCTGGGACTATTTCAGTACCATGAACCCTAGTCCAACTAAGTATTATGCTACTCTCAATGATTAAAGTGATTAAAACATTATGACTGAATTTCTTTAAATGTTGGATAACTCTAAACTCAATATGCAAAAACAGAAAGCAACAATTCATGTGATAATTATACATTAATAGCTGAGCCATGTATATATGCAATAACAGAAAAAAATGTCCTAGCATGTGTAATTCAAGAAGTAAATAGTAAATAGTTAGTGTTCTAAAATTCATTCGATAAAGTGAGTAAAAATATACAATTTGATTTGGAAAATATATCGAACTAATTCATGATAATTTGTTGTAAAACTAGATACCCTAGGTGTATTCATGACAAAAGAATGAATAACTATTTTAAAACTAGGGACCTAATGGGTGAAAGGAACACACTAGTGAATTCCACATACTTGGTGATGAAATCAACAGGTAAGTCTTTAGATTTTTGGACTCGAACTGATGGAACCTTGATGAGTTCTTGAATTAGGGTTCCTGAACTTTTCCTGCTCTCTTGCTTACAAATTTTTAATTTTAGTTTTATAATTTTTACTTAGATAACTTCTTATTATGTTTCTATGCTTAAACTAACTAAAATCTCATGATTAAAAGATTAAACAATGTATCTTAGGATATGAACAAACTATGAAAAGGCAAAAAGATCCGTGCAAATTTTGTTATCGGACCAATTGACGACCTGCACGAACAGGCTGTCATTCAATTGATTGTCTGTCGTTTGGGTCTACTCTACAAACCTTCATTTAGATGGGCATCACTTTTTACTCTAGGGTATGATATTAGAAAGCTCAATGGATAAACATATATAATTAATTATCTATCCTATCTTAGGTCATGGATCACCTAATTCATTTTGTGATCAAAAGTATGGCCATTTTAAATTTACCCTTTTAGAAAATTCCCCCTACCTAACTGCTAATCTCACCTATGATCAGACCAACAGACAATAGGTTGAACGACGGACCGTTCTGATCTACCATAGTTCATGTAAGAGGCTGGGTTGCTTGAGTCTTTATCTGCGAACATAGACCACGGAGCATAGTATAACTTACGAACCGTAGGTCTATCCGTGGATCAATAAATACTCAATTTTCTAGTATGATTTTGGAATGCTTCAGTGCCAAACGACAGATTCATAATACGGGTTGATTAGCCTACGGTCCGTAAATAATAAATGTTTATTGCACCTGTATATTTCTAAATAGCTAATTTCATATTGGTTTTTGATACGGGGCATGAGATTATCACCCACTTGGGATCATTCTTCCTCGAATGAAGACTAAACTTGCTGAAATAGAGGGAGAGAGATGCAATCCCTACCAGTTAACAGTGAGAACTGAGTTTCAAGAAATGTATATACACTAAAAATTCAAAACCAAACTGAGGGAACATGATATTAAGGATGAATTCATGCATAAATGACTGAAAAACTAGAAAGGAACTATTACCTCAAGTTGGACTGAATCGGAAGGAAAGAGGTAAGGATACTTTGCTTACTTAACAGCTTCTGCTTCCCAAGTCGCTTCCTCTAGGAACTGACTCTTCAAAAGAAGCTTGACTAAAGTGAGTTCTGTGGTTCTCAACCTTATAACCTAAAAATTAAGAATCTCAACTAGTATATCCTCATAAGAAATACTAAATTTCACCGCCAGACACTCTAATGGCACTACAAAGGCTGGATCACCGACACATTTCTTCAAGAGCGAGATATGGTAGACTAGTTGCAGTGCTTCTAGTTCTGCCGGTAGCTGTAACCCATTTGCCACCTTTCAAACCGTTTTCAATATCTTGTAAGGGACTTCATATCTAAGACTGAGCTTCCCTATCTTGTCAAATCTCATCACTCCCTTCAGAGGTGACACTTTCAAGAGATTTCAATCATCAACTAAGAACTGTAGTTCCCTTCTCTATACATCTTCATAAGATTTTTGATGAATCTAGGCTTTCTTATGTCTATGTTTATTGGTTTGTTGCTTCTCCATAGAATAAACAATAAAATTTGGCCCTATCCAAGTTCTTTAACTTACTTCAAACCAACCAACAGAAGATCTACATCTACACCTATGTAGTGCCTCATAAGGGTCCATCTGAATGCCAAAATTGTAGATATTGTTGTAGGCAAATTAAATAAGAAAAAGGTGATCATCCCAACTACCCTTGAAATAGATAACATAAGCTCTCAACATATCCTCTAGAGTATTAATGGTACGCTATTCCTGTCCATCCATCTGCGGATAAAATATAGTGCTACGGTAATCATGAGTACCAAGACCGTTCAAAAATGAATTCCATAAATGAGAGGTAAACTAAGGACCTATATATGAGATGATAGACAAAGGAACTCTATGCAACCTCATAATTTCATCAATTAAAAGTTTGGCATAGTCCTCTGCCAAATATGGAGTCTTGACCGCAAAAAAGCGAGAAGACTTAGTCATCCTAGCACTATCACCAAAATGGAGTAATGTTGACTACGACTACAAGGTAACCCTATGATAAAATACATATTTATCACTTTCCTCTCAAAGTAGGAATTTTGATATCTTTAGTAATATCCTCTAGTTTCTGATGGTCTACCTTGACTTGCTGGAAATTGGGACACTTACAAAATCTTCTATATCCCATTTCATGCAATTCCACCAGTAGACTTCTCGTAGATCACGGTACATCTTAGTGGCACCTAGATTAATAGAATATCTATAGATATGTAATTTTTCAAGAATATGTTTTCTCAACTAACCCATATCAGGAACATACAATATGACTCGTACCGAAGTACACCATCTCCCCCTTTTGAGAAAACCTCCACTCTAGATTATGGACTGCACCGTTAAGCAAAGATTTTATTAATGTCTTTCTTTTCCTTGGCCTCTAATACCACAAAAGATTATGCCCCATTTTTAAATTTTACACCACTGTCTGATATGCTCATAAGGAGAACTTCCAAGCGAGAAAACCTGTGAAGATCATTCACTAGTTCATTACTTTCTTCCTCAACATGGATACACTCTCCATACCAATCATCTAAGAGTATCTACTACCAAAATTCACCATACCATGATTGTAATGCACACTCATATCATAATCTTTAAGGAACTCAACCCATCTCCTCTACCAAAGATTCAACTCGTTCGGGCTGAACACATGTTGAATGTTCTTATGTTCAGTGACACATATAAATCAACACCATACAATTAGTGTCTCGAGATCTTAAATGTAAAAAAAAATGTTGCAAGCTCGAGGTCATGATTTAGATTGTTCTTCTCATGCACCTTATGTTGTCTAGAAGCATAATTTATAACCTTATCTCACTATATCAACACACAACCTAGGCCAACTCTTGATGCGTCATAATAGATCGCATAATCATCTGAACCCTCTTGTAGATTCAAGACAGGAGTTGTAGTTAATCTATATTTCAATTGTGCAAATATTTTCTCACATTCCTCTGATGGGTCAGAACTTCACCATTGTGAGTCAACCTTGTAAATGGTGAGCCTATAGATGAACATCTTTCTACAAACCTTCTATAATAACCCACTAGACCTACAGAACATCTAATATTTGTAGCCAAGGTAGGTCTGGACCATTGTTTCACTGCTTTTATCTTCTGTCTAAAATCGCCTCGCTAGATACAATGTGACCAAGGAAAGCAACAGATTGAAACCAGAACTCACATTTACAAAACTTAGCTAATAACTGACAAACTCTGATTGTATGTAAAACAACTCTAAAATGACTCGCATGTTTTAACATATTCCTAGAGTGACTAATGATATTATCCATAAAGACGATATCGAACAAGTCCAAGTGATATTTTAACACTCTGTTAATCAAACCCATGAAAGTTGTAGGAGCAATGGTTAGTCCAAATAACATAACAATAAATTTATAATGACAATATAGTGTCCTAAAGGTTGTCTTCAGAATGTAACTATCTTTGAATTTAAGTTGATGATAACCCGATCTGAGATTAATCTTAGAGACATGGCTAAAAATGTGAAATTGGTCAAACAAGTCATCAACCATGGGGATAGGATACTTATTCTTGATTGTCACCTTTTTCAACAGTCTATAGTCAATGCATATTTTGTGAGAACCATCTTTCTTCTTTATGAACAACACTGGTACACCCCAAGGAGAAATACTAGGTTTGATGAAGCCCTTATAAAGAAGGTCTTTCAAGTGCTCTGTCAATTCCTTAAGCTCAGTTGGATCCACTATGTAAGGAGGAATAGGTTGGGTATCTCAAAGAAGATAAATTCCAATTTCAATTTCCCTAAGATCTTCTTGAAACACTTCTAAAAAATCACTGACTAATTTACTAACTCAATATTTGGGGTATAAGAGCTAAATACTTAACCCAAAATAGATCATAGAGATAACCATTAGAGATTTTATTTTTGTCCTTAAGGTAAGAAATGAATCGACTTATAGGATCTTAGCTACTACCCTTCCACTCTATGATTAGTTTATTTGGAAACTAAAAAGGAACAATCCTAGTTCAACAATTTACTGAGACATAGTAGAAATGTAATATGTCAATGCCTAGAATGACATAAAATCTACCATTTCTTACTCTACAATATTCGTTCATGTGACTTTATGAGAGTCTGTGGTAAGGCGATTTCTGTACACCCGTCTAGTTATAATAGGGTCACCGCCAAGAGTAGAGAGTGATAAAACATCTCAAAGAGTTTGTATACTAACATCAAACCTGACTAATAAGCCAATTGAATACATGGACTAATAAGCCATCGTTAAGTCATCAGTCCTTCGTTTGGGTCTACGCGACAGGCCTTTACTAAAATTTGCATAACATTTTACTAGGAGGTCGTATATTAGCAAAATAGCTGGATATAGAAAAATAATTCAATTATCTACCATATAACCGGTCATGGAGCACCTAATTCATTTTTTAATTTTAAGACCATTTGAAGTTAACTCTATTAGAAAATTCCCCTAACTAACTTCTAAACTGACCTACGATCAGACCTACATATTGTAGATTGAACGATAGTCCATGTAGGTAATGTGTTGTTCATGTAAAATGTTGGATAACTTTAGACTTAATACACAGACACAAACCACGGGCCGTAGACTGACTTACAGTCCGTAGGACTATTCGTGTATTGATACTTTGCTATTCTTGGTTGATTTTAGGGGTATTTTGAAATCTGCGCATTGGAAATATTCAAATTTTCAAAAACTAAGTGAAAAATGTCTCTAACCATAAGACAATGTTCAAAAATAGTATAATAATTCTCTATATTATTACTGAATATCTTCATAATAATATAAGACTTTAAATACATTTTTATAGTTGTCAAGATTTATGTTGCAAAGGATCAATCGATGAAATAATTTTGAGATCACTGATCAACTCAACGATCCGCCCTTTGTCATTTGTATCGCCATTTTTATTTTGCCTTCAACATCTTTGACGTTCTATTACGTAGGGAGATAGAGCACTGTATTCTGGAACCATTCGGTGACATGCCGACTACTCCTTTTGATCGCTAACCTTATTTGCTCTTCATGGCTTATCGCATTGGAACATTAAGTGAGATAACGGCCATTCGGCGACACACCTAATGGATAATTCTATCCTCGAGCCTTGTTTTTTCGTTAATTCTAGCTATCTTTTTTGTTTTTTCCTCATATTATCCATTCTATGTTCCTTACTCCAAATCCCTGAAACTCCTGGATTCATATATGTTATGGGAATAAAATATGAATTTAAGGACACTAAATCTATTATAATAATTCAATAAATTATTCCAAATCTTGGACTCATCACCATCCATAGGGCGTGGATGGATCTACAGGGTGGTCCCCATCTATAGGTCACTTCAACTTTGGGAATTTTGTATTTTCAAAGGGTCTTTGTAGATAAGCTTGGGGACGTTTTCAAGGATCGCTATGGTTGTCCTTAAGGAGACGTACCTTGATTTTAAACCCAAAATACCCTCAACCATGGCCCAGGACAACATGAAATCCCACTCAAACCTTACACGAATGCAAAGATACACAAGTAAGGCTCTAGTTTCACTTATTCATTTCACAGGTTGATACATTATCCCCCACTTATAAACATCCATCCTCGAACGACATTTTAAACACAATAAGGGGATAACGACTTAAAACTAGCAGCCCATCATGCATGCAATAACATTCAATACACGAAATTAAGAAGAAACATCAACTCCCCATAAAACATTATACATAATAATTTTGCATGAAAACTTCATCACATTTCAATTCAATGGAGGAACTACCTAATCTAACTAAAATGATGCTTATCATAACATTATTAAACACATTATGTGATTACTCTCCAAAGCCTATTTATGTATGTTCACCAATCAATTTCATGAAGCATATATGCCACTCATACTAAATACACATCAAAATGAGGAACATAATGCATAGAAACTAATTTTCTCATTGAAACATGAATTCATCAAGAACATGCATAAGATAAGGAGGCCATGAAAACTTATAAGCAAACATCACTCCAGAACATAAAACAAGTTAAAAAGGAACTCTTTGTCTTAGTATTGAATATCCATATCAAGAAAGGGATATGGATATCAGAACTACGAACATCATTACTATCACCACTCAATCTCTCATATGAGTCTACCACACTGGGTCTAAACTCATCAAATTCACTAAACCTTTTAAGGTGATAACATAAATTAAATCTAACTCAAGAACATCAAGGACACTCATTGACCTTACAATCTAAGCACATTATGACCCACGTAGGAGTAATCCTATACAAGATCTTTCAAACTACACCTCTTTCAATTGGTCGAACAAAAATATCACTACACTTTCATATACGTTGCACTTATGCATTTCCAAAACACAACATTTCATCAACTCTTATAAAATACCTCAAAAATAATCATCACTAAGTTGGGTTCTATTAATAGCACAAATAACCATAAACAAATCCATTCATACAAAAGTTACACCATAACTAACATCTCATCTCTATGGAGTCATAAATTCATGGTTGACATCACAATACACCTTCACCCCTCGCACCTTGTATCATACTCTTTTAAAGTGTTCATACACTAAATACCATTGAATAAATAACTATATATAGACATTATGAAGTTAAAATCTTTGGCATGACTTGAAGAATGTAGAAGTGAAACTTTACTAACACCGAAAAGGCTTATATTGATAATGTGGCGCTCTTCACATTATGAACAATACTATACTACATGTGGCTTGAGAAATTCTAAGACCATTCCAAAATCTTGTGTTGTGATACCATCTTTTCACTACCAAAGGCTAACTACTTGATGCAACACAATGTACTAATGCCAACAATGTCTTGTTTGTCACAATTTGTATAATAATGTCAACAAGGACATGTTCTTCATAATTATAACACATAATACCCTCCACCATAAGTGGACCATACCAATCATCACAATTCAATATCTATACTACATAGTATAAATAAAATTGGTCAACTTACCCCAATCCATCACCTACACCAATAATCATTTAGATGTTGAAAGCAATTCACTTTTTAAGGCTCTTACCAATATAAATAAACATCAATAAAAACCAATAGACAAATTATAAAATCCATCTATCAAGATACTATATGAAAAACATTAAATTTAGGTAGCCTATAAACAATTCTAACATAAATTATACAATAAGACATCACAAATAACTTAGGTGACCTAGGTCCTAAATTAGTTTTCATGATGGTATAAGGTCCTAAATAGGTATATATGATGGTATTGAGGAAGTGTCAAAGAGTTTAGGTGCATTGGAAGTGAAACGTCTAGCAACGACTAAGACGTTTGGCGACTAAGCACCTCTATATCTTATATGATGTTCTAAGTTTTTATGTGTGATTAATGAGGTTTTAAGGTACTTAAATGAGTTATTATTGTATATTTAGGCAGTGGTTTGAGTTTCGTGAAGTTTGGAGGCAAACCTCAAGGAACGTCCATGACGTTCGAAAGTTCTTCCTTGAAATGACCTTGTGTGTCTAGGCATGTTTCGTTGAGTTTTACGTGTTCATTTTGGATGAAGTTCATGCAAGAGGTGATAAAGTCATATACGATCATTTTTTTGTGAGAAAATTACCAGCAAACATCCCCAAGGACCATTCAAGGGTCCTTGAGGAAGGACCAACGATGGAAGGATAAGACGGTCCCTTTGATGACAAACGGTTCGGCGACTGCCAACTGTAGATAGAGTCTGTTTCTTGCGCATGTTTACTGCCAAGTCAGAGGTGAACTTGTAATTTCATACTACTTCCAAATAAGTGAATTTTCAGTTTAAAAACGGTATTTTGGGTATTTTATGTATGTTTATAAGACTAAACACTAAGAAGATATAATTCTTGAAAAATCAAAACCCAAATGCCTTAGAAATCTCTCTAGAACTCCATTGGAGTCAAAACTCAAGGAAGGGCTTAGAGAGACAAATTGAGTAGATATTCTTCATCAAATTGAATAATTAGCTTCATAAAAGTATGAATCTTGATTCTTTAATCTCTCCGCGTTAAGGAGACTAAAGATCAAAGATGTTTTCTATGTTCTCAAGTTGAAATGTAAAATTTTATAATCTATTCCATGGGTTCTTGCATTAATTGTTTCTATTCATTGAATAATAATTGAATTGATATTGTATTGATGATTTCAAACTAAACTAACCTATGAACCCATGAAATGGATAAACCCTAGTTTTTGTCTGAGTTATGGGTTACTTGATATTTATCTAATGTTGATGAGTTCTAATGTAGTTTTAAGTAGGATATTCATTTATGTAATATATGAAGTAAATTGATATCTAGGTTGTATTGTATTGATTATTATGTAGTAATTTGACCTAGTTTTAAGAATATTATTACAATTATGTTGAATTGTTGGTTAAGGCCATAGGTAAGAGTCTTGTGTTATCGACTTGGGTTATTTTGCTTTGTATATGATATTGAGAAGGGATTGGTTGTAACCTGACCTATTTCCTTTATGTTTATGATTATTAGACTTCAATTATGTTGTTATTAGTATGGTCCACTTCTGTTGGAAGTGTTATGAGTTTTACTTGCAACCTTGTCAGCGTTAATTTATGTAATATGATGATCATGGACTTACCGGCACTACTTGAAGTAATGTGTTTATTTGTGTAGTTTATTATGTGAAGAACTATTATATATATCTACATTTTAAGTAATGTGAAACTATATGTCTTATTTCTATGTATGCTAGGAAATCATATAGACTATGACTATGTGGCTTATATGTATAGTCTTAGGGTTGATGTACGTTACCTCTACTTGACTATATGAGTCTATGTTGGTCAGATTGATGATGATAGGATAGTATATATGATAAATTTAAGATGTTAAGGATTATTTCTATGTGCTTCTAGAATGACATGTATTAGGAGTTAAAGTGAGGATTGTGGTGTCTTGTCTTGGTCGACCCGTCTCCCTTGCATGATGTATGAACAAAGTGAATATGTGATGTTTTGACATAGGACTTGACTTAGGATGTTAATGTATATTTTTATAAATTATATGAATGACATGTGACCTTAAATGAAGTTAAGAGGGTCGTTAATGTGAAACTTTGAACCTATTGGTAAGACTATGAATATTCAAGTCGTAAGTTGTAATGATATCCTTCAAAGTAAAAGAATGACAGACTTGAGGTTTAATGGATTCAAAGGTATCATATAAATCCATAGAAAAGTCATGATGACCTTCTTGTCGCCATTGTGAGGTATCATGATTGGGTTATGAACATTATATGGTACGCTTTTATGCAAATCTTAAGTATAAATTACCATATGAGAAAGAAGGCTAGCATCGAGTGAGTATGGTAAGAGTAGTAGTTCTAGTTAAAGTATGAAACTATATAACATATAATGACATTCATATTGCTTAACCATGTGCCTACATGGGAAGTGTATATGTTCTACCATTGGCAAGTAGAACTCCCTCATGGATGTAGGTTAGAACTTCGGATTGCTTCTCGGGTTTTTCCTATTCTCAACATATGGAATACCTATTAGTGTTACATAAATTCTATTTAGTTTTGTGGTGGTATGGGACACTATCTAGGCATTGCAAATTGAAGGTGTTATTTGGAGTTCCTAGGTCTTGTCCAAGATCTTTACCTAAATGTCTTTTATGTGTTGAATGTCTACTAAATGAACTAAGGAAAGTAATGACTTATGTTAATGAAGTATGTCAAGAAATTAAGTACTTATGTATAGTAGTTAAGGGTTGTCTAGTTAAGGTATGAAGGGTAATAGGAATGGTCACTCTGTATCTTACACAGATGAGTCTTAAGAATTACTCTAGTTAGAGAAAATATTGAATATGCAGAAATGATCTAAACATAGGTAGTCTTAAGGATTCTTTAGGTAGTCTTGAAGAGGTCAATTATGGATGTTATCTTCTTTATGTACTTAAGTAAGTATTTTGATAGCCTTAGGTAAGATAATATCATATTACCTATATGTTGAGGTTTTAAGTGAGAACTGATTCTATCATATATACTCTATAGGATCTCTTAAGTGTGTGCGCATATATTTTTATGGGCGGACGCTTCACAACTAACTCAAGTGAGACTAAGAAACACCTTTGGTAGAGGAAATCTCATGTTGATGTGTTAATGTCATGTAATTGTGTGCATGTCTTATTGTGAGTGTTATTGAGGGTCATGTGGGTATATTTAGTGAGGTTGTATGGGAGGTCTCTCTTTGTGTTGCTTAAGTGAGTCTTAGCATAGATTTTATTTAGAAGTCCACATGCTAGAAAGTATTAGAACGGAAGAATAATCACTTAATTATGACTGTGAAGTAATTCAGTGTTCATGGAATGTAGCTCACTGTTAAGTCGGTTGAAAGATGTTATTAATATCTTAAATGTTATCATTAGGTGTTTCTAAGTTTTTAAATGTTGTTCTTATGATTATAATATAATTTTAAATTAAAATATACATATTTCTAATCAATGTCCATTTTCATGATTTTTATGCATTATGTCATACATTGTAAATATGGATATACCAATCCATGCTTTTTTCTATCTCTATAGTTGTTTGTAGGTGAGGAGAATTTGCGAAGTGAAGACTTGGATCATAGCATCATTCAAGTGAAGTCGAAGTATGTCCTTATTTCATTCGGGGGCATATATGTCTACTATGTTTGTTATTGAAGTACTTAATAGAGTAAGTATTCCTATATTAGTATTGTGTATGAGTCGTGTCCCAAGTATTCTCGTGTATTATGTTTTATGAGATTAAGACTTAATATTTCCTATGACATTATATGGAATAGTTTTTTTAAGACTATGAAATTTTTATTGAAAATTTCTAATTTCGTACTACTTTTCATTATGCTTATGCGATGAATGATATGTAATGTCTTGTACTAGACCTGTGAGAGGTCAAGTACGTAGGTTGCAATCCGAGATTTACCCTAACTTCTAGGGTGTAGGTTTGGGATGTGAGAAACATGGTATCAGAGCATAAGTTATTAAAGTGTTATTAGGAATTAAGAAGTCTCATCAAGTCACGTCTAGTAGAGTCTTCACCATCGGTGTGAGTGGAGACACATCTATGGGCGAGAGGCTATAGGACGATAAAGTTTCCTTTATTTTCTATTCCTATGTCGTGTTGTATGTTAAAAGTTATGAGTACTCTTTTCTTATTGTTTTCCTTATGTTTCTAGGAAGATGAATACGAGGAGGACACCAGCTAGGATAGTTGAATATAATAAGGTTCAATAGGAGATTCCTCCTCAAGTTGAGGAAGTTGAGGAAGTTCCTCAAGGTGCTCAAGATTTTTAAGGTGACCATGTCCCTATTGTGGAAGGATGTAATGATGTTCCGGTGGTTCCCCTGGAGTCAAATAATAGTGATATTATGAAGGCTTTTCTTGCTTTAGCCCGAGCTATAACTAGTCAAGTAAATTTGACCATGGTTCCTAGGGTGAATGTTGTGGACGGAACCATGACATCTAGGTTTAGAGACTTTGTGAGAATGAATCCTCCTATATTTCTTGGCTCTAATGTGGGAGAGGATCCCCAAGAGTTCACAGACGGAATGTAGAAGGCGTTGAGTTCTATGAGAGTTACATCTAGGGATAAGGACGAGTTGGGTTCGTACCAATTGTGGGATGTTTCTCAAATATGGTACACTTAATGGAAGGACAATAGGTCGGAGGAGTTGGGTCCTATTTAGTGGTAAGAATTTAAGGAAGCTTTTCTTGGTAACCACTTTCCCCCTGACAGGAGGAAGGTGGAGGAGTTTATCAATCTCAAGCAAAGGGATATGAGTGTTGAGGAATAACATTTGAAGTTCTCAATGTTATCAAGATATGCCCCATATCTTGTGTCAAATACAAGAGATGAAATTATTCATTTTGTGAAAGGTGTAGCCGATCTAGTAAGGGAGGAATATCATATCGCAATGTTATTTGATGATATGACCCTCGCTAGACTCACTGGTTTATGCCCAATCAACTGAAGAGTCTAAACATAGGAGGATGGCTAGAAAGTTCAAAAGGGGTGGTTCCAGTGATCAAGAGCAAACTAGGTTTATGAAGAGGACTCAAACTCGTGAAGAACGTAGGAGTGCAAAGGTAATATTGGAGAAAGGAGGTGTTTCTGAAAGTGACAAACCTACATGCTTCACTTGTGGTAAGAGGAATTATGGTGAGTGTCTAAGGGGTACTGGGTGTTGCTATGGTTGTGTAAAGAAAGACACCAAGTGAGTTATTTTCATAACATTGCTTCTAAAGGAAGAGAGCTTACGCAAGTTTCTTCTAATGTTCCACAGGAAGATATTCCAAAGGCAAAGGATCGTTTCTATGCACTCCGGGAAAGAGGATCGAAGACGGATGAGAATAATGATAATGATTAGGCTAAGTCCTTGCATCTTTATTTTTAGTGATATGAGTTCCTTCTAAGTGGGGTAGTATGGTTAGTAAATGAGATAGAAAGTCATAGAAGCATGTGATAAGTTTCTTTTGTTTTTAGGTGTTTTGTTAAATTTGAATTTCATTAACTTCTTGCATGGTGTATTTTATGAAGTTATAATAATGTTGTAAGATGTGTTTATATGATTATACCTTGCATATAAGTATGTTTCTATCATAAATCGCCTAAAACTTGCATTTTTGGAATATTTTAAAAAAATCATTGCAGTTTGAAACTGTTCACTGTTTAATTTTTGGAAATTTGAATAATTAATTATTTGGTCTAAAATTGTTGTAAAAAAGTTAGGAATGATGTATATGATTATAATATTGAATATAAAATGGGTTTTTGTTATTTGGAATAAAGTGTGTGAGTTTATTATATAGAGTGCTTTCTTCTTTCTTATTGGGTTGTAAATCTCTAGACTATGTGAAATTTATATTTTCTTCTTGATTATGTGTTACATTGTATTTTCATGAGCTTATTGTTTAATTGATATTCATGGAAGCGTTCTGAGAGAGGCAAGAGTCATTCGAGTACAAATGTTGTCCAAGTGGGGGAGAATGTAAGACCTCGCAAATGACTTCGGTGAACAAGATCCTATCACGGTTTTTGTGATTTTCTAAGGTACTAAATTGGTTTATAATTTTGTATTTAGTCAGTATCAAAGATTTTAGGTGCATTGGAAGTCAAATGTCAAGGGACGACTAAGACGTTTGATGACTAAGTCACCTATTTGCGTCATCTGTGGTTCTATGTGTTTACATGTGATTCATGATGTTTTAATGTACTAAATTTATTTATTATAGTATATATAGGCAGTGTGTCAAGTTTCGTGATGTTTAGAGGTCAAATGTCCAAGAACGTCCTTGACATTCGAAAGTGTTGCTTTGAAATGACCTTGTGTGTCTAGGCATGTTTTGTCGTGTTTTACGTGTTTATTTTGGATGAAACTCATTTAAGAGGTGCTAAAATCGTATACTATGATTTTTGAGTTGAAAAAGTCTGGGCAAACATCCATAAGGACAATCAAAGGGTCCTTGAGGAAGAACAAAAAATGTTTACCAAGACTATCCAAGGCAGCCCCAAACGACAGAGGCAATCGACGGCTCGTGGGCAAGTTAACACCACGTTGTTAGGTTCCATTGATAAGTACATTGTGTTTATAGAAAACAGAACCATGTTGAGTCTTTGAACCCAACGACGGAAGGAAAGGACGGTGGTCGACTGAAAACCGTCGATGGAGTCTATTTCCTGGCGCATGTTCACTACAAAGTGAGGGGTGAACCTGTAATTTCACCACACTTCAAAATAAGAGTAGTGGCGTTTCCTAAAGGGTATTTTGGGTATTTTAAGTGTGTTTATAATCCTAAAACACTATGAAGTTCTCATTCCTAAAAAATCAAAGCCCAGATCCTTTAGAAATCTCTTTAGAACTCCATTGGAGTAAAAACTCAAGGAAGAGCTTGGAGTGATGAATTAACTGAGTATTCTTCATCAAATAAAAGAATTATCTTAATCAAGTTATGTATTTTTATAATTGAAACTCTCTTCATCAAGGATCCCAACTATCAAAGATGTGTTCTAAGCTTTCAAGTAGAATTGTCCAATTTTATGATCTATTCCATGGGTTCTTTCATTATTAGTTTATAAACATTGAATAAATTTTAAATGGTTATTATATTAGTTATTTAAAATTAAAATAATGTAAGGACCCATTAATTGAATGAACACTAGTTTTTGACTAAGTTATGGATTTATTGATATTGATCTAATATTGATGAATTCTAATGTAATTTTGGGTAGGCTATTCAATGATATATTAATTGTAGTAAATTGATATATAGGTAGTATTGGATTGATGATTATATAGTAATTTGACCTATTTTTATGAATATTGTTGCAATTATGTTTAGTTCTTGGTTAAGGCCATGGGTAAAGGTCTTGTTTTATCGAATTGGGTGACTTGGCTTTGGTTTCAGGTATTGAGAAAGGAGTGGTTGTAATCTTCACTATTTTCTCTATTTTTATGATTATTAGACTTCAATTATATTGTGATTGATATAGTCCACTTATGGTGTCGGTGTTATGTGTTTTACTTGCAATTGATATGGCCTTGTAGGTGTTACTTTATGCAATATGATGATCATGGCCTTGTCGGCACTACTTGAAGTACTGTGATTATTTGTTTAGTTGATTATGTGAAGTATGATTATATCTATATCCATATTAAGTAATGTTAAAGTATATGTGTTCCTTTTGTTCATGCTCGGAAATCATATAGACTATGACTATGTGGCTTATAGAGTCTATTTAGTCATATGGATGATGATATGATAGTATATAGGATGACATTAAGATGATAATATCTATTTCTATGTTCTTCTAAAATGATATGTATTATGAGTTAAAGTGAAGTATGTGGTGTATTGAATTGATCGACTTGTTTCCCTTGCTTGATGTATGAATAAACGTGAATATTTGATGTCTTGATTTAGTATGTTAAAATATCTTAGTCTTGAATGTATGAATGAAATGTTACCTTAAATGAAGTTAAGAGGGTCATTTATGTGAAACCTTGAACCTAGTGGTAAGGTTATGGATGTTGAAATCGTAAGTTGTATTGATATACTTCAAAGTAAAGGAATGATAAAATTAAGCTTAATTGGCTGGGACGACATCATATTAATCCTTAGAAAATTCAAGATTAGCTTATTGTCGCCATTGTGAAGTATCCCTAGTGGACCTTTCTTTGGTAGGGTAAATGTGAATGGGTTATGAACATGATATGGAACCCTTTTATGCAAACATTAAGTATAAATAACTCTATGAAAAAGAACGCTATTACCGAGTGATTATGGTAAGGGAGTAGTTCTAGTTAAAAAATAAGACAAGATTACAAAACATGCCCTTCATATTCTTTAACCATGTGCCTACATTGGATGTGTCCAAGTTCCTTCATTGGAAAGTACAACACCTTCATGGAAGTAGGTTAGAACATTGGATTGCTTTTCTATCTTGGTTTGTGTCGGTTTTTTCCTATTCTCATCATATCAAATACATATTAGTGTTACAGAAATTCTATATAGTTGTGTGGTTGTATGGGACACTATCTAGGCATTGCAAAATAGGCTTTGAAGGTGTTATTTGGAGTTCCTAGGTCTTGTCCAAGAACATTACCTGAATGTCTTTTATGTGTTGACTGTCTACTAAATGAACTAAGAAAAGTAATGATTTATGTTATTAAAGTATGACAAGTAATTAAGTACTAATATATAGTAATTAAGGGTTGTCTAGTTAAGCTATCAGTGGGACATAAGAATGGTCACTCTGTATCTTACATAGATGAGTCTTAAGAATTACTCTACTTACGAAAGATGTTGAATATGTAGACATGATCAAAACATAGGTAGTCATAAGATTATTTAGGTAGTCTTGAAGAGTTCAATTATGGATGTTATCTTCTTTATGTACTTAAGTAAGTATTTTGATAGCCTTTGGTAAGAGAATAACATATTACTTATATGTTGAGGTTTTAAGCTAGAATTAATGCTATCATATGTACTCTATTGAATCTCTTAAGTGTGTGCGCAAGGAATTTTATGGGCGGTCTCTTCACAACTCACACAAGTGAGACTCAGAAACACCTTTGGTAGGGGAAATCTCAAGTTGATGTGTTAATTTCTTATAATTGTGTGTATGTTTTATTATAAGTGTTCGTGAGGGTCATTTGGGTATGCTTAGGGTGGTTTTATAGGAGGTATCTCTTTGTGTTGCTTTAGTGAGTCTTATGATAATTTTTACTGAGAAGACTACATCCTAGAAAGTACTAGAAAGGAAGAATAAGCACTTCACTGTAATAGTGAAGTAATTCACTGTACAATGAATGTAGTTCACTGTAAAGTCTGTCAAAAAATGTGATTATCTCTTAAATGTTATCTTATGTGTTTCTAAGTTGTTAAATGTTGTTCTTATGATTAACATATGATATCTCTAAATAAAAATATGCATATTTCTAATAAATGACTATTTTCCCAATTTTCATGCATTATGTCATACTTAGTACATGTGGTTTGTACTGATCCATGCATTTATCTATCTTTATAGTTGTCGGTAGGTGAGGAGCATTTGGGAAGTGAATAGTGAGATCAGAAAATCATTCAAGTGAAGTCGAAGTATGTCCTCATTTGATTTGGGGGCATAAATGTCTTTTATTCTTCTTATTAATGTATTGTAATAGACTAAGTTTTTCTATATTAGTATTGTGTATGGGCCGTGTCAAAATTCTTCTCATGTCTTATGTTTGATTAGATTTAGACCTAGTATTTCCTATGATTTTACATGAAAGAGTTTGTGTAAGACTATGCAATGTTTTGTAAAAAGGTTAAATCCGCACTACTTTTTATTATGTTTATACCATGAATGATATGTAAGGGATTGTACAAGAGCTGCTAGAGGTCAAGTACGCCGGATAAAATCTGAGATTGACTCTAACTTCTAGGTTATAGTTTCGGGATGTGACACACACACACACACACACACACACACACACACACATATATATATATATATATATATATATATATATATACCATTACTATTTGCATAAGAATTCAGAACTATTGAGTCAAGATCAAATCACCCACATTAGAGCTAAAATAGGAAATGATGATTTCCATGGGTTCATAGCTATTTTACCCATAAAACATTGTATGAAAATCTATTCAATCATAAAACATTGATTCAAAACCTTTTATGCAAGAACCTATGGCTAGAAATCAAAGTAGACGATTTCATGTTTTGTTCATCTTTGAAAACCATTTGATCTTCGATCTTTGAAAGAAAGAAGAGTTAAGGATGAAAACCGTAACATTATTGATGAAAATACACGAAAATGATTGAAAATTTGATGGAAAAATCAAGCTCCAAACTAAAATCCCCCTTCAAGCTTCGATGGAATGCTAGAGGTTTCTTTTTTGGGGGTTTGGGTTTTGATTTTCAATTGTGATGTAAACTATATGTTCAAGACTTATTATATAACATAAAATACCCAAAACGAACCTAAGTAACAGTCAATTTTATGTTTGAAGGCTAGCTGAAATTACCAAAAGCCCCTTTGCTTTGCCGAGATACCAGCAAAATATCTTCATGTTTCAATTGACGGATGAGTTTAAAAGTCACAGACCCATCGACAGGACTTACTGGAAAAATTTCATTTGGGTATTAGACTCCAAAAATGGAGATTAATATCTCACCACCAAGTATGGGTCTACTCCCCAATCGACGGGGCGTCGATTGGACAAAGGGCCATTGATTTCCTTCGTGGCTTAGGAATATTTTTGAAGTTTCAAGCCACATGTTTGGGTCCTTTTCAACGACCCTTAAGTTGGTCTTTAGGGATTCAATCCTGGACATTTCAATCCCAAACACGTTCATCTTGATGTTGGGGACCTCTCCCATCAATTTTAACTAAAACAAACACGTAAAACATACAAAGGCATGCCACAAAACACAAGCATGTCTCATGGCTATCTTTCTAACGTCTTCGATGATCTTGGACGTTTGACCTCCAAACATCACGCACTGCCTCTAAAAAATATAATTAAAAAATTTAGGACTTTAAAACATCATGAAACACATGATAGGATCTAGTTTCACAAAGTTAAATTTTACGGGCGTTACTTTCTCCCCAACTTGGACAACATTCGTCTTTGAATGACACTTTAAATACTACCAAGAGTAAAGTCTCAAGACTAGAAACTCATAACCATACCACATAATATATAATACAAATAGATAAGAAGAACAACAAGTCCACAGATTAAAGACTCAAAACACAACAAGGATGTAGAAACTTCATCCACAACTCTTCATACAATAAGACTCACATTTTCATTTCGCATAGGAAAAACTTCCTTCTCAACACATTATCATGCTGACATACATCATTTCGAAGAACATTATAACCAATTCTCATAAAAGCATAATTGATTTAGAATTTCAAATGCATTACAGTAAGCATGCTTCTTAGACCACTAATGCAACTTTTTAAGCAATTTATTATGAAGGCATGACAATATGAGAGACAAAATCATATAAAATCATTTTACCACATAAACATAACCTCATGAAATGCACAACTCAAGGAGATAAATGAAATTCATTTTCAATTAAGACCCCTTAACAAATGCATCATGCTACTATCAAGGTCTAATCTCAAGATTGAATGGAATAGAAGAGAAATGATAACAATCTACAAACAAACTACTCAACATACTTCACCATTAGAAGGAACCCATAACAACTAAAGAAAGAAAACAATAACATACCGGAATCATCACCCGACCTAGCTCCCTTAACTTGGTGAACATAGAAACTATTCCTCTTCGGTTCACCCAAATTTGGAGCATTAGGAGGAACTTTATTGGCCTCTCTTCCTCTAGGTGCAATAGTAGAAAAATCTCTCACCTTGTGAGTATGTTTACCACAACTAAAGAACCCACTAGTACCGGCTACACATTTTCGGAAGTGTTTTTTACCACAAGTAGCACAAGTAGGCTTCACCACTTGGGAACCACCACGTATCTCATAGTTAGATTAAGGAGCGCTGAAACCAAATTGATTTGGGGACCTCTTCTTAAACTAGGTTGAACTTGCTCGTACTTCCTTCCCCTCTTAGAATATCTAGTCCTCCACCCATGTTCAGAGTCTTCAATGGATTGAGCATGCACCATAAGTCTAGGCAGAGTCATGTCACCATGAAGCATTGTCGTACGTCACTCTTCCTTCGCAAAATATAAAACACCGTTCTAGAATCGACGCATCTCATACCTAGAGTTAGACACCGAGGATGGAGCATGCTTAGACAATATGTTAAACTTAAAGGAATATTTGTCAACACTCATGTTACCTTGACTAAGGTTTATGAACTCCACAATCTTAATCTCCTTATACACCTTGTCCAAGAAAGCTTGGGGCTCCTCTCCCACCTTAGAACCAAGGAAGATAGGAGGATTAATTGTCAAAAAGTCCCTTAAGATAGAGCTCATAGTAATCTCAATAGCATTTAACCTAGTCCCAATGCCTTTATTCACTTGAGTTTTCATGTCTCATACTAGGGTAAGGAGATCCACTTTGATCTCCCCATTAGCCATAACAGGAGGGAACCACCAGAACCTCATCTTCTTTACCCACATAAGGGACTTTCTCAACTTGACAAATTTACGCACCTTGTGGAGCTTGTGCACCTTGGGGCACTTTTTCACCTTAGGGAGGAACTCCCCCAATCACCACTTCCTCAACAACTCTCCTAGTCAGTGTCCTCTTATTCATCTCTTTTAAAAATAATAGAAAATATTAAGAAATAGCACCTACGATTTTTAATATCTACGGCACGACAAAAGAATAGAAAATAAGGTAAACACAATCATAATATAGTCTCTTTATCATGTATGTGTTGAGACTCACATCAATGAATGATAACTCTACTTAATTTGGCTTTTACGAGACTTTCAATCCTATAGACTACTTCATGACCTTATGTTCTGACACAAAGTTTTAAAAGAAATGAGGGTATACCCTGGAAGAAATGGTATCCTCAAATCAACAAACTCATACTTGACCTGTCGGAGGTCTTGAACAAACCTTTGACATCATTTATTGCGTAACATATATAAAAAGTAGTACGTAATTAAAACATTTTACGACAACAACATCTTAAGAATAAGATATATCTTTAGGTCACAACCAATATATGAAAAATAAAAAGAAATAACAAAATCCAATACAATATCTTTTTACACGAAAAGCTAAGCATAACTTGTTCTCGATTTTATTAAGGAAATACCACAACTTTCTTGAAAGGATGCTAATATACAAGCTTCACTTAAAATTATTCCTTTCAAGGCCCACCTACAACATTAGAGATAAAACACATATATGAAATTAGTACATTAGAATGCACTTAGTATGGTCATATGCAATAAAATCATGCCAAAAAACATATGTATTAAAACATGTTCTTTTATGCTCTTTTGAAGAAAGATTCACAACATATGTATAATAACCACTTTTAACAAAAAATTTCATATGAAATAAATATTCAAAAAAATCCACATAATAGCATATTCAATACATCAAACCATATAAGAATATAAACATCCTACCAAGGGTTATTTGTGACACATAAAAAAATACCTTAGGTGAAGCTTAATCCTAACATATTTTTAATAAGGTTCTAAAGTCCAAAATTAATTTATAATGTTTTTATGAGGCAGTTTCTAAAGTATTATCTTAATTGGAAATCAAATGTCAAGGGACTCTCAAGACGTTCGACGACTAGTCAGCTATGTGTTTCATATGTTGTTATGTGCCTATATATATGTTTCATGAGTTAATAAGGTCATTATATGAGTTATTATAGTGCTTATATGAAGTTTGTCATGTTTCATAATGTTCGTAGGTCAAACACTCAAGAACGTCCATGAGATTCAAAAGGTTTGCCTTGAAACGATCTTGTGTGTTTTGGTATGTTTAGTCATGTTTTACATGTTCATTTTGATAGAAATTTATAGGGACATCCTAAACTCAGATACTAACATATTTTTGTTTAAAACATCCAAGCAAACATCCCAAGTACTAAAAAAGGGTCCTTTCGGAAGGACCCTTCCTAGAGCCAATGGGAGTCAAGACAAGCCTCAATCTACTGAGGCAAACGACGGCTCTTTGGCCAATCGATGCCAACGTTGATGGGATTCATTGTTAAATACATATAATAGAGAGGTAAATATTCCAATGTAAAGCCTCTAAACCAAACGATGGAAAAACAGGATGGTCTATTTATCGACAAACGATCAGTCGATGGCCAATTGTTGGTGCAGTCTGTTCCTGCACAGCGTCACGATAAGTTGCAAGGCTGAATTGGTAAATTCATACAAAGTACAAATAGGAGTTTAATAGGTTAATTAGGTTTATTTTAGGTATATTATGTTTATATATAAGTGGTAAATATCTAGATGAATTCACTCTTCCAAATCAAAACCCCAGAAATCTCTAAGAAATTTTCTAGAACTCCATTGATGCCAAGACTCAAGGTAGTGCTTGGATTGGATATTTGAGTGGTTATTCATCATAAAATTTGTGTATTAACATCATTGAGTAATGGTTTGTTATCTTTGAAACTTTATTCATCAAGGAGCGCTAAATTCAATGATATTTTTTAAGTTTTCAAAAGATGAACTTGTACATCATTACGACCTATACATGGGTTCTTACATTGAAGGTTTTAAATCATTTTATATTGATTTAATTTTTTTTAATTAAATTATTTTAACTAAATTTACCTATCAACCCATGTAATTGATGATCCCTATTTTTTGACTACTTTATGGTTAACTTAATATTGAATTAATGCATATGAGTTATAGTGTAGTTTTCTATGGTGTATTGAATTATGTAAGAATTGTATTTAATTGATATATAGTTTGTATTATATAGATAAATACACATTGAGTTTACCTAGATTAATTGAGTATTATGGTTTTTGTATTGAATTGTTTTTCACGGCCATGGGTAAGAGCCTTATGGCATTAAATTGGATGATTTAGCTATGGATTGAAGTGGTGGTAATTGATTTGTTGAATTATTACCCAATTATATTTATTTTAATTAATCTAACCCTTGTATTAATTTGTATTTTTAGGGTCCACTTATGGTGGCGGTTCTCTGTGAGTTATGTGGCCATGTCGGTGTTACTCTATGAAATATCATGATCATGGCCTTGTTAGCAAACTAATTCATATACTATGATGCTTTGTGTAGTGATTTATGTGAAGTATGATCATATATATCTAAATGTTATTAAGGTGAAAGAATGTGTTCTTCTATTGTTATAGGTGATCATGTTATACTATGACTATGTCTTTATGTGTATAGTCTTAGAGTTGATTCATGATTATTTCTACTTGAGTCTATTATGCATATATTGATGAATTTATAGTAGTATATAGGGTGAATTTAAGATTGTAATGTATATTCCTATGTGCTTCTAGAATGATGTACAATATGTGCTAAAGTGAACTATTAGTCTCTTGTATGTTTGACACATCTCCCTTACTTGATACATGTATGAATGTGAATATGATATAACTTGACTTAGGATACTAAAGCCTCTTACTATTGTATTTATTAATGATATGAGACCTTGAATGATTCTAAGAAGGTCTTTTATGTAAAACATTAAACCTAGTGGTAAGCTTATGAACCTTGAAGTCGAAAGTCGTAATAGTATCCTTCTTGTATTTAGTGATGGTGTTAAGATTGGTTTGCGAGAATGAAATCATATCATTCTTAGGAAATTCATTCATATATCTTTTTTGCCATTGTAAGGTATCCCTAGGGGACCTCTTTGGTAGGCTGAAATTGCTTGGGTGATGACCTGGAAATGGAACCACTACACCATTTTCGGCCTACAGCAGCACCACGTAAGTGTAGCCTAACCTAGCAAAAAGTGTGGCCTTTGATAAAAGGCTACACTTTTAGACATTCAGCAACACTTTTTAGGGGCTTCCCAAAAGAAGCGTAACCTTTGACATTAGGCAACACTTTTTAAATGTTGCCATCTTTGGCAACACTTATAAAGTGTATCCAAGTAGGTATAAGGGCACGCTTTGAAGACGTGCATTAGCAACACCTATTTTTTGTTAGACTACACTTAAAAACGTTGCCTTTTCAAATTTATTGGTCACACTTAAAAAGTGTTGCCTTTTATTGGTCATCTATTGGAACACTTTCAAAGTGTAACTTTTTATCTACCTAAAGCAACACTTATAAAGTGTAACTTCAACATTTATAAGCCTACATGTATCACAAATATTTATAATATATTTACATACATACAAGTGATCTATAACACAAAATCAACTAATTAATCATTAAATTTAAGCTATATATTTCAAATCAACTTCAAGAAACATTTCATGTACAACAAAAAGATAGTATGTGTTTTTTACATACCCATACTTATACATCAATATTCTAAAAGTGTACACAATAAATCAAATATGTATTTAAACTTTTACAATAGTTCAAAAACTCTTCATCATCCACTTCAAATTTTATCACCTCCATTTCCCTACACAAATAAGATATTGGAAGATATATAGAAGAGGTAAGAAGTTCAGATTGCAACAATATAGAGAGGCAAGAAATCCAGCAGTTACAGAAAATTAGTTTCCATCTTTTGATGTTCAAAGTAGATGCCTACTTGTCTTTTAATGTTCTAAGTAGATGATCTTCCCTTAGTTGACTAGAATTCCAAATGAGTTCAACAACAATGAATAATTGCAATTGGGTTTAAACTTCATAAGAAAAAATATAAAATATTTGGTGTTATACAATAACCATGATGCACACAAACTAACACGAACACTAGAAAAAAAAGGAATTAATGAGGAGACACAAACAATTAGATTCTCCTAATAATTATTTGTTTATTTGTTTGTAGTTATGGAAGCATGCCTTCTACTAGGATGTCAAAAGTTATGGTTATAATATGGATATTCTATATAATTCAAACCTTTGCCACTAACATTAAATTACCAATGATGAAATAGCAAAAACAATATATAAGTCAATAAGCAAGATCAAAGATATGTTATACATACCCTGTGCAAATACGTTTCTGAGTTCTTAGGAAAATCAGAATTGATAACAACGTTACTGCTTGAATATCAATTCCTCTAGTAAACAAATCTGTTCCATCAAGAAAGAACACAAAATTCAGAAATTTAACAATTAATTAATTTGAAATTTCTGCTGTAACAGAAAGCGTGACGGACCGTCGTAGCCACGACGGTCCGTCCTGCATGTTCGTCACGAAGATCAGAGAAGTAGCAAAAGAAACTTGCACGTATGGGAAGACGGAGTCCAAAACGGCCCATAATGACCACGACGGATGACCACGATGGCCCATCATGACCACGACGGCCTCTCATGAATACGACGGCCCATCGCGAGGTCCACGGTGGCCCGTTGCGATGTCCATGACGGCTCGTCGTGACCATGACGTCCTATCGCGAGGTCCATCGACCTAGTCAAAGAAAGAAACTTCAGGCGAAAAGAGAGGCAAAGAGATTACTATGAGGATATTGACTTTACCTTTTTGCGGGCACTAAATTGGAAAGAGAGGAGAAGGGAAATGATCTTCACCACGAAACTCGAACCACTAACGACACATGAGAATTCCAGGCAGAATCTCAAACCAAAACAAACCTTAGAAAAATTGATATGCGAAACAAATTAGATGTGATATTTTTATTGACACTGAACTCTTCTTTCCTTGATTATGTTTTTGCATATATATTTTAACTATTTCGTTAAGCTCCTCTATAAAAACAAAGGAATCAGATAAGAACACAAGAATACGAGCTACACTATCAAAAATCAACTAATGAAGCTATAATACTAGCCACACTCCAAAAAATTCGTATAAGACCACAAGAATCCAAACCCTAAAGCTAAAATTTAGACTTTCAAAATAGAAGTTCTTACCTGATAAACCCTATTCAAACAAAAGCAGTCTTGAATCCTTTGCTTCAGTGAGAAATTAGAGAGAAAAGAGTGACAAAAAGACTATTTAACTTTGTTTCATCATCTTGCAAACAATCAATTCGTCATAAAACACAAAACAAAAAAATTGTACTATAAATGACTTCACAAAACAAAATAGGCATCGGAAAAGAGAATCAGACTTACTCTCAAGAAATCGTTATCGGAGAGACGACTTGAACTATCAGTAACTTCAAATCTTCAACTCTTCAGTTAGTTCTTCGGTGACTTCAATGCTTCACTTCTCTTCAAAAATCGTAGAAGAGAAAATCGCAGAAGATAAATAGTTTTCTCAGCTATCTCTCACAAATCGCAAAAAAGAAAGAGTGTTCTCAGCTCTTCACTTCGTTCAAGCGTTCTTAGCGCACAATCGCAGAAGAAAAATGGGAAAAGGGGAGAGTTGTTTTATTATTTTATTAATGTTTTTTTTTTGGCCAATAAAAATGGGAGGGAGAGTTAAAAATATTGGAGGGAATACAATATTTTAGTGAAAATTTTAAGCCAACACTTATAAGGTGTTGTTTTTTCAATTATAAAAATATGACATTTTATAAGTGTTGTTGTATCTGTAAATAAGTGTTGCCAATTATATCATATTGTAACAACACTTATAAAGTGTAATTTATTCAATTAAAGAGTACACTTTCGAAGTGTTTCTAAAATTAATGTAGCTAAAAGTCAAAATCTTTGGCTACACTTTAAAACTGTTTCCAAAAGTATTTTAGGCAACACTTTATAAGTGTTGTCAAGATTTTGTGTTTTCGTAGACCTAAAATGGTGTAGTGAACCTCTTCATATAATCGTTTAATGAAAATTACACTAAGAGAACAAAGGCTAGCACCAAGTGAGTATGTAAGGGAAGTGGATCTAGTTAATGAATGAGGCTAGAGGAAAAGGAAAGCCCTTCATATTATTAATCTTGTGCCTACATGGGATGTTTCAAGTTTTATCATTGGATTGTAGAACAGCCTCCATCGGAGTAGGTTAGAACTCTGGATTACATGTGTTTGCTACCATGGTTTATGTCAGTTTTTCCCTATTCTCATTATATGTGATAACTACTAGTATTTGAGAAGTTCTATGAAGTTTAGGTGGTGGTATGGGAAGTTATAGAGACATTGCTAAATAGGATTTAAAGATATTAGTGAGAGTCCCTAGGTCTTATCCAAGACCATTACTTTAATATCCTTTATGTGATAAATGTTTCTTAAATGAACTAATGAATAGAAATACTTATGTTAAGAAAGCATGTTAAATGAATAAGAACCTATATAGAGTAATAAAGTGCTATCTAGTTAAGGTATGAAGAGGTCATAGGAATGGTCACTTCGTGTCTTACCTAGACATATCTTAAAAAATGACTCTAGTTAGGAAATATGGTTCATTATGTAGACATGATCCAAACTTATGTAGTCTTAATTATTACGTACGTTATTTTAAAGAGGTTATGTATGGATGTTCTCTTCTTGATTGACTTGAGTATGTCTTTTGGTAACATTTGTGAGAAGAATGTGATATTCTTTAAAAGTTATTATGTTAAGTTAGAATGATCTTATTCTAGGTAATCTAAAGGAACCATAGAATCACCTTTGGTAAAAGAATATCATGTTCACATGTTTCGTGTATTGTAAGTATGTATATATAATTATAGGTGGTCTTAAGGATCATTTAGGTGTTCCTAGAGAGGGTGTATGGGTGGTCTATCTTTGTCTTACATAAGTAAGTCTTAGGATATCTTTTAGTGAGGGAATTTCATAAAAAAAAGTGTTAAAGGTGGAATTAATCAACTTCACTGTAACAATTTCACTGTAACAGAAAATTAGTTCACTGTAAATTTTTCATAAGTGTGATAAATGCTGCAGTGACTTCGTTTGAATTTCTAAGGTGTTAAAATGTTGTTCTATTTTTTATATTACGATATTTCAATCTAAAATATCATATTTCGATTATATGTTTGTTTTCATGATTATTTACATTATGATATACTTAGTACATGTGTTTGTTCTAATTCCATGCTTTTATCTATCTCTAAAGTGTTTCATAGGTTTAAGGTGCTTTTGACAGCTAAGCTTGGATTATTGGATCGTTCCAGTAAGTTTAAATAGGTCCTCCTTTGACTCGAGGGCATAAATGTCTTTTCTTTCTCTTATTGAAGTATTGTAATAGACTTAGTAGTTCTATATATCTGTTATATGGGTCGTGTCCCAAGTATTCATTTGTCTAAGATTTCAAGAAATGAGACTTAGTATTTCCTATGGATTTTATATAAAAGAGATTTTAAAGAATATTCAAATATTTGTAAAAAGTTTTAATTACACACTACTTTTCATATGTATATATGCGACGAACGTTATGAATGGGCTTGTACAAAACCTCTGAGAGGTCAATGATGTACCGTGGTTTCACTGTACTTTCAATCCATTCTCCTTAAGGTTAGTGTGTGTCTAGGGCCTTCTTATAGTAATTTAAATGTGTTTTATCTGTGTTTTGCAGGAAAGTTGCAAAAATAGAAACACAAAAGACTGTACAGAAATCAGTGCAGAAGTGACCTACGAAGCCATTGATGACCCGTCGTCCCATCGACGGACCGTAGGTGGTGATCGTCAACTGGAGAACAAGCATATGGAAGCAACACGCGGAATTCTTACATAGTGTTGGGATACAAAAGTCTCAACAGTCCGTCGACTGACCGACGGATCATCCAAGCAAACCATTGATGAGATAAGAGACTGCTCTAGTACGCAATGTTTAAGAAAATTTTAAGTATGGAAGAACGGAGGCATCGACAAACCATAAATAATCGATGGACCACACTGCTGGTCCATCGATTGGATTAGAGAAGATGCAACATGCATGCTTTGAGAAGATTCTAAGTATGTACCGACGGAGACAGTCAACGTTCTGTCATTTGATTTACAGACTATCAGTGAGGTTGTCGATTGAAGCCACTTTTTTGGACAAACTTACCTTAATTTCTTTCCTTTTATTAGGATAATGATTTTATAAATAGTGTTTAAATCCTCCTTTTTGGCGTTGGATCTTTTATTATTTATCATACTTTTGTTCTTGGAGATTTGACTTTAAAAATTGGGAAATTAGTTCAAGTTTCCGGAATCGATTCTCAGGTGAATTTCGTTGTTATGTATAATTTCATGTTTTCTTCAAACTTATCAATGTAAGTTCGTGCTTTGTTATTCAACAAATTTAAATTTTTTTCTTCTAAGCATGGGTAACTAAATTTAAAACAAGGATTGTGGGAACCATGGGTCAGTTTTAATATAAACCTAGTTAATTAACAATTCTCAACTAGGTTATTGCATGCATCGATAATTCTTTAGTGTAGAAGTCTTCCTAACGAGCGCACGCGTTAGAACTTGCCTTAATGCTATTATCCGGACAAAGGGGATAGTTGATAGGAAAAAAATTATCGACATAGATTTAATGGATACTATCTAATATGCTAGTTTCGATATGTGCAAGGTGGTAACTAAAACAAGCATCGAGTATGAGTCTTAATATGAAGTAAAAGGTATGAGTTAGTAATTTTAACACACTTAGCCGGACAAAGGTATGGAATGAAATTCTCTAAATTCCAGACCAAGGATTTCGAGATATCTAACTTATCACATTGCATAAAAAAACTTAAAAAAAGAATTGTTATAAGTTAGGGTTATGACGTTACGAACCTATGGTGAACACTTAAATCCTATCTTATCTTATAACTTGATAAACATCAACAATTTACTCGTGTTACTTGTTAGATTTTATAACATTACAACATTTATGTTTTACAAGCCCCCCCCCCCCTTTAATTATTAGTTTTTCGAAAGGATCTGACTAAATAAAGGTAATCGTACATAAAACTTATGTATAAATCATTTTCCTCGTGGTATCGACCCCAACCTAGTAGTTGAGTTCTTTACTTGATATGACCGCTTATACTTCTTTAGGGAAGTATAATTTGAGCGTGTCAAATTTTGGCGCCGTTGTCGGGGAAATTCTTCTAGATTGATTTTAAGAGCATCTACTAAAGTTTAATCAACAATTCCTAATTTTACTTTTTCTAATTGGTTTTTACTCTTTCAAATCTAGATCTAGTGTATGCAAGTACACGGACTCAAGGAGAACTAATACTTTCATTTGATACAAAACTGAACCGTACACTATGCAGAGTGAACGATGCACACAATTCTACTTATATTGGTGATGGGATCATCAATCAACTTCCTCCACTGTTTGATTCTCTCAACCAAGTGACTGTGGAGATACTTGTTGATGGTGCTTTGAGGAGGAAACTTCCCGCCCCACGTCCTAAAGAGTATTATAGGGATAATATTTAAATCACAGATTTTGTTGGACCTCTTGTCGTACCTCCTCTACTATAAGGTTATACATTCATGGTAACTAGTAGATAGATCCAGATGATAACTGCTAGAGCTTTGTTTTCGGGACTACCATATGAGGATCCACAAGCTTATATCGCCAAAAATAGGCCAGTTTGTAAGAGTTGTGTATGGGGGCAGACTTGGACATGGATGTCATCGGATTAAGGGTGTTCCCTATCTCACTGACGAGAGAGGCTACAATTTGTCTTATTGAGTTGCCCTATAAATCGATCTATTCTTGGGAGCAGTTTAGGGATGTGTTCCTAGCACGGTATTGCCCGGTCACTTAAAAGGTCAACCACGAAGATAGAGTGAATAACTTTATGGCATTTTCTGTGGAGTAAGTAAGTAGCTCTTTGGATAGGTTAACCTTATTTGTGAGAAGTTTCCCAAACCACCCGATTGATGATGCATCGTTGAAAGAGTACTTCTATAGGGAGAAAGATGAGAATAATAAGGCAGTACCTGAAACTATAATGGGTGGTTATTACAGTGAGTTCATATACGTAGCGATTGCAAAGAACTTATAGAAAATCTCTCAAAACAATAAGGCTTGGAGCAGTAGGAAGTCAGACACTGGGAGAAACACCTTTACAATGCAAGGTATACACAACCCGATCTTAGATGATATTCGTGAAGAGATGGCTCAAATGAGAACTGAGCTCGAGTTGTAATTGAAACATCACACTAGAGGTGTGGGGAAAGTAAATGTAGTGAATACTTTACAAAACCCCCACCATAAGAGGATGAATTCTACTATAAATAGGACTCTTGTGCAGTGAATGATCCAACTAGGGGTTTTCGACTGAACGCCACAAGGCTCCAATTAGGAGAATTGGTCGCAACGTCATGTAAATCAAAGTCGGAACTATAGGAATTACATCCGAGAGAGTCATTATGTTCGAGATGGAAACTAAAAACGCGACTACAACTTCAACCAGGGTAACTATGGTAACAGAAAGTATCGGAGTTGGCCCTATGTTCCACCTCAAAATCGAGAAGTTTATCCTAGGGATGGTGGAGGTATTATGGCACGAGTTTAAGACATGTTGCAAAAGATGATGATGAGGTTTTATGCTAGTGATGAGAACGCCAAAGAGTTGATAGGTGATTTGTCTAATATTAGACTAAAGGTTGAAGCACATGCAATCTCAATCAAGCATCTTGAGTTGGAAATGACAAAATTGTCTTCTACTATGAACCCACGTAAATCGTGTACTTTTCCGAACAGTACTTTTGAAAATCCAAAAAATGAGGGGCATTGCATGGATTTCACTACTCGAGGGGGTAGGAAAACCATTGGTAAACCTAGGTCATCTAGAATAGAAGATGAGGTGCGAAGAAATGATGAGGAAGTTGAATTTAGTGGTGAGTTGGTAGACAAATCGAGGAAAGAAGCTGAGATACCCCAAAAGGTGACCCCGTTCCTATACCACCACCACCATTCCCACAAATATTGGTGAAAACATCGAGGTTGGTAAATACCGGCGTTTTATAACTATATTGAAATAGATTTCAATCAATGTCCCTATGATAAAAGCTCTTGAACAAATGTTCGGTTATGCCATGTTTATGAAAGATATGGTTAATAAGAAGAGATGGGTATGCTTTGAGGATGATGATTGGATGCAACATTGTAGTGCTATTGCTACAAGGTGTCTTGTGCAAAAGAAAGAACATTTGGGCGCTTTCACTATTCCATGTACCATCAAGTTGCTAAAGCATAATGTGATCTTAGGGCAAGCATAAATATCATGCCTCTATCGATTTACAAGAATTTGGGTTTGGGTGACAAAAAGCCCACTACGATGTGGTTACTGATGGCCGATCGAACAGTGAAAAGGCCTTTTGCGATGGTGAAGGTTGAGTCAATTATATTCCCTGAAGATTTTTTGATTCTTCATTGTGATATGGATTTTGTGGTGACAATTATTCTTGGGTTGCTCTTCCTTACTACATGTCGCACCTTGGTTGACATGGAAAAAGGACTAATCAAGTTTAGGTTGAACAATAAAGAAGCCACTTTCAACATTTGTAGGTCTATAAAGCAGAGTGGTGAGCTCTAAACTATATCTGTTATATCTTATAGGGTTGAGAGTACGTCTGAGGTACAAATCAAAGAGTTCCTTTGTGTATAGGCACTAGAAGGACTGATCATTAATTTTGAGAGTGATGGTACTGAGGATTATGGGTCATTTGTTGCGACACTTGATTTTGAGGTAACGTTTGGTTCAAACCAAAGAAATTGTAGTTAGATATGAAGAATTATGAGTCTCCACCAGCGAAACCATCTATTGAGAAGGCCCCAATATTAGAGCTCAATGCTCTAACACCTCATATGAGGTATGTATTCTTGGGAAGATATGAAACTTTGCCGGTAATCATTGCATCGGATTTGAATATGGAGGAAGTAGACTGTTTCGTAGAACTTTAAAAGAGTTTCAAACGAGCAATCGGTTTTACTATTGCGGATTGGAATTCCACCTAGTATTTGTTCGCACAAAATCCAACTCATACCCGGTAATAGGCCAAGTATTGAGCATCATAGACGAGTAAATCCCCCTATGCAAGAGCTAGTGAGGAAGGAAATTATTAGGTGGTTGGATGTTGTAGTCATATATCCCTTCACATATAGTAGTTAGGTATGACCTATTTAGTGTGTGACCAAAAGGGGTGGATGAATGTGGTTCGTAATGAGAAGAATGAGCTTGTTCCAATAAGTCTGGTTACCGGATGGAGAGTTTGTATGCATTACCGGAAGTTAAATACGTGGAATGATAACGACCATTTTCCTATTCCCTTCATGAATAATATGTTAGGTAGGCTTGCAGGAAAAATGTTTTATTGTTTTCTTGATGGTTATTTGGGTTACAATCAAATCTTTATTGCACCGGAGGATCAACAGAAAACCACCATTACTTGCCCTTATGGGACAGTCTCATTCAAGATGAAGCCTTTTGGATTGTGTAATGCACCTTCTATTTTTAAAAATTGCATGATGTAAGTATTCTCCGACATGGTGGAGGACACTATTGAGGTGTATATGGATGATTTTTCAGTTGTTGGCGATTCTTTTGATTGTTATTTGATTCAATTGGGCGAGGTTATAAAAAGGAGTGAAGATTGAAACCTTGTGCTAAATTGGGTAAAATGTCACATCATGGTGAAAGAGGGTATGATATTGGTGCATCAAATCTCAGAGAAGGGGATAGTGGTTGATCGAGCCAAAGTTTATGTAGTAGAGAGACTTTCTCCACCGATCACTAAAAAGGTATGTGCACTTTTGTTGGGCATGATGGCTTCTACCTTTGTTTAACTAAAGATTTTTAAAAAATTTCAATCTGTGAAAGTTACTTGAGAAAGATTGTAAATTTATTTTGATGAATCCTATTTAAAGGCAACTGGATAGTTGAAGGAGAAGTTAGTGTCTACGCCCGTTGTTATTTCCCGGATTGGATTAAGCCATTTGAAGTGATGTGTGATGCTAGTAAGGTTGCTCTTGGTGTAGTCTTGGTACAAATAAGGGATAAAATCCTTCACCCCATTTATTATGCTAATAAGGCACTAAATGAAACACAAAAGAGCTACACTGTGATTGAATAAGAACTCCTAGCAGTGGTATTGCTTTTGAAAAATTTAACTCCTATTTTCTTGGAACAACAATCATAATGAATCACAACCACTGCGCTTTGGGATATTTGATGGCAAAGAAGGATGTGAAACCAAGGTTGATTAGATGGGTACTAGTGTTGCAAGAGTTTTATTTTAAGATGAAAGATAGAAAAGGGAAAGAAAATAAAGTTACCGCTCACTTGTCCAGATATGAGGATAAAGCTATGCGAGAGTTAGGTAAAAAGGCTAAAATTAATGATACCTTTCCTGATGAGCATATATTGGCCTCTTCTCATGACTTGATTCCATGGTTCTCCGATTTGATAAATATCTTGCTAGTGATATAGTTACATCGGACTTGTCCTTTCTTCAAAGGAAAAAGTTCATGCGTGATGTGAAAAGATTTTTTTTTTGATGAGCCATATATATACCGGATGTGTGCTTATGCCCTTATTTTCTCTTATGTGCCAGAATTTGAGATTCTATGTGTTTTGGAAGCATGTCATTCCTCACATGTGGGTGTGAATCATACTGGTATTTGGACTGCACATAAGATCTTACAATGTGTCTACTATTGGCTACCTATCCACCATGATTCTCATGAGTTCGCCAAGTCATGTGACAGGTGCCAAAGAGAGGGAGGTATTTCGAGAAGGCAATAGCTCCTTTTCAATTCCATTATAGTAATTGAGTTGTTTCATGTATGGGGCATTGACTTTATGGGCCCATTTTTGAATTCTCATGGGGTGAAATATATTCTTATGGTAGTGGATTTTGTGTCAAAATGGGTAGAAGCGATAGTACTTGCTAACAGTGAATTGAAAAGTGTCACCGCATTCTTGAAAAAGAACACATTTTCCATATTTGGCACACCTAGGGCTATTATCAGTGCGGGGGGTCCCACTTTTCCAACCAGTTGTTAAAAGTGTCATTGGAGAAATTTTGAGTTTTCCACAATGTAGCCACTCCATACCATTCGCAAACTAGTGGGCAAGTTGAGGTGTCCAAAGAAAAATTAAGTAGATCATATCGAAAACGGTGAATGCTAATAGGATGGATTGGTCATGGAGGCTTGATGATGCTCTGGGGACTTACCAAACAGCACACAAGACTCCCGTAGGTATGTATCCACACCAACTTGTATGCGGGAAGGCTTGTCATTTGCTGGTTGAGTTAGAGCACAAGGCTATGTGGGCGATGAAGAAACTGAAGATGGACAGGAATAAAGCAGTGGATCATAGACCTAATTGGCTGAATGAGCTTGATGAGTTTCGTCTAAAATCATGTGAATGTTCATCACTCTACAAAGAGAAGATGAATAATTACAATGACAAAAAGATTGAGAAGCGTGAATTTGTAGTTGGGGATTTAGTACTTCTGTTTAACTCTAGGTTACTCTTGTTTGCGGCAAACTCAAGTCCAAATAGACTGGTCCAATCTTGGTCACTAATGGGCGGAGAATCAAGATCTACCTTAGGCATGCGGAGAGTGACCATGAAGTGGTTGAGGCAGATTACCTTGATTAAGTTTTAGTAATCAAGGGTCTTGCGTCGTGCTGAAACGTTAAATGAAGTGCTTCTTTGGAGGCAATACAAGGTACCAAACCACACAAATTTTGCAGAAATTGGTCTTGTGCACAGGTATACGGATCAATCAACACGCCGTCGATAGTTTCATAGATCCCAAGAATGTTTTCCAATTTTCATCTAAGTTAGGGCACAACCTACAGACCCATCGACAGGATGTATATTCACATATGGACCGTCAATGGGGTACTATCACCTAACGAAAACCAGTGACCCGAACCGAACCAACCGGCATCATGTTATAATTATTCATTTACCCCTCCCATACCTTTTTGAATAACCCTAACCGTTTCCCTCCCTTTATCCCTTAACTCCGTATTAACTCCCACAATCATTTACATCACATTAATCGACGGACCGTTGTGCACGTTCGTCGTTCCTAAGTGAAACCCTAATCTCCTATTCATTCAAAAAAAATTCTAAGTATCTGAAGAAAGAAGAGGAATACGGTCCGTCTCTTTATCGGTGGGTCATTCTGCACGTCCGTCATTTCTAACTACAAGTTTTGAGGAAAGATGAATTCTTAAATTTTCTATGTATCCATCGACGGATAGTCGTTTCATCGACGAGCCATCGATGGTACCCATCTTGTGATTCTACAGTTCTACACTAACATTTGTCTTCTGATTACTATGAAACTAACAACACTCTTTTAAGGTACTAATGTCCCCCAAACCATATATTGTCTATTCCAAGGGATGGTCCAAGTTTGTGGGCCCCATCCTGGCACCTCTTTGACTCATTCGATGATTAGCCTGATCCTGAGTATATGCCCCCAGGCACCTAGAACCCGACACCAGCTGCTAGAGTCAATCGTAGCACCCCTAAGAATTTGCTTCCAACGTAGTAACTTCTTCCCAGTCTAATAAAGAGCGCAGACTCACCAGCACACTGTTTGGGTCTTCACCGGGTTCTGAGGGAGCATCTAAATCTGAGGAGGCCTCTTGTTCTGATTCGGCCTACTTTAAAGGGTCTACTAAGGCCGCTTCCTCCGGTTTCGTCGCAATGGGTGCCACTCAACAATTCGTGCCTACCCGCAATGCCTCATCTGATAAGGCCCCAAATTTGGAGTCTTCTTTGGCACCCAATTTGAGGTCCCTGCACCGGTCGCTGATGAACCTAACTAGAGGTCCTTCTAGGGTCAGTACCAAGTATACATGGATGCCAAAGTGTTGAAAGACAAGTGGGTGATGACTCGGATGTTGAAAGTTAAGCGGAGGTTTTTTATAGAGTTCTACACACAGTCCTTGTAGTAGAAAATTTGTTTCACTTTCACCGACTTGAGTGAACGGTTATTAGATTGGGGCCTTATAGTAAGGAGATGGTGCTATATTTATACGCCTCTTATTAGGCGACTCTCTGAGGTCCTTTTGATGGGAAGGCTAACCCCGCCAAGCAAGCATCGCTCATTGATGTCAGTGTTTGAGGTTGCCGAGTGGAGATTTCTTCTTCTGCTATCCGCCGCTTCTTTTACATTATGGACACTTATGCCACGAGGGTCCCCCACACACAAGAGTTCAACTACAGTTGGGACGTCATGAAGAGTGGTCATTTTCTACTTAGTAAATAATTGCGAGAGTCCACCAATAGGTGGACTGATCAATAGATCTTCATTGATGGTGAGGGCACAAATTTTGTGTTGGACACCAAAGGCCTTATCAAGAAGGTCAACCTCACGTTCATAGCAAAATTTATCTCGCTTTTGGTCCCCTACCGCCTATCCCCCATGGTTGTAAATGATATACATACATGGGATAGGGCGGTCTTGGTATCAACTTTTGTAGCAAGGTTGGAGGTTGATTTCGCCATGTTGCTGATCTCCTTCATCCATTAGAGGGATTTTAAGGCCTATTCTACTTACCCATTTGCTTGTATGATTTTCCTTCTATGCAGGGATACTGGAGTGCCCATTTCGAACACAGATGTTATCCGCACTTCTACCGGGCTTATTGATATCGGTCTCATTAGTGATGAGGCCAATGATGCAGCACCATGGCATTGGCCTAGAAGTGAAATACAACCGCTAGGAGAGAACTATTCGGATATTATTGAGGAAACCCAAGGGTCTAATCATGCTACTTAGGAACCTCCTAATGCCACCCTAGCCGAGTCTGCCCCTAGCATGAGTAGGGAGCCTAGTTCGACCATATCTACCCCACCATTAGTAGAACTGGACCTGATTGCTCGAGTCCAGAAGCTAGAGGCCCAGATTGACACCTTTCTTCACCATACACAACCTTGGATGAACAAAACCATTGTAAAGGTTGTGGACGGATTAAGAAAAAGGTGGCGCAGCAGATAGAGCTGAAGATTAGGGCAATCCATCGGCGCCTAGAGTCTTTTGAGCTCTAATGCCTAGCACATCCGACCCACCATTGTTGTGACTACTCATCAGGATGGTTTGGCGAGTCTTCTTGCTTATGTTGATGCTATACTAAATGTAATGTCGCCTGAGACTACGACCTTACATACGAATCTTGCGGAGGATACAGGGCATGCTACACTATTCACTACAACTACTACACTATCCCCAGTGCCATGTGAGCGTTCCAAGAGGTAGTGATCCAACCGCACCAGTGAGAGTGAGGACGCTTGGTATCGGCAGAGGGAGAGCACATATTTATAGGTTGCAAGGAGAGAGTTGTTGCTGGATGAGGAGGCCCGTCAGTTGAGGTCTAGAGAGTTAGTTGTTGGGTATTGTAGTTCCTGATTAGAAGATATGAGAACAGCACCACTAAGGGTTCAAATCTTGTTCTGGGAACAACTGATGGTGAGTCTACTACTGAGGGACACATTTCCGGGAAACCGAACCTGTTGTCTTCTTGATCTTTGGTGCTATGCGCCTCAGGTTTGCTTCACCTACTATTTCTTTTTGCATTGGGGACATTATATGTTTTTGGGGGGACGGGTTAAATAAAAAGTGAGTGCTACGGTGAAGTCTGAGTAGCCTATGTCACGATCATCTCTTGGAAGTTTTCTTGCAATTGTTCTGTTTACCCAAGAAACTAGTTATTTTACTTCTAAACTGGCATGTGTAGTATCTTCTACAAAGTGTGAATGTGAAATCTGAAGCATGATGGCTATATATGAATGATTTCCCTTTTTAAAGATAATTCTTGCATGATTAAGCATAATGAATAAGAATCTGTTGGATCTAAGCATGACATAGAGATACACCATTGCATGACTCTCAATTTAGTACTCGAAGTAGGCGTCTGATAATCTGATAAGGTAATAAAATGTTAAAAGAGTGCGAGGAGAGTTGATTGTTCCACTGTTTGTACCTAGATAGAACTTGCTCGGCTACAAAAAGATATTTGTGTTAGACATTTAGGAATGGATCATAGTCCCTTGTTCAAATTAGTTAATTTGTAGCCTAAATAAAAGAAAACCAAATGAAATAGATCCCTTATTTATCCAAACATATTGAGCTTACAATGGACCTTTCTTCTCTTCCCCAACTCATCTTCCCTAGGTATAATGTATTGGCCCAGGTCATTCCTTGGACATGTCCACATTAAATTAGGCCAAAAGCATAAGTTGAGGGTGTCTAGTACAGAAAGTGACCTCGTCTTAGCCCTGACTTATTCTTGGGTATTATGTACCTCAACTAATGGCAAAGATATAAGTTGAGGGTGTCTATTATGAGTAATGTCCAGAAAAGTTGGGATGAAAGTATTAATATAAAAAAAAGAGTGAATAAGAGAAGTGACACAGTCAAATACATTATCAAAGAAAACAAACAGAGACAGAATATAAAAGTAGTAATTTAGAAAAAGAAGAGTCATTTCCACAAAAAGAGAATGAAAGGAGAAAACAAGGCAAATAGTACAAAAAAAGTAGAGTATGGCATAATAGATAATTCAAGAGGGTAGGACACTTAGCAGTAATGTCAATGAGGGACACAAACCACTAAAATGTACCCATATGTATTAACCCTGACCCAAAGTCTACATTACAAGCCAAGAAAGTCCTATCATAATATTAAGAGTCTAATATAGTGAACTTAAGCTGTATAAATAAGGGAAAGCCTATGGGACAAGTATAAACTAGATGTGAAGTTATTGTAAGCGTGAGTGTTGAATAATTATATATGATACTCAAATTTGAAATCTGTGTGTGAAAAAGGAGGATATCTTTTTAAGTAAGGGAACTACTTGCAATATTGGAAAGTTTGTACCTTGATGAGAGATAAAAGATTAGAGGTGTCGGTGCATGTTCTGTCATGGTCTGATCCACATGAATGAGCTTTCTGAGCCTAAGAGTGAAAGCATGCACTAAAGCGATAACAAAATTCGGGAATGATATCCATATGATTGTGAAAGCTTAAAAAAGGATACTTTTGTAGAAGGTGTTGTGTTAAGTCATAGTGCATCATTTTAATACAAACAATGAATTTATGTTGAGGGTGTTGATGTACCGTGGTTTCACAGTACTTTCAAAGCTTTTCTTTACGTTTAGTGCGTGTCAATGACCTTCATGTAGTACTTTTAATATGTGTTATCTATGTTTTGCAGGAAAGTTATCCAAAACATAAATGGAGAAGGCAGTGCAGAAATCAGAGCAGAAGTGACCCACGAAGCCATTGAAGGCTCGTCGTCCCATTAATGGACCATAAGAGGTGATCATCAACTAGAGGTTCAATCATCTAGAAGCTACTCGACGTACCGTCTTGGAAAATCATTGATGAGATCTGAGATTACTCAAGTACTGGATGTTGAAGAAAAGTTAAAGTATGGAACAACGGAGACATCGACACACAGTAACTAAATCGACAGACCACTAACGGTCCATCGATCAAACGACGCACCATCGAATTCCTTTGTCAGTCCATACTTCGCATCTTTTAAAAACCTACATGTTGCATAGATGGAAAGTAAGTGAATCAGAGAAGATCCAACCTATGGGTTTTGAAAAGATGCGAAATGTACTGACAAAGATAGTCGACGGTGCGTCATTTGATCGACGGGCCTTTTGTGGGGTCGTCGATTCAAGCCGCATTTTTTGGACAAACTTTCATTAAATGCTTTCTTTTACTTTAGGAAAATGTTTTGATAAATAGGGTGTAAAACCTCGTTTTTTGTGGGTTGGATCTTTTATTATTTTTTCATTGATTTGTTCTTGGATATTTGACTTTGCAACTTTTGAAATTAATTAAGGTCTCGGGAATCGTTTCTCAAGTTAATTTTGTTGTATCAAGTATAATTCATGGATTTTCTTAAAACTTATCAAGGTAAGATCATGATTTATTATTCAACAAATATGAATTATGTTCTTCTATGCATGTGTAACTAAATCCTCAACTAGGGTTGTGGGAACCATGTGTGACTAAAAAAATAAACCTATCTAATTAAGAATTCTCAACTAGGTGATTGCATGTATTGTTAATTCTTTCATCTAGAAGTCTTATAATGAGAGCATGTGTTAGAACATGCCTTATTTCTATTTGGCGGCCCAAGGGGATAGGTAATAGAAGAAGAATTATCGACAAAGATTTAGTAGATACTTTCTAATAGGCTAGTTTTTGTTGGTGAAAGGTGGTAACAAAGTCAAACACAAATATGACGCTTAATATGAATTAAAAGGTAATGGATAGTAATTTAAACAAACGTAGCTAGACCAAGGTATTGAGTGAAATTCATTGAATGTCGGACCAAGGATTAAGAGATACCGAACTTATAACTTTGCATGCAAAACCTTAATAAAGAATTCTTATAAGTTAGGGTTATTGCACTATGAACCTATGGGGAACACTTAAATCCTAGCTTCTCTCATAACTTGATAAGAATCAACAATTTCCTCTTATTACTTGTTAGATTTCATAACATTAAAATATATTTTTTTCATAAAAAAATCCCCTTTCATTATTAGTTTTTGTAAAGGATCTTACTAAATAGAGGTAATCGTACATTAAACTTAAGTCTAAATCATTTTCCTCGTGGTGTCTACCCCAACCATAATAGTTGGGATCTTTACTTGATCACACCGCTTATATGTCTTTAGAGAATTAAAATTTGAGCATATCATCAAGTATGTCGGTTGCACTCGCAGAGTGCCATATATTCTAGGGTGTGGTCTCGGGATGTTAAAAGTATGGTATCAGATCATAAGCTATGAAAGTAGTCTTAGGAATTTAAAAGTATCATCAAGTAACGTCCAGTAGATTCTTTACCATTGGTGTGAGTTGTAACACATCTATGGGCGAGAGGAAGGACAGTAGAGTTTCCATTCTTTTCTACTCCTATTTTATGTCGTAGAGTAAAAGTTATGAGTATCTTCAAATGTACGCACTCCGAACTAGAGGAGCAAATCTGAATGAGGGTGATGATGATTGTGGTAAGTTCTTAGATCTCTTTAGTGTTATGACTTCCTTTTAAGTGAGGAGTATGGTTAGTAGAGGGGCTAGAAAGTCATAGAAACTTGTTGCTTGTGCATTGTGATTAGGAGTCTTGTGGAATTTAATTTCATTATTTCCTTGAATTTCATGATGTTATGATTATATTGTAAAAGGTGTTTACATGATTTTATCTTGCATATTAGCATGTTTCAATCTACATTGCCTAAAAGTTGCATTTCAGGATTTTTGAAGCATTGGCATTTCATTGTAAAATTTTTGAAGAAATGACAAATTCATTCTTTGCTTAAAAATTGTTGTAATGTTGTTAGAACTGATGTATATCAGCATGAATATAAATTTAAAATGAGTTTTAGCTATTTGAAACGAAAGATGTAAGTTTTATGGCATGATGAGTCATAGAATTTGCTGTAGTTTCTTGTTATGTTGTAAGTCTCTTGATTATGTGAAATTGATGTTTTACTATATTTTTCTATTGTATAATATTTTATGTAATATGGTTTATGATTTGTTAGATTAATCTCTACTCTTGGAAGTGTTCGGAGAGTGTAAAGTGTCATACTAGGACGAATATTGTCCTAGTGGGGGAGAATCTGACACCTCAAAAATAAAATAGGTAAAGCTAGATTATAATGTATTTTTCATTAGGGTATAAGGTCCTAAATTGGTTTATAGTGTTGTAATTAGGCAGTCTTTATAGTATTAGGTGAATTGGAAGTCAAACGTCAATGGACGACCAAGACGCTCAATGACTACTCACCTATGTGCCTCATGTGTTGTTATGTGCCTATATGTGTGTTTAAATAGTTAATTAGGTCCTTATATGACTTATTATAGTGTTTATAGGCATTGTGTCAAGTTTCATGAAGTTTGGAGGTTAAACATTCAAGAACGTCGATGACGTTCGAAAGGTTTGCCTTAAAATGACCTTTTGTGTCTTGGCATGTTTCGTCGTGTTTTATGCGTTTTTTTGGATAAAATTGAATTAGGAGGTCCTAAACATTTATACGAACATATTACGGTTGTATACGTCTGGTAAAACATATTCAAGGCACAATGTTCTGTGAGGAAGGACCCTTCCTAGAGCGAAAAGCCGTCAAGACCAGCCCAAATCGACTGAGGCAAACAATGACTAGTTGGCCAATTGACGACCTATCGATGAAATTCGTTTGTCAAAACTTAGACTAGGGATATCAAGATCTCAACGGACATCCTCTGAACAAAACTTGGTCAAGATAGGACGGTCACATCTTGGATAAATAGTTCGTCGCTGGCCAGTCGTTGATAAAGTTTGTTCCTTTGCAACTTCACTGTAAGTTGCAAGGGTAAATTTGTAAATTTACCCAACTTCCAAAAAAGGATTTGGGATGTTAATTAATGATATTTTAGGTTTTTTAAATTGATATATAATATCTAAATACCTAGATGAATTCATTCTTGCAAATCAAAACCCCAAAATCTCAAAGAAAATCTCTAGAACTTCATTGAAGACAAAACTAAATGAAGATCTTGAATTGGAGATTATAGTTGTGATTATTCATCAATTTGGTGGATTAAAATCATATAGGTCTGGTTTTTGATCCTTGAAACACTATTCATCAAGGAGCCTAAAATTCAAAGAGATTTTTAAAATATTCCAGAGATAAACTTGTCCATTTTTATGAATATCCATGGGTTCTTCCATTAAAGGTATTAAATCATTGTATATTGATTGAATTTTTGTTAATTATATGATTTTAAATCAATTAATGTATGAGTCCATTTAATTGATGAACTCTTATTTTTGACTATCTTATGGTTAACTTGAAATTGACTTAATGCTTATGAATTCTAGTGTACTTTTCAATGGGCAGTGAATGATATAAGAATTCTATTCATTGATGTATAGTCTTGTCATAGATTTAAAAATCTACATTTAATTTCCCTATATATTTTTAGTATTATGGTTTTTGTATTGAATTCTTGTTCATGTTCATGGGTAAGAGCCTTATGGTATTGAATTGTATGATTTATCAATGGATTGAAGTGGTGAGAATTGATTAGTGGTATGATACCCTAATTTCCATTATTTTAGGTAATGTCGATTTTGTATTATGTTGTGATTGGTGTAGTACACTGATGATGGTGGGTGGCGCTATGTGAATGATGTTGCCTTGTCAGCGTTACTTTATGTAATATGATAATCATGGCCTAGTCGGGAAAGTACTTGATATACTATGATGCTTTGTGTGGTGATTTTTGTGAAATATGATCATATATATATATATATATGATTAAGGTGAAAGTATGTGTTCTTCTATTGTTATTAGGTGATCATGTTAGACTATGACTATGTCTCTATGTGTGTAGTCCTAGAGTTGATGCATGATTATTCCTACTTGACTATATGCGTCTATGATGGTTATATTGATGATGTTGTATTAGTGTATAGGGTGACTTTATGATGATAACGGAGATTCGTATGTGCTTCCAGAATGATCTGCAATATGTGCTAAATTGAAGTATTGTTGTCTTTTATGGTTAACTTGTGTCCCTTCGATGATACATGTATGAATGTGGATATGTCATGTCTTGACTTAGGATGCTAAAACCTCTTAGTATTTTATGCATGATTCATATGAGACCTTGAATGATTCTAAGAAGGTATGTAATGTGAAACCTTGAACCTAGTGTTAAGGTTATAAACCTTGAATTCAAAAGTCCTAATGGTATCCTTCTTGTAATGAATGATCTACTTAAGGTTGGTCGGCGTGAATGTCATGATATCATCCGTAGGAAAGTCATTAATCTATCATTTTCGCCATTGTAAGGCAGCCCTAGGGGAACTCTTTGGTAGGGTGAACGTGATTGGGGTGATGAACTCGATATGAAACCTTTCATGTGATTCTTTAATGAAAATTACTCTATGAGAACAAAGGCTAGCAAAGAGTGAGTATGGTAAGGGAAGTGGCTCTAGTTAAAGAATGAGGCTACAGGATAAATAAAACCCTTCATATTCCTTAAGCATGTGCCTACAAGGGATATGTCCATGTTCTACCATTGGCAAATAGAACACCCTCCTTTGGAATAGTTTACAACTCCGGATTTCATGTTTTTCTGTCATGGTCTATGTTGGTTATTGTCTATCCTCATTATATGGGATACCTATAAGTATTTGAGATGTTCTATGATGTTTAGGTGGTGGTATGGGACGCTATCTAGATATTGCACAATCGGCTTTTATGATATTAGTGAGAGTCCCTAGGTCGTCTCAAAGATCATTAGTTGAATTTCATTTATGTGTTCAATGTTGTTGAAATGAAATAATGAATTTAATGATTTTAGTTATGTAAGCGTGTTAAATGAATACACACCTATCTAGAGTAATTAAGGGTTGTCTAGTTAAGGTGTGAAGAGGAAATAGGAATGGTAACTTTGTATCTTACCTAGATAAGTCTTAGGAATGACTCTTGTTACGAAATATTGTTGATTATGTACACATGATCGAAACATAGATAGTCTTAAGGATTACTTAGGTAATCTTGAAGAGGTCAAGTATGGACGTTCTCTTCTTGATTTATTGGAGTAATACTTTTGGTAACCTTTGTGAGGAGAATGTCATATTCTATGAATGATATTGTGTTAAGCGAGAATGATCTTATCCTAGGACATCTAAAGGATCTCTCAAGTGTGTGTGGAAGGTATTGTATGGGTGGTTTATTCAAAACTCATTCAAGTGAACCTTAGAATAACATTTTGTAAGAGAATATCATGTTCATATGTTAGGTGTATCATAAGTGTGTACATCACATTAAAGGTGGTCTTAAGGATCATTTAGGTGTGCCTAGAAAAAGTGTTTAAGCGATCTCTCTTCGTCTTACTTAAGGGAGTCATAGGATATCTTTTACTGAGCCAATCGCATGCTAAAAAATGTGTACGGTGGAGTTAAGGAACTTCACTATGATAGTGAAGGAGTTCACTGTAACAATGAAGCAGTTCACTGTAAAGTTGTCCTTAAAATGTGATAAATTCTTAAATGAATTCTTATGCATTTCTAAGGTGCTAAATGTTGTTCTTGTGTTTATATTACGATACTTAAATCTATAAAAGAGCATATTTCCATTAAATTTTCATTTTCATGATTTTTATGATTTATGCAAAACATAGTACACGTGTTTGTACTAATTCAATGATTTAAATATTTCTGAAGGGATTCATAGGTTAAGGTGCTTTTGGGAGGTAAGCTTTGATGATAGGACCATTCAAGAAAGTTGAAGTATGTCCTCATTTTACTCGAGGGCATAGATTTCTTTTATTTCTATAAATTGATGTACACTTATTGATTTAGTAGTTCTAAATTTTTACGATATGGGACGTGTCCCAAAAAATCTTGTGTCTCTCATTTGATGATAATGAGACTTAGTATTTCCAGCGATTTTATATAAAAGGAGATTTTAAAGACTATTAAAACATTTGTGAAAAGTTTTAGTTCCCCAATACTTTGCATAAGTGTATATGCCATAAATGATACGTAAGGCTTGTACAAGAACTCCGAGATGTCAAGTACGATGGTTGACCTTTAAGAGTGCCATGTATTCTAGGGTGTGGACTAGAGATGTGACAAGCTTGGTATCAGAGCATAGGTTATGATAGTGGTCTTAGGAATCTAAAAGTGTCAACAACTCATGTCTAGTAAAGTCTTGACCATTGGTGTAAGTCGTGACTCATCTATGCGAGAGAGGGTGTAGAATGTTAGAGTTTCCCTTCTTTTATACTTCTATGACATGCGGTAGTGTAAAAATTGTGAGTGTCTTCTAATCTATGCACTCTAGACTAGAGGAGAAAACCTGGAAACTTAAGACAATCCTTTCGGCGGGCCTGATCTATCTCACCAAAGAGATTCAGCGACTCGCCGATCGATTTGGCGAGTATGTCTGCAACTATTTTTCTGCAATATTTGCTGAACCATTTCTCACATTCTATGATGTTTTTGCAGATATGTTAAGGACTAACCATTACATTCCACCTTGTCAAAGAGCGTAGATTATTATGACCAATGAAGGGGGAGAAAATCCTCCTAAAAAGGGGAGGACAAAGACTCCAAAAGGAGGCAGGGGCAAAGGAAAGAGACCAACATCTAAGGTTCAAGTGCATCACTCCAATACTGAGGGATCCGAATCTGCATTCTCTGAGCTAGATGATAATCAATCATTACAATTCCCACAGAAATTGATCTGTGTTATGTTTCGTCCAACATGGCTACATTCGATGTTTCGGCGCCCCAAAAGATACAATACCAAATCTGGCACTTCCTGTGGCTCTAGTGCCTCCAATAGTTCCTCCTCCCAGACTCTTTAATAGGTAAAAATTTAATGGCTTGCGGACTAATTTTAAGGAGAATTGTTATCCACGATAGTCCTCGATGGAAGTTATTCTAGTATAAGGAGATATTGTAGAGCCATAGATTCCAAATATTCAACAAGACCTGAGGGACCTATCCCCACATGAGTCCGTGATCTCTATTATTCTTACAGTTATATTTTCCCTCAAAGGAAGAAGAAGGCCAGTTCCTTTAGACGAGTGAAGTAATTTATTGTTCAAGGATTAACAGTGTGGTGCTGTAGAAATATCATAAATATTGCCTTTGAGAGACCCGAAGGGTTCGAGTACTAATATGACAAACTAGAGAGAACTTAGACCCTCGATGACCTAAAGGGCTGTCTTGCCCCCTTCTTTTTGACACCACCTCGAGGTGGATTGAGGTGTGAGTCTAGATAAAGAAGTAATATTTGAATGTAGCGGCCCGATATTGGTTACCATTCAGGAGAAGCTGCATCATGCCTTCACAGAATGAATGCATCATGTGTCATTAAAAGGAAGCCCTTTTAGGATCAGTCTAAGCAAAGACGCTGCTCAACAAGAGATTTATATTAAGCAAGATATGGCCATGGGGAAAAAATAGTGGCAACCTTTTTTCCATTATTAGTACTAATCATAGACTTATATAAGTGTTTTGGAGTCTCCCACGATATGGCTAGATATATTGTGGTTACCCCTTCATCCACCACTTACATCCGGCGTATTGAGGTTGATGGGCGAAAAGAAGCTTTGGTAGGTACATCTTTGAAGGAGGACATTGAATCTATACTTGTAAAGACATCTTTTCTTACTCCGTCCTCTCGGCCTTCAGGTATATCTACTCCTACATATTCCTCCAAGGCCCCTGGTACCTCTACGAAAACCTAACCCAATAGGATTATTCAGGCTATGATCTTGAATATGGGACACCTGGCCCATTCAGCTAATGTGAGGGCTACCTGACATGAGGTCGTAGTCGCATGGATAATTGATATTGCTATCCTCGCTACACTGATCTGTTGTCTACTTCTATTAACACACTCACTTTTAGAGTTTAGGGTTGTGAGAGAAGATAGGGGGAGACGTCGAAGGTTACGACCTTGAAATCTGATATTGGACATTTAATGGAAATATGTTTTTTTTATTAAAATGTCATAGTATAAGCGTATGAACAATATTTAAGACCTTAGAAACACATAACATATCAGTCAAACATTTTATCATATTTTTAGAAATATTACACTAAACCATGCCAATTTACAGTGATTTAAGTACAGTGTTATACTAGCATTCAATCCTATCACTAAAGGTTATCATAAGAATAACTTAAGTAATACAAAGACATACCACCCATACACCCTCTCTAGGCACACCTAAATGATCCTTAAGACAACCTCTAATGTTATACACACACTTACAATACACCAAACACATAAACATGAGATCCTCCTACCAACGAAGATTCTAGGATTCACTTGAGTGAGTTGGGAAGCGACCACCCATACCATCCCTTCACACAGACTTAAGAGATCCATTAGAGTACCTAGAATAAGATTATTCTCACTTAATGCATTAACATACATATATTATGACATCCTCCTGACAAAGGTTATCAAAAGACTTACTTAGGTAATTCAAAAAGAGAGTGTTCATATTGACCTATCCAAGATTACCTAAATAATTCTTATGACTACCTAAGTTTAGATTATGCCTACTTAATAAATCAAATTCAATAACTAGAGTCATTCTTAAGACTTATCTAGGTAAGATATGAACTAACCATATATATGCCTCCTTCACATCATAACTAGACAACCCTTAACTACTCTAGGTAAGTACTTATTCATTTAACATGCTTCCTAACTTAACTCATCACATTCATTAGTTCATTTATGAGACATTCATCAAAAAAGGACATTCAAGTAATCGTCTTAAATAAGATCTAGGGACTAACTCACTAACATCATCAAAGCCTATTGTGCAATATCTATATAGCATCTCATACCACAACCTAAACTTCATCGAGCTTCTCCAACACTATTATGTATATCATATGTTGATAATAGGCAATAACCGACATAGACCATGGTATTAAAGCATGGAATCCGGAGTTGTAACCCACTATGATGTAGGGTGTTCTACTTGCAAATGGTAGAACTTGGACACATATAGGCACATGGTTAAGGAATATGAAGGGTTTCTTTGTACTCTAGCCTGATTCTTCGACTAGAGATACTTTACTTACCATATTCACATGGTGCTAGCCTTTGTTCTCATAGAATAATTAAAAAAAGGATCACGTGAAGAGGCTCCATATCTAGTTCAAAACCTAATAAAATTCAACCTACCAAAGAGGTCCCGTAAGGTTTCCTTTCAATGGCGAAGAGGATAGATTAATGATTTTTCTAAGGATGATTTAACGAAATTCTAGTCAACCAACCATAAGTCCATCATTCATACAAGAAGGATACCATTAAGGCTTCGACTTCAAGGATATCTTAACCTTACCACTAGGTTGAAGGTTCCACATAAATGACATGCTTAACAACATTAAAGTTCACATGTCATTCATACATACAAGACTAAGAGGCATTAGCATCCTAATTCAAGACATCTCATATTGACATTCATACATATCAGGTAAGGTAAGGGACACAAGTTCTACCACACAAGACACACCAAAACTTCAATTTATCACATATAGTATATCATTCTAGAAGCACATAGGAATAACCATTAGAATTTAATACTTATCCCATACACTACTCTAACGTCATTAATATAACCATAATAGACTCATATAGTCAAGTGGGAACAATGATGCATCAACTCTAAGACTACAGACATAAGGATATAGTCATAGTCTAACATGACCACCTAATATCACTAGAAGAATACATATTTTCACCTTAATCATAGGTAGATCAATAATATTGTACGTCACATAAATCAACCACACATATCATAATAGTATATCATGTAGATCCGACCAGGACATGATCATCCTAATAAATAAAGTAACACCGACGAGGCTACATTATTCACATGTAAAAAACATAGCAGCACTACCATATAAGGACAATACTAATGACAACATAATTCAAGAGCTATAAGACATAAAATAAAGAGAATTAGGGTGGCGTACCACCAATCCATTCGCACCACTTTAATCCATAGCTAAATCATAATACTTAATAAATCTAGGTCACTTTAATATATATTTATAAATCTAATACGTCCTTTGAATAATTGTAATACAATTCTTACATCATTCAATAGCCCATAGAAAACTACACTAGAATGCATAAGCATTAACACAATATCAAGTCAACCCCAAAGTAATCAAAAACTAGTGTTCATTAATAACATTGGTTAAGAGGTTAGTTTTTTTAAAATGATATAATTAAAAAAAATCCATTTATAAACAATGATTCAAAACCTTTAATGCAAGAATCGATGGATAGATTAAAATATTTGACAAGTTCATCTTTCAAATAAAGAGAGATCCCTCTAAATTTTGGGCTCCTTGATGAAAAACGTTTCAAGGATGAAAACTCTTTCCTCAATGAAGCTAAACCAAGAAATTGATAAAGAATCACCAATCAAATCTTCAATCCAAGGTCTTCCTTAAGTTTTGGCTTCAATGGAGTTCTAGAGAACTCTGGTTTTTGAGATTTTGGATTTTGATTTTTGAAAAATTTATTATGTAAGTAATTAGGACTTCAAAATCATCTTAAAATACCTATAATACCCTTAGTATACCTACAAAACTCTTATTTTGATGTAAATTCACCCTTGCAATTTACAGTGAAATGTGAAATTGCAGGCACCAACTTACGACACCCCATCGAGGGGACTTAGGTGCACAAATGGACCCTCCTGACTGCCCATCGATGGAATCAGAGACTTCAATTAGGGATACTAAGATCACTAGACTAAGGATTGAACCACGCCCACCATCGATGGGGCATTGACGAGCCTACTCGCCATTGATTGCACTAGTCGTTTAGGATGGTCTAGACAGCCTTAGGCTCTTCTGAAGGGTCCTTCCTCAAGGACCCTTGGTTGGTCTTTGGGGATGTTTGCCCGGACGTTTCCAACCTGAATATGATCGTATTCAACTTTAGGACCTCTAACATCAATTTCATCTAAAACAAACACAAAAACCTTGACAAAATATGCTTAGGCACAAAAGGTTTTTTAAAGAGAAATCTTTCGAACGTCATGGATGTTTTTGGATGTTTGACCTCCAAACTTCATAAAACTTGACACACTGCATAAAAAAACGATAATAAATCATATGAGGACCTCATAAGCTCATGAAACACAGAGATAAGAACATAAGAACACATGAAGAACATAGATGACTAGTCATTGAACGTCTTGGTCGTCCTTTGATGTTTCCCTTCCAATTCACCTTAATATTTAGAAACAGACTCATTAACACGTTATAAAACATTTTAGGAGATTAGACCCCCATTACAAACATGTTAGGATCTACTTTTACCTAAAACATTTTATAGGTATTACAATCTCCCCCACTAGGACAACATTCGTCCTCAAATGACACTTGTCATTCTTCGAACACTTCTAAGAACATACATTAAAATGGAAGATCAAAACCATACCATATAACACATTATACAATACAACTTCTAGAAGAAACATAAATTTCACATAACCAAGAGATTCACAATACAACAAGAAGCTAAAATATATCTACGACTCAACATGTCATAAGAATTACATTCGTCATTCCATATAGTTAAAACTCATTTTATATACATTATAATGATCATACATCAATCTTATACACAGTACAAAAAAAGTTCCACCAAAGAATGATTTAGTCTATTTTTAAAAAATGTTACAGTGAATTTTGAAAAAATATATAAAAATGCAAATTCTATACAATTGATAATGGAAACATGCTAATATTCAAAATAAAACAATATAAACACATTTTAAAAGATAATCATAACTTCATGAAATACACAATGCCAGGAATCAGTGAAATTAAGTTCTAACAAGAATTTTAAACACCATGCGCATGCAACATGCTTCTATTGCCATCTAGCCCATGTGCTAACCATACTCCCCCACTTAGAAGAAACTCATAACATTAAATAAATAAATATAAGAACTTACCATCATCATCATCACCCTTATCCAGATTTGCTCCTCTAGTCTGCAGTGCATATAAACGATTCTTCTTTGGAGCATCACCTTACGGATCATTAGGAGGAACATGCTTACCATCTATAGAGGTAAAATTTAGAACTTTGTGTCCATCTTTACCACATAAAATGGTACTCATGGTACCATATAGGAATTTCCAATAATGCCTCTTTCCACAAGAAGCACAAGTAGGCTTGCTATTTTGAGAACCACTTTCTTTCTGCACTTTCACCTTAGCAATCCTAGGTTCTTCTTAACTTGAAACCTTCTTCTTGAATCTAGGTTGACTTTGATCACTTGATACACTAATAGACTAGCAATGATATTGTGCCAGCACATTTAAGCCTCATGAGATGAGTCTAAGACCAAGGTGGATAAGTAAACTCTGTATATCTCCTAGTCTTCGAACTATGTTGCCAGCATAGAACCTAGCCAGTGGATTCTACCTAAGCGAGCTAGGGATTATGCGGTTTCACTTTGGCCGGTGAGACCACCCCTTTTCTATTAAATGATCAATAAAATTATTCAGTTCACTTTAGACGTGAACCACCTCTTTTCGGTGTGGGAACAATGAACTTTGTTTCACTTAAGACGGTAAACTACCCCTTTTTAGTGTGGGGCAGACACTGGACTTCGTGTTATTTCACATGATCTATATTCACTTTGATCGCTTAATCACCCCTTTTTGGTGTGGGGACGACAATAGATTTCAGGTTAGCACGCATGATCTTAATTCTAAAGATGTCCTTAAGAAAGCAAGAAAGAAAGAAGAAAAGATGTATGTTTAAAGTGAGCTAAGAAAGTAAGAGCATAAGAATATCAATGGTCAGTGTTTGATAAGAATGAAGTTTTCAGAAAATACTGGGTATAGCCAATAATGACTTCTTTTAAAATGAAATTGATTAAAGCCAAATAAGACTGGTCTATAATGACTTATTATAGTATGCACATGATCATGACCAAATAAGATTGGATTATAATGTTTTGTTATATTATGTAAAGAATCACATAATAGGCATCACCAATAAAGATTGGTTTAATAAGATTTCATGCTCAATTTGTAGTTAAATTACTTCTTTCGTCCTTCAAATTACTTACTTGATTCATTGTAGGTAAATCATTTCACTTGAAAGTAAAACATAGATTTAGGGAGATCATTTAACTACACAACAAGAAGAAGAGAAAGAGTGAAAAATAAAATAAGTATAAAAAGAGGAGCTCCCGCTTTTGGGTTATAAAATATAAAAATTTTTGCTCAATTATTTCAAATGTTATGTTCATGATTCTAAGGTCTTGTGTTCATAAACAAGATGATTTGTTTTCTTTTAATAAATTAAAATACATCATATTCATACCAGAATTCACAAATAACAAATTAGGAAAGTCTAGTGATGTCAATTTCAAGAAATGGTTTGTTATAGGAAGATCTTTCCTTGATCATGCATAGTCCTTAGTGTATGTGTGCATACACACATACTTAGTACACGTGTGTACTAACTATATACTGTTATATTTATAGGTGTAGGTCAAAGAGAAGGTTGAAGATTCGTCGAAGCTGTTTGGATGAGCGATCTACCGACATTGGTAGGTCCTCTTGAGTTCGAGGATGCACATTTCTTTCTAGATGTTTTATTCGAAACTTTGTATTAAGGGTTGTTTGGAAAACTATTACATTATATGTTGATTTTTCCTTTTGAATTGTTTCATAAATTGTTGATGGTTATTAAGTCTTTGGGCTCATTAGCGTATAATTCTATGTAATGATCATATGAAGTCTATATACACTTCACTATGCTTTAGAAGTTTTAAATTTTCCAAAAATTTAACGATATGATTGTAATAAAAGCTAAGAAGAGGCTTGTTTGCAACCTCTCAGATGTTAACGACGCCGATCGTGATTCGGATTCCAGAATCTTTGTCGTGACAAAATTGGTATCAGAGTATGAGGTTAAATTACGTAGGAACTAAAGATCAAAACAACCACATTACTTAGTGTTTATCTTATAATTGTGAAGTACGCCACAATCATGATTTAGAGAATAAGTGATGTTAAGAATCTTCCCTTCTTCTAAACTTTATCATGCCATGCAGATATTTTATATTTTGTGTCATTCTAGCATCGACCTTCCGTATTGTGTGTGCATGTAGAGAATGAACACAAAAAGAAATGCAGGAATGAGAGTTGGAGAAGCAGTTGTTGGGGGAAACAAAGCTCATCCTCAATCGCCAGCCGCTAGAGTACAAGTTCCTGTCAACCCAGCTGCGTTGACGGATGGAGAAGTGAGAAAAGCACTAGTTTAGATGTCCCAAGCCATCACTACTCATGCACAAGAGATCATATCGTAGACCACTACAGAGGTTGCTCTAAGGGAGAATCCACATACAAGAGATTTCACGAGTATGTTGAGATGGCCAAGTTAGTCTAAGGCGCCATATTTAGGTTTTATGCTTTTAAAGGTAGAGAGGAGCAGAAGAAATCAGTTGATGTGGTCGCTGGTACCTTACATGTATTTTCTTTTCCTGTATATGCATTATTAGATCCCAAGTCTTTTGTTTTCCTGTATATGCATTGTTAGATCCAGGATCCACCTTGTATCTTGTTACTCCTTTAGGTGCTAGTAAATTTGACTTGCTTCTTGAGATCTTGCATGAAACTTTTCTAGTAAGTACTCCCTTAGGAGATTCCATTAGAGTTGAAAGGGTATATAGAGATTGCCCAATAACTTATTTTGATAGAATTAGTTATGTTGACCTAATAGAATTAACCATGATTGACTTTTGAATAATATTGGGTATGGATTGGCACCCTAAATACTGTGCTACCATAGAGTGTCGAACACAGTAGTAAGGTTTGAATTTCTTAATGAGTTGGAGATGGAATGGGAAGGTCGTAGATCAAACCAAGAGGCCAAATAGTTTCCCATCTTAAAGCCAACAAGATGTTATCTAAGGGGTTAGGAGCCGATCATAACCTTTCTTACGAAGAGGTTTCATTGAAATTTTAGATCGCCAAGTGAAAAAGTTAAGGAACAAGGAGGTTGCCACCATAAAACTGTTATGGAAGAACCACCTTGCTGATGGAGTAACATGGGAGGATGGGGACGATATGAAATCCCGTTACCCTAACTTATTCATTTCTTGAGGGTAGATTTACTCTTCCTTTGTCCAATTTTGTTAATGAGACTCTAAATCTTAGTGCAATAGGCGGTTTTGTTGTTCTAAGTCCATAATTGTGTGTCTTACACTTGCACTATATGAGAATAAATGAGTTCATACCTGCAATCATTTTTCCGTTTTTTGTATATCATAGACATGATTTTTGTGTTGCATGAGTTTTGATGTGAATTATGTTAAACGTGATCTAGAAGGAAGTTCCTCAATCTCAAACATGAAGCTTCAGAAAATCTTGAGTAATATGCATCATCCAGAGTAAGAGTGAATAAGAAATTCACAAAAAGTAAAGTTTCAAGTATGTTAATGTATTTTCGAAATTACCCTCTTTGATTTAAAATTATATGTAGTGTCATTCAGGGACGAATGTTATTAAGGGGGGGGGGGTATAATGTAATATTCTAGAAAGTACTCATCTAGTGAAGAGCCTATAAGTTTTAATAATAGGTATTGGGGTTCAAAGGCATCCGAATGCCCAATACTTAGAAATATGGTATATTAGAAAAAATATTAGCTTAAAGGGTTTTAGCAAATTTTATATGTATTAACAAGCTTGTCCAAGAAATGTACTTATAATAAAGACCCTCACCTAAAAATCTTCATTTTCATCATTCACAAAATAAGTGTGAGGCATCCATCTGTCAAGCATAGGCGCCATAGTTCATGACCAATAGAAATAGGCATGTAGAGTAAGTACTACCCAAGGATATAGTGAGGATCCTAGGGACAACAATAAATGAGCAGCAACACTGTGCAAGAATTCGGTTAAAGTGGTTAGTGTTGTTCGGCGCAGGCGCACATGTGGGGGTCAATCCATGTGAAGTTGAGATTCCTAGAAAACTCTAGGCTCTAACAAACTTACCTAACTAGCTAACTACCCTAGGACTAACTTAAATAAACTAACTAGTGCACCCGACAACCCAAGACCTAATTGGGTGACACTAACCTAATAACTAATTCAAGAAACATCCTAGTACCTAACCTAGGATAAGCCAAAAAGGTTATTTATGTCCCTAACAACTTAGTGGTACATTATTAATTACCCTAGGTAACTTATTAATTAAATTTACAACTTAATTAATTAATTTAAATGGTCAAAAAGAAGTCTTTATAGTAGACAAGTCACTAACTAAGAAACATCCTAGTACCTAACCTAGGATAGTCCAAAGGGTTGGATATGATCCTAAAAACTTAGAGTTATTTTAGTAATTACCCTATACCCTAGGTTACCTAATTAATTAAATTATCAATTTAATTGGTCAAAACTGAAACCATAAGCAATTTACATATTTCGCTTAGGTCAAGTGTTCTTCTAATTCTTATCAGTCTAGGAGGGGCGTTATAGTAAATTAGCTAATTGATTTGTTAATTAATTTAATTAAGCTAAGATAAACTACTAATTATTAGTTTCTAAGACCCAGAAACTCATGACTAAAATAGAAAACAAGTATGAGAGAAACAGTGAGCAAAACATAAGAAAAATAGAAAATTCTCTTGGTTTTCCTTAAGAGTTTTCAAGGTATTCTTCAAGGTTTTCGTGCAAGGTGAACCTCGTAGATTAAATTCTACAAAAGTTATGGGTTTTATCTCTTGGTTTCCTTTCCCCAAGAGGCTTTTTAAACGTTTTATCAATTCAAGAATATCAAAACTAGGATTGTTCCCAATGACATTGTTGAACGTCCACCTCCGTAATTATCTTTGTTGTTTATTCTAATAGTATATAGATGTAATATCGAACATATTGTTGGTATGTGGTGATAATTGATCATTACATGTAGGGTTCTTGATCTTTTAAAATCTAATGACGCCTATAGATTTGATTCTTATGATAAGGGTATTGTTACATGAGTTAAAGAATGTTGTAATGCCTAATTGTTTTCTAGCATATTAAGTTGTATGAATCGTTCATGAAGTTTAGTTCACAGTTAAATGTTGACTTGCTTAGAGTGATGAAAAAAATCTAAAACAATCTTTTCTTCATTTTCCCTCCCTCCTCTCCTCTATAAAAGGACGTTTCATATTCCAAATTAAATTTATTTTTACTAATTTCCTGTCTTCTTTTCTCTTATTTCCTTTCTCTCGTTTCATTATTCCTTTACAAATAAAGATTATTATTGAAATATTTTCTACAACATCAATGGTAATCTATTGTGATCCTTTTCTACAACAAGGTTTCGTTGCCCTCATCATTTCTAGTTTATTATTAATACCTTCTTAGATAAAATTAATTAGGATTTGAAATACTTACTAGTTTTCTATCATCACATGTAAGTGGTTTTATCATTTTATTTTGGTTTGGTAGTTATTCCTTTTGAAATGTTATTTGATTTTAAAAAGCTTAATTTGTAGCTCGTTGGTTAGGATTTAGGGAGGATTTTGTAGTTTGTTGGTTGGTTCATGTGTTGTGTTGAATCATATTTGTTGTTGTGATTGCTTGTTGTTATTTTTGTTCAGAAATTTTTATTTTGTGGGTGCATATAGAAATGTAATGCCTCCTGCCAAAAGAAAAATTGTATAGGCAAATGAAACAACTAGCACAAAGATGTAGAAAAAGCGTGGACTAACACTTGTAGGAAGAAGAATGAATATTTGACTACCACTGTTAATTAGAAGAACTTGCATTCGAAACAGTTCGTTCTTCTCATGTATAAGTAGAACATTCACAAAAAGAATATACAGAAAGAGAAAAAGAAAAAAATAAAGTTGTTGATGATGGTTAAAGAGCTGAAGAAGTTGAGGAAGAAGAAGGGAAAAAGAACATGAAGAAGAAGAGGGAAAGAAAGAAAATTATGAAGAAGAAGAGGGAAACTTAAAAAAAAAAAAAAAGGTAAAGGAAAACAAAAAGAAGTAGAGCAGGAGGAAGGAAAAAATAGAGAAGTAGTTGAGGAAGAAGAAGGAAAAAAATAAAGAAGTAGTTGATTAAGACAAAGGAAAACAATAAGATGTTGAGAAAGAAAAAAAGAAAAAAAAATGAAGTTGATGATGATGATTGTATCAAAACTATCAATGCGCACACTTTTCCTTTGCATTTGCAGCCTAATGCTACTGGTGATAACATTATGAGGTCAGCCCTAGAAAAATCTGTCGACACCTTAAAGATCATGCTCAAGTAGATTGGTTTGGAAGATTTTCTTACAAATAGTTGTTTTGGTCATTTTCTTGATTTACCAAAGAAAAATGATGTACCTTTTCAAATGACCATGGTTATGTACTTCTGAAAAGAAGGTTCATTTTCAGAATCCTGAAAAGAAGAATGAAGTTTTGATTAATTATTGTTGCATGCCAATCTTCTTTGGCTGGAGAGAGTTTGTCAAAGACTTAAGAAGGTTAATGTTGTTGTTGATGCCGTAAGAAAGTTGTCTATGGGTAGTAACTCTCATTTTGAAGAAGAGAAGAAGGAACTTGCAATAGAAGTGCATAGGTTTGCACGCTTCGGATTCTGGCTAATTGATTTCACAAAAGGAGGGATAGTGGTGACGAATAGGGCTGAATCGTCCTTAGTATGAGAAATAAATAAAAGCAAGACTAAGATCCCATTTTTCTTGAGTTGAAGGCAAATTTTCAAAAGGAAAAAGTATTAGCTTTTGAACAAGGGGAGATGGTGTTTTGAGATATCAAGGTAGACTGTGTGTATCAATGGTGGATAGACTCCAACAGAGGATCATGGAGGAAGCTCATACCTTTAGATATTCCATTTATCGGGATTCCACAAATATTTACGGTGATTTGAGAGAAGTATATTGGTGTAATTATATAAAGAAGGGCATTACTGATTTTTTAGCAAGTGCTTGAATCGCCAACAAGTTAAGTAGAGCACCAAATGCCTTGAGCTTTTGCTCAGAATATAGAATTTTTGGAGTGAAACTGGTAGATAATTAATATGGACTTCATATTAGGATCACTCATATCTTACAAGTAGTATGTATCTTTTTGGGTGATTGTCGATAGAATGAAAAAAATAGCTTGCTTTTTGGAGATAAAGACTATATATTCGGCAAAGGATAATGCTAAGTTGTACATTCAAAGGTGGTAAGACTTAATGGAGTTTCGGTCTCCATTATTTCGTATAGAGGTTCACAATCTACTGCACAATTCTTGAAATCTTTTAAAAAAGGTTTGGGTTCAAAGGTGAACATGAGTACTGCCTTTCATCCTTGGAATGATGGGAAAGCAGAGCGTACTATCCAAACCTTAGAGGATATGTTAAGTTCATGCGTGATCGATTTCAAAGGTAATTGGGATGATCACCTACCTTTAACTGAGTTTTCCTACAACAACAATTATCACTATAGAATCCAATGACTCCTTATGAAGCTCTTTGTGGGAGAAGGTTCATGTAACAACCCTAAAAAATGAATATGGTAAATAATACTGAATCTTTCTAGAATGCCTACGATAAGACCGGGTTCACACGCATTGATGCGCGTAGAACCAGACCTCTGAACCCTTGCAACATCCAATCCAACTAACTTGGGGAGTTATTTGAGCTAGAAAAGGTTTGTTCTGGCAATGTAGGGTTTTCAAAGACGAAGATTTACTTGAAGGAGTCTTTACCAGAATTAAAAAGGGAAAACTTAGGTTTGGAGGGTCTAGGGGCAAAATGTTCTTTTTCTAGACGAAGGGTAGTAGCGTAATTACCCTAAATATATAATTAGTTATTTAATTAATAAGGTGGAGGGGAATTTTTGGGATAGACAAGACAAAGATTTAGCTCTCGAAGTGAAGTCTTGCTCCACCCAAGTTCGAACCTAGGTGTAAGCAATGAATAAAATTATTTTTAATTTAAATTTGTAAATAAATGTTAATAATTTATATTTATTATTTATTAGCTGATTTAAAATAAAAGGAAATCACATTTTTTAAAATTAAATAAAAATCTTATTTGACTAAATCCTAAAGAAGAATCCTAATCCTAAGAAACTCTTCTCTCCCATGCTCATCTCTCTCTCTCACGTCTCTATAACTCTCACTCACGATTCTCTCTGCCAAATAACTTCAAAAACAGTAGGTAAACCAATGTTCTTCACACTTGAAGAACTCACTACGAAAATATAAGAAAACAAACGAAATCAATCACGTAGGCAAAGAGAAGTTTGTCCGTCGAGTTGGTGTTGACTTTGAGGGGATTTGGACGTGATTTTACGATAATATTTTGGGGCAGAAAGTCGAGGTTTGAACATCATAAAAGGTATGTGTTTTCTTACTCTTGGTCCCTTTCCCAAGAGACCCTCAAGACACAGATGAATCTACTTTAAAACTACGGTTGTTCCCTTTCTTGTCGAACTCCTTGTCCCTATTATCCCTTTAATGTCAATGTTAAATAGGTTAGAGATCATGTTGTTGGTATGTTTGCTGGTAGTTTAAGTATGATGTCTGATTTTCGTGATAATGTGTTCTTGATTATGTGTTTCGAATTGTAAGCATGTTAAGTTATGTCAATCGAAAGTATGTGAAAAATCATATGTTTTTATGGTTGAATTTTATGTGCGAATGTTTCTGTAAATCATGAGGTATAGAAGTGGTGTAATGTTTCATGATGAAATGGTAATTCTTGGCTGAATATAATCATAAAAATATTACATTTAAACATGCACCAAATGATCCACAAAATTCCTTAAGAATTAATGTATGAATAATGATAAAAAGAAGCCAAAAATAGTGAATAATCCAGCATTTGGTAGGTTGGGTTAGCCAAACAAAATGGTCCAAAATGAAATGAAAATTGAATGTAAAATAAATGATATCTCTAAGTATTTGACCCAACACATCATTACATGAAAGCTACAAAAAAAGTCACTAAAATATTAAGACAAAAATAGATTGGAAGAGACTAAATTTCCGGCCTGCTGGAAATTGTAGTTTCGGCCAACTTTTAAAAAAATGAGCCTCGTTTAAAAAAAATTTTAAATGTGAGGTCAATGGGAATTAAAACCATGACCTCACTAATTGAAAATTTTATAAAAATTTCGTGAGAAAAATGCATTGAAAAATAGATTTGGTGAGTGGGGATTGAACCTACAACCTCTTGAAGTGATAAGAGGGTTAGGAGAAAAATAAAGGAGAAAATAAATGTGGAGAGTAAGGATTGAATCTACAACCTCTTGGATAGTTGATAAAGTTAAGAGATAAATTAAAAGAAAATAATGAGTTTGTGGGGTATAGAACACACAACCTCCTTGACTTAAACGAAAAAGGAGAGGAGAAAAAGAAAGTAAGTATTATGGGGTTGATGGGGATCCAACAAGGGTCCCCTAAATCTGAAAATGTGATTATCAAGTTTAAAATAAGATTAAGTGTTATCCAAGTTATTCGAAATTGGATTCCCTTGCCTAATTCCGTATTGATACATAAGTCATACGTAAATAAATATTTAATGAATGCCGCCTCTAAAGATCGAAATCAATATCTTGGCAAATCTACAAGATGCATAAGTCTTGTACCACATAATCTTGGGTAAATATGAAGTACTTTAAAAAACTATAAATGAAGCCCCATGGCTTGTATTTATAGACCCGTAAGTCTAGAATAAATTTAAAAGTAAGTGAACTTAAGATGTATGTAATGAAATGATGATACCCTAGGAGGGTTAAGTATGAGTGTTAAATACACTAAATGGACAAGTGCATTGGCATATGATGAAATGAAAAATGAAATGATGAAATTAACAACGAAATGATGAAATGAACAATGAAATGATGAAACCCTAGACGGGTTAAGTAAGAGTGTGAAACATACCAAATGCCCAAGTGCATTGGCATATGATGAAATGAAAATTCACGTAAAAAGGGATGAGTAACTATGAAGAGAAAATGTGCTAATGTTAATGAATGTGGTGACAACATGATATGAGGCTAATGTAAAAGATGAGAGCAATCTCAAATGAGCCTAAGTAGATGTTCCCAAAACGTACTCACCTATGAGAGTGTAATGTTAATGAAGAGACCAGTCTCTATGAACACTCTAAATGAAAGTACTAAGATTAACACACGTAATACTAATGATGACATGAGAAATCATCTATTGATCTATGATGTCCTCATACTAGAAGAAAACATCCATGATGTATGAGTTGAATGTTATGGAACATTACATTGAGCACCGATAGACTAGCTATAAGGAGTGATGCCTTCTTTCGGGAAGGGAAGAGGTTCACGTAACTCTCATGAGATGAGACTATCCAGCATGCCAGGTATAGGTCTCCTTATATCTCTTAGTCTTAAAACCTATATTGCCAATATATGGATCTGGCGCGGTTCAATTCCCATATATATGAATATATTAGGTCACTTTTGCCGGTTAGTCCACCTCTTTTCGGTGTGGGGTTTTGATGACACTGGATTTCATGATGCTCACATGATCTATGTCAGTTAAATTTAAAGTTCCCAATGTATGAATGAAGCTAGCGTCAAATGATACACATAATGAAACGAAAGGTACCAAAGGTGTTAGGATAGAATAATCAATAGGTGAGTTAGATTCAAGTAATGACATTAGGTCATTCTTGGTCATTGCACAATGAACCTCATCAAAGGATTAAACTACATCCTAGGTATAACTAGTATCTACACTGGCCCATGAATGAAATGAAATGAAGTACGTATGAATGAATGAAGCAGAGTAAGTGTTTTCTAAAGAAGACTCCTTAGTTGGGGTCCCATATTTTGAGCCCTCATTTTCGGGAAGTCTTAATGTCAAGTCCATGATTCAAATGTCTCATTAACATACTAATGAATAATATCAACAACGTTACGTGTTATATGAATTATAATATGTGTCATGTGTACGTTGTTGTGTGCTATGTGCAAAATGTTATGTATGATGATGCATGTTACTCTCATGGCATAATCGAAATTTTTAAAGATCATACACTTTCCTTATAAAAATTTGGAAAGTTCATTCACTTTCCTAACCTCAATTTGGCAAGTCCACTAACTTGACTTTCATAATCTTGTTGTTAGGAAGGAGCTATCCTTTCTCATGTATGTCCTTTGTGTGTGATTGCATATACGCATAGTTAGTACAAGTGTGTACTAATTCCATATAACTCTATATTTTTAGGTGCAGGCACAAGTGGACGTTAGAGTTTACATGTTAAGGTTGCAGTTATCCGGACGTCGCGCATTCATCCGAACATGGTAGACCCTCATGCTTTCGAGGATGCATCACAATTTATATTCTAGCTTAATTGTAGGATTGAGCTAGTGGAGTATGTTCCACTAGCGTTTCTTTCCCATTTTTGTTTGGACATTCTATTGGTGCCATTTTGGAAAGTACATCTTTATCTTAATAATAAACAGTTTCTTTCATTTGATGATCTGAATGTTAAATGGTTGATGGTGAAAAATAATGTACGTAGTATAATGTTTAATAAGCATGTTAAGAAATAAAAAGTTTCAAATTTTGTGCTAAAATTAACGTAGATGAAGTAAGAATGACGTACGTAGGCTTGTTTGCGACCTTTGAGAGGTCAACAATGTCGGTCTCGTCTGGGATCTAGATTCTGATCATGACAAAGTTAGTATCAGAGCACTAGGTGAAATTCTGTGGATTATAACTTCACATCAATCACATCGAGTAGTTTCTAAGTCATGGTAGTGAAGTGCACCACTATCCTGGATTAGAGAATGCATCATGCATAGGAAAATTTCCCTTTTTCTAATCTTATCGTGCCTTTTCTAATGTAGGATTTCTTTTTGTTAAGAGAGTATCTAACATCAACTCTTGAAGTTTCAAAACTATGAATACAAGGAGAAAAGCAGGAGGGGAGATTGGAGGAGCGGCTACTTGGGTAATTCAAGTTTCTCCCTAGGCTCCAACTGCTGGAATAGAGATGCCTATTTACTCAGCTTTGTTAACAGATGGAGAAGTAAAGACAACTTTGGTACATATGGACCAAGCTAGCACTTTACAGGCTCAGGATATTAGGTTTGATTGATGTGGAGAAATCTGAATTTGTATCTTACCAACAAAAGGATGTACCTCAATACTTGAATAAGGTGTGGCAGGATAGCAGAGCCTGAGGAGGGGGTCTTAATACTTGGGATATTTTCAAGATGGCTTTTATATAGGGCGGTTCTTTCTCATATAAATGAAAGAGGCTAGGGTTTAGGAATTCATCAACCATAAGCAGGGCTCGATTTCAGTCAGGGATTACTCGCAGAGGTTTGCAAGAATTTATAGCCCAGGAGAGGCCACCTTGTAGGAAGTGTGGCATACTGCATGGGGGAGAATGTATGATATACTCTAACGCTTGTTACAGTAATGGCAAACCGGGTCACATGATGAAGGATTGCCCGAATTGGAGAAGTCAAAAACAAGGGAAGAAGAGAGTTCAACCTAATGGTTCAAGTGAAGAGGCTCCAAGAAGGCAATGATTCTTCGCACTCATGTCTAGGGGTGCAGGGGAAGGCACCTATGTCTGGTGAAGTCTCAGGTGTGTAGTCGTAATTAGTCTTTCATGTATTTTATTGCGTATTGTGTTTATGCACTAATAAGATGTTAATATGTTTGAGTCATCATGTTCGTTGCTGATTTGTATGAATTACAAGTTTACTTATGTTGCATACATTGATAAGACTAGTTTAGGAAATAGTTCCTTATACCATTAATGTGAACCTACTAGTAGATTTCAAGGATGTGCACCATCATGTGAATATGTGAATAACATATTTACCAATGGGGAGTATTGAATTACCTATGTAGGCATAAATTCTATAGATGACTTACTTATTGTTTGTAAAGAGTAGTGTCATTCAGAGACGAATGTTCCTTAGGGGGGGATAATGTAACAACTCTTAAAATATGAATATGCTAAATAATGCTTAATGTGTCTAGAATGCCTACAATTAGACCGGGTTCACACAGATTGATGCGCGTAGAACCAGACCTCTGAATCCTTGCTACATCCAAGCCAACTAACTTGGGCAGTTAGTTGAGCTAGAAAAGGTCGGGTCCAACCATGTAGGGCCCTCGAATACGAAGATTTATTTGTAGGAGTCTTTATCGGACTTAAAAATGTTAGGACCAGAACTAAGTAGGTGTAAATTCGGAAGCTAGCAATGCAAACCTTTAACGATCACGAGTAAGAAGACAACGAGAAAAATACCAAAACACATAAATATTTAACGTGGTTCGGTCAATCAACCTACGTCCACAAAGGAGATGAGCAATCAACTATAAATATGAGAGTACAAATACAGAGAAAAGAACCTCAACCAATGCACTCTAAATACACGGGAGGATCACACAAGTGATAACGTATCAAGTTTTTGACTCATAAATTCTCCCTCTAACCAAAACTCTCCAAGCCTTTATGAATACATTGTGAATGCTGATTAAGTTAGAAGGAACATTCCTCTGTTTATAGATTCCTAAAACTTTTCCTACCAGAAAAAGGATTAGTCAATCCAAAATCTTTTCCTTAAAGGAAAAGCTATTTATGGTTAGAAATTAAGGGAAAATAAAACCTAACAAATCTCTCCTCTTTCTCCTGAATTTTTGAAAAAATATATTTGTCCAACTGTTTTACTTAATATTTAACAACTTCCTTCTCCTCTCCATAATCTCCTTTTAAAAATTTATGTCTCAACACAGAGAACCTCTCTGAAACAATTTCTCCTACAAATATCTTCATTACTATCAAAAAATATTGCGGCTAGAACTACACCCTCCAAGATTACACCTCTTTCAAATCTTGTTCAATTATATGTTTATCGAACTACTGAACCTGACTCCATCATTGAATCTGGCTCTGATACCAATTATTGTGATGAAAAGATTAAACCAAAAATTTGACAATAAAGAACACCAAGTTTAACGTGGAAAACCCCTTAAAACCGATGGTAACCACCACGGGATCGACAAGATCCGAATTGCTTCACTATACCAATAAGAGTGTTACAAATATTATTTAAATGTCTACATAACAAATAACAAAAGTGAACAAACAATATCAACACCAACAAAAGATTAATAACAAGAAACAACACCTGAACCCGTCTTCTGTTCGGGACCTAAAATAAGATCTTTCTAACCTCCTAATCCGATCTTACCGTTCAAATCAACCATCAAGATATCAGGAACACTCAGTCCAAATTTTAGCCCGATCAAATGGTTAGTTAATCGAGAAACATGATATGAATGTTGCTGGTTGGGAAAAAGAGTGCAGCAAAAGAACCCTTTTATTTCTCTCTTTTCTCTTGTTGAAAGCTCGCTAAAAAAACCTCTCTTATGTTGTAATGTCTTTAAAATAAAATATCAATGACAAATTAATTATTCTTTCAAGAACATCGTCTATTTATAGAGTCTTAAACCTTTTCCTACCAGAAAAACGATTAGTCAATCAAAAACCTTTTTCTAAAAAAAAACCTATGTTAGGTTTTATTTGCCATAAATTTCTTACCATAAATTGGTTTTCCTTTAAGAAAAAGGTTTTCCATTGACTAATCCCTTTTTCTGGTAGGAAAAGGTTTAGGACTCTATAAGTAGAGGAATGTTCATTCTAACTTAATCAGCATTCACAATGTAGTGTTAAAGGCTTTGAGAGTTTTGGTTACAGGGAGAATTTATGGGTGACAAGCTGATACGTTATCACTTGTGTGAACCTCCCATGTATTCTGAGTGAATTGGTTGACGTTGTTTCTCTCTGCATTTGTATTCTCATATTTATAGTGGATTTCTCATCTCCTTTGTGGATGTAGGTTGATTTACCTAACCACGTTAAATCTTTATGTGTTTTGGTATATTTATCATTGTCTTCTTACTCGTGATCTTACAAGGTTTGCATTGCTAGCTTCCGCATTTACACCTACTTATTTACAGTCCTAACAAGTGGTATCAGATCCAAATTCAATAATGGAGTAAGGATTAGTAGTTCGATAAACGATGATTGGACCATATTGTCACAACCTTTTTGACAGTAATGAAGATTTTGATGGAGAAATTGTTTCAGAGAGGTTCTTTGTGTTGAGACATAAGTTTTTAAAAGAAGATTATGGAAAAAAGAAGCAAGTTGTTGAAAATTAAGTGAAGAAGGTGGACAAATTTGTTTTGTCAGAAATTCATGCCAATGGGGAGATTTGTTTGGTTTTATTTGCCCTGATTTCTTACCATAAATAGGTTTTCCTTTTAGGAAAAGGTTTTGGATTGACTAATCCTTTTTCTGGAAGGAAAATGTTTAGGACTCTATAAATAGAGAATGGTCTTGAGAGAATAATTAATTGCTCATTGATATTGTCATTGAAAAACGTTAGAACATAAGCGAAGTTTTTTTAGAGAGCTTTCAACAAGAGAAAAGAGAAAAAGAAAAGGGATTTTTTGCTGCAGTCTTTTTCTCCGACCAACAATGTCCAGATCGTGTTTCCCGATTAACTAACTGTTGGATAGTGCTGAAATTTGGACTGAGTGTTCCTGACATCTTGGTGGTTAATGTGAAAGTGACGATCGGATTTGATTGTCTGAAAGATCCGTTTTTAGGTCGCGAAAAGAAGCTAGGTTTGGCTGGTGTTACTTTCTATTTATCTTTTGTTGGTGTAGCTATTGTTTGTTCTCTTTTGGTACTTGTTGTGTAGCCATTAGAAGAATATTTTTAACCCTCTAATGTTCTAATATCTTTCAAACACAATATCAATGAGCAATTAATTATTCTCTCAAGACCATCTTTTGTTTATAGATTCCTAAACCTTTTCCTACAAAAACAAAAATTAGTCAATCCAAAATGTTTTCCTAAAAGGAAAACCTATAGATTTTAAGAAATCAGGGCAAATAAAACCTAACAAAAAAGGGAAAATAATAGGTTTAGATGGTCTAGGGGTAAAATGGTCTTTTTTCGGACAAAGGGTAGTATCGTAATTACCCTAAATATATAATTATTTATTGAATTAATAAGGTGGGGGGAATTTTGGGGAGAGAGGACCTAAAATTGTCTCTTGAAGTGAAGTCTTGCTCCACCTAGGTTCGAACCAAGGTGGAAGCAATGAATTAAACTATTTTTAATTTAAGTTGGTAAATTAATGTAATTATTTTATATTAATTTTTTATTATCTGCTTTAAAATAAAAGGAAATCATATTTTTAATAATTAAATAAAAACCTTAATTGACTCCTAATCCTAAGAAACTCTTATCTCCCACGCTCATGTCTCTCTCTCACGTATCTATCACTCTTACTCATGATTCTCTATGCCAAATAACTTCCAAAAAACATTAGGTATTCCAAAGTTCTTCACAATTGAAGAACTCCCAACGAAAATATAAGAAAACAAACGAAATCAATCATGTAGGGAAAGAGAAGTTTGTCCATCGAGTTTGTGTTTAATTTGAGGGGATTTAGACGTGATTTTTGGAGAAGATTTTTTTAGCAAGTCGAGGTTTAAACGTCATCAAAGATATGGGTTTTCTTAATCTTGGTCCCATTCCCAAGAGCCGCTTAAGTCTCAGATGTATCTACTCGAAAACTAGGTTGTTCCCATTCTTGATGAACTTCTTGACCCTAGTATCTCTTTGATCTCAATGTGAAATAGGTTAGAGATCATGTTGTTAGTATGTTTTCGAGTAGTTTAACTATGAAGTTCGATTTTTGTGATAATGTATTCTTGATTATGTGTTTGGAATTGTAAGCATGTTAAGTTATGTCAACCGAAAGTATGTGAAAAATGATATGTTTTTATGGTTGAATTTTATGTGTGAATGTTTGTGTAAATCATGAGGTGTAAAAGTTTTGTTATGATAAAATGGTAATTATTGACTGAATATAATAATAAAAACATTACAATTAATGATGTACCAAATGATCCACGAAATGCCTTAAGTATTAACGTATGAATGATGACAAAAAGAACTCGAAAATAGTGAACAAATTTCCTACATTTAGTAGGTTAGGTTCGGCCAAAAAAAATGGTAAAAAATGAAATTAAAATGAATGTAAAATAAGTGAGATCACTAAGTACTGAACCCAAGACATCATTACATGAAAGCTACAAAAAAAATCAACAAAAGATTAAGATAAAAATGGATTGGAAGAGACTAAATTTCCAGCCTCCTTGAAATTGTAGTCTCATCCAACTTTTTTTTTTTAAAAAAAAAAAGAGCTTTGTTTAAATTTTTATTAAAATTTTAGGTCATTGGGTATTAAATTCATGACCTCACTTATTGAAAATTTTCATAAAAATTTCGTGATAAAAATTCAAGGAAAAATAGATGTGATGAGTGGGGATTCAACCCACTCTTGAATGAATGAGAGAGTTAGGTGAAAAATAATGGAGAAAATAAATGTGGAGAGTGTGGATTGAACCCACAACCTCTTTGATAGGTTAGAAATTTAAGAGATAAATTAAAAGAAAAATAATGTGCTTGTAGGGGATTGAACACACAACCTCTTTGACTTAAACGAAAAAGGAGAGGAGAAAAAAAATGAAATATTATGGGGTTGATGGAGATCCAAAAAGGGTACCCCAAATCTGAAAAATGTGATTATCAAGTTTAAAACAAGATTAAGTGTTGTCCAACGGATTCGAAATTGGGTTCCCTTTTCCAATTTCGTACTGACACATAAGTCATACGTCAGTAATATTAAATTAACTTGCCTCTAAAGATCAAAATCAATATCTTGGCATACCTACAAGAGGCTTAAGTCTTGTACCACATAGTCTTGGGTAAATATGAATCACTTAGACAAACTATGAATGAAGCCTCATGGCTTGTATGTATAGACCCATAAGTCTAGCAGACATTTAAAAGTAAGTGAACTTATGATGTATGTAATGAAATGATGAAACCCTAGAAGGGTTAAGTACGAGTGTAAAATACACTAAACGGCCAAGTGCATTGACATATGATGAAATGAACAATGAAATGATAAAACCCTAGAAGTGTTAAGTAAGAGAGTGAAACACACCAAATGGCCAAGAGCGTTGGCATATGATGAAATGAACATGCACGTAAAAAGGGGTGAGTAACTCTAAAGAGAAAATGTGCTAATGTTAATGAATATGGTGACAACATTATATGAGGCTAATGTAAAAGATGAGAGCAATCTCAAATGAGCCTAAGTAAATGTTTTAAAAATGTACTCACCTATGAGAGTGTAAAGTTAATGAAGAGACTTGTCTCTATGAAGACTCTAGTAAAACTATTGAGATTAACACACTTAATACTAATGATAAGATGAGAAATCATCTGTTGAGGTTTGATTTCCTCATACTAGAAGCTAGCTTCCATTCTATATGAGTTCAATGTCATAAAAATTTTTACTGAGCATCGATCGACAAGCTATGAATGGTGATGCCTTCTTTCGAGAAGGGTGTAGGTTCACGTAACTCTCATGAGATGAGAATGTCTTGCATGCCGGGTATGGGTATCCTTATATCTCCTTGTCTTCGAATCTATACCGCCAATATAGGGATCTGGCAAGGCTCAATTCCCATTTACGCTAGCATATTTTGGATCAATTGGCAGGTGATTACACCTTTTTGCGTTGTGGGGTTTTATGACACTACATTTCACGATTCTTGGATGATCTATGTCGGTTAAAGTTAAAGTTCCCAATAAATGAATGAGGCCAGCCTCAAATGGTGCACATAATGAAACGAATGATACCAAAGCTATTAGTATAGGTTAATCAAGAGGTGAGTTAGATTCAACTAATGATTAGGTCAATCTTGGTCATTGTACAACAAACCCGATGAAAGTCTTAAACTACATTCTAGGTATAACTGGTATTTACCCTGACCCATTAATGAAATAAAATAAAGTACGTATGAATGCATGAAGAAGACGATATGTTTCTTAAAGCGGACTCCCTAGTTGGGGTACCATATTTTAACCCATCATTTTTGGGAAGTATTAATGTCAAGTCCATGATTCCAAGTTCTCATGGCATACTAATGAACAATATGAACAACGTTATGTGTTATATGAACTATAATATGTGCCATATGTACCCTGTTGTGTACTGTGTGCAAAATTTTAAGTATGATGATGCATGTTACTCTCATGGCATAACTTTCCTAATCTATATTTGGAAAGATCATAAACTTTCCTAATAAAAATTTATAAAGTTCACTAACTTTCCTAATCTCAATTTGACAAGTGCACTAACTTGACTTTCCATAATCATGTTGTTAGGAAAGAGCTATCCTTTCTCATGTATTTCCTTTGTGTGTGCTTGCATATACGCATACTTAGTACAAGTTTGTTCTTATTCCATACAACTCTATATTTTAGGTGCCGGCATAGGTGGACGTTAGAGCTTATAAGTTAAGGCTGCAGTTATCTGGACATCGAGCATTCATCAAGACTTGGTAGGCCCTCATTCATTCGAGGATGCTTGACCATTTATTTTCTAGCTTAGTTGTAGGATTGAGATAGTGGAGTATGTTACAGTAGCGTTTCTTTCCCCTTTTTGTCCAAACGTTGTATTGGTGCCATTTTTGCAAGTGCATCATTATCCTTATAGTAAACTGTTTCTTTTATTTGATAATATTAATGTTAGATGGTTGATGGTGAACAATTACGTATGCAGTATAATGTTTTGTAAGCTTGTTAATAAACAAAAAAGTTTTAAATTTTCCACTAAAATTAACCTATTTGAAGTAAGAATGACATATATAGGTTTGTTTGTGACCTCTGAGAGGTCAACAACGCCGGTCTCATCTGGGGTCTAGATTTTGGTTGTGAATGTCCACATCTCCTATTGGATTATTTGAAGTTAATGAATCAGGGTTGATAGTACCATATTTTGTTCACATATAATGGAGAAGGTGAAGGTTATTCAACAGAGGTTGATAACGGCGCAGAGTTGTTAAAAACCTAAATTGATGTTAGGAGAAGTACATTGTAGTTTGAAGTAGATGATTGGGTATATATTTGAAAGTTTTACACATGAAGGGTATTATGAGGTTTTGTAAGAAAAAGTAAACTCAAAACCCGATATACTAAACCTTATCGCATAGCCAAGAGAATTGGCAATATATCTTTTGAGTTGGAGCTACCAGAAGATTTAACATCAGTTCATCCGGTGTTTCACATATCCATATTGAAGAAGTCCATGGGCAATCCATATTTGATCATACCAACTGAAAATATTCGGATCAAGGATAGTCTATCTTATGAGGAGATTTCGGCGCAAATCCTAGATCGCCAAGTTCATAAGTGGAGAACTAAAGAGGTAGCATTACTAAAGAACCTTTGGAGGAATCAATTTTTTGAAAAATCTACTTGGGAAGCTGAATAGACATGAAAAGAGATATCCACATCACTTTGAATCCTGAGAAAATATTGACCAAGGTACTAATTTTCTTCTTAGTACTATCCAGTTATGGGTAAGCATAATATTGTAGCAATTGCCTGTTTGGTGTTTGAACATGAAGTTACTACCCTTATTATAGTAAGTATAACTTTATTCGAGGATGAATATTCCCAAGGGGGAGATATTGTAACACCTCACAAGTATAAAGAACTAGAAAGGAGTTTAAAATCTTAAAATGCTTACTTTTGGAAAGAATAAGAAAATCAGGAAAACTGGTCTAAGTTAGGAATGTGAGTTTTGGTCATTTTCAAACGACCATAACTCCAAACTTGATAAGTTAGGAGTAGTTCCACATATGGTTGGAAATTCCTTAGAATAATCTTTTCAATGCCGATGAGCTTGCGCGATTTCGATACCATATGAGTGAGTTATGCCTTTTGGAAGTTAGGTTGTTGGATTGAAGAAAGCCCCAATCCGGATTTAGGAAGGGGCAAACTAGTCTTTCCAACAATTCGATTCCTATTTCATTTTAGCGGTTTATTGTGGTTAAAAGCAAGTCTAAGATCAGTTTGGAAAAGTAAGAATTACGCTTAGGGTTTGGAGAAAGAGAGAAAAATGAAAGAAAGGGAGAGAAGTCAAGAATTTACCAAGAACGTCAAGCTTTGCATGTGGAATTCGTCATGTATGATCTCTATCAATGTAAGTGAGTCCTCCATAACGTTAGATTCTTTAACCCACGTTTCAATCATGTTTGATTTAGAGTTATTTCATTCCTAAAAGATTTTTGAATATTCTTGAATGTTGTTCTTGAATTGCTTTCATGATTGTTCTTGAATTGATTTCGCTCCTGAACATGAGTTGAGATTTAGAAGTTCTTTGATGATATAAGTTTTATTATTGAATTCATTTTGTTAGATCCTTGTATATATGATGTGCGTATCTGAAATCTAACTTAATTAAAAAAATTGAAAAGGAATGATTTAAGGAAAGAAAACGAGTTGAGAAATTCGCCAGGCGTCACCTGAGCAAAGCTAGGCGCGGCGTACCCTATCTGCGCCAGAGGTCCTGGGTTGGAATGCCTGGAGTGCGCCAGAATGAGGCCTAGCACAGCATGCCGTGGACGCACCCGAATCAGTGTTTTCCTCCAGTCTTTGTAATAAGTTCGATTAAGCCTTTCTAAACTTTTTTAACACTTACTAATTATTCTAACTACTTTTAATGCCTTCAAATAATATATAAATCATCTAGAAACATGAATTGCAACCTTGAGTCCCTAACTTAAAATTTAAGAAAAGTTTAGAGCCAAGTCTAGAATGTTCTTGAAGTCCTCTGATGAAGTACTTGACAGATGCATTTTAAACTTTGTTTCAAGACTTAAAGATCAGGTTGAGTAAAAAGTAAAGATAAGAAGATAAAGTTCATTTCATGTTTCATAAGTCTTTCAAAAACATTTTATGTGTCGTTTAAGACTTAAGCTAGGTTCAATTCAAAGGAAAGTGAAGTATTTCTTCAAAGCAGTATATGGGAACTAAGTATTCCCATGGGATCTTAAAATGTTTTCACATTTAAGAAGAACGGAAATTGAGATAACCAAAGAGCCTTCGTGCTAATTTTCAGTTAAAGAGAAATAGCTTTCAAAAAGAAGCAAGTAGGGAAAGTCAGATTTCCAAGATAGCCCTTGAGGTAAGTTTAAGCACTAATCTCAAATCACAGAGTAACTATATTTTTAAAACATAATAACCAGTATATATTGGGAGTAGTGTTGAGTACCGCTATGAGGGAGAGTTCATACAACTCACAACCCTCATAAATCATGTAGCCACCATGGGTAGAAAAAGGTTATACTTCTTCGATGAACCTTTATCATAGTAGAAAAGTGGATAGGCAGTTCAAGTCTTATACCTTTGGTTGGGCATAGGATGCGCTGGGAGTGTAAGGTACATCATTGTATCATTACTATAACTCTTAAGTGATGGTTATCGGTTAGAGAAACACCCACATATGTTAAATGTATATATATATACGTCATGTTATTTGTAATTTTAAATACATATCAGAGTGAATTTTATCCTTGAATGTATTAGAGTTTACATCATTTTTTCAAATAACTTTTCTTTATATAGCACTTGCTTTTAAATTGTGTTATATAGAAATGAGTCAGTATTATTGAGTTATGTTATTCATGAGTTGAGTAGAAATAAGGTGAGTGTCTTTCTTACCCTTTACAAGCTTAAGTTGTTTTAGACCTTCAACTTGTATACCCATTAATTCAATGTACTAATGTCATTTGATCAACATCCTATTATGATGCAAACACATGTAACGAGAATCGACATCTAGCGCATTGTTGATCCAATTGAGCACTCAAGAGTTAGTTGGTGAGCCTCCTTGCATTCCATATGACTCCTTTTAGTGTTTTATTTTTTAGTACTTTCTATATTAAGTTGTTGTGGGGTCTGTCCCAACATCCATCTCAGTTTAAGAACTCTGCATAGATAAACAATCAAATGTTATTCCTTTAGTCTCTCATTTCCTTTCTATATGTTAAGAATTATTTTGGCACTTTTGGCTAGATGAATGTTAACCTTTACATAATTCTAAGTTAGCATGGTTTATCAGTTCACTTATGTTTGATCGTTATAGTTATTGATTGTTGTATTAATCTGAGTTATCCAGGGCAAGGGTCCTCTTGAGGACACTAATGGTCATCGAGTTTCGTCCACGTCTAAGGTGTAGGATCGGGGAGTGGTACTCCTACGTCAAGCTACCTAGCGGTGGTTTTAGAAATCAAAGGAGAGAGACAACCCTTCATAGCATTTAGGGCATGTAATGTAGTTATCCCTTCATACACATGCTCAAACACTGTGGCTCAGTCAATTGCAACATTTGTGTAATCGTTGCTACACCCCACTTCTTTTCACAGGACCACTACGGAATTCACCGATCTGAAGGCATTGGCTTTTTTCTCCACCTAGGGAACTATCTTATTATACGTAACATAGAACTCATGAACCTAGATGGGGATATATAGGCCTTGGGTCCTGTGAAGATGTGAAAGTGATGGTACCAGAGTGTGTCCCTCACCCTAGAATATATTCCCTCTAGGCTTTGTTTAGAGAACAACATCTCCTTAAGAATCATCCTCAATCCCTCCACCTTTAGCCTGTTGAGTAACCGAGTAAGAGGACCATGAATTCGTAGTGCTGGATCCACCGTCTGTGCTTGACTTGTCCTCTGGGATCCTTGACGGATCATGAAGAATATCAGCACGTTTATCTGCTTGTCTAGTCTGAAGTGGTTGATCATCCTCGGTCTTTGAGAATGAGCAGATTGCTCATCATTGCCGGAGTTTTGCTCCGTATTTCTTTCTCAGGTGCTTTTCCTTTGCCTCCTTTTTGAGGTGTTTGTGTGCCATTTTTAGATGAGCAGTTACCCCATCATTAATAGTATACCCCCGTGCTCTTTTACTAGGTTGTATACCACTATCGTCTAGATTTTTCTTAGCCATATCTGCAAAACACAAAAGAAATAGTTAGTGACAATTTCATGAAAATTGCAAAAATCATGTTGCATAAAGTCTCGTTGAACCAATCAGCAAGTCGCTGAATCACATTCCAATCTAGATTGGGTTTTCCAAAAGGATTGGCCGAAAAATTACCTAGAAAAATGACATGTCGGCGATGTTCAAGGCCCTTCGGCGAATTGCAACACCATTTGGAAAGCTTATACTTGCCGGACAAAAGTTACAATATGGTTTAGGGTGTTGCAATGAAGAAAGGCGATCAACGGAGAATTTTGGAGAATCACCAAGTTAACTCGGCGAGCTCCTACTCCTCCCAAAAGATACAGTACCAAATTCAATCGAACCATCAAATTAATGGAAATCAAAGGGGAATTTGTTGAACCGGTGAGTGGTTCGGCGAGCTCGACTGAGGTTGCTAAACTGCCCATCATGCCCATTTGCAACACTAACACCCAAAATCATATTCATAGTCCAAAAAAACAAAAACAACAATATATTACTCAATTAAGCAAATATTCATATGACCCATGCCACCGCAGTACTCAAAATTTCCCTGATTTGGCCAAAATTAGTCATTTGATGACTTTTATCCTTAAAAATGACGTCAAACGCTCTATCATTAGGCAAAGCACGTCATTTGGCAAATTTTTTGTGACTCAAATTTCACCCGACTTGACCTAACAACAATTTAACCCAACCCAAAATTTTATGATCAACATAAACTTAGGAAATTCATAAAATCAATCATTTAAGCTGTCACAACCAGGGAGAACCCCGTAGACAACCGACGTCCTCTTCCTCTTTATGGACTACCACTAGCCTTTCAGCTTACATTATTACATTTATAGGTCAAAAATTCATAAGCTTTAAAAACTTTTTAATATCTATCTTGAGGTTTACATAGAACTCTCGCATGCATAATATAGTCATATCGATTATGCATAGACCCTTCGTATAGGAAGATTAAATAGTCTTCTACTTTTATTGCACATGTATATATATGATATAACATAATCTTAAAACCGAATGTGTAATCTTATAACCATCTAAAATAAGACTATATCAATTGGGCATATCCCATACATCAAAGTAATAAACCTACATTTAGGCTATACAATTTTAAGTACTCAAATGAAAAGGAAAAAACAAGAAGTCTTATACGAAAACAACACCATTGGTTTTATAGTGTCATTGCCCTTGAAAAGTGAATATTTACCCAACTTTGATGAGTGAGAATTCCAAGTCTTCCTTCAAAGTCATCTGAAAGTCCTTCACTGACCGAAATGTAAAATGTTGGGGGAAAAAGGAGAAAATGGGGTTAGTACACCACTTGTGCAATGTATGAGACCATATGCACACATATAATGAAATCATGCTAAAAAGGGACATCTCATTAAAGTACGCAATTTACTTTGAAAAGACTTATGCACATTGAAGAACACCATACGAATAATTAAGCATATTCATTAAGTCAAGAACATGTACATGACAAGACAAACAATACGAATTCTAGTCAAGCCGACATGCATATCACATAATTTAATACATAGTCAAGAAAACTCTAGCATCAAGTTATAATAGCTACAAGCATGGTTAAGAGTTCATTACAACATGACCAAATCAAGACAAATACCCATGAACCCTCATTAAGTTAAATAGTGCAATGACCAAGTAAAGCCCCATAACCTTACTCAATCAAGTAAACCCAAAAAGAACCATGACCAACATCAAACTTCTCATAGCATATCATTAAGAATACATATCATCATACTTGAACCATGGAGACCAAAAACTTATTCATACGGTAAAATAATCATCATATATTTGTATCATCAATGTGCAAAATGATCATATACATATCATGTACCATTATAAGCATATACATATGTAAGAACAATCTTCTAAGACTTTCCTTAAGGATAACTAGTGCAATGTTTAGGTAGAGTCTCATACCCTTACGTAGACTAAGCTAAACCCTTTAGGTTATCCTAGTTAGAGTTCATTCCTTTAGTTAATTTTACCTTTTTTGAGAATCTTTCCTTAACCGACATAGACCACGTGAGCTAGTGTGGAATACGGTGTCATATAACCCTACACCGAAGGAAGGCGGACAACTTACCAAGGTAGTACCAAAACATGAACATAGCAAGTATGTGGATCCACTAGCTAGTATTTCTTTGGGGGCAACATAGATGAAGAACTAGGACATATAGTTGGGACTTTTTTTTATACTGCATGAATTATAGTCTCCAATCTCATGAGTTCATTAGTGATCTTACCTTCTGTATGTGGGAAGGGACACTCCTCACACTAGCTCACTCGGTGTTAAGATACAGTCCCTTTTGATATGTATTTAATGTCTTTATTAATCATCATACCATAATGTAGGTCATAATTATCATAGATCAATAATAATTTCTTGAGTATTTTCCTTTAATTAGAATTCATATCAATGAGGTTAGACAAATTTAAATAGTCAAATCATCATAAGGCACATTGGTAAGTATCACCATCATTATAACATTTACATCTTAGACAACAACTCACAATCCATAGTTCAAGACATTTCAATTCAACATCATACCAACCGTATCAATTTTAATATAAGGTCTACTTCAATACAACATCATTAATTAAGTACAAGTAACCATAATCGAAGTAAAGAATAGGGATCATAACACTTATTCAATCCTCTTCACAATGCCTTCATCAAAGTCTTACCATCAACATCCAATTTAACCCAACAATGGTATAATATCATCATATAATATTAAACAACACAATAACGAGACAAATTGAATCATTATACAAAAGAACCTCACTAGATCATAGACTATAATTAGAGACTTAGATCAAGTTCTTAGTCTACTTCACAATTTAGGTCAATTACCCAAGAACTAGCATGGTAGGGTTAATGGGAATAGTTCATCTTCTACAAACTAAACCAATTCATGAATAAGTAGTGTAATATATTCATAATTCATCATTGTGTATTCAATACAATCCAAAGAAACAATAATCAAGTCTAATGTAAAGATCATTTTTGATATTGGATGCCTCGTATCTAATGTATTTACTAATTGATTACGAATTTTAGACTAGGGTCTTTGTTGCAGGTAAAACTCCTATCAAAAGTAAATTTCATTCTCTCTCAAGAAACACTCTCTTTTTCAAAACTCAATTGAAGAACAAAAAAAAGCTTAAGGAAGAAGACGAAGGTGTCGATATTTTCAATAAGATTTCGCGATTTTTCATCTATAAGGTATGTGTTTTTCACTATTGGGATTCCTTTACCCAATTTTTCCTTTCAAAATAAGTTTTCAATAACATCAATACTAGGGTTTTTATTCAACCAAACGGATTTTCTTTCAAACCCTAGACTTATGATTTTTAATGAAAATTAGACGCTTTCTATATCTAATTTCGCATGAATTGTTGAGTAATTGATTTATATTGTTTGACTTTAATGTGATACATGGTGTTTCTCTATGTGATGATTTCAAATGGGTTGTTTGTAGTGTTTGATAACGTGAAAATGCTAGGGTTAGAATTTAAGCTATGGGTTAACCCTTTTATGACCCGTTTACCCTCTCCTATGCTATGTATTGACCTTGTACATGATATTATGAGTTGTTCTCGATGATTTCATTGAGTATTTCACTAAGTATTACTATGAATATCGCATGATGAATAAGGTTCTTGGAAACAAGAGGTAAGTCTTCTAAAATTGTGATTACTCAAACATATTTATGTTAGCCTATAAGTTGTTATGATATGTTATGAAAATTATGTATGATGGTGCTATGTGAATATGTTGGCTGTGAATATGTAAATTTTGCGATCATGATAACAACACAAATATTCAAGTTTAGGATATCCCTTGTATTCTTACACAAGGTGATTATGTTATGTTAATCTCACAAAACAATGGTTACAATGAAAGGACAATTCTCATATAATTTTAAAGAGCTCATGATCATGTTATACAAATATATAATCTCCTATGGCCTATGATAAGTTTATTATGAAAAACAAATTAAAGGTCATTACAAGAAAAAGAACTTAAGCTAAGCATTGATGAACTAGATATGGGAAGTGTCCTTACCCTAGCGGGAAGGTAGGTTCTCAAGGATTCTCATAAGATTGAGGCTTCTATGTAATATGGAACTATAGGTCTCTAATAAATCTTCTAGTTCTTGAACTATGCTGCCACCATAGGATACTAGCTAGTGGATACACCTAGAAAGCTATGTCATGTAGAATCTACTTTTGCCGGTAGACCACCTCTTTTCGGTGTGAGAAAGACACCAGACTCCACATTTATCTCACATGGTCTATGTCGGTTTATTCCTATGTTCCCTCATGTAAAACGAAATACAAATAAACGAACCTTGACTAGGGTGACTTGAGGAGTTGGCTTAGCATAGGTAGTGGTATGGGACGCTACTTAGACATTGCATAAGTTGACTCTAAGGGAAGTCCTACGAGATTGTTCTTATGTAATATGATGATATCAAAAATATGTGTTTATGATATATGTTGTTACTCTTAGATGAATGTTGATCCTTAGAATGAATAGGTTATTGAGTCATGTTGTTATATGCATCAAAACTTTACTTATGGTCTCCGATCTTATCTACTTGGTTATGTGGGGTTATGGGGCTTCACATTAACATAGCCCTTGTAGGTTGTGGATGATATCATTTGTAAGTGTTTTATATGTTATTTTTATATTATTTATTGATTATGAATTGTCAACTTGACTTTATGAGAATATACCTTCGATTATGATCATGCTTTAAGTGATGTAATCAGTACATGTATATGTTATATTGTATGTGCATTAAAGACTTTCATATGACTTAGCATGTTTTCTAAAGAATGATAAATTATACTTTTTCATGCATATCCATATCATTTATGTGCATATACTCATACGTAGTACATGTGGCATACTAACCCCATTACTTTACATTATTTCAAATGTAGGTTCAGGCCATTAAAGCTTAAGGAGGTGGATTTTTTAAAAAGCTTGGAACTCATTCTCCAAGTCTTTGTATGTCCTTATGTTAGGGGATGCTATTTGTCATATTCTATCTTACTTAGATTTTTAGTAGTTTTAAGAATACTCTATTACCATTATGTTCTTTGGATTCTTTTGTAATAAGACCTACATGGCATATTAACTATTATTGGGTAAGTTCTTTTATGCACTCTTAGATGGTTTCTATATATGTGAGACAATTTAAAAGTATCATATATTTTTATAAATATTAAGTATGAAGTCTACGTATAACTCATTAATATATTAAAAGATTCAATTTTCTGCAAAATTTAACTATAGGATTGTGATGAACACTAACAAGAGGCTTGTCTGCGACCTCTGAGAGGCTAACGACGCCGGTGGCATCCGAGGTATAGATTCCGAGTGTGAGAAACTCTATATCTGAGCATGAGGTTGAATATAATTAGGATCAAAGTCTCACTAAATCACGTTACCTAGTGTAATATTCCTCGTTGTGAAGCGCGCCAAAATTATGGATGTGAGGCTATGTGATGATTAGGAAACTTCTCTTTTATTGATAATCCTACGTCGTGCGTCTAGAGTTTAGACACTATGTGTCTTTTAGCATCTAATCCCTTTTTTGTATATATAAGCAATGAACACAAGAAGGACAGCCGCGAGAAGAGTGGGAGAACAGATTTCTAATTCGGGAGATAATCCCAAGGCAATCGAAATGCTCCTTAAGTGCAAGCTACGGCAAATGATCAATTTTTGGTGAATCCTCCGTCAATGACGAATAGTGAGGTGAAGGAAGACCTGTTCCAAATGGCCCAAGTCGTCACCACCCAAGCTAAAGCAATAACGCCTCATGATAACAGGGACGTTACACCTCGAGTGAATCAACATGTTAGTACTGCAGCTAGCCATTTGAGAGACATTACGAGAATGGATCCTCCAAAGTACATTGGATCAAAAGTTGATAAGGACCCCCAAGATTTCCTTGATGATATCTATAAGATTTTGTTTGCTATGGGGGTGAGTACTACAGAAAAGGTTGAGCCTGGTTCCTATCAACATAAGGAAATCGCTCAAACATTGTATAATCTGTGGAAGGATAGTAGGGTTTTAGGAGATAGTCCCGTGACTTGGAAGATATTCAAAAAGAACTTTCGTAACAGATTCTTTCCTATTGAACAATGGGAAGCTAAGTTAGAGGATTTCATCAACCTTCACCAAGTAGGTGTGAGTATTAAGGAATACTTCTTCAAGTTCATTAAATTGTGCAAATATGCTTCTTCTTTTTTTCCAATGAAATTAGTCATTATGTAATGGGAGTGTCTGATGAGCTCGAAGAAGAATATTGTGCATCAATGCTCATGATAATATGGACATTTCTAAATTAATTGTTCATGGTCAACAAGTTAAGGAAAGTCGCCTAAGGAAGAGGAATAGGGAAGCTAAGATGGCAAAGTCTTTTGAAGGTAGTTCTTCTAAGAGTAGGCTTGACGTTCAAGACAAGCCTAAGTTTAAGAAGATTTTTTCAAACCATTTTACTTGTAATTTCTCAAAGAATAGAAATTATAGAGGTTCTATTCCTAACCCTCAAGAGGGGAGAAATTTTGATCCACCAAAAGAGAGATCAACTAGTGGTAAGTGTGGTAAGGAACATAAGGGTGAATATCTTGTTGGGACTAATAGTTGCTATGGTTGTGGAAAATTTGGTCATATGGTGAAGGATTGTCCTAATGTGAAAAGTCAAGGTAAGGGTAATTGCAAAGCTCAACCAAGCGGTCCTAATTCTGAAGCTACAAAAAGAAACTTTTTCTGTGCACTTAAGTCTAGGGTGAAAAATAAAGCCCTCCCGACGTCGTGATGGGTATGTTATAATTTTTCTGTATAAATGTTTATGCTTTGCTTGACCTAGGTGCTACTTTTTCTTTCGTTACATCTTTAGTAGCTAGGAAGTTTGATGTACTTCCTAATTTGATTGAACCCAATTTAGAGTGGAAAAGGGGAAATTATATGCCAAAGGGTCAAATTATATCTTTTTTGAAGGATTGTAAGACGATAACCAAGGGTAGTTTATACCAAGTGGTGAGGATAAAGGAGGTTTTTTCAAACATATTGAATCCTAGAAAATGGAAACTAGGGTTGTTCCCAATGAAATTGTCGAATGTTAATCTCCCTAGTTCTCCCTATTTTCAATTTTAATAGTATGTAAAATTCTCAAGATTTAAGTAAGAAAGAAACAAAGAAAGAAGAAGAAGAAGAAAGGTAAATTCAAAGTAAACTAAATAAGCAAAGCATGAGAATGTCAAATCATCAGTGTTTGATAAGAATGAAGTTTTAAAAGTTATTGGTTTATGCCAATATTGGAGTACGAATATATGCCCCAAGAACTATAATTATGCAAATAACCAAAGAATGGGCATAGCCAATAAATATTGTCTTATAAACACTCCATGCCCAATTTAACAAGAATGGAAAATTTAACTTGTTTACTAAATAGGTGCATGTTTTGGTAAAAGATAGTACCAACTAGAGTTTTAAGAAGATGTTTTCGTACTCTATTCTCGCAGTTATGTGAAACATGTATGCATATGTTTTCTTGAGATTTTGTTGTTTTGTTATTATCTTGAGAAGATTGATAGCATGGTAACCCTTTGATGCATTTTGAGCTTATGATAAGTTTTAGAAGGAAATTACTCACTATGTGTTATGAATATGTAGCTCTTATACGTTTGTGCATCATGAAATTAGTACTAAGTGTAATGATATTTTAAGTGCTTGTTGTGCTTCTAGTGTTGAGTCTATCCCTACCCTCCAAAAGATATTAGTGTCATTTGGGGATGAATGTTCCCAAGGGGGGGGGGATGATGTAACACTGTAGAAACTTCATGATTTATACTAGAGCTTAATCTATTTAATAATACTTAAAATGGTGTTCCCAGAAAATATATTTGTCAAGTGAAGATTCCATTAGGTTTTAAGAATATGTATTGGGAATACATAGTCATCCCAATGCCCAATATTTAGTAATATTGGGCATGTTAGAGAATATTGGCTTAAAGTGTTAGACAAATTTTATGTATTAAACCAGTAACTTAAAATAAAGTTTGATATTCAGCCAATTTCTATGTTTTAAGATATACTTTGATTTTAAAATGCTCCAATCCAAGCATGATTAGTAATTGTACTTGGAACGAAAAGCGTAGGATAAAATTTGTAATGAATCAGTAAACACATTAGGTATGAGGCATCAGAATGTCAAGCCTAGGTATCATAGCACATAACCATTTAAAATGATCATGTAGATTAAGCAGTGCCCAAGGACATAGTGAGGATCCTTGGACAAGGAGTGAAATTTCCAGAAGTTAACGATTAGGAAATTGCACATCAACACATGTGTCAGCACATGTGTAACCGGCCGAGAGACAAGCCAAATAGATTCGGTTAGGGCAGTTATCGGGCAGGCGTCTCGAATTGAATCAGGTGGGGCCGAGCTCCCTAACTAATTCTAGGTCAAAGCTAACTAACCTAACAAGATAATTAACCTAGGACTAACTTAAATAAACCAACTAGTGTGCATGAAATCCTATAACCTAACAAAGTGACACTAACCGAATAACTGACGAAAAGTAACATCCTAGTATCTAACCTATGATGGTCCAATGTGGTGGGTTATGGTCCTAACGATTTAGGATACTTTAGTAATTACCCTAGGTCACTTAATTAATTAAATTAGAAACTTAATTAAATATTTTAATTCCTAGTCAAAAGCCGAGACCCTAAGTCAACTGTTATCCTAGTTATAGTCAATTTAGGAGGGGTATTTTAGGTAATTTAAGTTGAGGGTATTTAGGCTAATTCTTGGGACGTCTATATATTGATATTTGGTCAGTTTTATATACTTTTACACGTCCAAAACTAGGTATAAACGAAATTTCATTTTCTCTCAAGAAACTATCTTTTTTCAAAACTCCATTGAAGAACAAGAAAAAGCTTAAGAAGACGAAGGTTTTGAAGTTTCCAATAAGATTTCGTGGATTTTCATCTATAAGGTATGGGCTTTTCACACTTGGGATTTCATTACCCAATAGGTACTTTCAAGATAAGCTTTCAAGAACTTCAATACTAGGATTTTTATTCTACAAAATGGATTTTCTTCCTAACCTTAGATTTATATTTTTTAATGAAAATTAAATATATTCTATATCTAATTTAACATGAATTGTTGAGTAATTGATTGAAAATGCTTGAATGTCGTGTGATACATGATCATTATCCATGTGATGATATCAAATGAATTTTTTGTAGTGTTTGATAACGTGAAAACGTTAGGGTTAAAATTTAATGTTTGCATGAACCCTTTTATAATTATTTACCCTCGGCTATGCTATGTATTGATATTGTAAATGATTGATTGAGTTTTTATTCATTATGACATTGACTATTTAACTACGTAGTATTATGAATATCGCATGGTGAATAAGGTTCTTGGAAACAAGAGGTAAGTCTTCTAAAATTGTGATTACTCTAAAATGTTTAGGTTAGCCTATAAGTTATGATTCTATGTTATGAAAAGTATGTATGATGTTGCTATGTGAATATGCTGGCTATGAATATGTAAATTGTGAGATCATGATAAGAACACGAAAATGCAAGTTTATGATATCCCTTGTTTGCTTTACAGAATGTGATTATATTATGTTAATCTCACAAAATAAAGGTTATGAGGAAAGGACAATTCTCACATAATATAAAAGAGCTCATGATCATGTTATACAAGGAGGTAATCTCATATGACGTATGATAAGTTTATTATGAATAACAAATTAAAGGTTATTTCAAGAAAAGGGACTTATGCTAAGCACTGATGAACTAGGTATGGGAAGTGTCCCTTCCCTAGTGGGAAGGTATCTTAACAACGATTCTCATGAGATTGAGGCTTCTATGTAATGTGGAACAATGGATCTCTAACACATCTTCTATTTCTTGAACTATGCTGCCTCCATAGGATACTAGCTAGTTGATCCACCTAGAAAGCTATATCATATAGGTTCTACTTTGGCCGGTAGACCACCTCTTTTTGGAGTGGGGAAGAAACTGGATTCCATATTTAGATCACATGGTCTATATCGGTTAATACCTATGGTCCCCTATATATAATGAAAAACAAGTAAACGAACGTTTACTAGGATGACTTGATGAGATGGCTTAGTATAGGTAGTGGTATGGGACGCTACCTAGACATTGCACAAGTTGACTCTATGGGAAGTCCTACGAGATTGTTCTTATGTAATATTATGATATGAAAGATATATGTTTATTATATATGATTTTGCTCTTACATGATTATTTATCCATATAAGGAATATGTTATTGAGTTATGTTGTTATATGAAGAAAAAATTTACTTATGGTCTCCTCTCTTATCTACTTAGTTATGTGCGGTTATGGGGCTTCACATTAACATTGCACTTGTAGGTTGGGTATGGGATCATTGGTAAATGTTTTGTATATTATGTTTATATGATTTATTGAATATGAATTGTCAATGTGACTTAATGAGAATATGCCTTTGATTATGATCATGCTTTAAGTTATGGAATCATTACTTGTATATGTGATATGGAATGATTATTGAAGATTTTGATATGACTTTGCATCTTTTCTAAAGAATGATAAATGATACTTTTTGAGGCATATCCTTATGTTTTATGTGCATATACCCATACTTAGTACATGTGGCATACTAACCCTATTACTTTACATTACTTCAACTGTAGGTTCCGGTCATTGAAGCTTATGGAGGTCGATTTTTGAAGAAGCTTGGAACTCTTTCTCCATGTCTTGGTAGGTCCTCATGTTTGGGGATTCTATCTCTCATATTCTATCCTACGTCAGAATACGTTATTTCCATTATGTTCTTTGGATTCATTTGTAATTAGACCTATATAGCATATTACTATTATTGGCTAAGTTCAGATTCGCACTCTTAGATGGTTTCTATGTAAGTTAGAATATCGCACATTTTAATTAAATATTAAGTATAAAGTGTATGTATAATTCGTTAGTATATAAACGTTTTCAATTTTTCACAAAATTTAATTGTATGATTGTGATGAACTTGAAAAAGAGACTTGTCTGCGACCTCTGAGAGGTTAATGACGCCGGTCACATCCAGGGTCTAGATTCGGGGTGTGACAAACTTTGCATCAGAGCATGAGGTTAAATATCCTTAGGATCAAAATCTCACTAAACCAAGTTACCTAGTGATTTGTTCATGGTTGTGAAGGGCGCCACAATTATGGATTAGAGGCAATCTGATGATTAGGAAACTTCTCTTTTGTTGATACTCCTATGTCGTGCCTCTAGAGTTTTTACATTATGTGTCTTTTAGCATCTAATCCCTTTCTTGTGTATATAGGAAATGAACAGAAGAAGGACAGGCGCGAGAATAGTTGGAGAAGAGATTGAGAATGCGGGAGCTAATCCCCAACGCAATCGAAATTCTCCTTAAATGCAAGGTGCTGCAAATGATCAAGTTTTTGTGAATCCTCCAGCAATGACGGATGGTGAGCTGAGGTTAGCCATGTTCCAAATGGCCCAAAACATCACCACCAAAGATCAAGCCATCAGGTATCAAGCTAACAGGGAGGTTGCACCTCGAGAGAATCAACATGTTAGTACTACGGCTAGCCGTTTCGTAGACTTTACAGGAATGGATCCTCTTAAGTACTTTAGATCAAAAGTTGATGGGGACCCCCAAGATTTCTTTGATGAGGTCTATCAGATTTTGTTTGCTATGGGGGTGAGTACTAGGAAAAAGATTGAGCATGATGACTATAAACTTAAGGACGTGGCTTAGCATGGTACAGCCTGTGGAAGGATAGTAGGGTTTTAGGAGATGGTCACGTGAATTGGGAGATCTTCAAAAAGGCCTTTCTTGACAAATTCTTTCCAATGCAACAATGGGAACCTAATGTAGAGGAGTTCATCAACCTTCGTCAAGGAGGTATGAGTGTTAAGGAGTACTCCTTAAAGTTTATTAAGATGTCCCAATATTATTCTTCTTTGGTTTCCAATGCTACTGATGAAATGAGTCATTATGGAACGCACTTGTCTGAACAGCTCCAAGAATAATGTCGGTCATCCATGCTTCATTGCAATATGGATCTTTCTAAGTTAATGGTTCCTGCTTAATAAGTTGAGGAAAGTCACCTAAGGAAGAGGAATAGGGAAGATAAGAAGGAAAAGTATTTTGAAGGTAGTTCTTCTAAAAGTAAACTTGATGTTCAAGACAAGCCTAAGTTTAAGAAGAGGTTTTCAAACCAAGTTCCTTCTAATTTCTCTATGAATCGCAAAGATAGATGTTCTAATCCTAAACCTCAACCAAGGAGAAATGTTGATCCACCAAAAGAGAGACCAACTTGTGGTAAGTGTGGTAACAAACATGTAGGTGAATGTCTTGTTTTGACTAATAGTTGCTATTCTTGTGGCAAAAGTTATCATATTGTGAAGGATTGTCCTAATGTGAGAATTAAAGGTATGTGTAATAGCCAAGCTCAACCAAGCGGTCCTAATTCATAAGCTTCAAAAAAGAACCACTTCTATGTATTTAAGGCTATGGGTGAACAAGAAAGCTCTCTCGACGTTGTGATGCGTATGTTATAAGTTTTCTCTGTTAATGTTTATTATTTGCTTGACCTAGGTGCTACACTTTCTTTTGTTACACTTTTGGGAGCTAGGAAGTTTGATGTACTTCCCGATGTTTTGATTAAACCCATTTTAGAGTGGAAATGATCAAATTTTTTCTTGTTTGAAGGATCCTAAAATGATAGCAAACGGTTTTTTATGCCATGTGGTGAGTATAAAGGAGGTTTTTTCAAACGTATTGAGGCCAACAAAATCGAAACTAGGGTTGTTCCCAATGAAATTATCGAATGTTAATCTCTCTAGTTCTCCCTATTTCCTATTTTAGTAGTACGTATAATGCTTAAGATTTTCAGTAAGAAAGTAAGAAAGAAAGAAGAAGAAGAAGTGTATGTTCAAAGTGAACTAAGTAAGAAAAGAATGAAAATGTCAAATCATCAATGTTTGACAAGAATGAAGTTTTAAAAGTTATTGGTTTATGCAAATATTGGAGTACGAATATATGCCCCAATAACTATATATTATGCAAATAATCTAAGAATGGGCATAGCCAATAGAGATTGGCTTATAAAGACTTCATGCCCAATTTAACAAGAATGGAAAATATAGCTTTCTTACTAAATAGGTGCATGTTTTGGTTAAAGATAGTACCAACTAGAGTTGTAAGAAGATGTTTTCATACTCTATTCTCGCACATATATGAAACTTGTATGCATATGTTTTCTTGAGATTTTGTTTTTTTGTTCTTATCTTAAAATGATTGATAGGATGGTAACTCTTTGATGTATTTTAAGCTTATGATAAGGTGGAGAAGGAAATTCCTCACTATGTTGTGAAAATGTATCTCTTATATGTTTGTGCATCATTAATTGAGTGCTAAGTGTAATGATATGTTTAGTGCTGCTTGTTCTTATAGTATTGAGTCTTTTCCTACAATCCAAAAGATTTTAGTGTCATTCGAGAACGAATGTTCCTAAGAGGGGGGATAATGTACCACTCTAGAAATTTCATGACTTAGACTAGAGCTTAATCTATTAAATAATGCTTAAAATGATATTCCCAAAAAATATATTTGTCCATTGAAGAGTCTATTAGGATTTTAGAATATGTATTGGGATACCTAGGCATCCCGATGCCCACTATTTAGTAATATTGGGCATGTTAGAGAATATTGTCTTAAGAGTGTTAGACAAATTTTATGTATTAACAAGTAACTTAAAATTAACTTTGATGTTTAGACAATTGCTATGTATAAAGATATACTTTGATGTTCAAATGCTCCAATCCAAGCTTGTTTAGGAATTTTACCTTGAATGAAGACCCTAGGATAAATTTGTAATCAATCAGTAAACATATTAGGTTTGAGTCATCTAAGTCTCAAGCATAGATACCATAGCTCATAACCATTTTAAATGATCATGTAAATTAAGCAGTGCCCAAGGACATAGATATCATCCTGTGACAACGAGTGAACTTTTGAGAAGTGCACAGTTAGAAAAGTGCACAGCAGCACATGTGTAACCGGATGAGAGACAAGCCCAATCGATTCGTTTAGAGCTGTTAGAGGGCAGGCGTGTAGGATAGAATTTTGTGGGTCCGAGCTCCCTAACTTGTTCTAGGTCCTAACTAACTAGACTGACTAGCTAATTAACCTAGAACTAACTAAAATAAACAAACTAGTGTGCCTGAAATCCTAAGACCTAATCGGGTGACACTAACCGAATAACTAACTAAAGAAACATCCTAGTTCTAACCTAGGATGGTCCAAAGAGTTTGGTTATGGTCCTAAAAACATAGGGGTACTTTAGTTATTACCCTAGTCCACTTAATTAATTAAACTAGCAACTTAATAAATTAATTTAATTCCTAGTCAAAAGCCGAGATCCTAAGTCAAATATTCTCCTAGTTGTAGTCAATTTAGTAGGGGAATTTTGGGTAATTAAGTTGAAATTCTTGAGGTAATTCTTGGGACGTTATATATTGATATTAGGAAATTTTTGGACACTTTTAAACGACCCAAACCTGGTCAAAACAAAATTTAATTCTCCTTCAAGAAACACTCTCTTTTTCAAATCTCCATTGAAGAACAAGAAAAAGCTTAAGGAAGAAAACAAAGGTTTCAAAGTTTCCAATAAGATTTAATGGATTCTTTATATATAAGGTATGGGTTTTTAACTCTTGGGATTCCTTTCCCCAAGAGGACCTCTCAACATAAGTTTTCAAGAACTTCAATACTAGGGTTTTTATTCTACAAAACCGATTTTCTTCCTAACCCTAGATTTATGATTTTTAATAAAAAGTAAACATTTTCATTATTTAATTTAACATGAGTTTTTGAGTAATTGATTGATAATGTTTGATCGTAGTGTGATACATAATCTTTCTCGATGTGATGATTTCGAATGGGTTGTTTGTATTGTTAAATAACGTGAAAATGTTAGGGTTAGAATTTTAGGTTTGAATGAACCCTTTTATGAATCGTTTACCCTCTCCTATGCTATATATTGATCTTGTAAATGATTGTATGAGTTGTTCTTGATTATGTCATTGAGTATTTTACTAAGTATTATTATGAATATCTTATGATGAATAAGGTTCTTGGAGAAAAGATGTAAGTCTTCTAAAATTGTGATTACTCTAAGATGTTTATGTTAGCCTATAAGTTTTGATGATATGTTATGAAAAGTATGTATGATGTTGCTATGTTAATATGCTGGCAACGAATTTGTAAATTTTGAGATCATTGTAAGAACACGAATATGCAAGTTTATGATATCCGTTGTTTGCCTTACACATGGTGATTATGTTATGTTAATCTCACACAACAAAGGTGACGATTAATGGACAATTCTCATCTAATCTAAAAGATCTTATGCTCATTTTATACAAGGAGTTAATCTCCTATGACCTATGATAAGTTTATTATGAAAAAAATTAAAGGTTATTTCAAGAAAAAGGACATAAGCTAAGCACTGATGAACTAGATATGGGAAGTGTCCCTTCCCTAGCGGAAAGGTAGGTTCACAATGATTCTCATGAGATTGAGTCTGCAATCTAATGTGGAACTATTTGTCTCTAATACATCCTCTATTTCTTGAACTATGCTTCCACCATAGGATACTAGCTAGTGGATCCACCTAGTAAACTTTGTCATGTAGGTTCTACATTGGCCGATAGACCACCTATTTTTCTTTGTGGGGAATACACCAGATTCCATGTTTAGCTCACATGGTATATGTATTTTAATGACTATGTTCCCTTGTGTAAAACGAAATACAAGTAAACGAACTTTGAATGTGGTGATTTGAGGAGTTGGCTTAGTATAAGTAGTGGTATGGGACACTACCTAGATGTTGCATAAGTTGACTTTAAGTGCAGTCCTAGCAGATTTTTTCTTATGTAATACGATGATATAAAATATATATGTTTATGATATTTGATGTTACTCTTACATAAATGTTGATCCTTATAATGAATATGTTATTGAGTTATGTTGTTATATGAAGCAGAACTTTACTTATGGTCTCCTATCTTTTGTACTTGGTTATGTGGGGTTCTAGGGTTTCACATTACCATTGCACTTGTAGGTTGATAATGGAACCATTAGTAAGTGTTTTGTATGTTATGTTTATATGATTTATTGAATATGAATTGTCAACATAACTCTATGAGAATATTCCTTTGATTATGATCATGCTTTAAGTGATAGAATCGTCACTTGTATATGTTATATGGTATGTGTATTGAAAACTTTCATATAATTTATGATGTTTTCTAGAGAATGATAAATGATACTTTTTCATGCATGTCGTTATGTGTTATGTTTATATACCCATACTTTGTAAATTTGGCATACTAACCCCATTACTTTACATTACTACAACTGTAAGTTCCGGCCATTGAAGCTTAAGGAGGTTGAATTGAGGAAGCTTGGAACCCTTTCTCCAAGTCTTGGTAGGTCCTCATGTTCGAGGATGCTATCTTTCATATTCTATCTTACTTAGATTTTAAATAGTATTAAGAATACCCTATTTCCATTATGTTCTTTGGATTCTTTTATAATAAGACCTATATAGGATATTAACTATTATTGGCTAAGTTCAGATTTGCACTCTTAGATGGTTTCTATAAATGTGAGACAGTTTAAGAATATCATATATTTTTATAAATCATAAATATGATGTCTAAGTATAATTCATTAGTATATTAAATGTTTTTAATTTTCCCTAAAATTTAACTATGTGATTGTGATGAACGCTAAGAAGATGCTCGTATATAACCTCTGAGATGATTTACGTCGGTTCATTCGGGGTCTAGATTCTGGGTGTGACAAAATTTGTATCAGAGCATGAGGTTCGATACCCTTAATATCAAAGTCTCACTAAACCAAGTTACCCAGTGTCTTGTTCATGGTTAAGAAGGGCACCACAATTATGGATGAGAGGCATTGGAATGATTAGGAAACTTCTATTTTCTTGATACACCTATGTCGTGCCTTTAGAGTTTTGACACTATGTGTCTTTTAGCATCTAATATCTTTATTGTGTATATCATTAATGAAACCAAGAAGGACAGCCGCGAGAAGAGTGGGAGAAGATATTGCGAATGCGGGAGCTAATCCCCAAGGCAATCATAATGCTCTTTAAGTGCAAGCTACTGCAAATGATAAAGTTCCGGTGAATCCTCTGGCAATGACAGATGGTGAGTAGAGGTAAGCCCTGTCACAAATAACCCAAGACATCACCACTCATGCTCAAGCCATCACCGCTTAAGCTATAAGGGAGGTTGCACCTCGGAAGATACATGTTAGTACTACGGCTAGACGTTTGAGAGACTTTACGAAAATGGATCCTCCAAAGTACTTTGGATCAAATGTTGATGAGGAGCCCCAAGATTTTCTTGATTAGTCTATAAGATTTTGTTCGCTATGGGGGTGAGTACTAAGGAAAAGGTTGAGCTTGCTGCCTATAAACTTAAGGACGTGGCTCAGACATGGTACAATCTGTGGAAGGATAGTAGGTAATTAGGAGATGATCCGATGACTTGGGAGATATTCAAAAAATCCTTTCTTGACAGAATATTTCCAATGGGATACAAGGATGCTAAGGTAGATGAGTTCATCAACCTTCGTCAAAGAGGTATTACTGATAATGAGTACTTCTTAAAGTTCATTAAATTGTCCAAATATGCTTCTTCTTTGGTTTCCAATGTTAGGGATAAAATGAGTCATTATGTAACGGGCGTGTCGAAGAGCTCGAGAAGAATGTCCTGCATCCATGATTCATGATAATATGGATATTTCTAAGTTAATGGTTCATGCTCAACAAGTTGAGGGAAGAAGCTTAACAAAGAGGAATAGGGAAGCTAAGAAGGCAGAGTCTTTTTAAGGTAGTTCTTTTAAGAGTAGGTTTGATATTCAAGAAAAGCCTAAGTTTAAGAAGAGTATTTCAAACATAGTTCCTTCTAATTTCTCCAATAATCGCTAGATAGAGCTTCTAGTCCTTAACCTCAAGAGGGAAGAAATGTTGATCCACCAAAAGAGAGACCAACTTGTAGTAAGTGTTGTAAGAAACATGTGGGTGAATGTCTTTTTGCAACTAATAGTTGCTATCGTTGTGGAAAAAGTGTCCATATGGTGAAGTATTGTCCTAATGTGAGAAGTCAAGGTAAGGGTAATAGCCAAGTTCAACCAAGCGGTCCAAATTCTGAAGCTCCAAAATGAAACTGTCTCTATGCACTTAAGGCTAGGGGTGAACAAGAAAGCTCTCTAGACATTGTGACGGGTATGTTATAATTTTTCTCTGTTGATGTTTATGCTTTGATTATGATTATGCTTCAAGTGATGGAATCTTTAATTTTATATGTAATATTGTATATGCATTGAAAACTTTCATATGACTTAGCATGTTTTCTAAAGAATAATAAACGATACTTTTTCATGCATATCCTTATGTGTTATGCGCATATACCCATACTTAGTACATGTTGCATACTAACCCCATTACTTTACATTACTACAACTGTAGGTTCCATCCATTGAAGCATAAGGAGGTCGATTTGAAGAAGCTTGGAACTCTTTCTCTAAGTCATGGTAATTCCTCATGTTCGGGGATGCTATTTTTTATATTCTAGCTTACGTAGAGTTTTAATAGTTTTAAGAATATGCTATTTCCATTATGTTGTTTGGATTCTTTTGTAATAAGAACTATATGGCATATTAACTATTATTGGCTAAGTTCAGATTTGCACTCTTAGATGATGTTTTTTTATAAATATTAAGTATGAAGTCGAAGTATACTTCATTAGTATATTTAATCTTTTTAGTTTTGCGCAAAATTTAACTGTATGTTTGTGATGAATGCTAAAAAGAGGCTTGTCTACAACCTATGAGAGGTAAACAACATCGGTCGCATCCGAGGTTTAGATTTCGGTGTGACACTTGGTTGGTTCTTAAAGAGTAGTACCTGAACGGCATGGACGTAACTGGACATTTTGATTTCTTAACTTCTTAAATGACTTATATATATTAATTATGACCTTAAAACAGTTTTTAACCTTTTGATACTTATGTTAGGCTCTAGGTAAGTTTTTAGATTTTCTAAGTTTTACATTATCCCCCCTTAGGAACATTCGTCCCCCAAGGACACTAAAATATTTTGAAGGAAGGAATAGACACAAAACTAGCATCCCAACCAACAACAACACATTATAACAAGAGTTACAACATCAATCATGGTACTTTTAGATATAGAAATTCAAAACTTCAATTATCACACATAAGGCTCAGAATCACATTATGAGGAATTTCCTTCTCATATTAACATGAACTTAACATACCATATATGAGTCAATTATTCCTAAACTCAACTTAACAACATGATTAACATAATTTCCTAAAACTCACCATATCAAAATGCACAACATAACTCAAAGCAAGACTTCATCAAAAATAAAAGCAACTTCAATTTTAAGCATTATTTTCATTATTAAGAGGAATAACTAAGCTTAGTTATCAAATAGATGAGGGTAACAGGACTTTATGTCAGCCTCGGCCTCCCATGTTTTGCCCTCTATTAGGTGGTTCTTCCATAGCACCTTTATAGAAGCTACCTATTTGTTCCTCAACTTATTTACTTGTCTATCAAGGATTTGAACCAGAACCTCCTCATAAGAAAGCTTCTCTTTCACACCAAGACTCTCAATATGAAGATGGACTCAGGATAACCGATACACTTCTTAAGCATTGAAACATCGAAACCGGGTGAATCGAAGATAGTTCACAAGGGATTTTTAACTCATAGGCAGCCTTACCAACCCTTTCCGAAATTTCATAGGGACTCACATAATGAGGACTCAACTTTCTTTTTTTGCCAAATCTAAACACCACTTTCATAGGTGAAATTTTTAAGTACGCCTTATCACCCTCTTCAAACTCTAAATCTCTTCTCCTATGATCGGCATAAGTCTTTTGTCGACTATAGGCTGTTTTCAAGCGATTCCTTATGATATGAACCTTCTCCAAAATCTTATCAATAAAATCGGGACCCAAAAGTGATGACTCACCCTCTTCAAAACATCCAATTGGAGATCTAAATCTCCTACCATACAAGGCTTCATAAGAAGTCATAGATATAGATGAATGGTAGCTATTGTTGTAAACAAACTCAACCAAAGGCAACTGATTATCCCAATTTCCCTTGAAATCAATGATACAACCTCTAAGCATATCCTCAAGGGTTTGAACAGTACTCTCCACTTGACCATACGTTTGGGAATGAAAAATGGTGCTTGACTTCACCTTTGTACCCAAACCTTTTTAGAATGACCTCCAAAACCTAGATGTCAATTATGCACCCCTACCCAATATGATGGATAACAAAATACCATGGCGAGAGACAATCTCATCTATGAAAATCCTTCCATAATCTTTCACCAAATAGGTAGACTTGATGGGAATAAAATGAGCGGATTTGGTCAACCTATCCACAACTACCCATATGGAGTCATATTGCTTTTGTGTTCGAGCCAAACCTACCACAAAATCTGTATTAATGTTGACAATATGGACACTTAGCAACAAATTCTGCTATGTCCTTTTTCAAACCTTCCCACCAAAGCACCTTTCTAAGGTCATGGTACATCTTTATCGAAGCTTGATGAATAAAGTAATGGGACCATGTTCTTCATAAAGAATCTGGTTCCTCAAATCATCTACATTGAGAACACACAAGCTTCCTTGATACCTCAAGACACCATCACCCCAGGGAGAATGACTCATTAAGCTTAACAAGAACCATTCCTTCAACTCCATTAATGGTTGATCAAGGTGTTGTTTGAACTTTACCTCAACCACCAAAGATGACTCGGAGTTATTATGGACCATAAAACCACCATTCGGAGAATCTTCCAATCGAAAACCAAATCTATCCAACCTATGAACATCTTTCACTACGTCTTTCTTAGCTTCCTCTACATGAGAAACACTACCCATGATCATATGACTTAGAGCATTTGCAACAACATTGGCCTTGTCGGGGAGATAGAGACAACTCATGTCATAATCTTTGTACAATTCTAGCCACCTTCTTTATCAGAGATTCAACTCCTTTTGAGTAAACACATATTGTAGACTCATGTGGTCGATATACACATCCACATGGACACCATAAAAGTACTGCCTCCATATTTTCAAGGAAAATACCATGACCGCTAACTAAAGATCATGAGTTGGATAGTCTCTATCATTCACCTTAAGTTGTATAGAGGCAAAGGATACTACCTTTCCATGTTGCATAAGCACACACCCTAAAACTAATCAGGATGCATCACAATACACAACGAAACCCTTGGTACCCTCAGGTAAAGTCAACATCGGAGCGGAAGTAAGCCTATCTTTCAATATTTGAAAGCTTCTTTCACATGCCTCTGACTAATAAAATATCTTACTCTTTTGGGTCAAAGTAGTCAGGGCAGATTCAATGGCCGCAAAACCATCCACAAACCGCCTACAATAACCTACTAGACCTGAGGCACTCCTAATGTCAGTTGGAGCCATAGGTCTAGGCGAATTCTTGACCGCCTCTATTTTCCTTCGATCAACCTCAAGTCCCTCACCAGAGATCATATGACCATGAAACGCCACTGACCTCAACCAAAACATAAATTTTCTATACTTGGGAAATAATCGGTTCTCTTTTAGCACTTGTAACACCACCTTCAAAAGGTCATGTGTTCATTCTCATTCTTTGAATATACCAAGACGTCTTCAATGAAGACAATGACAACTAAATCTAGGTAACATCAAAACACCCTATTCATGAGAGCCATAAATGCCGCCGATGCATTAGTGAGACTAAAGAACATTAATAAGAATTCATAGTGACCATATCTAGTCCGAAATGCAATCTTTGGTATATCCTCACCTCTCACCCTAAGTTGGTGATACCCAAATCTCAATTCAATCATAGAAAAGTATCTTTCCCCTTGGAATTGATAAAAAAAAGTCATCAATTCCTGGGTTAGAATACTTGTTCTTAATAGTGACTTTATTGTGTTTGCAATAATCGATACAAATTCTAAGGGACCCATCATTTTTCTTCACAAACAAAACCGAAGATCCTCATGGAGATATACTAGGTTTAATGAAACCTTTGTCTAGTAAATCTTTGAGTTGAGTCTTGAACTCTATCAATTAGGCTGGAGTCATTTGATAAGGAGGAATTAAAATGGGGTTGGTATCCGGTAGCAAGTCAGTACCAAAATAAATTTCCCGTTTGGAGGAAAACTGGGAAGATCATTGTGAAAGACCTTCGGAAATTCCCTCAATACGGGGATCGACTCAATGAGAGGAATTTTGGAATCTGAATTTTTGACTCTTACAATATGGTATAAACATCCTTTAGAGATCATTTTGCATTCTTTCAAACAAGAGGTGATTTAACCTCTAGGAATAGAATTTCCCCCCTTCCACTATAAAACAGGGTCATTTTGAAAAGTTAAATTTCACCACCCTTGTTCTACAACCTATGGAGGCAAAACAAGCATACAACCAATCCATCCGCAAAATGACATCAAAATCGAACATATCAAGTTATATCAATTCAACATGAGTAACCTTATTGGGAAACATTATATGAAAATTTCTATATGCAATCTTTGCAACCACAAACTTACCTACCGGGGTAGTTACCATGAAAGGTTCATATAGAATGTCGGGCAAAATATCAAAATTTCTAGATATCAAGGGAGTAACAAAAGATAATGTATCACCCAAATCAGGTAAAGCATCTATATCAATAGAGAATACTTGTAACATACGGGTTAACACGTCAAGAAAACTCTCTTGTTCAGCCCTTGAGCGAAGTTCATAAAAGTGATTCTTTTTTGGAGCATCAACAGTTGAACCACTTGCTTGAAATTTCCCGTTACCTTTGTGTTGCCCCTTCAAATTTGGTTAATCCCTAACCTTGTGGCCACTCTTTCCACACCCAAATCAATTATTCGTCCCAATGAGGCAATCACCATAATTCTTCTTGCCACATTTTCCACAAGTGGGCTTCTTAATTGGTGAGCTAGTACCTCTTCCCTTTTGAGACTTAGGGTTAGACACCCTATCATCCCGAGCCTTGGAAAATTTTGGAGGAACTTGATTAGAGGACCTCTTCTATAACCTAGGCTTGTCTTGAATGTCAATCCTACCCTTTGATGAACCACCATGAAAAGATCTTGTCCTCTTGGCATCTCTACTCTTCCTCTTAGCCCTTGTCTCTTGAACTTCTCCCTAGGAAAGAATCTGTCAAGAAAATCCTTCTTGAAAATCTCCCACGTCACCGGTCCACCACTTAAAGCCCTATTGTCTTTCCATTGGGAGTACCAAGTTTGGGCCACATCTTTGAGTTGATTAGTGGCTAACCCGACCTTCTCACTAGTAGTAAACCCCATAGCATAGAGGATCTTGTAGGTTTCATAAATGAACTCTTGGGGTACTTCTTCAACCTTGGACCCATAGAAATTTGGGGGATTCATCCTAGCAAAATCCCTCAAATGGGGTACAACCTCCCGATTAGCTTGGGTCATCATGTCTAGAGCTTGAGTAGTGACGGCTTGTGCTTGAGTAGTAATGGATTTGGACATTTGGATAAAGGCATCCCTTATGTCACCATCCATCAAAGGATGAGGATTGACCAGAGCTTGGTCATAATTAACATATTCTTTAAGAGGACAGACTTGATTGACTTGGGGAGGAGCTCCCTTATTGGCAATCTCTTCATCAAGTCTTCGAGAGTCTGTTGTTCGAGTATCATTACCTATAATCACAAAAAAGGATTATATACTAAGAGTACATACACTCAAGACTCTAGAGGCACGATATTTGATTTCCAAGAAATAGAGAGTTTCCAAAGCATCTTATAGTTCGCTTTTCATAAGTGTGACTCACTTCACAATTATTAATAATAATCTACATAGACGTGGTAAAGTGAGACATCAACTTTAAATATATTCAACCTCATTTCATGATACCAAGTTTGCCACAATCGGGAAGCACCCCCTAAACGTAGCCGGCGTTGTTGTCTTCTTTGAGGACTAAGACTAGCCTCTTATCTTACAACATCATTACATTCATAGGTCAAAAATACGGATATTTTTTAAAAAATTCTGTATTTATATTGAGGTTTACATAGACCTCTCGCATACACATAATATAGTCATATCGAATATAGATGGAACCTAACTATTGGAAGATTACATAGTCTTCTACTTTTATCGCACACAGATATATAAGATATAGCATAGTCTTGAAACCGGATGTCATCTCATAACCATCTAAAATAAGAGTATATCAATTGGGCATATCTCATACATCAACATAATAAAGACACATATGGGCTATACAATGTTTAGTACTCAAATGAAAAGCAATGAACTAAAAGTATTATACTAAAAAACATCATAAGCTTGAATGTGGCATTGCCCTAGGAAAGTGGGGACCTACCCAACTTAGATAAGTCAGAATTCCAAGTTTTCCTTCAAAGTCGTCTCAAAGCCTTCAACGACCAAAACCTAAAATGTTGGGGGGGGGGGGGGGAATGTAGAAAATGAGGTAAGTACATCAGTTGTCCTAAGTATGAGACCATATGCACACATATCATGAAATCATGCTATAAAGGGACATTTTAATGAAGTATGCAATTTACTTTGAAAAAACTTATGCACATTAAAGAACATCATACAAATCATTATGACATATTCATTAAATCAAAAGCATGTACATCATTTGACCAACAATACTAAGTCTAGTCAAGCCAACATGCATATCACATAATTCAAGACATACTCCAGACAAATCTAGCATCATGTTATAATAGCAACAAGCATGGTTAAGAGTTTATTACAACAAGACCAAAGCAAGACAACTGCCTATGAACCCTCATTTAGTCAACTAGTGCAATGACTAAGCAAAGCCCCATAACCTTATTCAATAAAGTAAAGCCAACAAGAACCATGACCAACATCCAACTTCTCATAGCATATCATTAAGAGTACATAAACTCTAAATAAGGTCTTAGACTTTCAGAGTATTACATAAGCAATTTTTGCGAAATTACAATTATAGGCTAGTGAAGTTGCAACTATCAGTAACATGGATAAATATCCGTGAGTAAGCTAGACTACAACAAAGGTAAAATTCTCTTGAACAATTCACCTCGAATCAAGTTGATTTCTCTTGAACATCAAAAATATACAAATCAAGAGCAACCCATACCTCAGTCCATTCACTCTCTCGAGCTAAATGTGTGGAAAAGGGATTTAGGATTCACTCTCTCAAACTGAACCCAGGTCAACCCAATACCCACAAACCATAAGTCAAACACCTTAGTACTAAACCTCTCTCTTGAGCAAGCCAAGAACCCAAAGGTAGAATTGCGCTACAATTGTTAATTTAAACCACAATAAATGATTGAACTCACTTTTAAATAATATTTAATCTAACAATTAGCAATCCATATAAACTAAATCAACCCATAATCACGCCCACTAGAATTGGGGTTTTATGTAGACATTAAACAAAGGGGAAAACATTTACTAAATTGATTATCAATCAACTAGGTAAGTGTAGATTTTTCCTTAAATGCTCCAACTCAAAGAATCTCAAAAACCCACTTCCAATTTATCAAAAGGAACAAACTTCGATTATTCAAAGATTAGGAAAAACTAGAAAAAATTATCTCTACAACTATATTTTTTAGCCGCAAATAATTTGATGCATAGAGTTAATCAGTGAAGTAAGTCAGGGTCGCCCGCGAGCCGCCCTTTGGTCGCTTCCATCGCCCCTTTGCCTTGGCATCAAACATCCTCAAGGTTTGTAACTTTTGGCGATCTAGCACTGCATTGCGGAACTACTCGGTGATCCGTCGACTTCTCATTTCCATCACTGACTTGATGTATTCCCTCAAGGCTTGGAACACTGGAGCTTTAGGCGGTCAAATATCCATGCAGCTATTCGCCAAGTGAACTTGAAGATCACTAGATTGTATTTCTTCTTTCTTTAAGCATGTTTCGGTTCTTTTGCTTGTTAATGTCCTTACTTTGTCCCTCAATCCATAAATCTTTAAAAAAAAAGAGTTTGCATGCGTTATTGACACAAAATAGGAATTTTAGGATAGTAATTCTTGTTACACTTATATTTTTCCTCAAATATAAAATGTAATTGAGAAAAAGAGTTTTTTCAATTATAGGGACTTTTTGAAAAGACATTGTTTTATTTTACAAAGTCGCCACTTGAAATTGAGTTTTGGTGTTCTAAATCACCTTATCTAAATCCCTAATCAAAAGGATCTTTGACTCGTTATTTAATTGGTCAACGAATTAGATTTTTGGGTAAGAAATTTTGTTGACGAAAGAGTAGGTATTAGACATCTCTCGAGTCCCGTGGTTCTAGCACGATCGCTTCATTGACCTTTGTATGACTTGACTTAATATATGGATATTATATTATATACTGTAATACTAAAAATATTATTTACCCTCATCCTTTGATTTATTTTAAATATATTTAAAGCCATCTTATCGTTCATTAATTAAAAATATATATAAGCGCATAAGCTTACTCAAAAAAAATATAGTTGAGTTACGAAATTTACTTTTTGCATTATTTGTATTTTTAATGTTGAATGGATGATATAGAAGTATTTATTTGTTAGGAATTATGATTTATGTAGGGTCAGACTATTAAAGTTTGGGTGATTTTAGGATTGTTTTATTTTCATTTTTGTTAGATTTAAAATAGGAGATAATATTTTATGATATTTATGATTAGTTTTAGTAAAAAATTCTAATGAGATTAGGACTATGTTTTTTGGGAAGAATTTCTTTATTATTAAATTTCTTTTTCTTTGTAGTTTTTTCTTTGCACATTTTACCCTTTTTTTCGCTGTTATGACGTTATCAACTTTATATTTTTACTTTTTTTTCTTTGTACTTTTCCATATTGTTTTGTGTTTTTTTTTTAATATAATAATCCTATTCCTCTTTCTTTTCATTTAAATAATTTTTGGTTAAATTTTCTATTTTTCCCTCTCCTTTTACGTTTTCTTTATTTTTATTATCATTACTTTTTATCGCCTTCATTTTTTTTTTATGTTTCTTCTTTCATAGTAATTTTTTTTTTTTGTTATTTTTGTTTATTTTTAGTGATGATCTATTCTTCTTTTTTTCTATCCTCTTTATTTTTCTTCTATTGTTGCACGATCCTTTTCCCTTTTATTATTATATTTTCTCTGCTCTTGCTATTCTTTATTCATTCGATATGTCATTTTAATTTTGTTATTTTACTTAAATTTAATCGAGAGACAATTAGTATATCATGATATAAGAATATCCCTTCACGAAGTAATGATAGTATGAAAATATTAATAAGAGAACAATCTCACATTGGTGCATTAATGACTCACTCAAATGAACTAATATTCACCTATCACTTTTAACATTTCAGGAAAGCTAAAAGTTATTGTAAAAATCAACTGTCTCCATAATTAGGGCAATATTATTTACTTATTAAAACCTAAAAACTAAAAACAATGATTAATGCAAAACCTCTAACCAAATTAGATGTAAATAAACGTAAGTCATAAACAAAACTATCAATTTGTGCAGTCAAATAAATGTACATAAACATGTTGGAATAAACTAATAATAAGAAACAACCACCTTTGAATCAACTTATTGTCACGACCCAAAATGAGTCGTGAGTGGCACCCACACTTACCTCCTTAGGTGGGCGAACCAACACATCTAAACCCCAACATATACCAATAGTTCAACTATAAATAATATCAATAATGCGGAAGCTCCAAAAGATACTAAGCAACCAATTTAAATAAGTTTCTAAAGTTTAATACTTATCATCCCAAAATCTGATAGTCATCACATCAAGGACATCTAATCTCCAATACTATGTCTAAGGATATCAAATACACTAAAATAAAGAATAAAATGGTATATGTCCGAAAGTATAGGACATAATGTCATGACCGAGAGAATCCAACACGAGCTTGAATGGATAGCTCACCCTGTAACTTGATATGCAGGAGGCTGGCTAGAGCTGAGGGAAATCAGAAGTCATAGGTACACTCGATGCATTTCATAAAAGGAAATCAAGTAGGGCTCAGTACGAGGTAACATGTACTGAGTAAATATCATCGGTCAACCCAAAATAGTAACTAATATACAATGAATAACAGTATGAACTCAACTATAGCACTTAACATGTGATTAGCAACAAACAACATGAACAAGTGTCAATAACAATAATGTAAGCACGTATTAAGTCAACGGTATCAAGATCACACATGAGGACTCGTGCCTCCAAACCAAACCATTTTGGGAGTTGAGTTCTCTGAGATTGAGTATCTTCCATTAATTCAACATATTTTTCTTTTAATATTATCGTGTCGGAACGTGACACTCCGATCCAAGAATACCGTGTCGGAACGTGACACTCCGATCCAAGAATACCGTGTCGGAACGTGACACTCTGATCCAAGAATATTGTGTCGGAACGTGACACTCCGATCCTATGATATCATTAATTTATCATTTAGTATCACCACTGTTCCATACGTTAATAATATTTCATCGAGCTTTCTTTATTCAAGGCATCACTTTGATAGAGATGGTTTCAGATTATACATTCCACGGTCTCGGAATTTCAGACCAATCACAAAACACACGACCAAGCCACACAAACAAGTACATAGAAAACTTCACAATATCATTCAATGCATATCAATCACTATTAAGAGTTTACTATCAAATAGCATAAACCATAACCTACCTCCATTGAAGAACCGAAGTTAACAAGCTACTTCTCCACTACTTTTACTTTCCTCAATGCCTCTGAACTCTTCCAATCTATCAAGTATATATATGCATAATTTGTAAGTTGACGAGTCTATAGACACTTGTATTATTCTATGTCTAAGCCTAAACCCAAAATCTCACCTAATTCTATAATTAATTTCCTAAACTTCAAACTTATATATATGTCTTAAATCTCCGATTAGCATGACTTTAACGAAAATTAAATAATTCGATGCACCTAAAATTTAATTATCTATTCCAAAATATTTAGACTTAGTCATAATATAATAACTAATGAAAATAACTCAAGATTGATGTAAATTAATTATTGATCATCAACGCTAACTATAAGAATTATCCTTAATTTTATTATAGTTGTTAACTCACTATATTATTCCTCTCTCCCCTAGTCAAAACATCATAATTATCTAATAATTTTCCATAAATTAGTTTGCCATGATTGATCCATGAATCGACATATCAACCAGTGACTATCACATTTGTTGCCACATGAATTTGAGAAACAATTCATTTTAATTTATATTACTTACTAATAACCAAAGTCCATCCATGCAAATCTTTAATTACAATCCATTAATAGTTATATATTTCTTATAGTCCCTCCGTTGGTTTCACTAATGGACTAAACAAACAAAGTTCAACCAATTTTAATAATATTAACGATGAACCAATTTTCCGACTTAATTGCATCAACAACCACCCACAAATTTTTGTTATAAACTAACGACTTTCAATTCCATAATTATTATACCATTGTTATTTAGTCATGATCACTAAAGTTTCTTCCTTATTTCACATAATCAATCCAACGTTTTATCGGATGTAACTTCTTACCCAACCTATATTATATATTATATTAATAGTTTATTATATTATATATTATATTAATAGTTTATATTTTGATTCTTTGATTGACAATATATATATAAACAAGGACAAAGATTGAAAATTTGGATGACCACTTTACCTGCATGGTCATACAATCGGTCCTTTTTTTTTTACTCCTCTCTTCACCGCCTTTCTTTTCTTCTACATATGATTTACTAACCCTAATTATTATATGACTTATTATAAAAGAGGTAAAAGTGACCCACTATTAATTTTAATGTTATTTCTTCTAACCACTAATTAAATAAATTATTAAAACTGCCCAAGTAATTTCATAAATATAATTTTGAATAGTCCAAAACACCCATTTAGAATCTATCGAAAGTATTTTTATCAATTAAAAAGTTCTAGTACTCAAAATGACCAAATGGGTCGTTATACTTAATTAAATTAAAGTCATGTGTTAAAATATTTCAATGAACAAACTTAAGCCATACCAATTAACGCGATAAAAAATTATGATAGGCATCCTAAAATAGGGAATATAACAATGCATGTAATTTTAAGGACTTTAAAATATCATAATAAAATTTCGAACAATCATTTTATTGAACTACATAAGAGATTAGAATTACCATTTCGTAAAACTTAATTCCCACAAAAGAAGCCGCTACAGTCTACTTATTTCCCAAGTTAATTATAGTTAATTAACTTTAAATATCCGCAAATATGAACCCACAAATAAAAATCTCTTTGACTTAAACTGTATTGCTTTTTTATGTGTGTCACTACACCATTTTCGGCCTACAGCAACACCACGTAAGTGTAGCTTTAACTAGCAAAAAGTGTGGCCTTTCATAAAAGGCTACACTTTTGGACATTCAGCAACACTTTTTAGGGGCTGTCCAAAAGAAGCGTAATCTTTGACATTAGGCAACACTTTTTAAATGTTGCCATCTTTGGCTACACTGATAAAGCGTAGCCAAATAGGTATAAGGGCACACTTTGAAGACGTGCATTAGCAACACTTATTTTTTGTTAGACTACACTTAAAAGTGTTGCCTTTTCAGATTTATTGGTCACACTTAAAAAGTGTTGCCTTTTATTGGTCATCTATTGCAACACTTTCAAAGTGTAACTTTTTATCTACCTAGAGCAACACTTACAAAGTGTAAGTTCAACATTTATAAGCCTACATGTAGAACAAATATATATAATATATTTACATACATACAATTGACCTAAAACACAAAATGAACTAATTAATCATTAAATTGAAGCTATATATTTCAAATAAACATCGAGAAATATTTCATGTACAACCAAAAGATAGTATGTGTTGTTTACATACCCATACTTATACATCAATATTCTAAATGTGTACACAAAAAATCAAATATGTATTTAAACTTTTACAGTAGTTCAAAAACTCTTCATTATCCACTTCAAATTTGATCACCTCCATTTCCCTACACAAATAAGTTATTGGCAGTTTTATAGAAGAGGTAAGAAGTTCAGATTGCAACAATATAGAGAGGCAAGAAATCCACCAGTTACAGAAAATTAACACGAACACTAAAGAAAAAAGGAATTAATGAGGAGACACAAACAATTAGATTGTCCTAATAATTATTTGTTTATTTGTTTGTAGTTATGGAAGCATGTCTTCTACTAGGATGTCAAAAGTTATGGTTATAACATGGATATTCTATATAATAAGAAAGAAAATAGACTTTACTGACAGAAATATGTGTATATAGAAGCAGCAGTTACAGAAAACATTAACAACAAATCTGCAGATTGCAGATTACATACCATGCCAATGTTCTATACAAATGCCAAAAAAACAGTGAAACAAAATAAGCAAGACCTTAGCTCAATTTAAACCAAATACATTAACAACAACTAGAGAGACAAGTCTAGATTGTAGATTACAGCAGCAGCAAAAATTAAAGAAAATTAGATTAGTTTCCTTGTGTAGATAATATGTTCCACACGATCAAACAAGGAAACTAAATCTGACATAGCAAAACTACACTACAACCATACCAAACAAGCAAGATGAATAGTGGTCAAGAGAAACAAAACCTTAGCTCAATTCAAACCAAAGCCACTAACAATAAATTACCAATGATGAAATAGCAAAAACAATATATAAGTCAATAAGCAAGATCAAAGATCTATTATACATACCCTGTGCAAATACGTTTCTGAGTTCTTAGGAAAATCAGAATTGATAACAACGTTAACTGCTTGAATATCAATTCCTCTAGTAAACAAATTTGTTCCATCAAGAAAGAACACAAAATTAAGAAATTTAAAAATTAATCAATTTGAAATTTCAGCTGTAACGAAAAGCGTGATGGACCGTCGTAGCCATGACGGTCGTTCGGCATGTTCGTCATGAAGATTAGAGAAGTAGCAGAAGAAACTTGCAAGTATGGGGCGACGGAGTCCATGACGGTCCGTCATGACCACGACAGCCCGTCATGACCACGACGTCCCGTCATGACCATGACAGCCCGTCATAACCATGGCCCATCATGACCACGACAGCCTCTCATGACTACGATGGCCCGTCGCGAGGTCCACGACGTCCCATCGCGAGGTCCGTCGACCCAGTCGCGTTTTGACAGATTTCTAGCAAGCAGTGTTACTATCTATACTTGAAAATGCACTAGGCAAACCAAGCTTAATGTAAAATTGAGACCAATTTGATCAGGGTGAAGTACAAAACTGAGTTACCAAAATGCTTAATGTAACAGATATGAGCATGAAAATGATAAAGGAAAACAAAAAATGCAACAAGGAGGGGATGTCAATAGAAAAATATCAGGTATCATAGCTATGAAACCTTACTCAAATAATTTGTCTAAAACTGCTACTAAGATTGTTGAAGTTGAAGGAGGGATGGATTGGGGTTGTTAATACAGCCTCACTTCTGCAGAAAGGGGCAACAAGAGGAGGGAATTTGCCTCATGTTTTTCATGAGAGGGTACAGTTAGACATTAACCCTGACCATAGAGCCCCAACTAACAATAAAACTCAGCAACAGCAATCTAAACAGCAGCAGGGTCAACAACAAGGGCAGACAGTGGCAATTAAACAAGGGCACCTTAACACACATTTCTCACAATACTACCTGACACCTCTATTTCAGTTTCTAAAGTAAGTCTAAATTTGTACTTACTTGATGAAATCAGTTCTTCAGCTTCCTTTCTTCCGCTCTTCAATTTTTATTTCTTCGATCCCCAGTTCTTCAGCATCAACTCTTCATTTCGTCGAGAAAATCAAAATCTGGAGAGGAGAATCTTCAACTCAATTCTTCTGTGTTTCAGCTTAGCTACTCAGGAGAATCTACATGTTTCAAAAGTTTTATAGCTACATAAATGTCGAAACAAATTTAACACACAAGTTTAAAAAAAATGATTGAAACTATGTCATATAAATAGAAACTGGAGGAGTAATGTTCAATAAAAACATTATAGTAACGGTTCCATATCAAATTCAAAATATCATGATAACCTACTACAACAACACTTGTTCTGTTTAATTCCCATCATTTCATTATACTCAATCTTCACAATTCTTTACTTTTATTGAACGAACAACTAAATATGTCAGTTCATTTAGTTTTCTGCTTTTCATTGGTTCAACATCACGATGTAAGGTATTAAGGCTCAGGGCACCCAGAAATCAACTAGTAAAGCTAAATTACGAGCTAGACTCCCGAAAATTGTACAAAAACACAAGAACATAAAAAACCTAAAGCTAGAATTTAGACTTTCAAAGATAGAATTCTTTCCAGGTAAACCCTAAATCGGTCTAAAATCAAGTCCTGCAACGAGAAATTTGAGAGAAAAGTGTGACAGAGAGACTTAACTTCAGTTCATCTTGCTAACAACCCCAATCAATTCCTTTTAAACAAAAAATACAAAAAATTATTCAATATGATGAAGCTTGATGAAATCTTCAGCTCTTACCTTGACAAAATCTTCAGCTCAGAGAAGAGAAAGCTCGGTCAGCTCGATGAGTTTTACAGCTCTATCTTTAGCTCAATCTTCAGTTTGATCTTCAGCTCGGATAAAAGAAATTGTGAGTTCTTCAGCTCGAGGAAGGAAAGGGAAAGCGTGACTTGAAGGAAATAGCTCCATCTTCAGCACAATATCAGAGAAAGGAAAGGGAAAGCGTGAGTTCTTCAGAAAAGGAAAGGGAAAGGGAGAAGGAAATAGAAAGTCTTTTTGTTTTATTATTAATTAATGTTTTTTTTTGGCCAATAAAAATGGGAGGGAGTGTTAAAAATATTGGAGGGAATATAATATTTTAGTGAAAAAATTTTAAGGCAACACTTATAAAGTGTTGTTTTTTCAATTATAAAAATAGGACATTTTAGGAGTGTGGTCATATATGTAAATACGTGTTGCCAATTATATCATATTTTAACAACACTTATAAAGTGTATCTTATATTATTAAAGAGTACACAACTTAGCCCATTCACTCTCTCGAGCGGAATTTTTTGGATAGGGTTTAGATGAACTCTCTCAAGATGAGCCTAGGTCAACCCAATACCTACAAATCATCAATCAAAAACCTTTGTTCTAAAACCCCTCTCTCTCGCAAGTTAAGAACACATAGGCAGAACTGCATTTGCAACTACATTTCTTAAATTAAGACACAATTAATGATCGAACTAACTTTTAAATTGAAGTTAAGGTAACTATAAGCAATACCCATAAGTTAAATTAGCCCGTAATCACATAATACTTTATGAATTGTGGTTTTATCTAGGAATTATAAAAAGGAAAATACAGTTGCAAAATTGGGCTCTCATCCACTGGGTAAGTGTGATTTCATATTTAAAATTTTCCGAATTGATGAAACTCAAAGACCCACTTCAAATTTCTCAAAAATGAATTTCTTCGATCCATCAAAGCTAAGGAAACTAGAGAAAACTTTCTCAAGATGCTCAAACATAAAAATAGTTTATTCTAGAGATTGTTTAATACTAAACCAAATGTTCAAAAAGACATTTTATGTTGCCAAAAATAATATATGAAACCTCATTCGGCGAAGTAAGGTTGCTTCTTCTAACCACTTAGGGAGTCACGCTTTAGTCTCTTAAGTCGCCCTTATGCCTTTGCGTTCAGCATCCTCAAGGTCTGTAACTTTGGGCAATCTATCTTGGCTTCGTGAAATCACTCGGTGATTTGCGGACTACTCCTTTTCATGTGGACTTGGTTCTTTCCTTCAGGTCTTGACACATTTGAACTTTAGGTTGTCTGGTAAGCCACTCAATGACATGGCAAGTGGTCTTGGCGATCCTCAGGCTCGCCCATCTTCATTTCTTCAGCATCTTTTGTCCCTTTTTACCTGTTAGCATCCTTGATTTGTTCCTCAATCCATATTTCTGAAAATCAAGGATTTAACATCAGTTATTGGCCCAAAATAATAATATGAGGGCACTAAATCTATTTTTAAAAAAGCCTTAAATGAGTCAGAATCATGGGCTTTTCATGCACTTTTTCCAAAGTGATCAAAATCGGATAGATCTTATCGATAAACTCTTGAGCATTTATATTTTAGAACAATGAAACTATAGATGATTTATACTTATGGAGTCCCTTACTATTGAAGCCGACAAATTAACATTTGAGCTTGTTGGAAGCACAACCTCCCTACTGGCTTGTGATTAACGTCTAAAGTACACCTCATCCAATTCAAGGTGTTAACGATTGTTAACTGGTATAAAATCAAACTAATGGTTTGGGTCGAACCCTTAAGGAGTTGTATGTGTTCCAATTGAGTTATGAATGCAAACATGGTCTTAGCGGTTATAGTAATAAAAATTGTTGTAAATATACAAACAAATCAAAAGGGGCGACATCTAGTATCAAATAGGGGGGATTGATTTGTGATTAAACGCTTAAACAAGAATGAAAACAGGGGGAAACAAAAATATTAAGAGGAGTTTTCTATATGTGATCGTGTATAGGATAATTACACTATATGGCTAATTGAAATTTGACGATAATTTTCTGAAAATTGTGAATTGGCTAGACATTAAGTGAAATATCTTTCTCTTGAACAACTATTATTGTTCAGGGGATTTCTTTGGAACATGAACAAGCTTAACAAGGTAACCAACCCACAACCTTAATGCATCCACTCCACTCTCTAGAGCTAGATGAATAGATTATGTTTTCGGATTTACTCTCTCGGGCTGAGCTCATATCACCCAATACCTACAAATCATTAACCAAAAGCACTAGTTCTAAAACATCTCTCTCAAGCAAACAAAGAACTCAAAATTAGAATTGCATTTACAACTACAATTTATAGATTAAAACTCAATTGATGATTAAACGCACATTAAGACAACAATTTTATAATTAAACAATAATACCCATAAGATTATTAGACAAATAAACAGAATATCACACCCCTATAATTGGGGTTTTAGCTACACATCATAAAAATAGAGAAAAAATTACCAAGTACATTAGCCTTGCTGGGGGTAAAGGTTGTCATGTCTTTACAATGGTCCTAATTGAGTAAACTAAAAAAATCCATTTGCATATCTTCATGTCTGTACCTCAAAACCTTCAAAGTATACAATGGAACTCAAAAACATAAAGAAAAAATCGAGTTTCGCCGAATAGGTCGGTGATCCTCCGTGTCAGATGTCCTCAGGGTTCTGTGACTTTACGATATGAAGGCGTCGGTGATTCGTTGAATGACCATTTCAATCACCAACTTAGTTTTTCTCCCTAGGAATGGCATGATGGACGTTTAGGTGAGCTAGAAAAACCACTTGGCGGTGCACCGAGTGCTTTTGGCGATCATCTAGATAGCTTTTCTTCACTTTTTTCAGCTTGTTTGCTCTGTAGTGTCCTTGCGTTGCTACTTAGCCTTATGTGCTATAATCAACACTTAAACATCAATTTAGAACATAAATTAAGTATTTTAGGACACTAAAATTATCAAAACAAAGCCATAAATGTTTTGAAATATTTCACTCATCAACAACCCAACATAAACTTTTGCTTGTCCACAAGTAAATCATAAGATCAACCAGTTCAACAAAGATGTCTACAAATAATATTTCTCAAGATTCGTCAAAAATGCACACAATAAGGTTAAAACTACACATACAAAGCTCAATTGTGCACTTAAATATTGAAATTATATCTCCTAATTATCAAGTGTACTCAAACTCACAATACTTTCTTCACATACAAGTTCAATCTGCACAAAGGTACTCAAATTCCCTCACAACAATGATGATTCCACAATCACAAAAAATTTCTCAAAAATTGGAAGTCCTTGAATCAAATACAACTCTCACACTCAAAACAAGAATGAACACATGCATGAAACCACTAATAGGATTTCCCTTATTTTTCAATCTACATTGATTTCACCTCACTTAAGATCACAATGGTATTCTTAAGGCACGTAACGGGGCTGAGTGTAAAGGTATGGTTATTTAAGTTTAGTAGCTTCTACCTTCATGATGTATTACCTCAATAACACTCTTTCTCCTTCTCTTTCTGTAGGACCCCGAAAATGAAATAGGATGCACTAGAGCTTCACATGTGTTTTATGAGTAGATAACTTGTCTATTTAATGTTAAAATGATTTTTAGGTCAGTTTGGTTGTATTTGAGGTCAAACATCAAGGAACGACCAAGACGTTTGGAGATTAGTCATGTGTGTGCTAGTGTGTTCTTATATGTTTTGGTTGAAGTTAGTGTGTTGTTTGAGGTCTAAGTCATGAAAACAAGACTTATATTAGTGAAATAGTGAGTTTAGGGATTTAACGACTATGTACAACTTCCCAAGGACCCACAAGGGACCCTTGAAGAGGACCCCATAACTTAGACAAGAAGTTGTTCGGCAGCATGATTGACGGCTCATCAATGAATTGACGACCCGTCAATCTTGGATGTCAATTAGGCCTGCAAGGCCTACAGCTTTTGGGCCTAACAAGAACCACAAACCCCACTGATAGGTCTTAGACCAGACCACGGTCCATGGTCTGGTGTGCGTCTAATGAACCTGAAACCTACAATTTTTTCGGCAAAGTCAAGGGTGGTTTGGTAAAATCCACCCTTCGCTATTAAATTTAAGGTCGGTTATTTTATGTTTATGTAATTATTTTAAGAGTATCTAAAATTTTGTTTTTTAATTTAGAATTCATAAATCACTTTTCCTAAAATCAAAACCCTTCCATCCCAAAAGTTATCCCTCTTAGGAACATTCGTCCCAGCATGACACTAAAATCTTTGATAGGGAAAATATAGACTCAATACTAGCAGCCCAACCAAAAATATATATAATCAATATGAGTTAGAACTCAAGGAGTTCTTCACAACTCCATTCAACATATCATCATCGAATTTACACATGGCAACTGAAAACATCAAGTACCACATATAAGAGCTCAACATCAACATGAGGAACTACCTTCGCAAAACAGCATGAGCTCAACACAACATAAAGAGTCAATTATGACAAAACTTCTTTCAAAACACATGAACATGCTCAATACCATTTCATGAAGGTAACAATACACCGAATACACACATAAGTGCAAATCAAGCAAAAGAGCATATTTCCATGAAAACACATTTTAGCACAAACCTTTAACCATAATTATGCATATTTTTGTAAAACAAGTCAAATTCATTAAATAATTATTTTTATCATTAATACGAACAAATAACTTTAGGTAGGAAAAATATTAGGATAACGGGACTTCATGTCGGCCTCGGCCTCCCATGTTGATACCTCAACTAGGTGGTTTTTCAATAGAATTTTTACAGAGGCCACCTCTTTGTTCCTCAACTTCCTTACTTGCTGATCAAGGATTTCCACTGGAACCTATTTATAGGAGAGGTTGTCATCCACACCTAGACCTTTAATAGGAAGAATGGACTTGGGTCACCAATACACTTCTTAATCACGGAGACATAAAATACTGGGTGAATCGAAGCTAGCTCACTAGGTAATTTCAGCTCATAAGCGACCATGCCAACCCTTTGCAATATTTCATAGGGACCAACATAGCAAGAACTAAGTTTCCATTTCTTAACAGATCTCATCACCCCTTTCATGGGTGAAGTTTTCAAATAAACTACTTGCTCTTCAAATTCAAGGTCTCTTCTTCTATTGTCGACATAAGATTTTTGCCGACTATAGATCTTCTTCAATCTATTACATATCATATGAACTTTCTCCAAGCCCTCATAGATTAGAACGGGGCCAAAGATTGAAGACTCTCCAACCTCAAACCACCCAACGGGAGACCTACATCTTCTACCATATAAAGCCTCAAAAGGAGTCATGGATATAGTCGAATGGTAACTATTGTTATAAGAGAACGCAACCAAAGGCAATTTTTCATCCCAAATTCCTTTGAAGTCAATAACACAAGCTCTAAGAATATCCTCTAGGGTTTGAATATTACGCTCTGCTTGACCATCCGTTTGGGGATGAAAAGCGGTGCTTAACTTTACTTGAGTACCTAACCCTTTTTGGAAAGACCTCCATAATCGAAAAGTGAATTCATCACCTCTCTTCCGAAACGAGGGATAAAGGGATCCCATGAAGACTCTTAATCTCAATTTTATAGATTATTGCATACTCTTTCACCAAATAAGTAGATTTAAAGTGGATAAAGTGAGAGGATTTTGTCAACTTATCCACAACCGCCCATATTGAGTCATTTTTCCTTTGAGGCCGAGAAAAACCCACTACGAAGTCCATAATAATGTCTTCCCACATCCAAGTGGGAACTTGCATATCTTGAAGTAAGCCACCCAATTTTTGGTGCTCGGCTTTCACTTTTGGCAATTTTGACACTTAGCAACAAATTCCGCTATGTCCTTTTTAAGACATCCCACAAAAATGCTTCTTTAAAGTCATGGTACATCTTAGTGGAAACCGGATGAATAGAATAACAGGAACCATGAGCTTCCTCAACAATCCGATTTCTCATATCATCAACATTGGGCACATACAACCTCTCTTGGTACCTTCAACACCATCCCCCCCCCCCAGAAGGAGAATGACTCATTAAGCTTACAAGCACCGATTCCTTTTACGCCATCATTGATGGATCAAGGTGTTGCATAAACTTCACCTCAACCAGTAAAGATGATTCAGATTCATGATGGACTATAAAGACATAATTAGGAAAATATTCCAACCAAACACCCACTCGAGCAAACCATGAGACACACTACCCATGGTCACACGACTTAGAGCATCCACAAACACATTTACCTTGCCGGGGTGGTTGAGAAAACTCATATTGTAATCTTTCAAAAGTTACATCCACCTTTGTTTTCGAACATTCAACTCATTTTGAGTAAACAAATATTGAAGAATCTTGTGGTCGGTATACACATCAACATGAACACCATATAAGGCTAACACCACGGCCGTTATCTCAAGATCATGAGTTGGGTAGTTTTTCTCGTGAACCTTGAGTTTTCTCGATGCATAAGCCATAACCTTACCATATTGCATGAGGAAACAACCTAAACCAAATTGGGAGGAATTTAATATAACACAAAACCCTTGGTACCCTCCAGTAAGGTCAACACCAGAGTGGAGGTAAGCCTATGTTTAAACACGTGGAAGCTTTTTTTCACAAACATCCAACCATTCAAATTTCACATTATTTTGAGTCAAAGTTGTCAATGGAGATGCAATAGACGCAAAACATCGACAAACCTTCTATAGTACCCAACTAGACCTAAGAAATTTCTTGTATCGATAGGAGCCAATGGTCTAGGCCAATTCTTAACCGTTTTTGCCTTTCTCGAATTGACCTTTACACCCTCACTAGAGATGATATGACCAAGAAATGCAATATCTCTCAACAAAAATTCACATTTCCCATAGTTGGAAAAAAGTTTGTGTTCCTTAAGGACTTGTAATACCGCCCTCAAATGGTCCATATGCTTATCCTCACCCTTATAATATACCAAGATGTAATCAATGAAGACAATCACAAAAGAATCAAGGTAATTTCAAAACGCTCTATTCAATAGGTCCATAAAAGCCACCGGGGCATTTGTTAACCCTAATGACATAACTAGGAACTCATAAGGACCATACCTAGTTCGAAAAGACATTTTGGGGATATGTTCACCTCTTACCCTAAGTTGGTTATAACCCGAACTCAAATTAATATTCGAAAAGTAACTCGCACCTTGGAGTTGATCAAATAGATTATTAAATCCTAGGAGAGGATACTTGTTCTTTATTATGACTATATTGAGCTGACACTAATCAATACACATCCTAAGGGACCCATCCTTCTTCTTCACAAACAATACCGAAGCACCCCATGGAGAAATACTAGGTCGAATAAAGCCTTTGTCTAGAAAATCATTGAGTTGAGCGTTCAAATCTTTCAATTCTGCCAGAGCCATCTCTAATGACCCACAAGTACACCCTAGAAGTTAGAGCATCCTTGTGTCTCCAAATGTAAATGAGACTTCAAGAAGTCTCACTAAAGCCACTCGTATCATTCATTGCGTAATAAAACATTCTAAAATTATTAAGAAATTATAACTTTCTTCACACACGAGAACTCTTTCAATAACCAATATGCAAACGGAAGAATTTCATTAAAACATTAAACATTTACAACATCTCATTGAACCATCTAAACTTTGGATTATACAATACTTGGGAATAAGCCCATACAAGATATAAAATAAAGACTAACACATAAAGGAACATGTGGATATTGTCCTCGAATCGATGAGGACTCACCAATACTTCTTCTTCAACCCTTAGAAACTTATACATCCTCCATGGCATATAAAGACTTACAATACCCTACACTTTAGTCTAATAGGGAAAAAGGGGGTTAGAATATTAGATGCACTAAGTATGGAAGCCATACAAAAACCATGGAAAAGTAACATTTAGTAAATAATATGTTTTTCATGATCTTTGATTAAAATATCATACTATAAGAATAAGAAGAACATTTAACAGTTTAGAAACACATAAGATAAAATTAAGCAAATATCACATTTTAAGGAACACTTTGCAGTGAACTAATTCACTATTACAGAGAATTCCTACATTGTTACAGTGAAGTCTATCAATTTCACATATAACACTTTCTAGCATGTAATCTCCTCTCTAAAATGTATCCTAAGACTCACTTAAGTAAGACAAAGAGAGACCACCCATACACCCTTTCCATGTACACCTAAATGATCCTTAAGACAACCTATAATGACATATACATACACATACAATACACCCAACGTACGAGCATGAGATCCTCCCACTAAAGGTGATTCTAAGGTTCACTTGAGTGAGCTTTGAAGAGACCGCCCATACAATCCCTTCCACACAAACTTAAAAGATCATTTAGACTACCTAGGATAAGATTATTCTCATTTAACACAATAGCATTCATAGAATATGACATTCTCCTCGCAAAGGTTCCAAAAGACTTACACAAGTAAATCAAGAGGATAATGCCCATTATTGACCTCTTCAAGATTACCTAAGTAATCCTTAAGACTACCTAACTGTGTATCATCTCTATATAATCAACCAACTTACCTAACTAGAGTCATTCATAAGATTTATCTAGGTAAGATACGAAGTGACCATTCATATGCCCTTTTCACACCTTACCTAGACAACCCTTAATTACTCAAGATAAGTACTTATTCATTTAACATACTTTATTAACTTAAATCATTACATTCCTTAGTTCATTTAAGACTCATTCATCACATTAGGACATTCAAGTAAGGGTTTCAGAGAAGACCTAGGGACTCTTATTAACATCTTCAATGCCTATTGTGCAATCTCTGGATAGCATCCCATACCACCACCTAAACTTCATAGAACTTCTCCAATACTATTAAGTATCCCACATAATGATAATAGTCAATAACCGACATAGACCATGGTAGCAAATCATGGAATTTGGAGTTGTAACATACTCCAATGGAGGGTGTTCTACTTGCCAATGCTAGAACTTAGACACATCCAATGTAGAAACATGGTTAAGGAATATGAAGAGCTTTCTTTGTACTCTAGCCTCATCCTTTAACTAGAGAAACTTCCCTTACCATACTCACTCGGTGCTAGCCTTTTTTTTCATAGAGTAATTTATATTAAAGATTCATACAAAGGGGTTCCATATCAAGTTCATAACCCAATCACATTAACCCTACCAAAAAGTTCCCCTAGGGCTGCCTTACAATGGCGACAAAGATCGCTCATAATGACTTTCCTAAGGATGATAAGATGCAGTTCCATCCAACCAACCTTAAGTCCATCATTCATTACAAGAAGGATACCATTACAACTTTGACTTCAATGTTTATAAACTTATCCCTAGGTTCAAGATTTTAAATAAATGACCTTCTTAGAATCATTCAAGGTCTCATATCATTCATTAATACAAGACTAAGAGGCTTTAGCATCTTGAGTCAAGACATCACATTTCACATTCATACATATATCAAGGGACACAAGTAAACCACACAAGACACTAATGACTACATTTGAACATATATAGCATATCATTCTAGAAAGAACATAGGAATAACCATTACCATCTTCAAGTAATCCAATACATTACTATAACATCATCAATATAACCATCATAGACTCATATAGTCAAGTAGGAACAATCATGCATCAACTCAAAGGCTACACACATTAGAACATAGTCGTAGTCTGACATGATGACCTAACAACATCAATAGAAGAACACATACTTTCACATTACTCACATGTAGATAGATATGATCATACCTAACATAATCAACTACATAAATCATCATAATACATCAACTAGTTGCTGACAAGGCCTTGATCATCATATACATAATGTAACGCAGACAATACAACATCATTAACATAGCACCGCCACCATGAGTGGACCATACTGTCACATCCGGGATTACACCCTAAACATAACCGGCGTCTTCTTCCTCTTTGAGGAGTACGACTATCCTCTTCGCTTAGATCATCACATTCTTAAGTCAAATTTAGCAAAAAATTTAAAACTTTTTATTACTTCTACTTGGAGGTTTCCATTGACCTACATGTACATACACATAATATATATATCGAGTATACATATACCCTTTGTATAGAAAGGTTACATAGCCTTCTACTTTTATCCACACACACACACACACACACACACACACACATATATATATAGAGAAGATAGAACATAGTCTTAAAGATTGTCTCATCTCATACCATCTAAACGATCATAGCAATTTGGGCATAACCCCTACATAAATGTAAAAAAGCCACATATAGGCTTATACAAATTGTACTCAAATGAAAATAGAGTGAACATAAGAGTCTTAGAAACAAAGCAGCTCCATAAGCTAGATATTTACATCGCCCTTGGAAAATGAGGACCTACCCACTTGGATGGTGTAGAATATCTATGTCTTCCTCAAGTCATCTCGAATGATCCTACAATGACCGGAACCTAAAATTTTAGGGAAAAAGGAAGAAATGGGGTTAGTATGCCACTTGTACTAAGTATGAGACCATATGCACATATAAGATAAAATCATTCTAAAAAGGGACATTTAGTTAAACCATGCAATTTTACCTTCTTAAAAGCCTTATGAATAGTCAAGCAAGTCATACCCAGCAACAAGACATACTCATTAAAAGTAAGTCAAGTAATATGCACATCATACTTGGACCCATAATCTACTACAACCCTAACATTAAAGAATAACATCACAAGCATGAATAAGAGTTAACAATATCATAATAATCAAGACAAGTACTCATGAATCCTCATCAATTCAACAAGTGTAATGACCAATCAAAGACTCATAACCTTACTCAATCAAGTAGCCCCAACAAAAAACCATAACCAATGTCAAACTTCACATAATATAATCTTTAAGGATACATAACATCATACTTTAATAATATAATCCAATTACATGTTCATAAAGATAATATTCATCATATAATACTATTACAATATAGTATCAACTTATTGCGATCATATTCATCATTATAATATGCATACATAATATCAACTTCCTAAAGCTTTCATCAAGGCCAACAAGTGCAAGACATAAGTAGAGTCCAATAACCCTACCTATGCGAACTTAAATCTCTCAAGTAACCTTAATTAGTTTAGACTTTATAATTTCATTTTAGTTTAGGGAACCATTTCCTTAACTGACATAGACCACAAGAGCTAAGTGTGGATCCGGTTTTGCAAAACCTACACCGATGGAAAGTGGTCTACCGGCCAAAGTAAAACCAAACATAAATGTATCTTTCTAGGTGGATCCACTAACCAGTCTTCCTATGGGGGCAACATAGTTCTAGAACTAAGAGATAGGTATAATCCCTCTAGTAACATTTGGAAATTGGGGCCTTCTCTTATATGAATACATTGGATGAGTATCCCTCTTAGGGGAGTCAATACCACGTTTATGACTAGGAGGAATCTTCCCCTATGGGAAGTCATCACCTCCCATTGTCAAGTTCACACGGTGCTAAGCTAATTCCCTTTATTGAAATGTCTTTAAGCCTTTTATTATCAATCATAGCTTAGGTTAGGGCATATGTTCTACCCCTTTTATAATCATCATTAACAATAGGTCAATAAGAATTGCATGAGTACAAATCATTTCATTACAATTCATATAAGTGAGGTTAGCATATTATCATTTCATATAATAAGGCACATTGGTAAATAATTCGCTCTCCTTATAACATTTACATCTTAACCCAACACCTCACAATCATAATCAAGACTTTTCAATACAGCATCATACCACCTTATCAATCATAAAACGAGGCATACTCCAATATAACATTATGACTTAGTCATAATTAACCACAATTTGATGTAAAGGATAGAAATCACAAGACTTACCAAGTCTCCTTCATAGTTCATCATCAATGTCTTACCATAACCCTCAACGCATCCAAATTTTGGATATACAATATCATAATTCAATAATCAACATGATAACAAGGCTAGGATGATCACTACATCACAATTTAATACTATATTATACCTTAAGATAAGATACTTAGGTAAATTCACTTCCTAACCTAGTTCATCATCTCAATACCTAGTATGAAAGATTACAAATCACTCAACATTGTCCATGATTAATGTAAAAACATAAATTAATAGCAATTCAACCAATAAAAAAGTCAATTGAGCCAATTTCAACTTAATTCGTATCATTATCAAACCTAGGGTTAAGGCTTAAAGATCATTAACTACAATCTAAACCAAATCATCAAGATATACCATAATTAAGTTAGAATACATGTTAATCTATTTATATTGTCCAATAGAAAACTTAAACAAATCATTTCATAACCTCGTTTTCTAGATTGAGAAGAACCAACATGAAAACCCATCTTTTGAAAACATTTTGAAGGAACCCTTTGACGAAAGTGGTCTAAAAGGTGAATTAGATTTCATACCTCAACTTTTGATGAAAATTTAATGGTTAATTCTTCCCTTTGCATCCCCAAAATCCTTCCCCTAGATAGTCTTCAATGGTGTCTTCCAATAGATAGAGAAAGAAGAGAAAAGGAAGAGAGTTTGTTTTGAGAGTTATGTTTAGTCTAATGAGGGTTGGGGTCTACATATGGGGGTTAATTAACTTAATTAGACTCCCTTAAACCCCTAAATAATCACATAACCCCTTAAACTAATTAAATAAGTCTAACTTATAACGTGATGGAAAATTGAAGGCCCATCGACGAGACCACAATCGATGGATCGTTGGTCCATCGATGGTCAGGGCTCCCTCTGTGCTGCACAATCGTAGCTTTGGTCAGAGACATGTACAGGAGAGAGCTCCAGTATTTTTGCTATGTGTTGGTAGACGGTTGGCTTTGATTCCCCATCGATCCATACACGATCCGTCCTTTGCATCTCATGGTTGCACTATGCCCAGGCAGTGTTGCCTCCTACGTGCTATGGTCCTCCTCAAGAGCCCTTGGCTGGTCCTTGAAGAGTCTTACCTGGATGTTTCAAACACGATTCATCTTAAACACATGCTAGACACCCTTCCATCAACTTTCATTCATTTACGACTCCTAAAATCTAGTCAAATAGGCTAAGACATGCTAGTACTTCACTAGAACTAGTTTACGAACGTCATGGAGGTTCTTGCACATGTTTGTTTCTAAACTTACTAACTGACCTATATTCATTAAAATCAGACTTAAAACAGTGTTTAGATCAAATGGAACCTATGTTAGGCTTTAAGTCTTATCTTGGATCTTTGAAGTGTTACATTATCCCCCCCCCCCCAGAAACATTTGTCCCCAAATGAGTCTAAACATCTTCAAAAGGAAGGAATAGACTCAATACTAGAAGCCCAACCAACAACAATACATAATAACGTCAATCATATTACTTACACATGGCAATTAAAAACTTCAATTACGACTCATAAGGATCAACATTACATGGTGATGAATATCCTTCTCACAACAACATGATCTCAACATACTTTACATGAGTAAAATATGTCAAAGTTCAAATTATCAATATGTTACATATAATCATTTCATGAAGACTCAATATATCAAAATGCACAAGACAACTCAAACAAGCCAAAGAACAAAATTTCAAGTTCAAATGCATAACTTCAATGTAATTCACTGTAAGACTATTCAAAATGCACATTTTTGCAAGACTTCACAAAAAATCAAAGAAACTGCAATTTTCATTATTTTCATTATTAGTAAGAACTACTAACCTTAGTTATCAAATAGATGAGGGTAATGGTACTTCATGTCGGCCTCAGCCTCCCATATTGCACCCTCAACTAGGTTATCTTCCAATAACACTTTTATGGAAACCACCTCTTTGTTCCTCAACCTCTTTACTTGCCTATCAAGAATTTGAACCGAAACATCCTCATAAGAGACTTATCCTTGACACCAAGACCCTCAATAAGAAGAATAGACTCGGGATCACCAATACAATTTTTAAGCATGGAAGCATGGAAAATCGGGTGAACAAAAGCAGTTCATTAAGAATTTCCAATTCATAGGAAATCTTACCAACCCTTTGCAAGATTTCATAGGGACCCATATAACGAGGACTCAACTTCCCTTTCTTCCTAAATCTAACCACCCCTTCAATTGGTGAAAATTTCAAATACACCTTATCACCTTCTTCAAACTCCAAATCCCCTCTCCTATGTTAGGCATAAGACTTTTTCAGACTATATGCCGTTTGCAACCGAATCCTTATGATATGAAATTTCTCCAAAGTCTTAAAAACCAAACCGTGACTACGAAATGAAGGCTCTCCCACTTCAAACCATCCAATAGGAGACCTAGATCTCCTACAATATAAGGCTTTATAGGGAGACATGGAAATGGATGAATGAAAACTATTATTATAAGCAAACTAAACCAAAGGAAAATGCTTATCGCAATTTCAATTTGAATCAATAATACAAGCCCTAAGCATATCCTCAAGGGTTTGAATAGTATGCTTCACTTGACCATCTATTTGGGGATGAAAAGAAGTATTCAGCTTCACCTTAGTAGTCATCCCTTTTTTGACTGACCTCTAAAACCTACATGTGAACTGTGCACCCAGATCTGATATAATGGATAACGAAATACCATGGTGACATACAATCTCATCAATTAAGATCCTAGCATAATCTTCTACCAAATAAGTTGACTTGATGGGAATAAAGTGAGCGGACTTGGTCAACCTATCCACAACCACTCATATAGAGTCATATCGTCTTTAAGTCTGAGGTAAACCCACTACAAAATCCATATTGATGTCTTCCCACTTCCTAGTAGGAACTTGAATTTGTTGTAGTTAGCCACCACACTTCTTATGTTTGGATTTTACTTGTTGACATTTTGGATATTTAACGACAAAGTCTGCTATGTCCTTCTTCATACCTTCCCACCAATATACTTCCTTAAGGTCGTGGTACATTTTTGTTGAACCCGGATGAATAGAGTAGCGGGACCCAATGGCTTCCTCAAGGATCCAGTCCCTCAACCCATATAAGTCCCTCAACCCATATACGTTGGGAACACACAATCTCCCTTGGTACCACAATACAGCATCCCTCTTAAGAATAATGAATCATTTAACTTACTAAGAATCGATTCTTTATACTCCATCAATGGTTGATCAACATGTTGTTAGGACTTCACCTCAAGCACTAAATATGACTCGGAGTTGTGATGGACCATGAAACCACCATCAGAAGAATCTTCCAACCTCACACCCAACCTAGCCAACCTATGAAATACACCACCCACAGTCATACAACTTAGGGAATCCGCAACCACATTAGCCTTATCAGGGTGATAGAGGACACTCATGTCATAATCTTTCAACAATTCTAACCACCTTCTTTGTCGTAGATTTAACTCCTTTTGGGTGAACACATATTAGAGACTCTTATGGTTTGTATATACATCAATATGGAAATCATACAACTAATGCATCCATATTTTGAAAGTAAAAACCAATGCCGCTAACTCAAGGTCATAAGTTGGATAGTCTCTCTCATGTTAAGTTAACTAGAAGAATATATCAGCTTCAAATTTTGCAGAAGCACACACCCCAAATCCACTAGGATGCGTCACAATACACAACAAAACCCTTCGTACCCTCCGGTAAGGTCAACAACGGAGAGGATGTAAGCTTATCTTTCAACATTTGAAAACTCCACCCACATGCCTCCGACAACTCAAATTTCTTATACTTTTGGGTCAAAGTAGTCAATGGACACACAATGGATGCAAAAACCTCCACAAACCTCCGATAATACCCTGTTAAATCCAAGAAACTTGTAATATCCTATAACAGTCCGGAAATGCCATGACTTTGACTAGAGATCAATCTATAAAATAATGTTTAAAATGATGTTTCCAGACAATATTAATGTAATGTAACTTTGACTAGATTTGTCCCCACGACGCGCAACTACTTCCCAGAATCGTTAAAGTTGTATTATTGATAATATAACTTATTAAAAAGACCAATTTAAGTGGAGGGTATTTTGGGTAATTCATAGGACGATTATATATTGATAGTAGATCAGTTTTAGACCACTTTAACCCGTCCTAAACCAGATCAAACGAAATTTCTATCATTCTCTAAAGAACTCTCTCTTTTTTAAACTCCATTGAAGAACAAGAAGATCTTAAGGAAGAAGACGAACACTCCAAGCTTTTCATCCAATTTTAGTGGATTCTTCATCTATAAATTATGGGCGTTTCATTATTGGGATTGCTTTCCCTAAGAGGTCCTTTCAAGATAACTTTTCAAGAACTTCAATTCTAGGGTTTTTACTCTTTAAAATATATTTCCTCCCTAAACCTAGATTGATGATTTTTAATGAATTGTAAGTGTTTTCTATAGTCTATTCCACACAATTTTTTATTATTATGTTGTTATTATGTTTGAATTTTGTGTGAAGTATGTTCTTATCTACATGATGATTTCTACTACTCGAAAATATGAAACGTAGGGATTGGAACTAAGACTAGAATGAACTCTTAAATGACCCTTATCCTTTACCCTACATTATGCATTGATCTTGTATATGATTTTAATAGTTGTTCTTGATTATGATATTGAATTATTTCACTATGTTATTGTTATAAATATTGTAAATTGCACTAAGTTCTTCAAATAAGGTCCTTGGAAGTAAGGGGTAAGTCTTTTAAAGTAGTGATTACTCATCCATGTTATGCTAGCCTATAAATGATGTTTCTATGTGTAAATGTTTGTCTATGAACATGTTATTTGTGAGATCACGAAAAGAACACAACAAATGCAAGTTGCGATATTCTCTTGTGTACTTTACACAAGATGACTATGTCATGTTAATCTCACACACAAAGGGTTATGATGAAAGGAAATTCTCATCTAATCACAAAGAGTTCGTGATCATGTTTATACAAGGAGTTAATATCCTATAACCTATGATAAGTTTATGATAAAAGACAACTTAAAGGTTATTTCAAGAAAGGGACTTAAGCTAAGCACTGATGAACTAGATATGAGAGGTGTCCCTGCCCTAGAGGGAAGGTAGGTTCACAATGACTCTCATGAGATTGAAGCTGCTATGTAATGTGGAACTATGGGTCTCTAATACATCTCCTAGTTCTTGAACTATGTTGCCACCATAGGATACTAGCTGGTGGATCCACCTAGAAAGCTATGTCATGTTTGGTTCTACTTTGGCCGGTAGACAACCTTTTTTTTGGTGTGGGTTTTATGACACCGAATTTCATGTTTAGGTCACATGGTTTATGTTAATTAAGGTGAATGTTCCCCCATGTAAAATGAAAGACAAGAAAATGAACGTTGACTTGGGTGAATTGAGGAGTCTACTTAGTAGAGGTAGGGGTATGGGACTCTACCTAGACATTGCACAAAATGACTCTAACGAAAGTCCTAGGGGATTGTTCTTATGCAATATGAAAACATGAAAAGTATATGTTTATAATGCATGATGATACTGTTATATGATGTTGGTCATTATGATGAATATGTAATTGGTTTATATTGGTATGTAAAGTGATGACTCATTATGTTACAAGTTATATGAAGCAAAGCTTTACTTACCGTCTCCTATCTTTCTACTTGGTTGTATGGGGTTATGGGGCTTCACATGATCATTACACTTGTAGGTTAGGGATGAGATCATTGGTTAGTGTCATTGTATTCTATGTTATATGATATATTGAATATGAAAATTTAACATGACTCTATGATAATATGTCTTTAATTATATTCATGCTTTATGTTGATGGAATCCTTGACTTGCATATGTTCTATGGTATGTTCATTGAAGACGTTCACATGACTTAGCATGTTTTCTAATGAAACGATAAATGATCCTTTTTCATGCATGTCCTCATATGTTATGTGAATATACCCATACTTAGTACATGCGGCGTACTAACCCCATTACCCTATACTACAACAACTATAGGTTCAGGCCTTTGAAGTTTAAGGAGGTTGATTTGAAGAAAATTGGAACTCTTTCTACAACTATTGGTAGGTCCTCATGTTCGGGATGCTATCTTTTTTTTTTCTAGCTTATGAAGACTTTAGTAGATATTAGGAATATCCTATTTCCATCATGTTTCTTTTGATTGTTTTGTATTAAGTCCTATATGGCATATTGACTATCTATTGGCTAATTTTAGATTTGCAGTCTTTAGATGATTTTATATATTGAGACTATTTCTTAGAATATCGCATGGTTTATGAATGATAAGTATGAAGGCTAAGTATACTTCATGTAGAATGTAAAAGTTTTTATTTGTCCATAAATTTTAACTAATAACATGTCATGACGAATACTAAGAGTTTTTTATGAGTCCTCTGAAAGGACAACGACGCCGGTCTCATCCGCTGTGTTCTCTCCGAGTGTGACATATCCATTTGAGCCAAAGGTCTAGGCTAATTTTTCACCGCCTCCATTTTCCTTGGATCAACCTCAACTCCCTCACTAGAGATGATATGACCATGAAATGTCACCGACCTCGACCAAAACTCACATTTTTTGTACTTGGCAAACATTTGATGTTCTTTAAGTACTTGCAACACTAATATCAAATGGTTGATATGATCACCCTCATTTTTTGAATAAACCAATATGTCGTCAATGAAGGCAATGATAGATAAATCCAGGTAATTTTGAAACACCCTAATCATTAGGTTCGTAAATACTTTTTGAGCATTAATGAGACTAAAGGACGTTACTAAGAACTCATAATGACCATAACTAGTTAGAAATACTAATTTTGGTATATTCTCACCTCTCACCCTAAGTTGGTGATACCTTGACGTTGGTGATACCTTGACGTCTAGTCAATCTTATAAAAGTAACTTGACCCTTGGAATTGATCAAACAAGTCATCAATCCGAGGGAGAGGATACTTGTTCCTTATTGTGACTTTATTTGAGTTGGGAATAATCAATACACATTCTTAAGGACCCATCCTTCTTCTTCACAAACAAAACCGGAGCACCCCATGGCGAAATACTAGGTCTTATGAAGCCTTTGTCTAGTAAATCTTCGAGTTGTGCCTTCAACTCTTTCAATTAACTGGAGCCACGCGATAAGGATGAATTGAAATGGAATTTGTATCCGGTAGCAAATAAATACCAAAATCAATTTCCCGTTCGGGAGGAATACCGGGAAGGTCTTTAGGAAAGACCTCAAGAAATTCACTCATACCTCCTTGGCGAAGGTTGATGAACTACAACACTTTAGCTTCCCTCATCTCCCTAGGAAAGAACTGATCTAGAAAAGCCTTCTTGAAGATCTCCCAAGTAACCGTACCACCCCTCAATGTCCTATTATCTCTCCATAGTACATGCCATACATGAGTTAAGTCCTTGAGTTGATAGGTGGCCAACTTGGCCTTCTCGCTTGTGGACAACCCCATAGCCAAGAGTATCTTATAGACCTCATCGATGAACTCTTGGGGGTCCTCCTCAACCTTAGACCCGTAGAAGGTAGAAGGGTTCATCCGAGTGAAATCCCTTAGACGGGAAGCCATAGTAGTAACTTGTTTATGAGGAAAGGGTACAAACTCTTGATTTGCTTGGGCCGTCATAGCTTGGGCATTAACATGTTGATAAAGATAATCATCAGCATATAATGCCATTTATGTTATAGAATCAACATATTACCATCATATACATCATTATCATATACATACATAATATCAACTTCCTAAAGCTTCCATCAAGGCCAACTAGTACAAGGCATAAGTAGATTCCCACACCCTTACCTAAGCTAAGTTAAACCTCTCAAGTCACCTTAATTAGATTATACTTTGTTACTTAATTTTATTTTAGGTAACACTTATCTTAACCGATGTAGACCACAAGAGATAAGTGTGGAATCCGGTGTTGTAAAACCTTACACCGATGGAAGGTGGTCTACCAACCAAAGTAAAACCAAACATAAATGTAGCATTCTAGCTTGAACTACCAGCTAGTTTACATAGTTGTAGAACTAAGAGATAGGTATAATACCTCTACATACCATTTGGAAATTTGGTCCTCATCTCATGAGAATCCATGGAAGGAGTATCCTTCTTTGGGGAGTAAGCACCACGTTTCGAACTAGGGTGAATCTTCCTCTATGGGAAGTCATCTCCTCCCATTTTCAAGTTCACTAGGTGCTAAGCTAAGTCCTTTTATTGAAATGTCTTTAAGCCTTTTATTATCAATCATAGCTTAGTTAGGTCATAGGGTCTACCCATGGTATAATCATCATCATCAATAGCTCAATAAGAATTGCATGAGTATAAATATTTTAATTACAATTCATATAAGTGAGGTTATCATATTAGCATTTCATATCATGATAAGGCATATTGGTAAATCCTTCACCCTCCTTATAACATTAACATCTTAAGCATACACCTCACAATCATAATCAAGGCATTTCAATTAAATGTCATACCACCATATCAATACTAATTCAAGGAACACTCCAATATAACATCATGACTTAATCATAATTAACTACAATTTAAAGTAAAGGATAGAGATCACAAGACTTATCAATTCTCCTTCATAGTTCATCATCAATGTCTTACCATAACCCTAAACGAATCCAAATTTTGGGTACACAACATTATAATTGAGAAATCAACATGATAACAAGGCTAAGATGATCACTACATCATAATTAAATACTATATTATAACTTAAGATAAGATACTTAGGTCAATTTACTTCCTAACCTAGTTCATCATCTCAAGAAATAGTATTAAAGACTAGAAATCACTCAACCTTGTACATGAATAATTTAACAACATAAATTAATAGCAATTCAACCAATAACCAAGTCAGTTGAACCAATTTTAACTTAATTCATATCAATATAAAACCTAGGTTTAAGGGTTTAAGATTATCAATATCAATCTACACCAAATAATCAAGATATAACATAATTAAGTAAGTATACATGTTAGTATATTCATATTATCCAATAGAAAAAGTAAACAAATCAATTCATAACCTAATTTTTGAGATTGAGAAGAACCCACATCAAACCCAACTTTTGAAAATTGTTTTAAGGAACCCTTTGAGGAAAGAGGTCTCAAACATGAATTGGACCCCATACCTCACCGTTTGATGAATATTTAATGGTAAATTCTTCCCTTTGCAGCTTCAGATCCTTCCCCTAGCTAGTCTTCAATGGTATCTTCCAATAGAGCGAGAAAGAAGAGAGAAGGAAGAGAGTTTTTTTTAAGAGTTGTTTTTAGTCTTATGAGTGTTGGGGTCGGGGGGTTAATTAAATTAATTAGACTCCCTTAAACCCCTAAATAATCACCTAACCCCCTAACTAATTTAGTGAGTCTAACTTAAAACGTGTCGAAAAATTTCAGGCCCATCGACAAGAGCACGATCGACGGATCATTGGTCCACCGACACCCAGGCCTCCCTCCGTGCTGCACAATCGTAGTTTTTGTCAGAGACTTGTGCAGGAGAGGGATCCATCATTTTGTCTATGTGTTGGTCAACGATTGGCATCAACTCCCCGTCAATCCATACATGATCCATCCTTTGCATCTCGTGGCTGCACACTGCCCAGGCAGTGTTGCCTCCTACGTGCTAGGGTCCTCCTCAAGGGCATTTTGTTTTTTCTTGGGGAGTTTTACCCGGACATTTAGACCATGAATAATCTTAAACACATGTTATACACCCATCCCCCAATTCTCATGCCTTTATGACTCCTAAAATATAGTCAAATAGGCTAAGACACGCTAGTACTTCACTAAAACTAGTTTCCAAACGTGTTGGACGTTCTTGGACATTTTTGTTCCTAAACCTCCTAAATGACCTATATTCATAGAATAGTCCTTACAACAATGTTTATACATCATGGAACCTATGTTAGTCTTTAAGACTCGTCTTGGATCTTCAAAGTGTTACACATACAAATAATCAATTTAATATAAAAGTTATACATAATATTAACAGAGTTAGGGTAGCATACCACCCACCAAATCTCATTGTTCCTTCCTTGGACAAATCAACCAATATAATACTCAAAGGCCCTTACCCCATAGCCATAAACATCAATTCAATTGAATAAAATTAATATACAATAGATCTAAGAATATATAATACTCAATTAAGCAAATCGAGACAGCCTATAAACCACATAATCCTAATCTATACATAAATCAAAAGCCCATAACAATCTACACATGATTTCATTGCTAGTTAGCCAAAATCAGTTTACCCATATTTTAGTTAAATTGAGAGATTTGAGAAGGTCAAGGGTTCATGGATAATTTCATTGGAAAACATTAATTATACATCAATAACACCATATCTTAAGGTTTTGAAAATGTTTCATGCAAGAACCCAAGACTTAGAGTAGAAGTTGGACTTTTTCATCTTTTTAAAATCATTGAAAATCATCTTTGAAATTCACTCTAAAGTGGTAGTAAACCTTATATAAAAAATTCCCAAAACCTATTAGAAGAACCCAATGATAATTGAAGAATAAACTCCATTAAATATTTATCTTCACCTTGAGCTCTCATGGAGGTTTTTGGAGAAACTTTGGGAGGGAATGGGTTTTGATCTAGGTGCAAGGGTTTAAATTACATTTTAATGACATATATAATCATAAAATTACCATAAACACCTAAAATAACCGTCTTCCTATTTTATATGACTTGGGGGTAAATTTCCCAAAAAACCCCATGTCTTTAGAGAGAGTTGGCAGAAAATTGCAGCAACATCAACACCCTATCATATACGGTCCGTTGGTGAGACCACGCCCCGTTGATGGGATCCTTCGGTTGTGTCTGAAGCTCCTAAATCTTCAGGCTACATGGATCCATCGACGCCACCTATCGACGGGTTGTCGTCTAATCGACAGGCCATCGTTCGGCGCAGTCGATTACCACAGGGAACCTCCTTCTAGGTCCCCTTGTGGTTCCTAGGTGGAGTCGTACCCAGATGTTACACCTATAAACACTAAAATATAGGTATTAGGAACATCTCCAAACAAGTTCAACATCAATTAAGCCACGCAACATGATAAACAGATCCAAACTAACAAGGGCGTCAAATGGCTATCTTTCAAACTTCATCGAATGTTCTTGGACGTTTGACCTCCAAACCTTACCAAATTAAACATGATGAATATAAACACTATTATAAATCATATAAGAACCTCATAAAATCATTACTCACACATAAGCACATGAAAACACATAAGGCACATAGGTGACTAGTCGTTGAACATCTTGGTCGTCCTTTGACGTTTGACTTCAAAATTCACCAAAATCGTTAGACACTACCCCAAACATCATATTAAACCATCTTAGGACTTCAAGACTTCATGTGACACACATTAGGCCCTAGTTTCACCTAAGTCATTGTTAGAGGTGTTATACCATCCGATAAGGAGAAATTAAAATGGTATTTGTATCTAGTATTTAGTCAATACAAAAATCAATTTCCCGCTCGGGGGGAATTCCGGAAAGATAATTGGGAAGACCTTCAAAAAATACCTCGTTACGGGGACCAATTCAATGGGAGGAGTTTCAGAGTCTTTATTATTTACTCTGACAATATGATATAGACACCCTTTAGAGATCATCCTACAAGCCTTTAGATAATAAATGATACGACCTCTAGGAATATAATTTTCCCCCTTCCATTCTAATACGGGTTCATTAGGAAAATTAAACTTTACTATGATTGTTCTACAATTTATGGAAGCAAAATAAGCATCCAAGCAGTCCATTCCAAAAATTATATCAAAATCAACAATATCAAGTTCTACTAAATCAACATAAGTAAATCTATTGGGAAACATTATAGGACCTTTTGTATGTACTCTTATTGCAACCACCGAATCACCTACCTGGGTAGAAACCATAAAAGGTTAATTTAAGATATCAGGAAAAATATCAAACTTTCTGGCTACCAAAGGAGTAACACTGGGATCAAGTAAAACATAAATATCAATAGATAAAACTTGTAACATACCAATCCCCACATCGGAAAAAATCTCTTGTTCACCCCTATAGAAGAGAGCATTAAAGCGATTCTTTCTTGGTGAATCCATATTAGAACCAGTTTCTTCAGCTTGCCCACTTCCCTTGTATTGCCCCTTCACATTAGGGAAATCCCTTACCTTATGGCCACTCTTGCCACACCCAAAGCAATTATCCGTCCCAACTAGACATTCACCCATATGCTTCTTACCACACTTTCCACAAGTAGGCTTCTTACTTGATGAATTAGTAACTCGTCCCTTTTTAGACTTAGAGTTAGACACCCTATCACCACGAGCCTTGGAGAACCTTTTTTTTAAACCTATGCTTGTCTTGAATTTCCAACCTTCCCTTTGAAGAATCACCTTAATAAGACTTGGCCCTCTTGGCCTCTTTATTCTTTCTCACTAGTCTATTGTCTTCCACTTTTTGAGCATGCACTATTTGACGCGAAATACTCATGTTTTCATGAAGCATAGCTTCACGACATTCTTCCACCAAGTCTTTGGACACTCCCATCACAAAGCGACTAATCTCATCCCTTGGGTTAGACACCAAGGATGGAGCATACTTAGAAAATTTAGTGAACTTCAAGGAGTAATCAAGAAAACTAAAACCTCCTTGACGAAGGTTGATGAAGTCTTCCACCTTATCAAGGAAATCACTCTTGAAGATTTCTCAAGTCACTGTACCACCTCTTTGAACCTTATTGTCCCTCAATTGTGTATACTAAATTTATGCCACATCTTTGAGTTGATAGGCAGCAAAATTGGCCTTTTCATTTGGAGTCATACCCATAGAAACCAAGATATTTTAGACCTTATCAAGAAAGTCATGGGGGTCTTCACCCGCTTTTGACCCGAAGAACATAGGAGGGTTAATCCTAGTAAAGTCTTTCAAACGAGAACCCATAGTGCTAGCATGTCAGGGGCACACGGGGTCTAACTTCCCAATTCACTTATGCCTTCATAGAATGTACGTCAGATGAATCATCTTGATAAGTCATGTCTTGATACAAATTGAGAAAAACCGACCTAATCTGTCCATCTATCATAGGTGGAGGAACAATCAGAACTTTATCACCCATAGGAACTTGCTCAACTGGAGGAGCTTGATTGTCTTGCGAAGGAACTTTTGTAGTAGCAATCCCTTCCTTGACCTTTCTTGTGGCTTTCCTTCTTGTAGTCATACCTATAATCCCAATAAGAGGTTTAGGTGAAAATAACACATAAATTTAAGACTCGAGAGGCACTACATAGGAATACAAGAAGATGAGAATTTCCTAGGAATCACATAGTCTCTTATTCATAAGTGTGGCGCACTACACAAATATGAATAAGAATCCACATAGACATGGTTTAGTGAGACATTAATCCTAGGAATATTCAACCTCATGCTTTGATATCAAGTTCGTAACATCCAGGGACTGGTGTTGTCGTCCTCATAGAGGACTTAGACTAGCCCTTAGTATTCGTCATCACATATCATATGCTACAACACGGAAAAAGTAAAACTTTTACATATACATAGTGAGGTTATCATAGACCTCTCACATACTACTTATACGGAGTTTTCGTAGAATTCTCACATAGGAAGCTTACTTAGGCTTCTCTTTTAAGCAACATAAACCAATATACATATGATTTACTAATAGTATCGTCTAACACAAAACCACCTAAAAATGAGTACAATATTTGGACTTAGCCAGTACAACTTCAACATGACTCATAGGCTTACAACAATGTATCAAATGATAATGGAAAGAACATTGTACTTATGACAATACGATTACAAAGTTAGAATGTAGAAAAGCTAACACCCCTAAACATTAGTACCTACCAACACTTGGAGAAAAGAATCCAAGTCTTTTTTAATGGGACTTCTAGAAACTCAACGGTTGGAACCTATATATTTGTAGAAAACATAGAAATAAGGGTTAGTACATCACTTGTACTAAGTATGGAAACAATACACATAGAACATTTGAAACATGTATGAAAAGGGACCATTACTTTAGAAAACATGATAAGTCATTAGAAAGCCTTTAATGCACATACAAGAGATCATATACATCATAAGGATCACAATAACATAAGTCATGTTCATAATCAAGACAATCTCAAGATAAGAATCATATCAACATAACAAGTTCAATAGTTCATATTAAAATAACATACAAAAACGTGTATCACAATACCATCCTAGGCCTACAAGTGCAATGCTTATGTGAAGTCCCATAACCCCACACAATCAAGTAAACAAGATAGAAGATCATAAGTAACGTTTTGTTTCATATAACATGTATCATCATAGTCATAACTACATATAACAACTTAGACCAACATCATATTCATCAATATAGTCAACATCATATAAAGGCATCATCATGTAAAGTCAACATCATACAATTAGTAATAACATAGTACATAAGACCATCTCCAAAGACTCCCTTTGAGTTAACTTGTGCAATATATAGGTAGAGTCTTATACCCTACCGATCCTAAGATACACTCCTCAAGTCATCCTAATCAATTTATATATTCATTTACACTTAGTCATTCATTTTACATTCACTAACACTTGCCTTAACAGACATAGAAAACATGAGCTAAATAAGGAATCCGGTTTCATGAATCCCTACACTGAAAGACGGTGGTTTACTTGCTAATCCTTGAAGGTTGATGGAGAGAAAGTGAAGTTCTTGCATCCCTAATACCCTTTGACCTTGGTCTTTTATGAGTCTTCTTTGGGGAGAGAGAAAGTAGAGAGAATATAAAGGATTTGGGTTTGGGAATTGAAGTCAGTTGAGTTAGTTTAATTAGGTTTATGTCTTTGTACAGTCCATACCCTCTATCCCTTAATTAACCAACTAAGTAACCAAATAAATTAATTGACTTCATTAAAATTGTACAGCGCAAAACAGACATGACCTACGAGGCCCCGACCTACGGTCCGTAGGTCAGTCTACGCCTCGTAATGCACGTCCGCAGTTGGTGTCAGAAACGTGGTTTTTTGGTGTCACAACCGGGTTTACCCTCTAGATGTAACCGGCATCGTTGAACTTTTTAAAGACTAAGACTAGCCTCTTAGTTCATGTCATTACATTTATAGGTTAAAAATGAGGAAAAATTTAAAACTTTTATTTTCTCTACATGGAGGTTTACATAGACCTCTACATACACATAATATATATTCATATCGAGTATACATAGACCCTGCATATAGGAAGGTTACATATCCTTCTACTTTTATTTCATATATGTATATATATGTATATATATATATATATATATATACATATATATAGTCTCAACAATTGTCTCATCTCATACCATCTAAACGGATGTCACAATATGGGCATTGCCCTTAAATCACTTCAACAAAATCATGTATAGGTCATACGAAAGTACAATATTCAAATAACAAGGAAAGAAATGATAGAGTCAATAAGCTCATAACAAAGTCCAAAGCTAGAAGATAGCATTGCCCTCGAAAGTTGAGGACCTACCCAATTGGATGAGAGAAAGAATCCAAGCCTTCTACAATATTGCCTTCCAAACTCTTCAACGACCGGTACCTAAAATATTTGGGACAAGGGAAGAAAACGGGGTTAGTACTCAACATGTAGTAAGTATGAGAGCTTATGCACATACATAAGAAAAACATGTTGGAAGGGACTTTTCATCAAAACATGCCATTCTACCCCATTTTAGGGGCTTAATGCAAAGTCAAGTAAGTCATGTTAATAAACCAAACATGCTTACTATCTTAACAAGTAATACTTATCTTAAGACACTTGGAATCATGATTTACTACAGCCATTCTACCCCATTTTAGGGGCTTAATGCAAAGTCAAGTAAGTCATATTAATAAACCAAACATGCTTGCTATCTTAACAAGACACTAGGAATCATGATTTACTACAACCCTTACATCAAGGAATAATATCTCAAGAATGAATCAGAGTTAAACATATCATAATAGGCAAGACAACTACTCACAAATCCTTATCAACTCAACAAGAACCAATGTCCAACTTTACATATCATGGCATTTAGGCTTGCATTTCATCTTATATTATCGTTATAATCCAAGGCAATTCATAAGTGAACTAATCAACATATAGTATCAACAATATGACATGGTCATCATATATTATCTTAACATATACATATGAGAATCTTCTCCTAAGACTCCCCTCAAGACTAGCCAGTGCAATGTCTAGGTAGAGTCCCATACCCTTACCTAGACTAAGCTAGACCTCTTAGGTAATCCAAGTTAGAGTTCGAATCCTTTAATTCGTTTTACATTTTGGGAACATCTTGACCTAACCGACAAAGACCACGTGAGCTAGTATGGTATTCAATGTCATAAAACCCTACACCGAAAAAAGGCAGACTACTTGCCAAGGTAGTACCAAATCATAAAACATAGCAACTACGTGGATCCACTAGCTAGTATTCCTATTGGGGCAACATAGTTCAAGAACTAGGAAATTTAGTTGGGACCCTCTTTATGCGCCATGAATTATAGTCTCCAATCTCAAGAGTATTGTAGTGCTCCTACCTTACCTATGTGGGAAGGGACACTTCTCTATTTAGTTCACTCGGTGCTAAGCTAGAGTACCTTTTGGAAATATCTTCAAGCCTTTAATTATCAATTGTAATTTAATTCAGGACATAGGATCTACCCCTTGTGTAATAATCATCATCAATAGCTCAACAAGAATTGTATGAGTATAAGTCCTTTCATCACAATTCATATAAGTGAGGTTAACACGTCAACATTTCATAGCATATTCAGGCATATTGATAGTTTTTACCATCCTTATAACACATACACCTTAATATACCTCACAACATAGTCAAGACATTTCCATTCAACATCATACCACCCTATAATCCTAATATAAGGCATACTTCAATGTAATATCATGGCTTAACAACAATTAATCACAATTGGAAGTAAAGATAGAGATTGTAAGACTTACCAAGTCTTTCTCATAGTCTATCATCAAAGTCTTAACATCAACCCATAACCCAACCCAACTTGGGGAGTAACATCATAGCACAATAATAACCAATAGAATAACAAGGCAAATTGCATTTCTACAACACAATTCATCTTTAGATTACAACTTGAGACAAGGTACATGGGCAAATTTCATATTATAATTCATAAACTAAATTACATCTGAAGAACTAGCATTATAGGCCTTTCATCTTAATTTAACCATAATTGAACCATAGTATAGTAACCTAATCAACAACAAACTCAATTTAATGATCACCATACAACATAAGTCAAGATCACTACCTATGGTAAGGGATAAAGGAGCATGTTCTTCAATTAAACCAAACCATCAAAAATTATCATAAACAAGTTGAATTACATGTAAATATACTCAATATAACCGTAAGAATTCATTAACAACTCAATCCATCACTTCAATTTCGTAATTGAATGAAACCTTCAGAAAACTGAACTTTTTGAAATCTATTTTGAAGGAACCCTTTAAGGAAATGATCTCAAAGGTGAATAGAACCCATACCTTAATGTTACTCAAAAATTTTAGGAAGATTCCACACTTTGTAAGCCCCCAAACCCTAGTTTTTTCTTGCCTTCAATGTTGATTTCATGTAGATAGAGAAATAAGAGAGAAGGAAGAGAGTTTATTTTGAGAGTTGTCTTTAGGTTGATGAGGTTTAAGGGTATTCATATAGGGGCTTAATTAACTTAATTAGTCACCATTCAATCCCTAAATAACCCCTAAATCACTTGATTAATTATAATAAATCATTTAAAATTCATAAGTCAAATTTGACCCTCACCAACGATACCCCGAACGACGGTCCATTGGTAAGTCGACGGACGACCCCCCTCTCCCCCCTCTCCGTCCTGCACTCCGTCATCTCTGTCAGAGACTTTGCAGGTGAGGTCTTCCTCCAATTTTTCTACGTATAGGATGACGGTGGCCTCGATGCCCCGTCGAGCAAATGACGCCCCGTCAATCCCTTCCGTCGCGTGTAACAGTAGCTAGGTAAACAAGGGCCTTCACGAATATTTCTAAGTGTGGGACGACGGTGGCCTCGACGCCCTGTCGAGCCATTTATGGACCGTCGTGTTCCCCGTCGATGCACACTCTCAAGCAGTGCTACATCAAACTACAGGGGTCCTCCTCAAGGGCCCTTGGTGTCTCCTTGGGGAGTCGTACCTAGACGTTTCAATCATCAAACAACTCAAAAACCCATTAGCTACCTTTCCACCCATTTTTGTACCTTTCGAACTTCTAAAATTTGGTTAAAAGGCTAAGGAACACTAACATCTCTTTGAACCAACTTCCCGGACGTTTTGGGACATTTTGGTTCTTAAACCTTCTAAATGAACTATATTTATTGGAAATGGACTTAGAAACAGTGTTTAGACTTTATGAAACCTACCATTAGGCTTTATCATATGTCTTGGATTTTCATGGTGTTACATTTGGAACTTCTAAGAATTGTCTAAGGCTCCACCTACGTATCCACCGACACTTTGTCGATTAGCTGATGGCTCGTCGACTGATCTCGTAGCTAGCCACTGTCAATTGACAACTTTTGGCCATTTTGGAAAAGTCCTCCTCAAGTACCCTTAGGGTAGTCCTTGGGGAGTCATACCTGAACGTTTCAACCCTAAGCACGCTCTAAAAAATGTTTAATACCTTTCCACCAAAATTCATCAAATAACGAATCCTAAAACCTAATGAAATATACCAAAGCACACTAGCACATATTTCATTAGTCTTTGGACTTGATGGACGTTCCTTAACATTTTGACACTAAATGATTTATAACCATTATTTTAGGTCTTAAAAAATTGTTAAAAGCCTTGGATACACATGTGAGTCTCTAGATTAGGTCTTTAAATTTTGGAGTGTTACAATGGAGGTGGAGTTTATAACTTGATTTAGTATAAAGAATTGGGTATGAATTTTATGGAGCTCTATACTAAGTTATGATTATTATAGGGTGAATTCAAGAAATATCAAAAAGAGACTTTATCTTAGCACTGAGTGAACTAGTAGCGAGATATGTCCTTTCCCAAGTGGGAAGGTAGGTTCACTATGTTCTCATTAGATAGAGATTACAATGCTAATGGCATAAGAGGGTCTCTAATATGTCTTCTAGTTCTTGAATTATGTTTCCCCCATAGGAATACTAGCTAGTGGATCCACATAGAATGTTAGGTAGATGTTTGGTTCTACCATGGAAAGTATAATACCTTCTTTTGGTGTAGGTTATCATGAAACCAAATTCCACATTTATCTCATGTGGTCTATGTCGGTTAAGAAACTTTTTCCCGAAAGTAAAATGAATGACTAAATGTAAATGAAGATGGACATTGACTAGGGTAACTTGAGGGGTCTACTTAGGATAGGTATGGGTATGGAATTCTACCTATACATTGCACAATAACTCTAAAAGAAGTCCTAGGATATGGTCTTATGTATTATGATTTTACAAAATGTATGATGTTGACTTAATATGATGATACTCCTATATGATGTTAACTATATTGATGAACATGTTATTAGTATAAATAGATATGTGTGGTGATTACTACCTATGATGATATGTATTATATAGCAAAGTATTACTTATGATATCCTATCTTGTTTACTTGATTGTGTGGGATTATGGAGCTTCACATGAGCATTGCACTTGTACGATTAGGATGGGATTGTTGGTAAGGTTTTTTTATGTTATGTTATTGTGAGCTATTGAATATGAAATGTTTATATGGATTTATGTTGATGTTGTCTTTTGTTATGAAAATGTTTTATGTTATTGTGATCCTTATCTTGTATATTCTCTCCTTTATGTGCATTAAGTCTTTCTAAATGACTTAGCATGTTTTCTAAAGAAATGGCCCTTTCATGCATGTCTTCAAATGTTTTATGTGTATATATCCATACTTTGTACAAGTGGTTGTACTAACCCATATTTCTATGTTTTCTACAAATATGTAGGTTCCGACCATTGAGTTTTAGGAGGCCGATTAAAGAAAACTTGGACATCTTCTCTCCAAGTGTTGGTAGGTCCTTATGTTCGGGGATGTTACCATTTCAAAATTCTACATATGAAGTTGTAATGTCGTAAAGACATTGTATCATTCCTTTATCATTTAAGACATTGATGTAAGCCTATAATGGTGTATTGAATTTGTAATGGCTATGATCAAAGATGTACTTGTTTAGATGGTTTAATGTTGGATGATCTTATTAAGACTATCTTTTGTATATTAGTTATGTTGTCTAAAAGAGAAAGTAATTTTCTTATGATAGGAGTATATGTAAACTCCCTATATGATATGTGAGAAGTCTATGCACATTTCATTATGTATATGTAAAAGTTAAAAAAATTTTGACATGTAATGACGAATGCTAAGGGTTTTTCTAAGTCCTCTTCGAGGAGAAGATGCTGGTTACGTCTAGGGGTGCTCCCCAAATGTCACAAACTTGGTTACAGAGAATGAGGTTAAGTAACCCTAGGATTGATGTCTCACTAAACCACGTCTATATAGATTCTTATTCATAATTTTGAAGAAGGCCACACTTATGAATAAGAGACTATGTGATGCTTAAACAATTCTCATCTTTTTGGTATTCCAATGTCATGCCTCTAGAGTTTTAACTTAATATGTCCTTTTCATCTAACCCTCTTATTGTAGTTATAGGTATGACTACTAGAAGGGCATCCATAAGAAGAGTTGAGGAAGTGGTTGGTAATGCAGGAGCTCCTCCGCAAGGCTATCAAACTCCTTTACAAGAGCAAACTCCTCCACAAGATTGACCAAGCTTCGGTCATTCCTCCGGCTATGACAGATGGATAGATAAGGTTGGATTTTGTAGGTCTGTCTCAAGCTATATCTACCCAAGCACATGCGATAACTATTCAAGTGAAAGCCATGACAACTCAAGCAAATTAGGATATTGGACCCCAGTGAACCCAAATGCTAGTATCATGACTTCACGTTTGAGAGACTTCACTAGAATGAATCCTCATATGTTCTTTGTGTGTAAGGTTGATGAAGACCCCTAAGATTTCCTTGATAAGTTCTACAATATCTTATATGCTATGGTGGTGAGTTCTAGTGAAAAGGTTGAGCCAGCCACTATCAATTAAAAGATGTGGACTAAACTTGGTTCACATAATCGAAGGATAATAGAGCTTTAAGAGGTGGTACCGTAAGTTAGAAGATCTTTAGGAGAGCCTTTCGTGATAGGTTCGTCCCTAGAAAGTAAAGGGAGGCTACGGTAAAGGAGTTCATCAACCTTCATCAAGGAGGTATGAGTCTTAAGGAATACTCCTTGAAGTTCATCAAGCTATCCAAGTATGCTCCCTCTTTGGTTTCTAATGCTAGGGATGAAATGAGCCGTTACGTAATGGGCATGTCCGTAAAGCTTAAAGATGAATGTCTTGCGGCGATGCTTCATGACAATATGGATCTTTATAGGTTGATGGTTTATTCTCAACAAGTAGAGAAGAGTCATCTAAGAAAGAAAAATCGGGATGCTAAGAAAGAAAGGTCTTTTAAAGGTGGTCTATCTAAGGGTAGGGTTGACATTCAAGACAAGCCTAGGTTAAAAAAAAGTTTTATAATCAAGTTACCTCTATGTTCCCCACGACTTGCAATGATAGGTTTTCTAACCCTAAATCTAAAAAGGGAAGACGTGTTGATTCATCTAGTGAGAAACGACCTTGTGGAAAGTATGGTAAGAAACATTGGGGTGAATGTCCTCTAGGATCGGATAATTGCTTTGGTTCTGGAAAGAGTGGCCACAAAGTGAGAGATTGTCCTAATGTCACGGGTAAAGATAGGAGAATGACCTAGCTCAATCAAGTGGTCCTAACTCCGAAGCTCCAAAAAGGAACCGTTTTTATGCACCCAAGGCTAAGGGTGAACAAGAGTGTTCTCCCGATGTGGTGAATGTATGTTACAAGTCTTCTCAATTAATATTTATGCTTTACTTGATCCTAGCGCTACCTAGTAATTTATTACTCCTTTGGTAGCTATAAAGTTTGATGTATTACCCTATATTTTAAATAAATATTATATGGTGTCTACCCTGGTGGGTGATTCAGTAGTTTCAAAAAGGATATTTAGGAATTTTCCTATAATGTTGTTCAATGGAGTTTCTCTTGTTGATTTGGTAGAACTTAACTTTGATGTTATTTTGGGAATGGATTGGTTGCATCCTTGTTTTGCTTCCATAGATTGTAGAACAAGGGTAGTGAAGTTCAATTTTCCAAATCAGCCCTTTGTAGAGTGGAAGGTGGGAAATTCTATTCCTAAAAGTCGAATCATATCATGTCTAAAGGCTTGTAAGATGATAGCCAAGGTTTGTCTATACCATGTGGTGAGGGTCAAAGATCTAGAATTCGAGATATTTCTTATTGAGTTGGTCCGCATAGTGAGGGAATTTCTGAAGGTCTTTCCTAATGACCTTCCCGGGATTCCTCCCGAACGAGAAATTGACTTCAGTATTGACTTATTGCGGGAGATGAACTCCACTTGAACTCCTTTTATCGGATGGCTTCAGCTGAATTGAAAGAGTTGAAGGCTCAACTCAAAGATTTACTAGACAAAGGCTTTATTGAACCTAGTATTTCTCCATTGGGTGCTCCAATTTTGTTTGTGAAAAAGAAGGATGGTTCACATAGGATGTGCATTGATTGCCATCAACTCAATAAAGTCACCATAAGGAATAAGTATCCTCGCCCTAGGATTGATAACTCGTTTGATCAACTCCAAGGTGCGAGTTACTTTTCGAAGATTGCACTACAACATATCATATCTATAGCTACAAAATTTAAGCTATAAATATAAAAAGCATAGCAATTACCTAACAATAGCCATAAAATTTTAAACTTCATAGGTATCTACAAATTCGTAAATTTCTTAGCCATGAAATTTTTATAAAGAAGCTAATTCTTTATTTTTGCTACAATTGATAATGGTTGTGGCAAAAATTGGATGAATAGCTTCAATTTTATTGCTATGGTATACTTTTTGTAGCTTATCACAAATTTTTGATACACTATAAAAATTATTGTAGCAATAGTAATATTTTAGCTAAAATAAACTATTTGAAATAAAATATTGTAGCTGAATAAATATTTTTACTTCAAGTTATAAAATTTTGTGGCAATATTGAATGATATAGCCATGTCTTTCTGCTATAATAAAATTTTATACAAAATTATTCATTTGTTTCATGAGTTGAAACTTATTGTAGTATCTTTAAGACACAATAAAATATTTAAAACAAATTATTGTAGCAAAATAAATAATTTTGCTTCAAATTATATAACATATGTGGCAATTGTTCAATAATGTAGCAACAAATTATTTGGTCTGATAAAATTTCATACTCAATTATTAAATTTTGTAACGTGTTGAAATTTATGTCGTAATACTAATCTTTTAGTTATAAAGAGATTGTTTAAAACAAAATGTTTGTGCTTCAAGTACTAAAACATTGCAGAAATATAATTGGCTTAAAACGTATAATTATTTATCATGATGTATTAATAGTCGTAAATTTATTATCGTGATTAATTTCATAGGTAATATTTTTTTTACCATGATTTGGAATCTGTTATAATTATATTGATCTATTCTAACTAGAGGTATT